>CM076573.1:478677116-479383552 GCA_034641835.2 Pinus albicaulis | reverse complement strand
TCTCTTAGTAATTCTCTATATGGATGGCTAGATGGAAACGTAGAACTAAACAATAGGAGAAATTTTTTTTTTTATGGTAGTGGTTACCTACATAGGTGGGTAGATGGAAACATATCTATATAACCTTTTTAGCATAGTTATCATAAATTTATATTTATAGGTTAGATATGGTTAATTTTTATGTATTTCATCTGGTTAATGTTTAATAATTTTTTAATTCTTATGTATTTCATTGTTCAACAATATTTTAATTTTTATGTGTTTAATGTTTAATAATTTTTTAATATTTATAGGATTCATTAATTTTTTAATATTTAATAATTACCATCGCTATTATCTGCAACTCAACTCAACGGGAGATGGCCGTTATCAGCAAGTCAACTCAACCCGAGTTACCTAGCCCGGTATGCGAAATGTCTGTGCCGGATATGCGATTTCCCTCTGGCGCGAGAAGCCGTTTACGCGGGTAAATTCCGGGCGAGCTGGTACGATATAGGCCGGATTTGCGACTTTATTTGTGCCTATCTCTGCCGGATATTCGAGATATCATTCCGGTTATCTCCGGCAGATAACACGCGTATACGGGAATGATAAGTCGCGTTTGAGACGGATATTCGCATATAGGGAAAAACTAACCCGCATTGCCTAGAAACTAACTAGCGTATCCGGCAAAATTGGTCAGATAGCCAGAAATAAACTCGCGTATTAGGGGAGATAGCTGTCGGAAATGGTTCGCGTTAGGAGAAGATCGCAAATGGGCGGAGAAATTTGGCATATCTAGCTGCGTATCCTGTGAATAACTGACTTATCAGTACCGCGTTGATAACCAATAACTCACCTATCAACAACGAACATCTATCAACAAACCCTACCCTATCGCGTAGGCATTACCGAAACAACACAGCGCGGCGAAAAGATTTGCAGAAACATACTCACTGGCAAGATATTGGACCTCCTCACTGTTTCGAAAAGACCTCCTTTCCGTGTAATTGACTATGACAACAGCTCTCTACTTGATTTATATATAATATAGAGTTAGAGAGATGTTTAATATATAATGTTACTGTTATATTCTAATATAGAATTAGGTGTTCTTTAATTTCTTATTTTTATATTAAATAATGTCAAATTTCTGTGTTAAGACTAATATGATGGAGATCCCATGGAATAAGAGCTAGGTTTAGGGTTTACATGCCTTTGCATATTTTCCACTCTCCCCTCTAATATTTTGCTAGGACTTTGTTTTTAGCTTGATTCTCATCCAAGTATGGCCGACTCGTCTCAGGGAGAGAGTGTGGCCCCCATCCTAGTGTATTGTAGTCCCACGAGATGCTAAGTCTAGGAACAAGGTGGCGGCAACAACTCCTCATCAATCCTCCCACCCCCCTCGGAAAATTCATCACAAGGAGGTTGAAAATATGCCCCAATCCCGCACACTACATGGCACAAAAATACATCAAGCCATTGTGTTCCAATCATTCAAAACCCCAGATTTGAGGTCAAGTGACATAAAATCTTGGAGCACATTGAATTCATGCCACACCATGCTTTAATTTGCAAATTTATTGGTGCTTTCCCATCAAAACAAGATCTCGTAGCATGGATCAAGGCTAATTGATAGCCAAAAGTACATGTATATTTGTAGACTCGAGCCAAAGGCTTTCTTACAATGATCTTCACTATTTTAGAGCATCATTCAAGGGTATTTGAGAATGGACCTTATTTTCTTAACAATGTTAGTCTCTTTATCTCGTTCTCCATGCCTCATTACACCCCACACAAAGAAATGTTTTTCACTTAGCAAAGCAAGATTCACATAGAAAGATCCAAAAATTGAACCCTTAGCAGAGCAAGATCTGCTGCAACACGATCAAAAGTCGCTTAAGGAATCCTTGCGGCAACAACACAATCCCATGCAAGACATTTCTACAAAGAAAAGGAAGAACCCACATAACACACTGGAATACATAACTCATACAAACAATAAAATGCATGATATAAAAACAATGTTGGCAGAAATAATAATAATAGAGACAAGTTCTCACGTAAGCATAAAAGGCTTGGATTAAATGGAAGTAGAGGAGAAAACCCTCCTCGAGGTACTGGAGCAACTGCAATGCCAAGGACCCAATTACGTTTTCTAGGTACAAATGCCTCTTCGCGAACAATCATATCTCAAGATTCAATTCACCCTTTCTGAAAGAGTCTCAAATCTTACAACTTCTCATCAATGTTCTCATTCTTCCTATCTCGGAGACCACCTCAAACTAGTAAAACGAGACAAATGATGGGGGATGAAAACTACATATGAGGTAGTATAATAGGTAGGGAATCTTCTCGCCAAATTTTGTAAAATTACTTTGCTTTCAAGGGTGTTTCACGTCATCCCTCCTTAATGAAAGTAATTTTGTGGAATATAAGGGGTCTCAATATCAAGGGAAAATAGAGACTTCTTAAATACACAATTGTTTGTTTGCTCCTATATGGGTAATTTTGTACACCATACCGATTAAATATTTCAAAGAAATGTTTTTGTGGGAATTGGAAATATCATTGGAAACTATGAAAAAGCCTCATAAATAACCAAATCTAAGAGGTTCACTAAATATGTTAGTATATGCATGTACATGAATGTATAAGATGCATTCTCAGAATTCATAATTATCTTCCCCAATGATGAGGATATCATCCAACCCATTGATTATGAGAATATCCTCTTTTTTGTAGAAGGCTCCATGAATATGGCTAACTCTACAGGGATTTCCCCCTCACCAATCCCCCCAAGATGAAAGAGATAGTAATATAAGCACTAATCAGAAAGGTTTCAAAAATTAGTGGGAAGTAGGAGGATTATAAGCTCTAAAACACTAACCCCAAGGAGCCGCTTCAGTCGAAAAACAATGTTTAATCCCTAGTATAGTAAGATACGCTACAACATGATGAAAAGTCACACTGAAGAATCCTTGGGACCACAAACAAAGCCCCATCTATAAGGAAAAGGAAAACCCCATATAAGACAGTGAGAGGAACAATGGATATGGAGATTGAAATGCATGATGCCGAGACAATGATGGAAAAAATCGCAATGGAGAAGAGTTCTAAGGTAAGCGAAGAATATTTGGGTGAAATGGAAGTAGAGGAGAAAACCCTCTTTGAGAGACTAAATTTGTTGCATAGGCAAGGAACCGCTTCAATTTCTAAGGTGAAAATGTCTCTTCTTGAATAATCATATATGTACCACACTCCCTTACTAGAAATTAAGCCTAAGGAGGTGGATACTAGGTTGACCGACTATTAGTGTGTGATTATGAAAATGAGGTCTAAAATTTTTTCGCTCTTCTTTATTCATATTTTAGGGTCAAAAGCTATGTTGTCCTATGGTTTCCATCTTCATTTTTTAAGGTTTCTTAATCAGGCTTCATTACATCCACGCGGAACGCAGGTGGTGCCATATGGCATATTACCCTAGTGATTCTTCATTGACATAATTTCATTGATTCCTAGGGAAATCCAACCTTATGACCTTGAGGGAGGTTCCATCATAGTTAGAGAAATGGAGGCATCATCTCATGTGAGGGCACTTGAGCCTTTGTGCTTAGTATTTCTATTGAAATAGTCACTATAATACACCCCTTTCACTAAGAAATTGTCAATATAGTGTATCCACTATTCCATGCAAGTCCTTATTGTTGGATATTTTATCAAAATCTTCAAACAATGTCTTCAAGATTATGTTGCAACACTAAGCATGGATCCCTTGGTACGTATCAATATCAAGATCCACTTGTAATGGCAGTTTTTCTATCACTGTTAGCATAGGTGCATTATAGATTTGTACCTTCGGTTCATCAACATATCATTATTCATCTTCTCATTTATTGTATGCATTTTCCTTGGTTAAGGAATTGAAACACAATGAGATGTCAAAGTAATGTGAGGGAGACTTGGAATTGGCCATTGAGATAGGTTGGCATTGACAACTTAGTTTATGAACCATATCATCTCTAGGTTTATATACAATATGTAAAACCCTCTTCCCACATATACCCAAGTATTCGGCCAATCGGGGTAAACATGCAACAAGGTGCTACTAATATGAGATTCAACCTCCTAGATGACCTTAACGAAGTGAAAAATACATAAACCTGACAAACATACCTTACACAACATCAACAACACCTCTAGGAAGTAACCCAACTTCCCAGACCGCTGAAGTCTAAGGGGGAATTTATTTTTGACCCCTTTGAGCCTTATTCGTGGGCATGTAATGGAAAGGGAGTGGCTAGGAGTATATAGTTGTGCGAATGCCAAGGCAAGGTCACGATGAGGACCCCAAAAATTCAGTTCTGTGTGCGTAACTCCAATATTTTTGTTGCCTTTTTATCCACGAAACCTAGGTCACTACCCAGAACTTCATGAAACTTTAGGAGATGATAAATAACATTAAGAAAAAGGTATGAAATAAATCACATCATCAAGAACTCATATATACCCCTCCCGACCATCACATGCATTTTGTTAACCATGTCACAAACATTGCATCTATAGGTATAAACAAAATATTTAAACAAGGGGTTCTATGACTTATTTGAGAATAAATAAGAAGCATTTATCCCCTACATTATAAGCTACAACACAATCTATTTTATCGTAGATACATTGTGTATTCATTTACAGGTAAAAACATAGATAGAGCCATACATCATCACTGATTGAATACATTCTTATAACCAACATAATAACAACTGAAATATAATGGATAAAAAAAAAGTAAATCCATACATAAATCAATACATTTTCATATTGAATACCATAGGAATGATCTCTACATTACTGAATGTAAAAACCAACCAGAGATGGGGCTTCCATGTTCCACCCGAACATAGATTGGTTGAGCCAAGTCTCACTTCAGCCAATCACCACCATGTCATGTTGCAAGTCTCACTTCAGCTAATCACCCCCGTGCCATATTCCAAGCATCAATCACAATCAATCCAAGGCTTCCACAGGCCAAATAACCTGCCCCCTTAACTAGTGATTCCAATTATCGGTTAGACATCACAACCATCACGAATTGGTCTCTATAAAAGCCTTTCCAAAGCTCTAGAGTGTTTATTCCAACCAGGGCTTCCAGGACTAGTAACTCAACCCCAACTGTTACAGGGCTTCTAGATAGTTTGTCCAACCAATGCTTCCAGGACTAGTAACTCAACCCCAGCTGTGCCCGGGCTCTAGAGCATTTTTCCAACCAAGGGTCCAGGACTAGTAACTCAATGCCCTGAAGGGTCGAGAGAGTTTGTGCAACCAAGGCTCTAGGACTAGTAACTCAACCCAATAGTTGTCTGTTGGGCTCTAGAGTGTTTGTCCAACAAAGTCTTCCAAGACTAGTAACTCAACCCACAATCGTTCACTAGGCTCTAGAGAGTTTCTCCAACCAAGGCTCCAAGAACTCATAACTCAATCCACAGCTAAAGGAATCATGAGAACCAACCAAAAAAAATCAATGGAAAGAAACCCACAACACCATGGTTATCGAGGAAATGGCAAGGCTAGGAAAATTGTATCCAAGATGGTGCTAGCATTCTTTGATGGGGTTTCAAGCCCTCAGGTAAATTTACTATTAAAGATTCTTAAAATCACATGAGAGATTCAGAAAACTTCCTCGAAGAGGAGATATGGAATTACATTTGGAAATAAGTTCTATGGCCTAAGGTATCCTCCTTCCTTCATATTTTGTCTAAGAAACACACTCTAACATGGGGAAAAATTAGAAACAATGAATTTGAAGGAACATCCTCATGTTATCTATGATATCAACAACAAGAAATTGAAAATCACATTTTTAATGAGTGTCCCTTTTCGGGCTCGCTGATTGACCAACTTCCCCAGCTAAGTCTTACATTCTGGAGGCCCTCTCCATATTCCCCCCTCATATTAATTTGGAAATATTCTCATCCACCTCATCACTCCACTCAATCCTTTTGGTCCTCTCCTCCTTCGAGCTTCCTTAAATTTAACTTTGATGGTGTCTCAAAGGGAAATGTAGGAAATGAAGGTTTTGGAGGAGTCTTCCACAATCATATTGGCCTTCCAACATACATTATAATAGGATATTTTGGCCCTAGTGTGAACAATGATATATCGATTTCTTCCCTAGAAGAAGGTCTACAAACTACTTCTACAAAACACATCCATAGAATGATCGTTGAGGGTGATTCAAAATTTGTCATAAATATTTTCAAGAAACTTCTGAATGGATACAACCCAAAAAAAATCTCTCACAATTGGTGTGTATAATCCCTCGTCTGTAGAATCAATAAAATTATTCTAGGCATCTTAGCCATCAATCCTATGCATGTAAAAAGAGAACGAAACAAAGTGAATGACCTGTTAAATAATATAGGTTGAGAGAACTCACCAATACAAATTTCCTCACACATGGAAGATTTTTCAAAATATATATGGGTTAAGGAATGAAATTATTTAGCAAGTAATGATTGGAAAATTATGATGGAAAAAAAAATCCTCCCGATCCTCCCACCAATTGAGGTGTCTTGGGATTTAAAAGGTTGAAAGTGTAATGCTATATTTTTTTTCCTTTTGGATATTACTTGGTAGCATGTTTCATTCATGATTATGAAAAAAAATGAAGACCTTGGCTCCCAACATGATGTCTTATATAGCCTCATCTATCAGGATTTTTGTATGTTCATCGGTCTCACAGTTAGTCTAGTAGTTTATAATACTTTTTCTAGAGATAAAATAATTTTCTTCCACCATTTTGTTATACATGAAAATAACTCCTCATCATCTCATAGGATAAGTCCATATTTTTTACTTAATTCACCCCTAATTCAGGACTTTTTCCACTATATGATACCCTACAATACCTACATAGAGAATGTTAACGCTGGAATCTAACTAGTAATCTCTATTACCCTAGAAATGAACATTTTGTTTATTCATAAGAACTGTGTTATCTAACTTTCATGTAGCCAAGAAAAAATATAAAGAGATCACTCGTTTTGGTTCCATTTTTCACTTAAGTGGACTCTAAAAAGGTGGAAAAATATAACCTAAAAATCGTAAATTGATGTTGCCTTTTCTAGCCAAGAAACAACATATACCCAAGTAACTGACCAATCGGGGTAAACATGAAACAAGAGGCTAAAAATATGAGATTCAACCTTTTAGATGACCTTAATGAAGTGGAACATACATAAACCTGACAAACATACCTTACACGGCATCAACAACACCTCTAGGAGGTAACCCAACCTCCCAGACCCCTGAAGCCTGAGGGGGAATTTATTTTTGACCCATATGAGCCTTATGTGTGGTAGATCAATGGACTGAGGCAATTATGCAATTCCCAAGGGTTTGCTGGAGTTCATGCATGTAGGATTCATTTAGAACTCAAGTGGCAGAATTATGACAGATTTGGAAGAGTAGTTTATGGAGTTGTATTTAGTTTAACTCAGTTAGACTCAGTTCATCTAGTTGTATCTAGTCTAACTGAATGATACACTAGTGAGAGTGGAGTGAATTAATTAGATAATTAACTCACAAATATTAACTCATTAATCAACTGAATAATACATCAGTTAACTACAGTGCATGGCAGTTATAGTGGAGACCCAGTGGAGAGATAGGTGAAAGGGCAAGATGGACTATCTGTTGTGACTATAGTGATGCATTGATTGCATCACACACACATTGGAGTTGCCAATGAGGATTTCACAGTCAAGGAAAGAGTAATTTGAATTCATTTAGAGATATTCTTCAGTAGTGATAGCGCAGTGGAGGCAGGCTAGCAGGGGGCAGAGATCGGTGCATGGATTTGCAAGATTGTTCCTGAGTAGTGTATGACGATTGTACTATACTAAGAGCTTGATAAGATTTTTTTGAGGATTGTCATATGATTCCATGATACATAATATATAGTTGAGGTTTTCAACTTCAGGCTTTCCCGGTTAAAAACAATTGTGTTATGTGTGATTGATTTTATTTATGCTTCACATGTGTGTGCAATTAATTTTCTGCAATAGATTAACAGTGGAATGATTCTGTATCTTGAAAGAAGTTAAATATTGAGACATCAGGGGAATCCAGGACATATGCATGCTTAATGTATATAATTTCTACATGGTATCGGAGAATTTTTAGTTGAATATTGCAATTGTGAAGTGAGTTTGTGCTGGTGAATAATTCGAATTTGCTACAAAAGATTCTTGGTGCAGAAGTTGAGTATACATTGAAATGGCCTTCAATAGGTTGCGATTGGAGTATGCCCTTGACGGGAGCTCGAATTACATAGCCTGGAAGGATAGGATGGAGGCGGTGCTAGAGGATAATGGACTGAAGGAGTTCGTCAATAGCGATGTTCCTAAGCCGGGATCTAGCGATGCTTCATTACTTGACGCATGGCAAAAGAAGACAGCAAAGACGAGAAGAATTTTGTTGGAAGGTGTGAAGGACCATATTGTGTCTAGCCTTCATGGGAAAGCCACTCCATTCTTAATGTGGAAGGCTTTGACAGATTTTTTCCAAATCAGAAGTGACCAGAGGAAGCTGGCGCTTAAAGAAAAGCTCAGAAAAATAAAAATGGAGAAGGGCGACAGTATTCCAAAATACCTCACGAAGTTTGTCCACTGCAAGGATGAACTAGGAAGTGTGGGGGTTACTGTTGATGAAGAAGACTTGGTGAGCTTGGCTCTCCTTGGGCTTCTAAAGAGTTGGCATATCTACAAAGACTCTATCAATGGATGAGAGAAACTGTCGAGATGGGAGCGACTTTGGTCGGATCTTGTGTGGGAGGAGATAAGGCGGGGTACCAGGGATGGCTCTTCATCGAAGAATGAAGATGAAGAGAATTTTTCTTTGGTTTCAAAAGCAAGGAAAGGGAAAGGGAAGAAATTTCCTTCAAAATCTGAAGCTAAAGGCAAGAAGTAGGATTTGTCCAAAGTGAAGTGTTTTCACTGTCACAAACATGGGCATTTCGCCACTAATTGTCCATAGAAGAAGAAGAAAAAGAAGGTTGTTGGTGCTACATTTGGAAAGGCCTTAGCCTCGAAATTTGAACTTGATTTATTTTTTATCGCATGCTTGGTTTCAAGTTGTATGGGATCGGTGTGGTACTTGATAGTGGTGTGTCTTTCCATATGATAGGAGACAAGGAGTTGTTTAGTGACTTCGAGGAGAAGGACCTCCAGATGCATATAGAGATAGGTGATGGTGGTCGGTACAGTGTGACTGGCATTGAGACCATTACCTTTGAGAGGGATTCTGGTAATCCATTCTTGTTAAAGAATGTTATGCATGTTCCAGGTCTAAAGAAGAACCTGGTCTCGGTCACAATGCTGGAAGACAAAGGTTATGATGTTGTTTTCAGTGAGGGAAAAGCCTTCCTTAGACATAAAACAATGAGTCAAACCAAGAATATAGGGGTTTGAGTTAAGAATATCTACAAGCTGGAGGTAGATGGTTGCGCTGCAATGGTGGGAAAAGTAGAAGAAGTGGTGATCCAGAATGAGGGCGAATTATGGCACAGGAGACTGGGCCATCTTCACCATGGCGCTTTGAAGATTTTGCAGCAGATTTCTACTAGACTTCCCAAGGTTTCTCTTGCGCAGTTAGATTAGTGCAAGGGATGTACTATGGGTAAGTTTGTGAAGACCACCTTTCATGAGAAGGAGAACCATGCTTCGGTGATCTTCGAGACAATTCACACATACGTGTGTGGAATTTTCTCTATTGCTTCAACAGCAAAACACAGGTATTATGTTATACTTTTTAATGACTATTCTCGTAGATGCTAGATTTTCTTCATGCAGAAGAAGAGTGAAACGTTCTGAAAGTTCTATGAGTTCAAAGCATTGGTGGAGAAGGAGTCGGGGAAGCAAGTGAAAGCTCTACGGAGCGATAATGGTGGTGCATACATCTCGGGCGAATTCAGAGACTTCTGTAGCAAAGAAGGAATTCGAAGAGAACTTATAGTGCCTCACAACACACAGCAGAATGGGGTCACTAAGAGGAAGAACAGAAAAATCGTGGATGTTGCACAAGCGATGCTGCATGACCAGGGCCTACCAATGAACTTGTAGGCGGAAGCATGCAACACTATGGTTTATGTGCAAAACCTTTGTTCTCATAGAGTACTTGGCATGAGTACACTTGAAGAAGCTTTTACTGGTAAGAAGCCTGATATTTCTCATTTGAATATTTTTGGCTAATCTATTTACATTCATGTGACAAAGGATGTCAAGAAGAAGTTGGAGCCGACTGCAGAAGTTGGGATATTTGTGGGGTACACAGAAACACCCCATAATTATCGTGTTTATTTTCCAGATAGTCGGATGACTGTTGTGCGATGGGATATAAAATTAAATGAGGTGAAAGCCATGAAGTTGTCACTTGAGAGGGAGCTACACTTGCATGTGGAGGAGGAACTTCTTGTTCCCAAAGATGAGCCTCTATATGTGGATTAGCCACAGGAGGAGATTCATGGAGTGGAGGAGTCCACTCATGCAGAACCAAACATTAGACAAGGCAGAAAGTGTACCATAGAAGCTGAGAGACTGAAGCTTGATGCAGCGTAGTACCATACAATCTTATCTACTACAAAACAACGCAGTAAGATTGTTTCCCAAACCAAGAAATTTATTTTCCTTAAAACTTGCTCACAGGGAAAGAAGAATATTGTGGCCACAACCTTGAAATAGGGCTCCCCTGCACGAATGTAGGAGATGGAAAAATTCATGGAGGAATACAAGGACATTTTGTCCTCAATCACAGAAGTTCCTCTACACTGTCATGACAAGCAATCCATTGATCTTACCCCCGACGCACCGCTGCCTGATGTTGCCATACCTCATCTGACTACATAGACAGAATCCACACATGTACTTTATAAGGCTAATAAAGAAACCAAATTTACTAATTGCATCTAGCATGTCCGCCCGTAGGGTCATGACATCTTCAACAATAGAACGTGCCTCATCACATGGAGGATCTCAATGCAATGGGGACCATTGCTACTTAAGGAGGGAGGAATGATCTAGGTGGATATCGGTGGCTACTCACCTATTCCATTTGGACCCACACTATCAATTCTTGCAACTTTTCACATTCACCACAACTTATTATTATTAGCAAGTTTTCGGGTCCTCCACTCCCAGAGCCGTTTTGGGGCCTTAATGATCCAGGTGGATATTGGTGGCCACCCACCTATTCCATTTGAACCCCCACCATTATTTCTTTCAGTTTTTAAGTTTCAGCACAACTTACTATTTTTAACATTTTTTCGGGTCCTGAACTCCTGGAGCCGTTTTGAGGCACTAAACGACATTTTTTGGGAAAAATGAGAGCAACATGGGTACATGGACCAATATTTATCACATAAAAAGTTGTATTCCTCATAAATATCTTTCTAATGAGCTATTGAGCACGTCAAACAAAGATCGGATGCCAGAGTTACGTCCCAGGGAAGTTGAACCACTAATTTACCCAAACGGGGCCCATAATTTTGGTGCTTCATCTCCTAGGGTTAGGTTTTTGGACATTTAGAGTTCTCCATTGTTTCTCAATAATAAATATTCCCTTGAGCCTCATTTTTACACAGTTTAGAGGTCTGTAGCCACCACATCTCTTCTCAGAGATTTGCTACTAGCACCCTAGCTATTTTATTTCCATTATGTCTGTAAGCATATTTCTGTTATTTGATATTAATTAAATGACACATTATTTCCACTGCATCTCTATGTTTATGGTTATTCATGTATTTTTTTGCGTTCCTTCATAAATCCAGATCAAGTTCGTACCTCCTAAGAACGAAATTGCGTTGAACGACGAGTTTCTAGAAAAATTTCCTTGCTGGTTGTAGCATTATTGTGGGGTGATTTAACCTCTTTTGGATGCTATCACAATATCTCTGTGTGGGTTATGGAGATGCCTTAATTACATGTGTGCATAGGGTGTCATTTAGGAGAAAAAGGGAGCCATAAACGATGTTGGGTTTGTACAATAAGGAAGAGTTGGTCGTACTCTAGAAATTAAGCTCATAATTCAAGGGGTCAACGCTGGTTAATTTCAGCCTTAAGAATCGATATTTTTCACTTATTCATATGCCTCCAAACTAGGTTCAATTACCCTTATTCACTCACTGTATATGTTGATTTTAGTCTAAGAAATTGATTGTTTATGACATCGCACTATCTTCATATTGCCTTATAGAAACAATGTATGAAACTTATGGGTTTAATATTAGTTTGTGGGTTGAGAAATAAATGCCTATGGATGATTACTTTCCATGGCTCTCTTACCAGTCCATAAATTTTGTAACATGCTACTGTATAATTCTAAATTAATTTCATGAGTGGAAAGGACTTAGTTTTCTATTGTATAGTGCATATCATTGGTGTATTCCTTCCTGAGTTTAATTTGAATGGTATAATGTTGTCTGGAAGTGTTTTGGGAATTTTTCTAGCACTGTGTTGTTCATCTAAAACTAAAAAAATGGAAAATTTTAGTTGATAGGTTGCATAATTGAAAAATCTCTGACTATAAAAAGGTAAAGCGACATTCCATGTAAAGTAAAAGGGAGAACTTAGGGATTTAATAACATGGCTTTAAAAAAATTGGACAATATTTTCCTTTTATAAAAATCCTACCACAAGCATCACATGAGGCATATCCCACAAGCGACCTGCAAAGGTGGAATAGATAATAAATCTCCAAACTATAAAAATTAGACCAAATTTTCATTGCATGTGACAATGCATATTCATTTATAGAAAAATAGGTGATATATAAGATGATGCAACCTTGCATATAGACACCATATATTATAAAAGGAACTAAAAAATGATAAAAAATTATTGGCATCATGTTATAACATATCATGGCCGCCTCACTGTCTCCTTTCTCATACCATAAAATATCTAAATGTAAGAAAGACCATCTTAGGAAAATTTAGACAACATCAAATAATACTTCACTATTCAATATTGTTGCCTTTAAAAAATGTCTCTCGCCTTCCTCACTGAACCTTGATCCACCTCTTATGATACTATGATGATCCAAACCATAATGGATACTATAATTGGTTGTTATAAAAAATGGACAAGCATTGTAAACATACATGTATGTCAAGAATTATTTGTGGTTATAGACTCATACACATAATTACAATCTTCACTATGCCAAATTCACCAACCAAGATTAATAAAACAACATGATGTCCCAAATTTTAACATGATCTTTACCATAAGCACCATAAAAATATACATAAACATCAACAAGGTAGTGAGCACTACCAACATCAATCAATTATCAAGACTATTATGATTGTTTTCTAATAACAACATCGGGTTGTTATAATTTGTGGTTGAACTAATCCCATGATGGCAGAAACTAGAAAGGAGATACTTGTCACTAGCACTAGAAATTTGATCTTCAATCTCCTCATCTTCACCCTTAAAATCATAAACCAACCTAATCAAGTTTAAAAGTTTATTTGCAATGCATAATCACTTGCAGGCTAGCAGGCAATTATCATTGCATTTGAAGTAGAACAACTTGCTTTGGTACTCCGCTAATTCAAGAGGTTTAAATTTAATTTGATCTATAATGCTCTCTATCCTTGTTGGGTTAGTGGAAATGGAAGCTACAAAAATAGGATATAAGGATTACTTAGTAGTGAACAAGGACCTCCAACTAAACTCACCTAATTGTGTCAACTTTTTCCCAATAACTCGTAAAAAAAACACTAACACTCACTAAATTTTTAAGATGTTGTGGCACATGCAATTAAGCCAATCTCATCACATAATCAGTCCAGGAACAAAGTGACATGAAGATGAATTAATAGACTACATAACAAGGGTTTCTTCTTAGATGTCCAAATGCATGTTGTGCCACAATTCCTACATGACCCCTTTCAAATGCTGCACAATCAAATCACATATTGAAGAAATATTTCTTTAGATTATTTGAAGGAAATGCTCAAGGTTTTGAATACATATCTGCAATCAAATATTCAAACTACCTTTTTTGAAAACAAGACTTCTAGCCACGAGAAGTTAGCCAGGCTTGTAAGAGCAAGGTACTGTCTTAGCTCCCACAGGGACTCAAATCTCACAATAGTGGTCAGCTTGCCCCAACTATTTCTTTTTTTTTCTTCAAGTTAGTTTTACTATATTAATCTTGTGTCTTTCATACTTATTGGAATTTCTATCTAACCAAATTTTCTTATAATTTTTGTGCATGGATTTTATGTCTTTTTGTTTCAAAATTGTATTGTTGGAAAGTAATTTGTATTTTGTTGTTGTCATCAAAACATATTCATATATATGTTGATTATTCTAGATATTTTTGATCTTCAACAAGAAAATAGACATTATACTACATTCATTTGGATAATTAGCACGTGATGGTGGGATGGGAGAGCTCTAGTCAATAAGGAAGTTATTATAGTGGTTGGTTTTTTTGCACCTGTTTACTTAGGGGTTTACATAAACATGTACTTCATTATCTATGTATATCCAAATGATACGTAGGGACTACTTTCATTTTCGTTTGTTAGATGTGTGGTTAATATGCATATTTAAAGGATAAGGATTACATTTAGTAGTGCGGACGGATTTCTTCCTAGCATTTCATTTTTAAAATTAAATCTAGGTCTAGAGCCCTTTTGATTGGCTTATGTGTCAAGATGCTCCTTACTTCTTTCTTTGTGTTGCTAAAGAATTAGAAATTATAATAAGCTATTTGTAGTGTTAAAATATTTTCTACCAGGGTAAGGCCCAGAGTCAGAGTAGTTACTTGTATTATTTATGAAGTATATACTTTGTAAACATAAGCACTCTTACTGCAAATGAAATTATGTTCCTTCTTTATAATTGGGTTCATATAATAATTAGCCACACGAAACTAAAACCGATGCACATTTTTTTTTCAAGGATGCACTTCATGGGAACTTCACATTAAATCACTTTCCTTAATTTCACCACACAATTAGAGTATTTCATTCTACAGGGTAAGCCACAAGGTGCTGATGTTGTGCGTTGTCTTGGAATTATCAGTGACCTTTGCAGTCCCTTTGGAACAGTTAGGTAGTTTTCCATGGATGTTGAATGTTGGTCAAATTGGTAAAATTTCCACAGTTTGATCCTAGAAATGTAATGTTTCTTTTGGTTCAATTTCCATCAAGCTTGATTTTGTAGTCATACTACTGCTTGATTCAATCATAGTAATTTTATGTAATATCATTTGGAATCAATCTTCAAAAATATTATTATTGATTATAGACATCAACTCGTTTTCAGATTCAAGAAGAAGATATGACATGGATGGTTTTCTAAACCTTGGTCTACTAGATGAGATGTCTTGTCCTCTATCTGAACCCTTTTCTTGTTTAAATAATTTAATAAATTGTTGAGTTTGTGTAGCAGTTGATATGTAACCATAAAGAAAGGAATACTTATCAAGTTATCACAATGTATTTATATCATACCTTATATACAAAAATATAAATCATGGCACATTCTTGGGTCCTGGAAAGAAAAAACATTTAATAAATAATAAGAGATGATTTAAAAAATATATATAATTAAGTGAAATATTCATTCAATCTAAGGAAATTACTTTGACTTGTTCTTAGATTGAAAGAAACGATGGAGAATTCCTTAGGACTGTTAAGGAGATTATGAAATCAATATGTGTCCTCAAAGCCATTTTATAACATCGATGCTAGATCAAAGCAGGGTTGTCTTCTTTTTATTTTTATTTTTTAAAATAAATTCTACTTATATTAACACATATTATAACAAAACATACAACTATATAGAGGAATGAAAAGGTCCTTAGGAAGGATAGAGCTTTAGAATTACAATATTTAGCATCCTTTTTAATAACACCCTTGGCTATAATCCTGGTTTGAAAATCAGCATAGAACATATTATGAAAGGCTTCTAAAGAAAATTGATCCCCATTGGAATCTAAATTGAAGTGCATCCTTAAGATGGGTGCAGACAATCCATTATGATGCAATGCCATACACCTCAAAATTTACCTAGAGAAATTGCATCACAATCCCATGCATTGCATCCTTTGGATGGAGTGTAGGAAAAATATTCTGATGTAGTGCCACACACCTTGAAAGTGAGGTGGAGAAACTGCATCAAAATACCCTGTAGTGCATCCCTCCACAAAAAATGTTTGTAGGAAATATACTTCCAGGAGGTCCAAATCAGATATCTAGAACGTTTTCTCTTCCAAAAAAATTAAAAATATGTTGAATGATCTCAGTTATCCGAAAGTGCAGGCATTATGCATCGATGAAGCTAGACTTTACAAGCATGTTTTTAGAGGGTAATTCCTGATAAACCATTGACCATGGAAATATAATCAACTGAAACACTGCGCTTCCAAATTGTGTTAAGGTGCATTATCCACTTCCATTTTGTCCTCAATATCCACTTTCTATTGAGTATCTCTCTGAATGGATGTGACAAATGAAGAGCCTGGTAAAGCTAGCATGCCTTACAAATCCAAACTGGCTTGGTATAGCACCAAAGCCAATCCCTCTAGATGGGGCTGGGGTTATTGCCATTAAGTGTTTTCTTCAGGGATAAGGTTTTGCAAATATTTTATCCCACCTGCTAAGTATCTCTTTGAATGGATGTAACATATGAAGAGTCTGATAAATATGGCATGCCTTAAAGATCCAAACTAGCCTTCTATAGCAAGAAATCCAATCCCTTTTACTATTCAATTCATGTGTGTATTTTTTAGGTACAATTCTTTGCAATTCATGTATTCCACCACTTGGTGATTGTCTTTTTGAATGGATGTGACACATGAAGAGCCTTGTGAAGGCTTATAGATCCAGACTAGCTTGTTTAGTGTAGAATTTTCTTGTGTGGGGATGAGGATTTCTGATTCTTATTTTGAAACATAATCTAATATGAGAAATCCCTTTTCTTGAGAGATCAATGTCCAAGACCTCCACTTTCTCTTGGATTGATCCTAAAGTCCCCTTTACTCAAAAACCCCTTTTAAGTGAATTGTTTAAGCGATATCCTCTGAATACAAGAAAGAGTAGTAGCCTAATATGTAGCAGCCTTTGAAATTCCCATGTACTTTACATGAACTAAAAAGTGCAACCCTCTTCCAAGCTTCCCAGATTCTCTTAAGAATGATAGCCTACGAAATATTCAAACCTACTGGTTTGGCTAGCATAGCAAAGAGCTTAAATGTCCCTTTCATTCTCATGATATGTTTGTTATGAAAAATTATGGATCTGGGCAGCTGCTTCCATAGTTAGACACTGAAAAGGAATCAAACTACCCACTTAGCAGATGATATTTTACTCTGTAGACCAATGATGATCTGGCCCAATATTCCATCTTGCCTGAACATCATGGAAAACAGCGACTGACATATATATACATATAATACTTCATATTTATTTTTGTGCACATTAGTATCCACTTTATTTTGAATTTATGGGATCAATCTAAAGTCAACCACGCTACCTTTAAATAATGTTCCAATGTCCGGTGAATGGAGCTCCTTGAACTTCCATTCCCAAGGATTTTGGCTGGCTCATTTGCATTGAGTACTTCATATTGATTGTTGTGCAAATTAATATCCACCTTATTTTGTTTTATACTTGGTTTTACATGTTAAAGCCAAATTCGTTTTTTTCCTTTCGATTCCATTCCTACTTACAATCATTTAGAGATGGGGTCTCCTATTCTAAGGACACCAACATCCCCTTGTCCCCCATGAAGCCCCCTAAAATTTAGGGGGGTGTCTCCATATGACTCTCAAGTGTGTTTCCCAAATCCTTCATCCCCATGTTCCAGAAATTTGGTGAAACATTAGAACTATCACTGTAAGGATAATTTTCATGAAGAACCATCCCCTCTTACCACTGGGGAATTAAGGCTTTTTGAACAAGAACTAAAAGACAAATTCAACTTTTTTCATTCCAGTCCCTTCCTATAGGTGCACAAAATCATATGAGAGCATTCATGGCTTAATGAGGATGGTAATTCCCTTGTATTCTTGTCATTATATTTTTGTACCACTCTTTTCTCCATGATGTCATTATCCCTTGAAGTAATATATGGTGCATCTAAAAAAATGCAAGTTTCTGTCAAATTTTAATTACTTCTTGTTTTTAAAAACCTTGAAATAGTGGACTACAAATTTATATATTCAATACCAAAAGAATATTAATTTATTGAGCACATGGTCAAGTGATTAAAGAAATTTTTGTGCTTAGACCTGGGTTCAAAACCGAGAAGACATGTTGTCACACTAATGTTGCCCATAGAGTTAAATTCTGAATCCATGGTTAGTAGAAATCCAAGTGACATGGATGGGCTAAGGATGTAGAGTATCTCAATGAATGATGCCAGGTTTAAGACTTCTGTGGACTTTACAGTATAGATACTTCTTTGTCATGGAATTTTAGCCAAAGGAATAGCCAACAATTAACCAAGGGCTATTTAATAACAAAGGAGAAAAATCGTGCCTATGACCTTTACATACTTCATTGTAGACATTTTTAACTCCTTATCAAAAACCAAACCTAACCATAGTTGTAGCACTAATTAGGGAAAATCCTTGGTCTACCACTGTAATATTACCAATTCAAAACCCTAATATGTTACCAATAGGGTGTTGGTTCCAAACTCACTGGCTAGGTTGATCAAATGTTAAGACATACACATTAGTTCAATTCTCATCACAAAACTATATAGGTCTATCCAAAATGACCTAAATTTTTTGGGTTCGCTTCTAATGAAAAATTGTCAATTCACCCATTATACTACATGCACTATAATTGCATGCTCTTTGTTTGCATCTTGATCTTATTGTTTTAGATCCCTCTATACTATTTTATTTTTTAAATATATTTCTTGTATTGTTAATATTTTGTGTTGACATCCTCATCCCTTGCTTCTGCTTATTGTCTCTAAAATTTGGGGCAATATAGAATTAGAGACATAATATTTATTTATAAGTGTGTGTAGCTATTACATGATCATAAATTCCTAGTACTGCCCTTAATAAATACATAAGCCTGAAGGAATTGTTGTGATCAGTACAATGATAATTTTCCATCTTGCTTCATAGTAACTTGATCTGTAAATGTTGTCATTCTCTTTGGATTGACAAGATATAAATGAATAATGTTTTTTTCATGCTAATATAAGTCCTTTTTTTATATGTGAATGCATGTACTATGTGGGAAAGTTTTTAGTTTATTACTAGTTAGTGCCATTGAGGTCAATCATACCTAGTTTTCTTACGTAGTTAATAATATTTGTAGGATTAGTTTAGGTTCAGTTGCATATAGTTGTGACTTAACTCAGTTTGTATTTTTGAATTTTAATAAAATTATCTTATTTTATATATCTTCAAATTAAAACATGTTGTAATAAAAAAATTTATGTGCATAAGGAACCAGGAATTTTCCCTTCAAATGTATCAAGTGTGTATGAGAAACTGCTCCCTATGAATGTGCGTTTCTTATGGCCTGAGTGGTTTCTGTCAACATTTTTGGCAGGGTCTTAGGTCAATACTAAATAGGTTGTCTTTGATCCTTGAAATAAATCTAAATCATAGCTTTTATTTTAAGAAAACGTGTTTAGTAGTATTTATGTCTTCCATTAAAAAAATCATCAATATTTTTTTTCCTAAAATATTTGATAAATTTTCATATCAATGCTACTAATTGTGGGAAACAGCATTCTATAGATAGATCAAGATTACTGTGAAGGAAGAGTGGTCAGGTCACAGGTGTTGTCAATGATGGAAAGAATACAATGATTCTATAAAAAATGGATCATTTTCTCATCTAATTTCATTTTCTGCATTCTCGAGTTGCTTCTCATACACCACCTTTACTTGACACTTCTATGAGTGATTTCAGTGCATTTTCATGTGAGCCAGTTGATGTTGTCAAATCATCAAGGTCTACCTCCTCCAGCAAAGGTGCATTATCTACTCAAGTTGTTTTCCCACAAGAACAATTAAGATTGACAAGTAGGACAGGAAAGTCAAGCTCCCTATCTTTTGAGTTGCCAACCTCTTTTTCTCCATCATCATTTGTATTTTTGTCATCCACAGATTCATCTAAATTATCTTCTCTAAGGAAGTCAAAACTAAATCCCAATGCAAAGGTAAGAAAATGGGTTGTTATTAAGTTTGTTATTATATAATATGCATTTGTTATCTAGCTTTCTGGAACCTTGGTAAAGAAAACCCAAGCCATGAATTCTTGTCATTCGTGTTGTGAAATTATTGGCCTTGTTTTTTAGGAATTAAAGCTTAATCCAAATGCAAAGAGCTATACCCCATGTTTCTCTACACCTATACCAATAGCATCTCCATTGGTTCAAGGTATTTTTTATGTTGCAGGAAATATTCCTCCTATGATACCCATACAAAGCATATGAGCAGGGCTTGGAGTAAGCTCTTTGGAAAAACAAGTTTCTCAACCTGCCAAGTTTGCTTAGTACAATAATGGTGTGGCAGCATCTAGAGTGAGTGCTACTTCATATATCCAATCTGCAACCACCTTTGTGCCACATGTATCAATGGATGTTGTATCGACAACTTTGACTACACAGCCAGCAGTCGACAAAATACCCTCTCCAGGACAACAAGTATGTTTTTTGTACCTTTAAATAGAGAACCCAAGTTGTCAGATGAGATATTTTTTATGAATATGCTCTAGTAGAGAAATATAACTTATTTTATCATGATTACATTTTTACTATCTTGAAGAAAATGAATGTTTACTTTCATATAGTATACTAGTATGCTACATAACATGCAATAAGATATTGATGCTTGAATAAATATGAACTTTTCCAAATTAAAGAATCAAAACATGCATTTCCTTTTGAGGAATATTTCATCCATAGTATCTGTGTGTGTGAAATTTGAAATTATAGAAGGACCAAAAGTTTGCAAATATATTACGCAGAAAATTACAAAAAGTTCAAAAAATAACGTAGTAAAATGTTAAAGAAAATATTCAAGGTGACCATAATTGATCTCTTTTTGATACTTTACAGTGAGGATATTATGATTTTTGCAAGATAAACATATTTCCTTAATCACATATGATATCAACTGAGGAGCTACAAGAATCAACACCATCTTTGATTTGAACCTAAACAGTCTTATTATCTTCGAGTATTTCCTAATCAAAATGGGCAGTAGACGTTACTCATGGACTATTTCTCATTATATCTATTACTAAAATATGCAAAATGTATACCTACATTTGAATCTTGTAAAAAAAACATACGATTGTTATCATTTGAATTATCCATGTCTCTTGGAGCCCAAAAATCCATTTGCTTTAGATAAGCTTTATCTATAACCTAAAAAACAACCCTATTATAAGTTGAAGGCCCATTATGTCTCTTGAGTCTTAACAAAGTATTATGGAATGAAACCGGGTAAGAACTAGATCTAGGTTTACCATGTCAAAACCTAGGTTCATTAAGATGACAACCTTGGTTTGAAGATAACCACTATACAAATTACGACCACCCATACTTATCATTTCCATCTATCTTCCATCATTAATACTAACATACTGAGGACCTGTAACCTGTGGAGGCCCATGGTAGTCATTTCAATGCAATTTATTAGAATACATGCCATGTCCACAAGTTTCTATATTTAATCTCTGCATCCAATGTGACCATTTATTATTATGATATTTATCACATCCAAAAATGACATCATTCACATAATTTTGAAGAATTCTAAAAAGTTCAACAAATTGTTTTTCACATTTACAACTTCCCTTACATTTGTTGGTTCCTGAAGCTCGAGCACTTTCAGAACAAAAATAGGCAATGTCAAGCAACACTAAAAATGGTCCACTAGTCTCTTTTCATCTACTGCTATTAGAATGAAGTTTTATTAGAGACATTGTTTATTTATTTTCTTATTTTGGTTAAAAAAGGGTTTTCTCTTGGTTTTATGTGACTTTTAATTTATCATATGTAGCATTTTGAGAAATGGAAAACAATAATGTGTGACATTTATCTTGCAGAAATTGATTTTGAATGAAAGGATACAAAGTTTAACTAGGCTACAGTTCGCTTTGGTAAAGGAAAAGGAACATCTTAAAAAGATGCGTAAGAATACGCCATATACAAATTTTTAACATAAGTAATATATGGATTTTTCTTTCATAGGTATGTTCTTTTTTCTATCCAAGATATCACAACAAGAAAAATATTGATATTGTATAAATTTTTGGAGGACCTTATTAAGGTGGATTTTTCTGATGTCCTAGTTGATTGATACCTTATCATATGTCAAGAAGGCTTTAAATATGAATTAACATGTTCTTGAAACAAATAAAATTCAAAATTTATAGATATGAAAGATAAAAACAAATTTCAATGGCTTCGTTTGATTGTTAGTTGAATCTGTTGTGGGCAGGTTACAAGAAATGTGATTGGAAAAAGGATGGGGAGACAATGCAGAGCATGTCTTGGATATGTTTAATTTGTTGCTATATATCCTTCAGGCACTTTAGCCATCGACATTGAAAATGTTTCTAGTAGGGATTCCTATGGTTTTCAATTTTGTGATTCTTTCACCTCATGGTTATTTTGGCCAAGGAAATGTTTTAAGAATGCCAGACAAGACATCACTGGAAAGGTAAAGAGATTTTTTATAATTGCAATGTACATTCCATGATATCATCTCTTGATTGTTTGATTATATTTTGAACGTTTCTTTTTATTTTGTTTTTTCTTTTAAATATGAAATTGAAAATGCTTGGTACCATGTCCATTTAAAAAACAACCAAAGCTTGAAGATGAAATTAGTATTACATGATATTGATTGGAATCCTTATAACTATTTTTTGTTAAAATATTTTCATGACTATCAGAAAAGTTTACTTTCATGTTGTTATTTGAGTACATGTTGTTTATATAATTGACCAAGTTCATGTGTTAGAAAATGAAATGTTATTGTCGAATAAGACAACAAGGATTAAACATCACACCTCAGATTATTTATTTTCACAAGTTATCTACAACTTGATATTTTTAGCATGTCACTTATAAGTTGACATGATTGTGCCTAAGCTTTCCTTGAAGGTTGAAAACTAAGTTACTAAGGTGTTATTTTATATGGTTACACTTTATTTTCTCTATTTATACAAGCTATCTGGCCACATAGTGACCACTATCTCTCAATTGAAGAAAATGTGTTCGAGTTTCTTTCTTGTATGGGAAAAAATGGATTTGACATTGTTGATGTTGAGGTATATGTCGTATAAATTATTTATAGTCTACTTTACTTTATGTTCTAGTGTTCATTATATTTCATGTCTTACACTCAACATTGTGTCTTATTTTGTTTTCAGAAAAGGAACTCAATATTGATGGTAAGAAGTAGGAATTGAAGAAAGAGGAGAATAATAACACTCGTGTGACATACTTATTATCTAGTCCTATTTTTTTTCCCCAGGAAAAAATCAGCAACTTTATATTCATAAATTAATGAGAGTTACACACAGTACATGCAACTAAGCATTGAATATGCCCCTAGGGCCCGTGTAATTATTTACACTGTGTAGCGAGGCTACCTATAAAAATTACATATTGCCAGCATGTTTGGGATTTTCACGCTTGCCTTTCCTCTTTTGGACGATCTACCAATTCCCCGAATGTAGGGAGGAAGGAACCAAGGCCAACTCATTTTTCCCTGTTGTATTTTCTTTTTTCAGAGTCTGAATTTTCAGACACATACCCTAATACACCTTCATTCCAGAAGTGGAGCGGAAGGTTATATAGCTTGACCCAAACCGGCATCCTGGTAATCTCCATCATGTTTGCATCAAAATCAGGGAGCCAATGGGTGATCAAGAGTCTTGTAGAGCCACAAAATCATAGTCTTGCCCTGATTATGATATCTATGGCTTCCTGTGATTGAAACTTGACAATAAAATACCCTTTGGAGCATAGATGTATGTCGCAGTCCATGGTCCATTTTGTAAATATCCAATGGAACAGCTCCATTGGTTTTGGACAGTAACGATTAAATCTTCATATTATTGCCTACGTTTCAATTTGGAACGATGTTCCTGAATCTCTGGTGCCTTAATTTTTAGTTCTAGTCCTCAATTTAGCTACTCCACAATGTATGGTTTCAGAGTGTTTTCAATATGTTTTGTTGGTGTTGATGCTTTGTTTTTTCCTTGTAAGATGTGCCATTTAGGGATCCAAATTTGAAGGTGTTGGTTCCCTTCATCTCTCCATGTGTTATGTTCTGTTATGATCTAGTTGAGGTACTTCCTCCTGGTACTCATGCTCCTCCTTTGAGCTTTAAGTTCAGAGCAATGGAGGAGTTCGTTTGGATGGATTAATCCTTTAATCGAGTGTCCCCCTGTAGTAACTTCCCAGCATAAATTAGGCTTTGTTTCATGGCCGAAATGCCTCTAGAAAGTTGGATATTTTCCTTCATATCTGAGATCAAATTTGTCTCCCGTACCCATATTCTTTTGGATTCCCCATCTAAATTTTTAATGAAAATCTGGAACTCGACCTCCTTTTCAGAGATCCACCCTCTTTTATCTGGGTTTGTGGAGTTTGTGGATAAACCCCTTGGCCCAAAACTTCCCACAGGATTCTCTCTGATTCCAAAAGATAGAGAGGCCTCACATAGGAATTTTACCCTAGTGCAGGCAACCTCGCTCCTCCCCTGCCACCAAATCCGCTGAGGGGATAAAATAGGAGTCATACCCCATTCAACCCACACATTGGATGTATATCTTGGTCCCTCTTGACATAGAGTAGAACATTTGGCTGCATATCAAAAACTAAAAAGAATAGAGCATAAAGAGATGGATACCCAAACGATGCGTCGCTTTTGGATCCAATAAGACCCAATTATTTTTAGGGAGAACCCGTACCCATCAGTGCCTCTTCTTGTATGTGGACTGTGCAGGAGATCCATAGTGGATCCGTAGTTGTAGATGAGTTCATCCTTAGCTAGATCACCCACCCATAGCCACCATTGAGGCAGCGGGCCTCCGGCTCTAGCCATGACCTCCATTCTGTCAACTCTATCCCATGTTCCCTTGATCCCACCATTGAGAGACCAAAACCAGGTGCCCGGAGCAATCAGGATCCCAAAAAAATCAATCACCGAGTGGGAGAACAGTGAGTCCAAAGCAGTTCATATTGAGAATAATTGCATGATAAAGAAAATCAAAAAATTATGTCTTGTCGCACCTTTCAAACCTGCTTCCCCTATCCGCCATGAGCCTCTTCTTGGAAAAATAGCTTAGATCCTCCATACGTGTATTCCAGTGCCGAAACAGGTTGAATCCTTTCCCATCCTGACGTTAAATCCAGGGGAGTCATCGTTGCCTCCCCAAAAACCCTCGCCCTGCAAACCCTAACAATTTGATTCTCCATATTTTCCAAAATTATCTAGTCATATATTTCAGTCCTCGATTAAATTAGTCATTTTTAGCTTAGTCACTTATTATCTAGTCGTATATTTTTCCCTATACTAAATTAGTCATTTTTAGTGGCAATGAGATCATTGTTGATTTTTCTGAGCCTCATAAAATATGATTGGATGAATTTATCTTTTCCCTTCTTGACATTATTCAACTTATTCTTGAAGAAAAGAGCTTGATTAGCATTTCTAGCCCTGAACATGCTAAACAACTTATCATACATATCTTTGGATGTGCCTAGCTTAGAGATGTAAGAAACCAAGTGCTTATGTATCGAATCCATGATAATCATATTTTCTTTGATTTACCATTTCTATACTTCATCTTTGTGGTAGTCGATGCATTTGATGGAGGCTCATGGATCGTCCCTTGCACATAATCCATGACATCTTTATCTTCGAAAACCAAATCCAAAGAAATATTCCATGCATGATATTCAAACTTGTCAATCAACTTATCATCAGACTTGAAACCCTTGTATGTGGAGGCCATCAATCCTTGATAGGACTTCTTCTTTGGTGATTTCTTTTCACACTATCTTGGGCTTTGTCTTCACCTCAACTTTGATACCATGTTAAATTTAGATAACCATGGTATGTTCTATGATTAAATGCAATTTTTATTCAATATTCTTTAAGAACCAATTCATATTTAGGAATCACATAAACTTGAAAGTAAAGTGCTGATAGAACATAAAAATAGATCAACAGAGAAGAAGCCAAATAATGTATCAAAAATTGTAATTCTCCTTGTCTAGAAAATGGATAGATAAATGTATGTTAAAGCAGTCAACAGGATGCCCTAGCCAGAAAATTCTTGAGGTTGTCAAACCAAATTCTCCAACAGCTGAATTAGCCTTTCTCCAAGTGTCATATACACCCCTCAAAGACATCTCCAAAAATTCAATGCAACTGGACCCAAACTGGTCAACAAAAAATTCAATGCTGCAGTCAATGGACAACAGTCAAATTCAACATTTCTCCTTTATTTTTATGCCCTCCAATGCGGCCTTAATAAATCATAATTTCATGTTCAAAAATCGAAGTCAAAATCCAAGAGTTGACCCAAAGTCAACGTTGGTCAACGTTGTACATAAACCCTAAAAACAGTCCAAAAATTTGAGCAACTTCTTCAGGTTCAGATTCACATGTGTGAGGGAAAGGAAGCCTCTCCTAATCTGTACGAACCAATTAGAACAAAAGTATAATGTGTGTGATGAGATGATGATGAAATGAACATCATATCTCTCGAATTTATATCCATCAATGAGGGTGTGTGAGACATTTGTTGGGCTTGTGAGCCTATATTACAAATCTGTTTGACCTTGGACATGTGTGGAAAATAAAATAAAAATATATTTTCTACTCATCCAAACAAGATGATATTTAGATCAATATTGCACCTACTAGAAATAGGAATCTAAAAAATATATAATCAGCGTCATATGAGCAGTGCACCATGGAGTTTGGAACTAGTTGCGCAAAATTAACAAGTAGACATAACAAGTTACAAATAGAAAGGAGAAATTTGGATGATGTGTGACCTTCTGTAGATATGATGTCTCTATTGTTGGATATATTTAACATCCAAGACCAAGATATAGATTTAGGTGAAATTTGGATGAGGATGCAACCTTCTCTAGAAATGATGTCTCTAATGGTCGATACATTTGCATCCCACACCAAGAAATAAATTTAGGGAAATAATATGTTTGGGGAATGGTAACAAATTCCAAACTAGGCTCCCATACTTAGAAATAATAAATTAGGTGGAAACATTTACTATATTTTCCTTCTCTGATTTGAAATAAGTCAAAATTTAAATAAGTATCATATTTATCTACCTCAATGTCCACTAATGACATGTTTTCAAAATTTACAGGCTCATGGGGTGGAGGGTTCGACCTCCTATAATTAGTCATTGTTTTAAAAGGATAGAGAATAGTGAAAGAGACTGCATGGAATTTTTCTTGAAAATTTTGTTGACCTAGATATAGATGTACAGGGTTCCAACTCTTACACTCAACGATTGTTTTAAAAGGATAGATAATAGTGAAAGAGACTACATTGAATTTTCGTTGAAAAAATTGTTGACTTAGAGATCAATGTACAATGCTGTGAATGTGTTGGCTGATTTGATAGTGTTGTCAAAGGATCCATTGTGGTCTTTGTTCATGGTAAAATAGTAATATTTTCCCTCTTTTCCGCTTATCGAGGCCATCTTCCTTTGGTTGTATACAAATTTCGAAAATTCTAGTGACGTCACTAATGACATGATGTTGACCTAGAGTGGCACATTGTCCATCCACCGGAAATGCATGCCAATATGTTACTTGTGTTGAGGCATATGTTTCCATGCTTACATATCTACAAAAATCTTGTTTTGTTACATTCTCACATAGTGGCAAGAAACTAGTTTTATTAAACCAAAGGTATCAACATCCCCACCCCATCAGTTGTCTTGAAGTCTTGGTGAAAGGGGGCCCTTAATGAATCTAATTAGTTGATCTATGATGAGTAGTTCGGTGTGAATCTAGACTTTATCCCCAACTTCGAACCTCATCAAAGTTCCAATCCATTATAATATAATTTAGTAACCATGCACTTTATTGTGATAACTATAATACAAATTTTTTATTTGTGTTTCTGTGTTCCTTTTAATTTTTCTTCACACTTATCTAGATATTCATGAAACTAAAAATTATTTTCCTACAAGAGGCCACCTAAATGTGAATCATTCCATTTATCTTTGGGGCTAAGATAATCAATTTTTCTTTTATTCAAATATATGAGGCATTGGCAACGAAGTGGGTATGGAATAATGAGGGGACTATGACTAAGGCTCTGGTTTTCCATGTAGTTTCATTTATCACTACTAATTTTTTTCCCTGTCAACATAACGTGGAAAAGGTTGTTAGGGACATACTAAACAATGAGAAAAACATTGAACTAAAAAAACTGACACATAGAAATCAACCTAAATATGGGATTTGAATATAAGGAAGAGATGGAAAACCTTAAGTATGGGTTACCACAAACATGAAATGTCAATTAGAACCTCCTAGTTGTGCCCCTTCTTAGACAAAGGAAATAAAGTACTCACAAGGAGTCACATTGGAATGGGTGGAAGAGATAACAACTAAGGTGAAGCATGGGAACAAGAATATGGTGAAAATTGAGCATTCATTTAATTCAATGTATCATTCATGATATACTTACCTTAAACATTTAATGAATACACTTTATTTATAAAAAGGCTCATGTACCTCACATCTAATAACCCATTTTCATATGATTAGTCTAGATGTAAAATAGAACTAAGGAGAACATGGATGAGATTTATGTGAGACTAGTTGTCCATAAATCATCATATGGGTGTTGAGTGTCAAGCTAAACCAATAGGATAAATTTTTTCTCCTAATAATTCCCTATATGGGTGGCTAAAACAATAGGAGAATTTTTTTTTATGGTAGTGGTCACCTACATAGGTCGGTAGATGGAAACATATCTATGTAACATTTTAGCATAGTTATGATAAATTTATATTTATAGGTCAGATAGGTTCATTTTTATATATTTCATCTTGTTAATGTTTAATAATCTTTTAATTCTTCTGCATTTCATTGTTTAATAATATTTTAATTTTTATGTGTTTAATGTTTAATAATTTTTTAATATTTATAGGATTCATTAATTTTTTAATATTTAATAATTACCATCGCTATTATCTGCAACTCAACTCAACGGGAGATGGCCGTTATCAGCAAGTCAACTCAACCCCGGTGTGCGAAATGTCTGTGCCGGATATGCGATTTCCCTCTGGCGCGCAGGAAGCTGTTTACGCGAGTAAATTCCGGCGAGCTGGTACGATATAGGCCGGATTTGCGACTTTATTTGTGCCTATCTCTGCCGGATATTCGCGAGTTATCATTCCGGTTATCTCCGGCAGATAACACGCGTATACGGAACGATAAGTCGCGTTTGAGGCGGATAAGCAATTCGCATATAGGGAAAAACTAACCCGCATTGCTCAGGAAACTAACTAGCGTATCCGGCAAAATTTGTCAGATAGCCAGAAATAAACCTCGCGTATTGGAGGAGATAGCTGTCGGGAATGGTTCGCGTTAGGAGAAGATCGCATATCGACGGAGAAATTGGGCATATCTAGCTGCGTATCCCAGAATAACTGACTTATCAGTACCGCGTTGATAACCAATAACTCACCTATCAACAACGAACATCTATCAACAAACCCTACCCTATCCCGTAGGCATTACCGAAACAACACAGCGCGGCGAAAAGAATTGCAGAGACATACTCGCTGGGACAAAGAACCCCCTCGCGAAAGTGTGGCAGAGTGGCTTACAGTACTCTGCTGCTCTACAGTACTGGCCTCTATTACAGTACTGCTCATGGCGTGCGTATTGCGCAAGATTTCAGAGATTTCGGTTTTCGTCACCTTCTAATTTGCTTTTGCTGCACCCATACTATATGGGAAAAGCTTTCTAAGCTGTCCAAAACATAACTCTATGTAACACGTCTTCCAGTTCTCACTGTCCATCCTCATCCGCTCTAATTTCTGGAATACTCTCTTCAGCTTCCTTCAAATCTTCTAATATCCCTTGTAACTCTCTAATTTCTGGAACACTCTCTGCAGGTTCCATCAAATCTTCTAATATCCCTTTTTGCAAATATTATATGTCGAAACTACAGCCGAACCTTGGAATATTAATTTGCATCCCAAATTCTGAAACTACCGTGGAATATTAATTGGCAATCCCCAAATTCTGAAACGAAGGTGGTCTTTCCCATCCCTCTCGAACGCCGACAGCATCCTTAATTGGCTGGGCGATCGATTCCAACTGTTGCAACTATACTCAAGATCAGATCCATATTTTTTTAAGGTTATTCATAATATAATAAAATAATAGCAATATTAAACTTAAAATATTATTCATAATATAATAAAATAATAGTAATATTAATATCATGTATATCCCATGAAATAGGAGCTAGGTTTAGGGTTTACATACCTTCACATATTTTCCACTCTCCCTTCTAATATTTTGCTAGGACTTTGTTTTTAGTTTGAATCTCATCAAATTATGGCCTTCTGCTCAGAAGAGAGTGTGGCCCCCATCCTAGTGTAATCTAGTCTCACGAGATGCTAATTCTAGGAACAAGGTGGTGGCAACAACTCCTCATCAATCCTCCCACTCCTCGGAAAATTCATCACAAGGAGGTCATTATGCCCCAACTCGCACACTACATGGCACAAAAATACATCAAGCCATTGTGTTCCAATCATTCAAAACCCCGCATTTGAGGTCAAGTCACATAAAATCTTGAGCACATAGAATTCATGCCACACCATGCTTTAATTTGAAAATTTATTGGTGCTTTCCCATCAAAACAAGATCTCGCACCATGGATCAAGGCTAATTGGTAGCCAAAAGTACATGTATATTTGTAGACTCGAGCCAAAGGTTTTCTTACGATGATCTTCACTAATTTAGAGGATTATTCAAGGGTATTTGAGAATGAAACTTATTTTCTCACAATGTCACTTTTATCTCGTTCTCCATGCCTCATTTCACCCCACACAAAGAAACATTTTTCGCTAGCAAAGCAAGATTCACATAGCAAGATCCGAAAATTGAACCCTTAGCGCAGCAAGACTGCTACAACACGATCAAAATTCACCCAAGGAATCCTTGTGGGCAACAACACAATCCCATGCAAGACATTTCTGAAGAAAGTGAAGAACCTACATAACACACCGTAAGCACATAACTCCGTATGCACCCTAAAATGCATGATGCAAAGACAATGTTGGAAGAAATAATAATAGAGACAAGTTCTCACATAAGCATAACAGATTTGAATTAAATGGAAGTAGAGGACAAACCCTCTTCGAGGTAATCGGGAGCAACTACAATGCCAAGGACCCCATTACGTTTTTCGAGGTGCAGATGCCTCTTCGCGAAGAATCATATCTCAAGATTCAATTCACCCTTTCCGAAAGAGTCTCAAATCTACAACTTCTCATCAAGCATTCTCATTCTTCCTATCCGGAAGACCATCTCAAACTAGTAAAATGAGACAAATGATGGGATGAAAAACTACATATGAGGTGGTACAATAGGTAGGGAATCTTCAACCAAATTTTGTAAAATTACTTTTCTTTCAAGGGTGTTTCGCATCTTCCTCCTCCTTAATGAAAGTGATTTTGTGGAACATAAGGGGTCTCAATATCAAGGGAAAATAGAGACTTCAAAGACACAATTGTTTGGTTGCTCCTATATGGGTACTTTGTACACCATACCAATTAAATATTTCAAAGAAATGTTTTTGTGGGAATTGGAAATATCATTGGAAATTATGCAAAAGCCTCATAAATAACCAAATCCAAGAGGTCTACCAAATATGTTAGTATATGAGTGTACATGAATGTAATGTATGCACTATTAGAGTCCATACCTATCTTCCCCAATGATGAGGATATCATCCCCAACCCATTTATTATTAGCATATCCTCCTTTTTGTAGAAGGCTCCATGAATATGGCTAACCCCAGGTGGATTTCCCCTCACCAATCCCCCCAAGATGAAAGAGATAGTAATATAAGCACTAATCGAAAGGTTTCAAAAAATCAAGTGGGAAGTAGGAGGAATCTAAGCCCTAAAACACTAACCCCAAGGAGCCATCGATGAAAAACAAAGATGAATCCCTAGTATAGTAAGATACGCTATAACATGATGAAAATTCACACCGAGGAATCCTTGGACCACAAACAAAGCCCCATCTATAAGGAAAAAGGAAAACCCCATATAAGACAAAGGAGGAATAATAGATATGGAGATTGAAATGCATGATGCCGAGACAATGATGGAAATCGCAATGGAGACAAGTCTCTATGGTAAGCAAAGAATATTTGGATGAAATGGAAGTAGAGGAGAAAACCATCTTCAAGAGACTAAAGTTGTTGCATAGGCATGGAACGTTTTCCAATTTCTCGAGGTGAAAATGTCTCTTCGAACAATCATATATGTACCACACCCCCTTACAAGAAATTAAGCCTAAGGAGGTGGATACTAGGTTGACCACTATTAGTGTGTGATTATAAAAATGAGGTCTAAAATTTTCGCTCTTCTCTATTCATATTTCGTGTCAAAAGTTATGTTTTCCTATGGTTTTCGTCTCCTCACTTTTAAGGTTGCTTAATCAAGCTCACCGCACCCACGTGGAACGCATTTGGTGCCATATGGCATATTAGCCTAGGATTCTTCATTGACATAATTGGTTCCTAGGGAAATCGAACCCTATGACCTTGAGGGAGGTTCCATCATTAGAGAAAGGGAGGTATCATCTCATGTGGGGGCACTTGAGCTTTGTGTTTAGTATTTCTATTGAAATAGTCACTTTCTACACCCCTTTCACTAAGAAATTGTCAATATAGTGTATCCACTATTCCATGCAACTCCTTATGGTTGGATATTTTATCATCACTTCAAATAATGTCTTCAATATTTTGTTGTGACCACCAAGCATGGATCCTCGTACATATCAATATCAAGATCCACTTGTAATGGAAGTTTTTCTAGCATTGTTAGCATAGGTGCATTATAGATTTGTGCCTGGGTTCATCAAAAGATCATTATTCATCTTCCCATTTATTATATGCATTTTCCTTGGTTAAGGAATTGAAACACAATGAGATGTCAAAGTAATGTGAGGGAGACATGGAGTTGGTCACCGAGATAGGCTTGGCATTGACAACTTAGTTTATGAAGCATATCATCTCTAGGTTTATATACAATATGTAAAACCCTTCCCACATATACCCAAGTAACTAGCCAATCAGGGTAAAAATGCAACAAGAGGCTACTAATATGAGATTCAACCTCCTAGATGACCTTAATGAAGTGAAACATACATAAACCCGACAAACGTGACTTACACAACATCACCAACAACATCTCTAGGAGGTAACCCAACCCCTGCACTGCCTCGAGGGATAATTTATTTTTAACCCATTTGAGCCTCATTTGTGAGAATGTAATGGAAAGGAGTGGCTAGGAGTCTATATCCATGCGAATGCCAAGGTAATGTCACGATGAGGGCCCCAAAAATTCAATTCTATGTGCATACCTCCAGGATTTGTGTCGCCTTTTATCCCCAAAACCTAGGTCACTACCTGCAGCTTCATGAAACTTTAGGAGATGATAAATAACATTAATAAAAAGGTATGAAAGAAATCACATAATGAAGAACTCATCTATACCCCCTCCCCGACTCATGACATGCATTTTTTTAACCATGCCACAAACATTGCATCTATAGGTATAAACAACATATTTAAACAAGGGGTTCTCTTACTTATTTGAGAATAACTAAGAATCATTTCTCCTACATCATAAGATACAATACAATCTATTTTATCATAGATACATTTTAAAATATAAAGGCGTTTATAACCAACATAATAACAACATAAATACAATGGATAAAACAACAAATAAATCCATACATAAATAAATACATTCGCATATTGAATACCATAGGAATGATCTCTACATTATTGAATGTAAAAACAAATCCGTAGATTGGACTTCCATGTTCCACCCGACCATAGATTGGTTGGAGCCAAGTCTCACTTCATCCAATAACCCTCGCTCCATATTCCAATCATGAACGAGGGATATCGTCAAACACATCAATGATAATCAATCCAAGGCTTCCATAGACCAAATCAACCACCCCCTTAACTAGTGATTCCACTTACTCTGGCCGACATCACAACCATCATTGTGCTGGTCTCTATCAAAGCTTTTATAGAGCTCCATAATGTTTATTCCAACTAGGGCTTCTCGACTAGTAACTCAACCCCAAATGTTACGGCTTCTAGAGAGTTTGTCCAACCAAGGCTTCCAGACTAGTAACTCAACCCCGTATTGTGGCTCGGGCTCGGAGCATTTTTCCAACCAAGGCTCCGTGACTAGTAACTCAATGCACCGAGGGGCAGAGAGAGTTTTTCAAACCAAGGCTCTAGGACTAGTAACTCAACCCACAATCATCCACCGGGCTCTAGAGAGCTTCTCCAACCAACGCTCCAAGAACTATTAACTCAACCCACAATCATCCACCGGCTCTAGAGAGTTTCTCCAACCAAGGCTCCAAGAACTGATAACTCAAGCCACAGCTAAAGGAATCATGAGAACCAACCAAAAAACAATCAATGGAAATAGAACCACAACACCATGGTTATCCAGGAAATGGCAAGGCTAGGAAACTTGTATCCAAGATGGTGCTAAGATCCTTTGATGGGGTTTCAAGTCCTTAGGTAAATTTACTATTAAAGATTCTTTAAATCACATGGGAGATTTTGAAAAATTCCTCGAAGAGGAGATATGGAATTACATTTGGAAATAAGTTCGATGGCCCAAGATATCCTCCTTCCTTCATATTTTGTTTAGGAAACACACTCTAACATGGAAATTAGAAACAATGAATTTGAAGGAACATCCCCATGTTATCCGTGATATCAACAACAAGAAAATAGAAAATAACATTTTTAATGAGTGCCTCCTTTTGGCTCAATGATTGACCAACTTCCCCTAGCTAAGTCTTACATTCGGGAGGCCCTCTCCACATTCCCCCCCCATAATAATTCTGAAATATTCTCATCCACCTCATCACTCCACCTCAATCCTTTTGGTCCTCTCCTCCTTCGGCTTCCTTAAATTTAACTTTGATGGTGCCTCAAAGAAATGTAGGAAATGAAGGTTTTGGAGGAGTCTTCCACAATCATATTGGCCTTCCAACATACATTGTAATAGGATATTTTGGCCCTAGTATGAACAATGATATATCGATTTTCCTAGAAGAAGGTCTACTAACTACTTCGACAAACACATCCATAGAATGATCGTTGGGGGTGATTCAAAATTTGTCATAAATATTTTCAAGAAACTTCTAAATGGATCCAACCCAAAAAATCTTTCACACTTGGTGTCTAGAATCCCTCATCTCTAGAATCAATAAAACTATGCTAGGTATCTTAGCCATAAATCCTATGCATGTAAAAAGAGAACGAAACAAAGTTAATGACCTGGCTAAATAAAATAGGTTGATAGAACTCACCATTAAACATTTCCTCACACATGGAAATTTTTTCAAAATATATATGGGTTAAGGAATGAAATTATTTATCAATTTTTCAAAATATATATGGGTTAAGGAATGAAATTATTTAGCAAGCAATGATTGGAAAATTATGATGGAAACAAATCTCCCAATCTTCCCACCAATTGAGGTGTCTTGGGATTTAAAGGTTGAAAGTGTAATGCTATACTTTTTTTTCTTTTGGATATTAGTTGGTAGCATGTTGCATTCATGATTGCGAGAACAAAAACAGTAACTTTGGTTCCCATCATGATGTCTTATATAGCCTTATCTAATGATTTTTGTATGTTCATCGGTCTCAATAGCTAGTCTAGTAGTTTATGATACTTTTTCAGAGATAAAATAATTTTCTTCCAAATTCATTTTGTTAAACATAAAAATAACTCCTTACCGCCTCATAGGAGAAGTCCATATTTTTTACTTAATTCACCCCTACTTGTAGAACTTTTCCGCTATATGACACCCTACAATACCTACATATAGTATGTTAACGCCGGAATCTAACTAGTAATCTATATTACCCTAGAAATGAACACTTTGTTTATTCATAAGGATCGTGTTATTTGAATTTCATGTAGCCAAGAAAAATATAAAGAGCTCACTCATTTTGGTTCCATTTTTCACTCAAGTGGACTCTAAAAAGGTGGAAAAATATAACCTCAAGATCATTAATTGATGTTGCCTTTCCTACTAAGCAACCAAAGTAGAAGAAATCTAGAAAAAACAAAGGAAAATCTTACACCCAAATGGATTTCACCCAAAGTGAACTCAAGGAGAAATTGGTAAAGCTATGAACCTCCCGCATCTATATATCGAGGCTGTGGCCATTGAGATTGGTATTAGAATTCATGTAATCTTATGGGTTGAATGTGTTAGAAATCCATCAATCAAAAGGGTCTCCTTGATGAAAAATCCCTTTTAGAATTTCACAACATTTTGTGTAGGAACCTTATGGAAATAAGGCTTGGCTACCATATTTCTTAAAGATATTCCTTAGCTACAATGGTCAAGACAAGAGAGTAATGCACCGGTATTATTGTGTTAGGTCCCTATATTACTATTATTATAGTCCCTTATTGTTGTTATTGTAACCCCTTTATTGTTATTATTGTACCCCCGTAGTCCCCATATTGTTATTATTGTGCCCTTAAATTATTATTTTTAGGTTCGCTAGGATAACATCGTGGCCCCATGGACTCCTATATAGAAAGAACGTTTTGTAATTTGTATCATCCAAGAATTGTTTATTCATATAATGTATTGGAGGTTTCCCCTCAAAGTGGCTTATTTCTAAGGTGTTGATCTCCTCTTTCTTCTATCTTTGGAGTCAAGCTTCCGAACATTTGGTATGGAGGTTTGGATTCTAGGTTTCGTAGCTCCAAACAAAGTCATCGTGAAATTTTCACTATAACATTTTTTCTACGAAGGTTAATAAGCTAAAATATTTAGAGTGCGAAGCTGAAATCATAAGGAACATCATCGCAAAAAATTTCGCAGCTTGTCTGCACATTTTCAGGAGATATGATCTCGTGGAAGTTAGGTCTTTTACAGTTCTAAATTTTACTTAAAAAGGTCATCGCGGAATTTTCGCTATAAATTTTTGTCCACGAAGGTTCGTAATCTGAAATTGCTAGGAGAGAAAAATAAAATCCTGATGAACATCGTCGCAAATCTTTCGCAGCATGGTTCACAATATTTTTGGAGATAAGGATCCGTGGAAGTTAGGTATTTTTCTGCTCTTGAATTTCATCTCAAAGAGGTGATCGTGGGAAAATCTTCATAACTCTCTCTCTCCGAGCATCGCATTGAAATTCTATAAGAAGTGACTAGAAGTAAATGGACTGTAGTTTTTTGTATATAAATTTCGCAGCCAAAGGAGCAAACAGACACATAGCAAGTCGACAAGTTCACTCTACCGAACCAATCCATAATTAGGTCATCATGGGAGATTGGAAATAACTTTTCCTTGAAGAATCCAAATCAAGTCATACTCATAGAAATTGAAAGACATAAGCACACAGCCAAATTTCAGATATTGAAGATCCAAAAATCACAGAGATAATTCAGCTCAATATCGAGCTCCCCAAAATCAAGAAAAAGGTGTGTATTTTTTTGGAAATTGCATAAGTCTCGTTTGAAAAATTAGTTTTAAGTGATACCAAAGGCCTATTGGAGCATAGATATCAATATTGCTCCTAAATGCCTCCTAGAAAGAATTCAACACCCATTAAGGCCTCGCAGTACTCTACTATGACTCATGAAGATGAATAATTTCAACATGATCTATCAAAATTACAAGAGCAAGTGCACCAAAATTCGCTCTCGCAAAGAGCAACAAAAATGAAATGGATAAGCTTTGAAGAAAAGCATGGAAGCTAATATAGATGGTTTGAAGAAAGGCGGAAGCTACGATGGATGGTTTGAAGAATGGTATGGAAGATAAAATGGATTGTATGGAAGAACAAATGGAAGGTTTGAAGGAAGGTTTGTCAAAGTCATACAAGAAATGATTCTAATGGTGAAAAGATAGATGAAAATCATGATGAGAACAAAATAAATGTTAATCATGATTTCATAAACTCTAATGTTGGATTAAAAGAACCACCATATTCCAAATATGGATATGAGGAAGTTTGATGGCAAGGATCCCTAGAACATGGATACAGATGGAGAACATTTTTGATCTCAATAATGCAAAACACACAAAAGATATGCATTGCAACTTTACATTTAGAACAAAAATACACATTTGTATGGTATCGTATGTATTTGCTCCCGTAAAAGAATTGTCACTTGGGAAATTTTTATGGAGGAAATGATAGCACATTATGAGGATACAAAAAGCAACACCTTCTTTAGCCAATTGATAAATCTCAAACAAAATGGTTTAGTGGCGGAGGACATTAAGGACTTTCAAAATTGAATATAAGGGTAATTGATATTCAAGAGGAATACAGCACTGATATCTTCATAAAGACTTTGAAGGATACCATCCAACATGAAGTTCGCGTTTTGGAACTTGATTCATTGGAGAAGGCATTCGTGTTCGCAAGAAAAATTGAATGTAAAATTATAGCGACAAGGAAGTCTACCACCTACTTATGATGAAGTGTTGCTACCCTAGATTTCCAAAACCTACAAGGTTGACACCACAACAATTGGAAGAAAAAGAGAAAGGGCTTTGCTACAGCTTGTGATAGCAAATACACTAAAGGTCACAACCGTGTTGAGAAGAAATTGTTTTACATAGATTTTGAAGAGGAAGAAGAAAATTAATAGGAAGAGGATATACACCAGCACCAAATTTCCCAGAAGAGGAAGAAATGAGTCCAACCATATAATGTAATGCATAGGCAAGAATTACCCCCTTCGAACTCTCAAGATAGAAGGACATAATAAGGAATAACAAGGTAATAATGTTGATTGATTCAGGGCACTCGTAATTGTATTCATTGTAAGGTAGCCAAGGAATTGAATTATTTCCTATACCCAAACACTCCGTAATGTCAAGTGATGGTTGCAATGGAGGAACTATAAATTGCTCTAGAAAATGAAATAATATCAAGCTAACCATGGGGGAATATGTATTGAATAGTCCAATGCTTTCCATTCCTATGGGAGGTGTTGATGTTTTACTAGGAGTACAATGGTTACAATCTTTGGGGACGGTAGCTTTTAATTTTCAAGAACTTTTCTTGAATTTTTTTTAGAAGGAAAAAGGAAGTCAAATTACGGGGGGTATTTTCGTAAAGTCGTGAAATATAATAAGTTCTAATTTCATGACAAAGCTTCTTAAGAAAGAACAACGAGGTGTAATTGCCCAATTATGCTCACTAGAAGTTCCAACATCAAAATCATCTATTTCCGCATCCGCAAAAGTGATTTGACAATCATTCCAAGGTGTTTGAAATTCCCAAATGGCTCCCACCTATTTTTTATCATGATCATGATATTCATTTGATTCCGTGAAGTGTTACTCCAAACATCGCCTTATAGATTTCCTTATGTCCAAAAGAGCGAAATTGGAACGATGATTGCAGAAATGTTAGAGGCAAGTGTTAATTCAAGCTAGTCAAAGTTATTTCTCTCGCTCCCCGTAGTATTGGGTACACAAGAAGGATGGATCATGAAAACGTGTTCCGTATTATAGGAGCTCTTAATAAGCTCAACATTAAATATAAATTTCCCATTCCCGTGATTAATGAATTATTAGATGAATTACATGGAGCAATTTATTTTACCAAGTTGATCTTCGTTATAGATATCATCAAATTAGAATGAAGACTGAAGATATTCCGAAAAAAAAATTTCAAACTCATGAGGGTCATTATGAATTTTTGGTCATGCCTTTTGGCCTTACCAATGCACCTTTTACATTTCAAGGGTTGATGAATTCCATTTTCAAACCCTTAGAAAATTTGTGCTAGTATTTTTTGATGATATACTAATCTACAACAGGTCTTGGAAGGATCATGTTCAACATGTTGATGTGGTGCTCAAACTATTGTAGGAGAAACAATTATACGCAAAAACATCCAAATGTTTCTTTGGAGACAAGAGGTAGAATAGCTAGGTGATATTGTATCTCATGAGGGTGTTAAGGTAGACCTTAACAAAATTAAATCCATTAAGGAATGGAAAGTCCCCACAACCATAAAGCACCATGTAGGATTTCTTGAGTTAATGGTGGTATTTCTCAAGTTTGTTAAGAATTATGGGAGAACAGCAGCACCTCTAACAACATTATTGAAGAAAGATGCATTTTCGTGGACTCCCCGAAGCAACTAAGGCCTTTGAACATCTTAAAGGGGAAATGTGCCTAGCACCGGTCTTAGCTATGACAGACTTCACAAAAACCTTTATTGTGGAATGTGATGCCTCGTGAAAATGGAATTGGTATTGTTTTAAAGCAAGAAGGAAGACCCATTACTTTTGAAAGTCGTCTAATCAAAGGAAATTATTTATAGAAACCTATTTATGAGAAGGAAATGTTATCAATACTCGCATGCACTAAAGAAATGGCAAACTTACCTAATGGGAAGACACTTCAAGGCAAAAACCGATCATGATAGTCTTAAAATTTTTTTGGAACAAAGACTATGTTCCGTAAGAGCAAGAAAATGGGTCACAAAGATGTTGCTGGTGATTTTGAAATAATCTACAAAAAAGGGAAGCTAAATGTTGTTGCCGATGCACTCTTAAGAAAGAATGAAGAGGTGGAAGAGTTTCTTTGTGCCATTTCTATTATTCAACCAAACATTCGATAACCGAAGTAAGAGATGAATGGGAAGAAGGACAAAGAAGTGTGACACTCATTCCAAAGGTGTGCTAAGATCCTAGTAACTGATACATTTAGTTGGAAAAATGATTCCTTATGGCAGAAAGATCGCTTATACCTTTGTAAGAATTCTGCAACTAAAACAAAAGATTCTTTTGCAATTGCACACTTTCCTTAGGAGGACACTAGGATTTTTAAAAACTTACCACAGGTGAAGAAAGAATTTTTTTGGGATGGCCTTATATTTGATATTCAAAAGTTTGTGGCAGAATGTTTGGTTTGCCATTGGTATCAAAGTTGAGACAATTAAGACCCTAGTATTCTACAACCTTTATCCATTCCAAGTCAATGTTGGGAGGAGATTTCAATGGATTTTATCAAAGGTTTACCTAAGTACAAAGGAAAGAGTGTCATCATGGTGGTGGTAGTTGATAGAATTACTAAGTATGCACACTTTTGTGCATGATCTCATCCATTTAAAGCAATTACAATTTCTATTACATTTATGGACACAATTCAAAAGCTACATAGGAACCCAAGGGTTATTGTGGAGCGATGAGATCCCATTTTACCGGAAATTTTTGGATGGAGTTATTTTCTTGTTTGGGTACTCAATTAGCTCATATCTCATCTTATCATCCTCAACTGGCGGGTCGAACCGAGATAGTAAATAAATGTTTGGAAGGACATCTTCATTGTTTTGTATATGATAAACAAACACAATGGGTCAAGTGGTTAGCACTCACCGAATGGTGGTATAACACGTCCTTCCATACCGCGTTAAAAATGACCCCATTTATGGAACTTTATGGATATCATCCACCATCCATCACATCATCTTTAAGAGAAAATTTGAAGGTTCACAAAGTGGAAGATCACATTGAACATCAACAAAAAGTTATCCAACTCTTAAAGGATAACTTGAATTTGGCACAAAATCGAATGAAACAACAGCCGATCAACATCGCAATGAGAGAAGTTTTGATGTAGGATACCGGGTATTTTTATAGCTACAACATACAAAAAAATGTCCCTCAAATAAGCTAAGAAGGATAATAAATTATCGCCAAATTAATATGGTCCTTACAAGGTGTTGCAAAAGATTGGTACTATGGCATACAAATTGAGCTTCTTGCTTCTTCACGAGTGCATCCAAATTTTCCATGTTTCATGCTTAAAGAAGGTTGAGAAAATCTTCTAGTTCAAACAATATTGCCATAGCTTCGATAAGGAAGGGAAAATCATATTAGAACCCGAAGCGGTCACGGAAAACAAGAACTTGACAAACTAATTTTAATCAATCACTTCTGTGAGTATCTCATCAAGTGGAAGAACTTACCCACCGAAGATTCTACATGGGAAGATGAGAATTTTATACAAAAGCACCCAAAGCTACTCAAGTGTTTAGGACAACACCTTTTGAAGGAGAGGGGTACAGGGTCCCTATATTACTATTATAGTCCCTTATTGTTGTTATTGTAACCCCCTTATTGTTATTGTACCCATGTAATCCCCATATTGTTATTATTGTGCCCTTAAATTATTATTGTTAGGTCGGCTAGATTACATTGTGGCCCCATGGAATCATATATATAGAAAGGAGGTTTTGTAATTTATACTATCCAAGAATTTTTTCATTCATGTAATGTATTGGAGGTTTCCCCCTTGAAGTGGGTTATTTCTAAGGCGTTGATATCTCTTTTCTTCTATTTTTGGAGCCGGTTTCCCAACATATTGATTGAACAAGTGAATACACATTGGGGGATGTTCAACAGAATATATCAAGGCTCTTCTACCAAAATGGAGATCAAAGTGAGCCTCCAAAATAAGAGTAATAGTATCGATCTAGTAAATACACAACAAGAATATACATACGAATCAATGATTAGACAACTAGTGAAGTAGTTCACATAGCAGCAACAATTGTTAAAACACATAGAACACACATTCAACAAGATAAGTACCAAAGCCACCATAATAGTTCAATTTCCTTAGTAAAAATGAAAAAAAAATACATCGCAAACATTCAAATAATAGTATTATAATATTTACGACATAAACATGAAAGTATGATGGCTCAACAATCTTTGAAATTAAGCAAAAATTCCAACATAAATTAGTATAATGAACAACAGGTATATCCAAAAGGGGAACATTAGAGAAACCACTGTCTCCTCCAAACAAATTTTTTTCCTCTCTAATGATTGGCAAGAGGATCTAAGGTGAAAATTCCTTTGCATTACCTATGGGGTTGTATATATAAAAAATGGGGTGACCATTCACCTGCATTGTGACTTTTGGACTTCCCTCAGGACTGTTTGACTTCCTTATGAATCTTTGACTCCTTCATGAATTTTCAGTTTCTATGGATCACTCTAGGATGTCCAATTTACATTACATTTCTCTAATATTTAATTTACATAATTCACAAATGATATGGAAAATTATGACTTCTAACATGACCAGACATGCCACGAAATACATGGAATACATGATGAAATAGAAATAACAAGCCATTATTTCTTCAATGTGATCTTGATTTCCAGCTATTGTCACCATCTGGTGTCCCTTTATCTTTACTGATTGATCAACATGTCTTTCTAGCTAAAAACGTGACTTCTAGTAGGGTATCCTTCTTCATCTCCTTCATCATGATCATATCATAACATGAAATAATACCTACAAGTGAGATCCACTAATAACAAGATCAAATCAGTCCGATAAACCTGTAGTATAACATGCTTCATGGCAACCACCAACTAAGCTAGAACTTGGTGACATGCTGGGAGATAGGTTCAAGGATTACACAGTTGCACAACTAAGGAGGTCAAGGGCCATGAATAAGCCTTGAGATTGTGAAGTGTGTAGTTCAGGCAGGTAAGGGTTAGACTACTACACAATTGAGTGGATCAAGGGGTAACAAAGAAATCTTGAGGATTGAGGTTTTCCACTATGCAGTTATAGAGGGACATAGGACAGTGGATTACGCGGTTTCACAATTCAAGAGGTAGATGTTGAGGATTTTTTCTTGAGACTGTGAAATGCATAGAAGAGGATGATTGGAGGCATGGGATATGTAGTTCTATAGCTCAAGGGTCAAGGATGAGAACTAAGACAGTATAGTGTGCGATTATGGAAGGCAGTGACGCTGCATTAAACAATGCCAAGAGGAAATTTATGAGCTTGAGGGTTGAGACTGTGCAATGCATAGTGCATGAAGGTTGAGTGAGGTGAAGTTTCTCGAGAAGGAACTTTTCTAGATTTGGCTAAGTATTGGATCAGTAAGGACCAATTGAACAAGGAAAAAAATTGAGCATGATCACAACTTAGAACAGTTGAAGACACAAAATTGATCACTCGAAACACATGAACAACACACTTCCGTCAATGGGACAAAATTGTGACAACTTTCTCCAAGTGTGACACTAAAGGTACACTTTGTGACAACAATGTCAACACTTTTTCGACAATGCTTGAAACTTTTGTAATGAGTGTGATACATGTCTCCATGATAATAATGACTCATTAGTTCCAAGGTTACCCCTTGAATCAAACCAAAATACATATGTGTGATGTGCCATGCTTGTCATTCTAAAAGATGAAACTTATCATAGTAAGAGGAAAGTCCACACAACACTTGCAAAATGAGAAAAAAAATTGAAAGTGATGCATGCCAAAAATAATAAATCATGAAAAAAACACTTATTAAAGTGAAAAAATGAAAAATCACTAGTTGTAAATGTGAAAGTGACACCTGCGAAAGAAAAGGTGCACAAAGCAACAATAGGAAAAATTCACCGAAATAAAAGATCAATCATGACCAAAAGTGAGAGATTGTGGATGAGAGTTCACGCTCACTATAAAAATTGGTTGAACATTGCACATGCATTGTCCAAATGGATTTTTTTCTATTCCTGTTCAAGATTGCATAAAACAGTGTGCTCGCAAACTTGTTTCAGATTGAGCATGTATGAATAGGTGACTATGACACTTAAAATTTGAGAAAAACACTAGAATACTTAACAAATAATCGATCGACCATAATGTGACTATGGAACAAATGACTTATCATAATATTTAATGGTATTATTTTTCTTGCTAGTGTTTCAGATTGTTGAATTTATATCTTGTGAATATCACATTTTCCCATATTTTGTGCAGGATTTTTCCTTGGAGTTGGTTGAGGATCCTTTCTCAACAACACTAACTGTTACAACTGATCTTGTTAATTTTTGAAACTAGGGTAGAATTTTAACTTGGATAAATTAGATGGAATGATGATTTCATTATGTTCCTCTTTTCGAGAGGACCAAAATCAACCTAAATGTTACATCTTTTCGATAAGAAGTTGGATTTTTAATTTATGAACCCCTCATATTTACATTGGATTAGGTTGGCCCTATACACATGCACAAAAGTTCAGGTCAACCTCAACATCAATTGGAACCTCATGGAAACCTATAAATAGAAGAGACCTCAAGATCATTTGGACACACATTTTCATCAAGCATTGTTTTCTCTTCCATTATCTTGGTTCACACAGGTCTGATGGAGGAAGTTCACACAAGGGTCTGAAACTATAGGTTTGAGGCTCATATGTATCTAGGGTTTCTGCTTTCGGGTCAGACACATGTCACTGGCAATTGTTTACCATAATTTTAGGCACATAGTCTGCCCCAGTGTGATTGGGAGGCTAAAGTCGTATGCACAGTGACCTTAAGGGAGAAACTTGGGTTTGAAGGAAGATCTAGAAGAACTTTACCCCAGTCGCATGCTTGTAGTGTTCCTCGGTGTGACTAGGAAGGAAGATACACACACACAGACACTTGAAGGGTGCAACGAAGGGTTTGATGCAGATTTGGGTCAATTTATTGTTAGTATGTTGCTTACATTTCTCCTAGGAGAAACTAACTCTTTGCATACAGTGTCTCAGGGAAGATCGATAATTTACAGTCGCTCACAGAATATCTATATGAGTGCGACTAAGGTTCTGAGCTAGGATTTTATAGTAGACTGCATTTCACTACAATTGTCTAATGGATGGATGGTTTGTCTCAATTGAACAATAATTCTAGAATTTTTTCTTTATATTTTATTACGTAAATCTCCCTTATTGATCTATATTTTAACAAGTGAATACACATTGTGGGATGTTTAGTTGTAGAATATATCAAGGTTCTTCTACCAAAAGGGAGATAAAAGTGAGCCTTCAAAAGAAGAGTAATAATATTGATCTAGTAAAGACACACAAGAATATACATACAAATAAATGATTGGACAACTAGTGAAGTAGTTAACATAGCAGCAACAATTGTTAAAACACATAGAACACACATTCAACAAGATAAGTACCAAAGCCACCATAATAGTTCAATTTCCTTAGTAAAAATGAAAACAAAATATATCGCAAATATTCAAATAATAGTATTATAATATTTACGACATAAACATGAAAGTGTGATGGCTCAAAAATCTTTGAAATTAAGCAAAAATTTGGACAAAAATTAGTACAATGAACAATAGGTAAATCCAATAGGGGAGAGTTAGAGAAACCACTGTTTCCTCCAAAGAAATTTTTTTCCTCTCTAATGATTGGCTGGAGGATCTAAGGTGAAAAGTCCTTTGAATCACCTATGGGGTTGTATATATAAAAAATGGGATGACCATTCACCTCCATTGTGACTCTTGGACTTCCCTCATGACTGTTTGACTTCTCTATGACTCTTTGACTCCTTCATGAATTTTCAGATTCTATGGATCACTCTAGGATGTCCATTTTACATTACATTTCTCTAATATTTAATTTACATAATTCACAAATGATATGTAAAATTATGAATTCTAACATGACAATACATGCCACTGAATACATGGAATACATGATGAAATGGAAATAACAAGCCATTACTTCTTCAATGTGATCTTGATTTCCAACTATTGTCATAATCTGGTGTCGCTTTATCTTTACTGATTGATCCAAATGTCTTTGTAGCTACAAACGTGACTTCTAGTAGGGCATCCTTATTCATCTCCTTCATCATCATCATATCATAACATGAAAGAATACCTACAAGTGAAATCCACTAATAACAAGATGAAATCAGCCCGATAAACTCGTAGTATGACATGCTTCATGCAAACCACCGATTAAGCTAGAACTTGGTGACATGCTGGGAGATAGGTTCAAGGATATCACAGTTACACAACTAAGGAGGTCAAGAGTCATGAATATTCCTTGAGATTGTGAAGTGTGTAGTTCAGGTAGGCAAGGGCTAGAATACCATGCAATTGAGGGGATCAAGGGGTAATAAAGAAATATTGAGGATTGAGGTTTTCCGCTACGCATTTATAGAGGGACATAGGACAATGGATTACGCAGTTGTGCAATTCAAGAGGTAAATGTTGAGGCTATTTTCTTGAGACTGTGAAATGCATAGAAGAGGACGATTGGAGGCATGGGCTACGTAGTTCTGTAGCTCAAGGGTCAAGTATGGGAACTGAGACTGTATAGTGTTCGATTATGGAAGGCAGTGACTGTGCATTAAAAAATGTCAGGATGAAATTTATGAGCTTGAGGGTTGAGACTGTGCAATGCATAGAGCAGGAAGGTTGAGTGAGGTGAAGTTTCTCGAGATGGAACTTTTCTAGATTTTGCTAAGTATTGGATTAGTAAGGACCAAATGAACAAGGAAAGAACTTGAGCATGATCACAAAACTAGAACAATTGAAGACACAACATTGATCACTCAAAACACATGAACACAATACTTCCCTCAATGGGACAAAATTGTCACAACTTTCTCCAAGTGTGACACTAAAGGTACACTTTGCGACAACAATGTCGACACTTGTGCGACAATGCTTGAAACTTTGGGAATGAGTGTGATACATGTCTACATGATAATAATGACTCATTAGTTCCAAGGTTACCCCTTGAATCAAACCAAAAATACATATGTGTGATGTGTGATGCTTTTCATTCTAAAAGATGACACTTATCATAGTAAGAGGAAAGTCCACACAACACTTGCAAAATGAGAAAAAAATTGAAAGTCACACATGCCAAAAATAATAAATCATGAAAAAACACTTATTACAGTGAAAAAATGAAAAATCACGAGTTGTAAATGTGAAAGTGACACCTGTGAAAGAAAAGGTGCACAAAGCAACAATAGGAAAAATTCACCGAAATAAAAGATCAATCATGACCAAAAGTGAGAGATTGTGTATGAGAGTGCACACTCACTATCAAAATTGGTTCAACATTGCACCTGCATTGTCTTAGTGGACTTTTTTCTATTCTTGTTCAAGATTGCATAAAGAGTGTGCTCACAAACTTGTTTTAGATTGAGCATGTATGAACAGGTGACTATGACACTTAGAAATTGAGAAAAATACTAGAATACTTAACAAAAAATCGATCGACCATAAAGTGACTATGGAAAAAATGTTTGACCATAGTATTTAATGGTTATATTATTTTTCTTGCTAGTGTTTTGGATTGGTGAATTTATATCTTGCGAATATCACATTTTCCCGTCTATTGTGCAGGATTTGTCCTTGGAGTTGGTTGAGGATCCTTTCTCAACCACACTGATTGTTACAACTGATCTTGTTGATTTGGAACCTCATGGAAATCTATAAATAGAAGAGACCTCAAGATCATTTGGACACACATTTTCATCAAGAATTATTTTATCTTCTATTATCTTGGTTCACACAAGTCTGATGGAGGAAGTTCGCACAAGGTTCTGAAACTATAGGTTTGAGGCTCACATGTATCTAGGGTTTCAGCTTTTGGGTCAGACGCATGTCACTGGGAATTGTTTACCATAATTTCAGGCACATAGTGTACCTCAGTGTGACTGTGAGGCTAAAGGCACATGCACAATGATCTGAAGGGAGCAACTCGGGTTTGAAGGAAGATATGGAAGAACTTTACCTCAGTCGCACACTTGTAGTGTTCCTCTGTGAGACTAGGAAGGAAGATACACACACACAGACACTTGAAGGATGCAACGAAGGGTTTGATGCAGATTTGGGTCAATTTATCCTCAGTATTTTGTTTACATTTCTCCTAGGAGAAACCAACTCTTTTCATACAATGTCTCAGGGAGCGATCGAGAATTTACAGTCGCTCATAGAATATATATATGAGTGCGACCAGGGTTCTGAGCTAGGATTTTACAGTAGACAGAATTTCACTACAATTTTCTAATGGATGGATAGTTTCTCTCTATTGAACAATAATTCTGGAATTTTGTCTCTATATTTTATTAGGTAAATCTCCCCTAGAATTTTATGTATTGGGCTCATTATACTCTATGCTGAAACTCATTTTTAACAATCTAATAAGAAGAATATTTGAAAATATTTTTCCCAAAGCGGGTTTTCCCCTAGTATATGACCAATCTGGTGTCTCTAACGGTTGTGATATTCTCTCCTTTTTCATTCCATATATTGTTCTATCTTAAGTTACTACTTATGATTGGAATCATTATTAATAATTGGATGCATTGCTTAACAAAGAATTGAATTGGGTTGAAGTAATTGAAACAACATGGAACAATCAAAAAAATTAACATGGAATTAGAGTTGAGGTGAAGGAAAAGAACAAGAGGAGACAAGCATTGAAGCCATATTCCTTGGAAATTGGAAGGAGTGATCTTAATTTGAATGTTAGTTTTGTTGTGCTAATTTCATTTTCAGACACAAAACTTATTTATTGATCATATGCTTGATGTGTAGGTTCCCTTGTTGCTTATATGTGTTAAAGAGGTAATTAAAACTGAATTTTATGAGTTAATTTGAAAGCATAAAGTGTGAATTTTATGAGTAGAAGAAACACAAATAAAAACAAACCATAACAACTGATCCATTAAAATAGAGTTTTGATGAAGGAGTTCACCCCTCCTGGGCTACATCTCCTTGGTCCGGCTTAATAGCTTAGGCCTCTATATTAGCTCAATTGTGCTCAAATTTTTGTTGGCATTAATCAAATTCTCTTGGAACCTATTCCAATGAATTCAAATTGTCAAAATATATTAAAAATCACTATTTAGTTACTCAATTTGGTTACCAGATGCTCTATGCATGGCCTTCCTTCCTGGCGGCCCTAGGCTTAAAAATTCTTCAAGGCAACAAAAGCCTATGTAAAATTTCTCCTCTACCTCCAAAACATATTACAATGGCTCCAAAACATAAAAATATACCAATAATGAATCTTCTTGAGAAAAAATTGGTCAAAAATTGCCTCAATGATGGCAAAAACAAAATTTCCTACATTTTCTCCACCAAATTTGGAAACTGTCCAACGAACTCCACTAATTCTGGAGCTCGCCACATTTGGAAGACATCACCAGCTATGACGCAAACTTAATTAGTCATTAACTAAATGATAAGTTCACTTTAATGGTGATTAACTTTGTGTTTAGCGCTAAGCATGTTTTAAGTTCAGAGCCCTTCAACACAGTCATGTGCTTGGTCTTATGGAGGAGGGCTGGCTCCCTCCTTACACAATGACATAAATATGCTTTTAAATATAGGTTGGTCACATTGGTTTTCAATGAATAGAGATGCGGCGCAATGTTAAGGAATAGAGTTGGTTGTGGGGAGGTCATGGGTTCAAACCTGACCTCGACCCCCATTGTATTGTTTTTTGCATCGCCATTCAAAAACCTTAATCAATTTCCATACCATACGCTGGCACCATAATGCATTCGCCAACAAATATGTCAGACCCACCGTATTTTCCATACACACATTCTAATAAAACCTTTTTAATGTGTAATATTACATACACAACTGTAACATTACACAACCCATGACATAATATATATCGCTCCATAGAAATATATTGCAGACCCTTTGAACTAAGGTTTATAGTAATAAAATATATATGCGGAATTTTCAATTAATATTAAGGTTTGAAATAAAAAATGAAATATATAATATAATATATGATTTAAAATAAACCATATATATATATATATATATATATATATATATATATATATATATATATCTATATATATATATATATATATATATATATAAACCCAAATTCAACCTTAGGAGGTCATTGGACAAATTTTACCTTCACAAACCAAACTGGAAAATCCCGTAGTGACACTTGTCATAGTCACATTGGACTAAAACTAAATAATATTCCCTAAATGCTGACTGGCATGACATGTCAAAAAATTGTACCTGTTCTGCAATATTTTAATAAAAATTTGCATGTTCTAAATGGCGATCAACAAACCATAATTCCTTCACCCAAACTCAGTTTTCAACGAAATGATTTGCACTAGTTTCCTTGCGACGTATCAGTCGCTGTCATTCTGGTTTCATTAATTTTTTGAACTTTCATTTTTGAGCTAAAATATTGAGCCTCTAATCATTCCTCCCCACTAGAAGAATTTGACCCCAAAAGGCCTATCATTATTGAACATGTGGATGAGGGTACTGTTCCCTCACCCTTCCAGTCTCTATCCACTAAAACTTTCCCAATTTCATCATTTGGAGCTTTTCACAAAAATTCAACTTTTTCCTTGATTCTTACGACCTTTTCTTACTGTCATTGACACCGTAATGCTGCAATATTTCTGAATTTGTATAACAAAAATCTATTCCTACAGAAACCATATTGTTCTTACCTTGGTCAACAATCAAAGGAAACTTACAAAATTTCTCACCTTGCACATTGTCACCAGAGCTGATCTCTCTTTGTACTTGTGTCGACTCTTAACCAAGTATCTTCGCCATTTCCATGTACCTTTTGGAAATCATAAACCAAAATTTTTGGAACCCATGCCTTCTTTTCCAAGCTACTTTGTTGCTTTCTCTTTGACCTTTGCACTCTGTTACACCGGCATCTTGTTTCCAACACTACTCAACACTGATGTTGACTGCTACAAATGTTTTACATATTTTTCACCTTGTTTCAAAGGAAACCCACTAACATTCTGAAACAACTCATTACAAGCATAAGCATATTTTTGAAAATTGTGATCATAAACAATGTCAATTTCTAACTTTCATTCACTATCCTCTTCATTTCACTTGCATGTACAAGGGACATACATGCCTTCTTCTTATGCCCTCTAATTATGTACCCAATACCATCCTTAAAAAATTAATACTTATTCTCATGGCGATGACATACTGATTTCCTATCATACAGATAAGGACTTCCCAATGCAATACCTGATATCTCAAGCTGCACCACATCAAGATCAACTTCATCAAGAAAGTTTGAGTTGATGGTGAATCTTAGTAAGAACTTCCTTGTAACCTGCAAGTTTTCATTCTTGCATATCCAACCCAAAGGATATGGTCTTGGATGTATAATAGTTTCAAGGCCTAGTTGCTTAACCAATTCTTTGGAAATCAAGTGAGCTTGTGACCCACTATCAAAAAGTGTATCAATTTTGGTATGATTAGAGACAACACTAATATGAAAAAGTTATATTCTTGTATCTTCATCATGAGTATCATTTGAACAATTTGAAGAACTAGTGCTTGAAAAATGTTTACCTTTCAAACCCATGGCTATAATTTTTGTCCCATCTCTTGAATCTGACCCTAAGTCATGCTCAACTATAGCAATAGTTTCCCCCTTCTCTTTGGCTTTCAGTCTATCTTGTTTCAATTATGGATGAAGTTGCCAACAATGGTCTTCATCAAGGTCATTCTTTGAATAGTTTTGCATGTGAGTTTTTCCTTCTCTCTTTTTACAGAGCTATTTATTTTTCCTCTTCCATAAAACTTTCCGTTTCCTTTACCCTCACTTTCACTTTTCTCCTCTATGTTTTGTTTCCCTCTTGCCTCTAAGTGTGTGGCTTGTACACAAAATTCATCTAAATTTCTTGGGTTAAACATAAGGATAGTATGTTTCAAATAGGAATGTAAACCCTCAATGTATTTCAAGAGTGTATCTTTGGAATTCAAATTTATTCCTAACAAAAAATCTCTCTTTCTAAAATCCTGGGTATATTATTGAATTGTTTGACCCTTGAGTTTCTTGAAATTTTTCCAACTCATAATAGCTTTTTGCATATAGACTAATGCATAAAATTGTCTTTTAATTGAAGAAATAAACTCAACCAAAGAAATGGATATCTTACCATCGATTGACATTTCCTCTTGATTCTTTGCTTCCCACCAAACTAGTGCAGCTCCTTCTAGCCTTAATGAAGCCAACTAGATATTTATGTCATCCTCATGAAGGTTTTGAATTCTGAAATACACCTCCAGTTGACGTATCCAATTGTTAAGCCTCTATGCATTTACCTCGCCATTATATATGTGTAATTCAAACTTAATGTCCAATTTGAGTAATGGAGTTTTTCCTTTTGTGGATTTCGAGTGAGTGTGAGTGGTTTTTGTGGTGGAAGTGGAAGATGATGCAGATGGAGATGATGAGGATGACGAATATGGTGGAGATGGAGATGGATTTCATCCACTACCCTTTGAACTCTTCTCTTCATCCTTCTTACCATCTGAAATTCCTTCTCCATATGGAGGCTTAGAACCTTCTCCTGCCATCCCAGCAGTAAATACATCAAACATAACTTTAACCATCCTCTTTATGTCTTTGAAGTCTCTCTTGACATCTTCGTATTTTGAATGTCCTTGATTCTCTCTAACATTTGACATGATGACTATGGATTCAAGCTCAAATTCTGATTCATGTACCTCTTCAATCAAATCAGCTTCTTGTATGAATTGCACCTCTTCAATCTTAGCTTCTTGAGACAAAACTTGAGGTTCTTCAAGTGTAGATATCAGTGGAATTTTGGGTGAGGATAACGCTCTTTCAACTCTCCTTCTTCTGTTCCTAATCTCAGGACTTGCAACCAGCAATTTCCCTTCATATTTCTACAACTTTAACCTTGTCAGCATCACAAATTGCAACCATTAAACTTGCACAAATCTTCAAGCAACTATCAAGCAAATAACCTCAGCAACCTTGTGCTCTGATACAAACTTAATCTGAATTTGAATGCTAGTTTTGTTTTGCTAATTTCACATACACTGTCCACATAAAATTCCAATGCACTTATAATAGCACCTTTGTAATGTGTAATATTACATACACCACCGTAACATTACACAACCCATGTCACAATATATATTTCTCTATAGAAATATATTGCAGACCCTTTGAACTAAGGTTTAGTTGATAAAATATATATGTGGAATTTTCAATTAATATTATGGTTTGAAAGAACAAATGAAATATATATATATATATATAGATAGACATATAGATAGATATGCATTAATCTAACCTCAAATAATTAATTAAAAAATGAAAAAATTCATGCACATAATATCATAAACCCAAAGTCAACCTTAGGAGTTCATTGGACAAATTTTACCTTCACAAAACAAACTTGCGAATCCCGCAGTGACACTTTTCATAGTCCCATTGAAATAAAGCTAACGAATATTCCCTGAATGATGACTAGGATGCCATGTCATCAACCTGTACTTGTTCTGAAATTATTTAATAAGATTTTGAATATTCTGAATGGCGATCAACAAACCATAACTCCTTCATCCGAACTCGATTTTCAACGAAACAAGTTATGTTAAATTCCTTGCAATGGGTCAGTCGTTTTCGTTCTGGTTTCATTCAATTCTAAACACATTCATTTTTGAGTTAAAATATTGAGCCTCTGATCAAGGAGGCTTTCTAGTCAAATTCAATATGTCTTCCTCTACCTTCAAGGAGCATGAAAAATTTGGTGATGCATCAAATTTTGTTGCATGGAAAGTCAAGTTGGAGACCATAGCTGACAAAAATGATGTGTTGGAATACATTCAAGGTGTTATCACAAAATTATACCTGATAGGGTGGAAATCAAATCAATATTATCTAACTGTTTCAAACCAATCTTTTGATTGAGGCTTATCCTCCACAACCTGAGATGGCTCTCTCAAAGGGTTAATGATTTTTGATAGAAATATAGATGGCTAACTCTATGTGTGGTAATTAGTAGATAAATGATAGAAATTGGTTGTAAATCACATTATCAAGTGCACATTGGGCTTATGGATTCATAATGGCTTCAGTAAAAAAAAACAATCTACTCAGCATGGAAGTCAAGGTATATCAGAGTTCTAGTCTAGAGATACACATGTGAAACTACAAAACACACATTCAATTTATTTATGAAGGAAGTCAAAGCATCAATGATGAATTCTGAGTAACATAAGCAAACACCATTGCAATAGGATAATAAAATTATGCCATTATAAAAAAAACAAACTAAAACTCTTTATGAATCTTGATTTGGCTAAGTAGAAAACTCTGTATTAAGCTGAAAACCAGTCGCTTACAATAAACACAGTCTTTTTGCTAAAAATTTCCAACCCATGCATATTCAAATTGTTGATATTTTATAGATCATTTACAATATAGGATAATCTTATCCCCAACTAGATACATCAAATTCCTACTATTTGACACCTTTCCTAACCATATAACATGGTATTTATTACAAAATGATAGCTGTAAACCTAATGAACAGTCCTATTACAAATAGGACTCAAACTCCTTAACTCTACTAAAAAAAACCTTATCTAAACTATATTACATCATTTTCCAACTGTATTCCCATAAGGTCGAATCTAGATGATAAGCTCCAACACTTTATGACCTTAATGCTGATCTCCTGCAAACTAGGAAACTGTCCCCTGTTTTTTAGGCTTAGGATTATTTATGTTCTTGAGACACTCTGACCACTATGAACCCATGACTTCGAGGTTATTTGCTATCAAGATATGAAATAACATATGTCCAAAATCATCCTTAAGTGCCAGCTATATAAAATCACCATCAAACTGTCCAAAATAGCAGAAATAGATTTGCACTACGAAAACAACACAGTTTCATAGCGCTTTTCGTAGCACATTCTTTTAACTCATTTTCCTTCAAAATTTTGGTTTCTTTCCTCCAGGGTTATCTTCATATTCACTTGACACAGCTTCCCTAGCAATTTCAGGTCAAAATACATACATTTTTCTTCCAAAAATTTATAAGAAAGGGTGAAAAAAGCTGCCACAGTAGTTTCGTAGCGCATTTCACCCTTTTTGCACTGTTTGCACTACGAAACTGCTGAGTGAGAAATTTTGACCAGATTTCTTCAAAATTTGAAACAAAAATGTGCCAAAACTCTAGAATACCACTAGTTTCATCAAAACAAACATTCATATTAACTAAAAACACAATTTTCATGATCATATTTATTCTTCATTTTCCTTTTGATTTAACCTTTGAATTTTTTAATAATTTGTCATTCTGCACCTTTGTTTTTTAGTTCATCCTGAGTCAGCTTCAACTGTAGCTCCAAATCCTCCACTTGGTTTCTTAGTCTTATATTACTGGCTCTTAAGTGAGTATTGATCACTCTGACAAATTTTGCTTCTTTGATGGCTAGAACTGTCCATGTAAAAAATTGTTTTGTACTACTTGGAATCTCAGACCTTTAACCAGTTTGACCTTCCCAAAGTGCCTTCACTCTTTTCAAATCTGTTTTTTCAATGTTGTGCTTTCTGGCCCTCTTTTTCATCATTGCAATCTCTTGTCTTGCTAGCTTCAATATCTCCTCAGGATGTTGACACTCTGTCATGTGTCCTTTTCCCTTCATTGTCTTGTTGGCTGCATGCTCCACTATTGGTGATGAGTGATCAACCACCTCTTTAGGGACTATGGCTATTTCAACAGTTTCTTGGACCTCCTTGTTTCCTTCCTTGAGCTTCTTAGCATGCCTAGTTAAAGGATTCCTTGCTTGAAAGAAAAAGGCTACATTTTCACCTTCAAATTCAAGTTTCTATGATGACTTAATCCTTTTCTGTTTGTGTTCATATACTCAAATGAAATCAGCTTGCACAATGGGTGATTCCTCTATATCAATTGCATGAAGGATGTCATCTAAATTTCCTTTTATCACTGGGCTGTCCTCTGTACCTGAAGCAACTGTTTTTCCCTTTCATGCCACTGCTTGGCTTCTCATCACTCTCTTGATTTTTTTCTTGCTGGAAACTTGTTTTTGTTTTTCATCTTTGACACTTTTTGACCTATGTTTTGCAGGTGATGGAGTTACTGCAACAAGAAATTGTGTATTCTTTGTCCTATCTTCAACCTATTTCCTTGGTTTCAACTTTACAAACCTCTTTTCTTTTGAACCATAGGCTGACTAGAATCTGCTACTGGTGTTGAAGGAGTTCCTTTAGGTTTAGGGTTTCTAGCTGGGGTTAGGTTTTCCAATTCAAAAACATTCATAAATAAAAAAGAGGACCAATCCCTGCTTATTTTATGAAGCTCATTTAACACCAATAACTTTATCAAACCATGGTGAAACAAAGATGTTTCGCAACCATCAGACTTGACTTGTACTTTATCAGACATTTTAGCAAGGCTCCTTCACATGTAAAGTGTATTTCAATGTTGAACAACAACTTGGCATAGGTGTATTTGATACAACTTCTAGTTATTTCATTGTTCAGGTCCATATCTACATACTCAGGTTTCATGAATTCCTTGCATGGTTCCATATCAAACTTAAAACCTTTAAATCGAGTCTCTTGCCCCCTTGGTATTTCTGTCATAGAAGAAATGATCTTAGGAGTAACTAGCACATTTAACACCCAATATTAGTATTTGTTCCACTGAAGTGTAAGGAAAATTCTTTAGACACTTGAGTGTGAAAACCCTACAAATTTTCACAAAATCGGAGACAACCTGCTTTGCTCAAAGCCTCCATCACTGTTTGATCTTCAATTATAGCCTTCACATTTCCAGGCTCATATCTTAAGCAGTGTCCCCGTCTATGGACTTTCTTCTCCTCTGCCATGTTTCTTAGGAAAAACATGTCAGCTTCTCTTGAATCTGTAAAACAACCTCACTTGAATATATGATCGGGCTCGCTTGATTATGGAACAACCTCGCTTGTGAATATGGAAGATAGCCTTTGAATATAACACCCACAAGCTTAGCTTGACAGTTTCAGAACTTAGACACTTGTATGGAAGAAAATGAAAATGAGAATGACCAAATTAGGAAAGAATTTGAATTTAAGGTGTCATCTCGTAACTAAATGATGCTTCACTAATGCCCTATCATAAAAATGATGACTGTGAGACAGGTAAGTACATTGAATCTAATCTCTAACTGACTCACCATACCCCTATCCTATCATTCCCCAATGGATTCTGACAGATTTTAGCCTAATTAACAAGACGGTTAAGAAACCACACTTTCGTAGTGCCCATAGTGTATTTTTCACAGTTTGTGCTACGAAAGTATCAGTGCTTTCGTAGCGCAAGTCCTCTTTTTTGAACTAGTGGTGCCATGAAATGGAGGATTATTGGCTAATTGCAGAAATTTAACCCAAAACCTTATGAAATGATCCCTAAATAGAAAATGTAAGTATTTGATCATGGAATGGGACCTAACGTTTGGGTTTCAAAATGTCACTCATTACCATACATTTTTCACCTATTCTCCCATTATATCACCCATTATTCACCACCATGTCACTTCATTTTCCCTATTATTCACCATTAATGGGTCTCATTTATATTTTCCAAATATTATTTATTTTTAAGCATTTTAAGAGAAATTCTTGATTAAATATTAGAAAATAATATATTTTACTTTATATATGGAAAGTGGGTTGTTTTTGTGACATGTGTAGGTGCCAAGGAAGCTTCCAAGACACCTTTATGTGGCCTTGAATGATCAAATTCGAATTTGAAGAGATAAACCTCATGGAGAAGATTATGATCTCATGGAGAAGATCAAGGACAAAAGGGGGTTATGTGTCTAGATGGTTGAGAGATGTATGGAACTAAAGAGAGATTAGTGGATGATCATTATGAGTTTGTTACTCATCCCATTGTATAAATAGGAGTACAATCTCCTCCATTTGTAATCTTGAAGTTTTGGAATCTTGAAGTTTTGTAATATTAGAATTTTGGAGTATGTAATCTTAGAAGCTTAGAGTTGTAATCTTAGAGTTGGTTTGTAATGGAGATTTTGAAATAAAGGATCATACTTCAATTTTGCTTCTACATCTAAGTCTCCATTGAAGTGGTGTGCTTGTGGAGTTATGGAGGGCCCCCATGGCCTCACTTGCATGCTTATTTGCTTATTTTAGGTATAATTTATTTTATGTTTTTGTTTGATTTCAGTTTTCAAGTTTTTGTTAAATGTTCTAATATTGGAAGAGTCTTATTTGAAAGTGTTCTTGTAAGAGAACCGTAAGATCTCAAACAATTATTAGATCTAGGTTTACTTCATTTCAGCTTTTAAGTTCTTATTAGATGTTCTAATGTTGGAAGAGATCTTGTAGAATATGTTCTTGTAAGAGAACCATAGATCTCAAACAATTATTAGATCTAGGTTTGATTAGTTATTGAAAGAGATCTTAATGAATATGTTCTTGTAAGGGGACTTTAAGATCTTGGACAAATTAGGAATCTTTATAGATCTATATATTTTAGATAAGCACTTCTAAGTTTACCTTCCCGGGTTGACATTAAATTAAACTCTAATTGACATCATCAATTGGAGCCAAACATTTTGGCGCCGTTGCCGGGGAAGTGCAACTAGAAGGATTTAGTAATTATTTTATGCATTTGTTTTTATGGACTAATTTGTGGAACTTGGTGACAACAGGTTCATAAAGGAGTTCAAAGTTTGGAGCATTTTTATTTTCGCACATAGTTAATTTAAATTCAGTTTTTATTTTAAACCCCCCATTTCTCACTAATCCATCTATGGATGATGAATTTGACAATGTTGAACAGGTACTTCTTGGAGAGCAAGGAAAATCACCTTGAGCCAACTCTAAGACAGGATTCTCACATACTTGTAAAACATAACGTAAAATTTTTAAATCTTGATGTGAGCATTTTTGAATTTTTAATCCGTAGATGGCTTCACTGGAAGCATTCTTTTACTTAGAAAATAAAACATCTTTCAAGTTAATGTAGAATAGATTAAAAATAAAAAATAAAACGAGATCTCATAGAATTTCGTCGTAGAATTTTCTTGTAGAATTTTCTTTTAGTCGTTTTTTTTTAAATATCATCATGAATCAAAAGAGCTGCTTCATCTTTGCATTTCTATGTCTTGTTTCTGTATCACGGGTGAGCCAGGAGCTTGATTATCGGAAAGCTTTGTCTTCCGAGAGTCTAAACGCCCCCGTGACATTGCAGAAAGAGTATAGACAATGCAAGATTTGATTGCAGATCTTAATTGTGTCTATTATCCATGCTAACCTGCATAAATAAAAATAAATCAAGATTAGTATGCTCTCTTCCTGCGCTTTGTGCGATCAGGAAGATCAGAAAATCTATTGATTTATTTCAAATAAAAATACTCTTGCTGGAAAATTGATCTGCAATATAACAATAAAGAATTTTGTGAATTAATGAAAAATCATCTTAAAAAAAAAAAAAAAACATTTTAGATAAAACTTAGTCATTTTAAATTTTAGTTTAAAAAAATAAAAATAAAAAATTAAAAAAATTTCCACATAATAATAATAATAATAATATATATATATATATATATATATATATATATATATTATTAAAAAAAAAAAAACTTTTTGAAAACTAGCCAATTTTTTAGAAATAGGATTCAAATTCATTTTTTAAATTTTAGTTTAAAAAAAATAATAATAAAATAATAAAATAAAAAAAAAAAAAATTTCCCACATAATAATATATATATCATATATATATATATTATTATTATTAAAAAAAAAAAATCTTTTTGAAAAAAATAGCCATTTTTTAGATAGGTTAAATTTCATTTTTTTTTAGATTTAAACAAATTTAAATAAAAAAATTTTCACAATAAACAAAACATTAATAAAAAAAAAAATAAAAAAATTGAAATACAAAATAATAAAACACAACCAAACGAATTGTTTAAAAAAAAAAAACAACCCAACAAATAAATCTGCAGTATGATTTTATCAACATCATGGTTTGAAAGCTCGTTTCGATGATTTTCTCATTTGTATTTTCGTTAAGCCTTTGAGGAGAAACCATGGCGGAAGCTGGTGGAGTTGAGACCTTTGCCTTCCACGCTGAGATCAACCAACTTTGAGTCTTATTATGGCAACAACGAAATTTTTCTCAGAAATCTTATCAGCAACTCCTCAAATGCTTTGGACAGGATCCGGTTAAGACGTTGACAGAGCTTTGGACTGCTGAAGAAGGATTACACGAAGAATTTCTCAACATTCTCCATCCCTACGTCTGCAATTTCGTCTTCTTAGCCTGCAGAAAATGATGAATTCCAATTCATATTGGAACGCCATCAACCCTCCAGCTGCCATTTTGTGTTTTGGTTCACGTTTTGTTTTCCATTTGTTTTGGGTTTCTTTTCCATTTTTAGTTTTAATTTGTTTTGTATTTATTGTTATATATTGTATTTATTTTTATTTTTATTTGTTTTGATTTATATTTATGTATTTTTAGTTAATGATTAATTTGTGTTGATTTGTATTTATATATTTTTAGTTATAATTTCCTAATGTTTGATTTGTTTTGATTTATATTTATATATTTTTAGTTAATGATTGATTTGTTTTGATTTGTATTTGTATATTTTTAGTTATAATTTCTTATTATAGTGAAAGTTTGATTTGTATTAATATATGTTATGATTTTATTAATATATTAATATATTAATTATATTAATATATTAATATGTTGTTATAATTATATTAATATGGTTGTAATTTTCTTTAATTGTAATTTTTTATTATGATTGTTATGTTTGATTGTATTAATATATTGTTCTATATTAGATATGATTGTTATATTATGTTTGTTATTATTAAAAATAAAAATAAAAATTGGTATGTGTTTTTTGATAGTTGTTTTGAAGGATTTAAGGGGTGAATATTGGCATGTGAAGGATATTGGCATAAAAAAAACTTTCGTGATATGCAAATTGAGAGAATCATGAGAATTACAGGAACTGGTTGAAACTACAAGAGTTGGTACAAGTGCAAAATAAATAAATAAATCCACAAAATTCATGCAGGTCTGAAAATAAATAATGGAACACTTGGAAACAAATTTTGAGGATCGATTTATCAAACATTTGGAGGATTCTATAGATGATGATTATCTTGTTTCAATAGCTTCAAGTTGGCATTAAACTCATAACATATTCCTGTTGAATGCTTTTATATGACATACTAATATGCAGAACACAACAAATCTTTCTAATGCCAATCTTTTTGCCGAGCATTTTTCATATGACACAAACAGGGAGTATTACTTTTCATGGTTATTTTTAAGAATGGATTGATATTAATATCATGATTAAGTCAATTTCAACACTTTGATTGTCCTTAATATGTTTTATTTGGTATGAAATTTTTGCGTAAGAATCAAGAAGGAACTGGCCATTTCTTCTAGAGCACACTTATGTTTTCTTTCTGCCAAGTTTTTTTACAGGTTACAGGATAATCAAGTATTCATTAAGGAGATTACATTGTGCGCACAATTGGTCTTCAAACGACTAAATTCATGAAAAATTCTAAAGACAAATCCATGTCTACAACCACTACCTTGCACCTCCCTTTTTGCAAAAGATTTTGAATTCCACCAATTGTCAATCCATAAAGCATACCATTTCCATGTCCATTTTTCACAGCAAGAGTTCTTGTTCATTCACCATGCATTTCCATTCATCTATTCCTAACCCATCAATAAAATCCAAGAAGTTTACTTACAAACTTCTTGCCATTTTCTATTTCCATTTCTATTTCCCACCATTTTTCATTTCCGCCAATAAAACCGTGCTTCTATGTATATCATTAAGTCAAAGTCCTAGAATCTAATTATCTTTGTAAAAACACCTAGAGGCTTGCATGCCTTAATGGCAAGTACTCTTGCCAATGAACAATGGGAGTACATTAATATCCCTTGTTCGTTGGATCTTGTAGGTGACTCGACCACAACAAACTTATTCGTACCTACAAAGATGTGTTAGGCATCTTGACTCCCATTGGAATCAATGGTGGGAGCTCTCGTGTTGGCTAGTGGCATTCATTAATGGCCACTAAGTCAACAACTTCTTACTATGTTCGACACCAGCACATTTAATCACATAGTAAGATTTGTGCCATTGAGCGTTGAAGACTTGAAGACCCATATTTTGTAGCAGATGAAGCAGATTTCCTTTCATTGTTTTTCAGTTTGTCATGACTTGAGGACAAGTCAATAAATAAGGCTGGGGGGAGGAAAATGTAACTTATATATTTTGTATACCTTCCAAGCCTTATACATTTTCAGCCATATTCAACAGACTCATCAGATTCATCAGACTATCCAGCAGCAGATACGACAATACAGATCCATCTTTCATCCACAACTTGCAGAAGAAGCTTCAGATCAGAATTGCAACAACTAAACATGCATGATTCATCCACTTCTGTAGGTAAGTAAGGTATGATGTTTTCTAACCTTTAATCTTGAAATTCTTTTTAGATGCTAAAATGATGATATTTGGAAAATATTCCACTATTTCACTATTCCCTTTCTCATTAAAAAATTGCCAAAAACCATCAGTTGGGGAGGGGGAATTTCCCACTTCATTTTTTTCCTCATTCATATTACATCTTAACCCACATAGTCTTCCCACAATAAAAACTACTACAAAATGATGAGCATATTAAATGACTTCTTAAAATGATTGATCTCAACAAAGTAAATAATGATTGTAACACAAGAACCAATCATTAAACAGAGATCTCAACAAAGTAAATAATGATTGTAACACAAGAACCAATCATTAAAAGATGCAAATTCTTTACAAAAATAAAAGTTATCCAAAGAAGTGCAAAGTTAAAAGGAATTCCATGATTGAAAGATGCTTGTTACACAAGAACCAAACATCTTGTAAAAGGAAGCTCATCTAAGAATCAAATCAGATAAGTCATTGTAGTAGCTTGCATGAGGACATGCAAGAGCTTCAGTTGGGGAGTATGTTTGGGTTTCAAAATGTCACTCATTACCATACATTTTTCACCTATGCTTCCATTTTATCACCCATTATTCACCACCATGTCACTTCATTTTCCTATTATTCACCATTAATGGGTCTAATTTATATTTTCCAAATATTATTTATTTTTAAGCATTTTTGAGAGAAATTCTTGATTAAATATTAGAAAATAATATATTTTACATTATATATGGAAATTGGGTTGTTTTTGTGACATGTGTAGGTGCCAAGGAAGCTTCCAAGACACCTTTATGTGGCCTTGAAGGATCAAATTCGAATTTGAGAAGATAAACCTCATGGAGAAGATCAAGGACAAAAGGGGTTATGTGTCTAGATGGTTGAGAGATGTATGGAACTAAAGAGAGATTAGTGGATGATCATTATGAGTTTGTTACTCATCCCATTGTATAAATAGGAGTACAATATCCTCCATTTGTAATCTTGAAGTTTTGTAATCTTAGAATTTTGGAGTATGTAATCTTAGAAGCTTAGAGTTGTAACCTTAGAGTTGGTTTGTAATGGAGAATTTGAAATAAAGGATCATACTTCGATTTTTCTTCTACATCTGAGTCTCCATTGAAGTGGTGTGATTGTGGAGTTATGGAGGGCTCCCATGGCCTCACTTGCATGCTTATTTGCTTATTTTAGGTATAATTTATTTTATATTTTTGTTTGATTTCAGTTTTCAAGTTTTTGTTAAATGTTGTAATATTGGAAGAGTCTTATTTGAAAATGTTCTTGTAAGAGAACCGTAAGATCTCAGACAATTATTAGATCTAGGTTTACTTCATTTCAACTTTTAAGTTCTTATTAGATGTTCTAATGTTGGAAGAGATCTTGTAGAATATGTTCTTGTAAGAGAACCATAGATCTCAAACAATTATTAGATCTAGGTTTGTTTAGTTATTGAAAGAGATCTTAATGAATATGTTCTTGTAAGGGGACTTTAAGATCTTGGACAAATTAGGAATCTTTCTAGATCTATATATTTTAGATAAACACTTCTAAGTTTACCTTCCCGGGTTGACATTAAATGAACTCTAATTGACATCATCAATTAGAACCAAACAACCTCTAAGACCTTTTTTTTTTAAAAATCAATGATGACCTTGAAACTTATAAAAACTCTAACCTACCCTTAACCAAATCCTAAGATGACTTTCAAACCCATTTTGAGACCATGATCAAAAACAAAGTTGACACAATGATGTTTTTATTTTTTTATTTTTGAGTGATAACAGTGGCTCCACTTGGGATAGTGTGCCCCTGTGGTGCACTAAGAACCATTAGTTCCAGTGCTGCTATCCATTTTCTTGACCAAAACAAAAAAAAAATTGAAATTGCCAAGATTCCTCCTAAAGCTGTAATGGCCTTCACCTCGGGCTCAAGCTTGCTAGTTCAGCTTGTTATTATTAGCAGAAAAACTCATAAAATGGAATATGTACAATGACATGAACACTCAATCAGATTTTAGGAATAATAATGCTTCAAAAACCTGCCATTGAAAAGTCCTCCAGCATATGATTTTCCATCCATCTCCTGCAGTATGTAAGTATTGTTTCCATGAAAAGCTGCTATCTTGAAAGGACCTTTCCATAAGTTCTCAAACTTACCTTGTTTGCCTTTCTCTTCAATTCTGGCCTCCCATTTTAGCACTTCATCTTGAATTTGAAAACTTTATTCCTTGATATTTTTATCAAATGCCCTCTTGATTCTATTTTGAGATTGCCGATTGCTGTTATAAACCTCATTCCTCTTCTCTTGCAAAGCTATTAGCTAATTAATTCTCCTCTAGAATGCATTTTTTTCCTCTTGTATCCCTTGAATTAGCTTCATGATAGGTACCCCTAGCGATGTAGGAAAAATAGCCTCAATGCCATATACCAATTCTTATGGTGAAGTTCCAATTGACCTCTTTGTGCATATTCTATCAACCCATAAGGCATATTTCAACTTCAAATTCCAAGCCTTTTTACTCTCCTGCAACACTTTTTTAATGATCCTCACTAGACTCTTGTTGGAAGACTCAGAAAGACCATTCCCTTGCGGATAGTATGCAGTAGAATTCCCAAGAGTAATATGATATTAACAACAGAAATTGATCAACTTCTTATACTTAAATGCTTGTGAATTATCAGTTATGATGTTCATGGGGCAACCAAACCTAGACAAGATATTGTTTTCTAAGAAAGAAATAATCATAGAATCATTTGCTTGCCTAGTTGGGATTGCTTTAATCCATTTTGTGAAATAATCAGTCGTTGTAGGATTCCAGTGATGTTGTCTTGATGATGATGGATGAATCTCCCCAATAAAATCTAGCCCCCACTATTGGAATGGCACTTCTACATAGATAGGCATCAAAGGTAAAGGTACAAACTTCTTCTTATCCTCGAAAATCTGGCATTCATGGAAGGCAAAAATCCTCTTGTAGACATCCTTAAACATTGTAGGCCAATAATACTCTGCTCTTAGAATCTTGTTCACTGTCGCCTTCCAATAATGGTGACCTCCAAAATCTCCTTTGTGGAACTCTTCAATTACTTTATCAGCCTCCTCTTCCAGCAAACAATTTAGAAAAATTCCCCCAGTATCCTTCCAAAACAGATTTCTGTGAAAATTAAAATATCTTAAGGATTTCAGCTTAACAAACCTTGCTTTCGACTTTGTTAGATTAGAAGGTGCTTTATTATGTTGTAAGACAAAAAAAAATTCCTTGTATCAATCTGAAGTGATGTATTTTTCTTCAATAAGAACTAGTTCCTCTTCATCATCTGAAATTTCTAATATTTCTGCAGTCAAATTTATGTCAAGACAATCAAATTTTGACTGCGCCATCAGCTTTGCAAAGCCTTGCCCTTTGACCAATTATGTTGGCTTAATCTCTATATCATACTCTAGCAATTTGGCAATCCATTTCCTCCTCTTACCATCAGGGTCAGCTTGAGTGAGAATGTCTTTCACAACAATATTAGGAACAAACGCCACAATATGAGAATGCAGAATATAAATTCTAAAATATTTGATAGCCTTCACCAAGGCATAAGCCTGATTCTATAAGATATTATGCTTCAGCTCAGAATTGACTAATGTTCTACTAAAGAAAGAAATTGGTTGCTCAATACCTTGCTATCCCTTTTGTAGCAGAACTCCAATGATAGTATTCTCTGATGCAAAAGTAAAAACCAGAAATTCCTTTGAGAAATCTGGACTGATCAATATCAGTGCTTGTGTGAGTGCCCTTTTGATTTCCTCAAATGAGTGTCTTGCTTCTGCTGTCCACTTAATATCAACTCCCTTCTTTAGCATCCTTGTTATGTCCTTCACAATCTCAGCAAAATTTGGAATAAATCGCCTTATAAAATTTACCTTTCCAAGGAAAGATTGAATCTCCTTCCTACTTCTTGGAAAATCCACTTTCTGAATTGCATTGACCCTGCTTGGATCAATCTTAATCCCATCTTTAGAAATGATATGTCCAAGTAATTTACCTGAAGTTAAAGCAAAAACACTTTTGGTGGGATTTAGAGAGATGCCAAACCTTCTACACTTCAGTAGAATTATTTCCAGATGTTTCAAGTGATCTTCTTCCCTCCTTGAGAAGATTGTTATGTCATCAAGATAAACAACCACTATCTTGTCCTTCTCTTCAGAAAATGCAATGTCCATTGCCCTCTAAAAGGTAGCTCCTGCATTCATGAGATCAAATGGCATCTTGGCGTACATGAAAGTGCCCCATGGCATAGTAAAGGTTGTTTTTTCCTGATCATCAGGATGTACAAGAATCTGATTATAACCTGAAAAACCATCAAGCATAGACATTATCTGAGAACCAACAAAAGTTTGCAAAATTTGGTCCATCTTCGGGAGGGGATAATTGTCCTTCAAGGAAGCTTTATTCAAATTGCTTAAGTCAATACATATTCTGATTTCTCCACTCTTTTTCCTAACTGGAACCAAATTCACAAGCCAATTTGAAAATTTGATTGGGACAATGATTTTAGAATCAAAGAGCTTTTTGACCTCCTTCTCAATCAATGGCATAAGGAGTGGATTGATCCTCCTCAACTTCTACTTGAAGGGCTTTTCATTTTCTTTTATGGGAATTGTATGTTGAATAATGGTGGGATCATATTCTTTCAAATTAGCATATTTCCAAGCAAAGACATCTATGAATCTCTTCATCATTTCAACATACTTAAACTTCATATTAGCTGAAAAAAACTTTGAAAGTTTAATCATTTAGGCATAGCTATTGTACCAAGGTTACGGCTCTCAACTTCTTCATCGTCAGCTTGTAACTTAGGGGATTTAAAAACATCATTTTGATTAAAAAAAAATTCTAGAGGTATAAGTCCCTTTGGTATGGAATTTTTCTTTAATTGCAAAAGTTCAGAATTCCCTTTAGATTCAGCCAACATATTTTGTTGATCTACTTGTACATTTTCAAACTCTTATTTCAGCTCAATAAAGTTTTTCACCTGTTGATCATCGTTAAAAACTTGCCAATGAGTAATATTATCGGGGATAGCTGGTCTATGGTGAATCTCAACTTCATATTTTTTTTTGGAATGCATAGGAATAATGAAAAGACTGGAAGAGACAGCAAGGGAATCAAAAATGGAGTTGTGTTCTCTAGTTTTGACCATGAATGTATAGGCTTGAAAGTTTCTAACATGTCCAAAACCAAATTCCTATATGCTCTCATCCTTGTGTCTTTTGTTTGATAAACACCTTCAACTTGTTTGATGACTAATTATGAATCTACAAAAACAGAAATGTTTTGAGAATTCATTATTTTCAAAACTTCTAGACCCAAAATCAACGATTCATATTCAACCATGTTGTTCGTGCAATCAAAGTTCAGTTTATAGGAAAAGAACTTACTCTCATCACCATATTTTTAATCCGTCATTTCCTGAGCTTATTACACTACCATTGGTCCATCAAAAATTCAGTCCCATAACCTTCCACCTCCTTATCGCTGACTTGCTGATCTTCTGTTTGCTGATTTTTAGATTGCTGAATTTTAGAACTCTAATTTTCTGCTTTCTTCTCCTCTTCTGCTTCACTAGTCAACTCATTGAAAAGAATAGCAGAACCAAGTTTAGCATCAAGAGCATAAATTGGAAAAAAATTTGGTTTGTATTTACTACTCACCATGTAGGCCATCCTCGTCTCTCGATATAATCTTCTTTTCTCACCAAAAACAAGAATGGAAGCACAAGTAAGATCCATCTGCATTGTGCCTTTAATTTTCGCTACCCATGACCTTGACAATAGCATACCAAACTTCGGTGGAATGACTGCTACTACGATATCCATGACTACAATCTTAGCAGGAACTTGTGTTAGACCAACAACAACTTCCTTGATTAAACCAATGCATTGAACTCTTTTCGATTCGAAAGAAAACAAGTCTTTATATGGCCTAGTTATTTCTAACCCCATTCTTTCCATGATTACTTTGGGCATAAGATTTTGAGAAGCCCCTGAATCCAACATAGCATTATGCAATGTCATGTCGTGAATTCTAAGACTTACATAAAAAGGAGGGACCTCCTCATTCTGTTCATCTTCTAGTCTTGGACCCAAATATATGGTTGGATGATATTATAATACATTCAAGATATCAACATCTCCTGGTTGTGAATTTAACATTTTAACAATCTTGCTTCTATATTCATCTACCTTGAGAATCTCACCAAAAGGGACTGCTATTTTTATCTTAGAAATTCCATTCTCAAGATTGAAAACAGAAACAGATTTTTCAGCTTCTTTGATAGGATGAATAGCTGGTGTATCTTTATTACCTTCAACGACCTTAGGAGCATCCTTCTTGCCATCAAAAACCTTAGGTGTATATTTCTTAGGCTGTGTTTTGTTTGCAATGATAGGCACATTCCTATTTATGAGATTATATTGTTTTTGCATCTCAAAAATAACATGTTGATACCCTTTAAAATAATCTGATGGTTCCTCTCCATGATTACCTTGGTCTGTTTCATCATGTTCCTCTTTAGTCAAGAAAATTCTAGACATTTATTCATCTGAACAGTGAATAGACACCTACGAGACTTGGATCATCTTGTCAATCAAATTCTCTCTTTGAAAAGGAGGTCTCACTAGAAAATCGAAATTACTGATGCAATGCTACTCAGCCTTTGCTGATTCTGAGGTCTCATGAACTAAGGGTTTCTAAATTGAGGTTCATGTTGTGTAGGAGGAGCAGAGGTATTCCCAAGGGCTAGTATATCCATCAAATTTTCCATTTTTTTGATCATTGAATCCATCTTATCCTGAGAGGTAGAGGAGGAAGGTTTCTCTTCTTCTTTCAACTTAGCTTTACCCATTTTTGAGTTTTTAGCTACTATCAAGTTAACCTCCACCTTCATTGCATCACTTTGCATTTCAGCAAGTGTAGGGGATTATCTTTCTCTCAACAATATAGAAAACTCATAGTCAAAAGCTTCAGCATACCTCATTTGAGATAAGGCTTCTGGTGGTTTAAAACGGGCTGGAATAGAGTCTAACACCTTATTAAATCTTTTTGAAAAGTTTTGGACAAATTCATCAATAGCTCTCTTCAAATTACTATATTCAGTGAGGGCTTGTAATAGATTAGTTATATTTCCCCATTTTCTTAGGAAAACATCTTCAAATTCATTCCAATTATGAATAATTCCAGGAGGAATAGCTTTATACCACTTCCTAACCTCACCAGTAAAACTATGAGCAAACAAACTCAACTTAACATCTTCATCATCAACCTCCTCCCTGTCTATAAAATCATTAAATTGATCCACATGATCCTTTGCTATAATGTCTTCATCACTTCCCCACGTTTTGATTCTAGCAGCATATTTGTCGAGAAGGTTGTATAAAACACGACTAGAAAAAGAAAAAAAAAAGAACATGTCTGGCATTGTGATAGGTGGATTTATAACCATGGTAGGAGGGATTATAGTGGCATTGGGGATGGTAGAAAAAAAGAGATGAAAAGAATTTAAAGAAGGAATATTTGGTGTCTTTGGTTCATGATAATTGAAAATCAATTTGAAGAAAAGGTAAACTTATTTTAATTTTCAAAAAATATTCCAAAAAGTCGAGCACTCGCACGAATTTATCTAAAACTCTTTTTAACAACAAATCGAAAGATAAGCACATTTAAACTCTATATTTATATTCTGTGTTACTAGAGGTTGAGGTGTATCATTCTCTTTTGTACAAGTCTAAGATAATTTAAATTTAGTTCCTTTTCACTTTACTGATCAAAATCAAACACTCTCGTTTTATCATCAACTCTTTTATCTTCGGGACTTCTTAAAATTTCAGAGGACAAGGATTTCGAATGTGACGGAGTACCTGATATTTCAGAAATTCCTTTACTGCCTCTGGAAATGGTGTTTGGATTTTCCACGATGGTAGGTGGATCTAGGTCAAGATTACTCCTCGTGTATCTCCTTCTCGAAACCACCTTTAATCATATAAACTTTAAGTAGGTCATAGCATGGTGGTATCCAAAAACTTTACAGGCACTCTCTCCTTGATTTGACTTCTAAAGTCTCTAGAGAGTATGATGTTAGGGCTCTCAAACAAGCCTTAAAGTGTTGTCTACGTCAGGACATTAGTGCAGATCAAGTCAATCATATAGCGCATTTCAAACCAATATTTTCATTGAGGCTTAGCCTCCTCAACCTGAGAGTGCTCTCTCAAAGGGTTAATGATTTTGGATAGAAATATAGATGGCTAACTCTATGTGGGATAATTAGCATATAAATTATAGAAATTGGTTCTAAATCACATTATCAAGTACACATTGTGCTTATGGAGTCATAATAGCTTTAGTAAAACAAAAAAATATTTTGAGCATGGAAGTCAAGTCATATCATAGTTCTAGTCCAAAGATACACATGTGAAACTGTAAAACACATAGTCAATTTTTTTATGAAGGAAGTCATAGCATCAATGATGAATTATGAGTAACATAAGCAAACACCACTACAATAGGATAGTAAAAAATTTCCATTAGAGAAAAAACACACTAAAACTCACTATGAATCTTGAGTTGGCTACGTAGAAAACTCTGTATTAAGCTGAAAACTAGTCCCTTACAACAAACACAGTCTTTTTGCTAAAAATGTCCAACCCATGCATATTCAAATTCTTGATATTTTATAGATCATTTACAATATAGGATAAGCTTATCCCCAACTAGATACATCGAATTCCTACTATTTGACACCTTTCCTAACCATATAACATGGTGTTTATTACAAAATGATAGCCACAAACCTAATCAACAGTCCTATTACAAATAGGACCCAAAATCCATAACTCTACTAAAAAAAACCTTATCTAAACTAGAATACATCATTTTCCAACTGTATTCCCATAAGGTCGAAAACAAATGATAAGCTCCAACACTTTACGACCTTAATGCTGATCTCCTTCAAACTAGGAAATTGCACCCTGTTTGTTAGGCTTAGGATTCTTTCTATTCTTGAGACACTCTGACCACTATGAACCCATGACTTCGAGGTTATTTGATGTCAAGAACTGAAATAACATATTCCCAAAATCATCCTTAAGTGCTATCTACACAAAATCACAATCAAACTATCCAAAATAGCAGAAACAGACTTGCGCTATGAAAACAACACAGTTTCATAATTCTTTTCGTATTGCAGTCTTTTAACTCATTTGCCTTGAAAATTTTGGTTTCTTTCCTCCAAGGTTATCTTCATATTCACTTGACACAGCTTCCCTAGCAATTTCAGGTCAAAATACATCCATTTTCCTTCCAAAAATTTATAAAAAATGGTGAAAAAAGCTACTACTGGAGTTTCATAGCGCATTTCACCCTTTTTGCATTGTTTGCACTACAAAACTATTGAGTGAGCAATTTTGACCAGATTTCTTCAAAATTTGAAACAAAAATCTGCCAAAACTCTAGAATACCACGTGTTTCATAAAAAAATAGTCATATGAACTAAAAACATAATTTTCTTGAGATTTATTCTTCATTTTCCTTTTGATTTAGCCTTTGACTTTCTTAATAATTTGTCATTCTGCACCTTTTTCTTTTAGTTCATCCTGAGCTAGTTTCAACTGTAGCTCCAAATCCTCCACATGGTTTCTTAGTCTTCTATTACTAGCTTTTAAGTGAGTATTGACCACTCTGAAAAAAAATTCTTCTTTGATGGGTGGAACTGTCCATGTAAAAAATTGTTATGTACTGCTTGGAATCTCAGACCTAGAACTAGTTTGACCTTCCAAAAGTGCCTTCACCCTTTTAAACTCTGTTTTTTCAATGTTGTGATTTCTATCCCTCTTTTTCATCATTACGATCTCTTGGTTTTCTAGCTTCAATCTCTCCTGAAGATGTTGACACTTTGTCATGTGTCCTTTTCCCTTCATTGTCTTGCTGGCTGCATGCTCCACTATTGGTGATGAGAGATTAGCCACCTCCTCAGGGACTATGGATGTTTCAATATTTTATTGGATCTCCTTTCTACCTTCCTTGAGCTTCTTAGCATGCCTATTTAAATTCTTCCTTGCTTGAAAGATAAAGATTGCATTTTCACCTTCAAATTCAAGTTTCCTTGCTGACTTAATGCTTTTTTGTTTGTGTTCATGTACTCCAATGAAATTAGCTTGCAAAATGGGTGATTCCTCTATATCAATTGCATGAAGGATTTCATATAAATTTCCTTTTATCACTGGGTTGTCCTCTGTACCTGAAACAATAGTTTTTCCCTTTGATGCCACTGGTTGGGTTCTTGTCACTCTCTTGATTTCTTTCTTGCTGGAAACTTGTTTTTGTTTTTCCTCTTTGAAACTTTTTGACCTCTGTTTTGCAAGTGATGGAGTTGCTGCAAGAAGAAATTGTGCCTTATCTATCCTATCTTCAACCTGTTTCCTTAGTTTCAACTTTACAAACCTCTTTGCTTTTGCAACCACAGGCTAACGAGACTCTGCTACTGGTGTTGAAGGAGTTCCTTTAGGTTTAGAATTTCTAGCTGGGGTTAGGTTCTTCAATTCAAAACCATTCATAAACAAAAAAGAAGACCCATCCCTACATATTTTCTGAAGCTCATTTAACACCAATAACTATATCAAACCATGGTGAAACAAATATGCTTCGCAACCATCATACTTGGCTTGTACTTTATCAGACATTTTGGCAAGGCTCCTTCACATGTGAAGTATATTTGAATGTTGAACATCAGCTTGGCATAGGTGTCTTTGATACAACTTTTAGGTATTGCATTTTTGCATTGTTCAAGGGTCATCAGATTCATATACTGCTACTAGGGTTTCTTCAATTCCTTGCATGGTTCTCAAACTTAAAACCATTTACCGTAGTCTCTTTTATAAATATTCTACATCTAACAAAGCAAATGATCAAAATGGCTTCGGCACATTAACATCCCAATCTTATTAGTTGTTCCTTTGAGGTGTAAGAAAATTCTTTAGACACCTTGAGTGTGGCAACCTGCTGTTCCACCAAAACCGGAACAGCCACGCGCAAAAACCTCCATCCTTTATTTGATCTTCAATTATAGCCTTCAAATTTTAGGGCTAATGTCTTAAGCAATATCCCCCTTTGTGATTTTCTCACTGCATGTTTCTTCAAGAAAAACTTGTCATCTTCTCTTCAATCTTTGTCTGGCTATTAAACGAATATTATGATAAGACTCGCTTGATTGTAGAACAACCTTTCTTACAGACCTGGTGGGCTCGCTTGATTATGGAATAGCCTCGCTTGTGAATATGGAAGATAGCCTTTGTATAGAACACCCACAGGCTTAGCTTGATAGCTTCAGAACTTAGACACTGGTATGGAAGAAAATGAAAATGAGAATGACCAAATTAGGCAAGAATTTGAATTTAAGGTGTCATCTCATAACTAAATGATGCTTCACTGATACCTTGTCATGACAATGATGATTGTGAGACAAGTAAGTACATTGAATCTAATCTCTAACTGACTCACCATACCCCTATCCTATCATTACCCAACTGATTCTGATAGATTTTGGCTTAATTGACAAGACAGTTAAGAAACCGCGCTTTCGTAGCGCCCACAGTGTATTTTTCATAGTTTGCGCTACAAAAGTATCAGCGCTTTCGTAGCACAAATCCTATTTTTTGAACTAGCGGCGCCACAAAATGGAGGATTCTTGGCTAATTATGAGAAATTTAACACGAAACCTTATGAACAAGACAAATTACATCCTTCATCTCATGCATTCCGATATATGTGGAACGATTCTTGCACATCCTATTAGTGGTCATCTCTACTACATTACCTTCATTGATGAATTCACAAGAAATAAATGGATATACTACTTAAATCGAAAGGGTAAAGCCTCTGAAATGTTCAAGGAATTTAAATCTTTGATCAAAAATCAAATAGGGTATAGAATCAAAGTACTCAGGTTCAAAAATGGAGGGGAATGCATGTCAAATGAGTTCATAGAATTTTTCAAGAAAGAATGGACCAAGAAGGAAAAAATTGTGCCATATACTCTCAAACATAATGGACTAACATAAAGAAAGAACAAGTCTATATTATAAGCAGCCTATGCCATGCTCTTTGTTCAAAAGGTGCCAATGTTCCTTTGGGGAGAAGCTACACATGTTGTTGTACATGTTTAGATCAGGGTGCCTCATCACATGTTTGCAGATTGAAGAAGGCATTGTATGGTTTGAAGCAAGCTCCCTGAACTTGGTATGCACACACTGATATTTATTTACAGAATCAATGTAGATCCCAACCTCTACTTCAAGGTATTAGAAGGCATGTCCTTGATTTTGGTTTTATATTTTGACTATCCATTCTTAACAGGTATTGAGCCTCTGAATTTGAGATGGAGGACCTTGGAATCATTCACTACTTTCTAGGAGTTGAGGTGTGACAAGGGCCTAATGATATTTTCCATTCACAAGGAAAATATTTTTTCAAGGTATTGGAAATATTTGGAATGACACTATGCAAATCCATGGCTACACTGATTGAAACAAACTTCAATAAGTTATGTGGAGAATTTGCATGACTCGATCTGGAAAATTCATCCAATTATAGATAATTTATCAAGGCTTTGATGTTCCTTATAAACACCCATCCATACATATGCTATGAAGTGAAAACATTGATTCCATTCATGAATGATCCACTCCATGCACATTATATTTCTTCCAGACACATATTGAGATATTTTCATGGGACGATCACACTTAGTCTGATATATTCTACTGGAGATGTTTGACTTTTTCGATACACCAATGTTGAATGGGATGAAAATGATATTGAAAGGAAGAGTACATCTATATGTTGTTTTAGTCTTGGATCTGCCATGACATCCTAGATAAGCAGGAAAAAAATTTTTGTACCATTGAGCATTGCAGAAGCCAAGTATATTGTTGCTAGCATGGCTAGTTGCGAAAGCATTTTGGTTGGGGAAGATATTTGGAGATCCATTTGAGAAGGTCCTAGATACTGCAGTGATATATTGTGACAATAGGAGTGGGATCTATCTAGGAGATAACCTCATGATTCATGACAAGTCCATGCATATAGAGATTCTATATCACTTTATTCGAGAAATAGTGCAGAGAGGAGATTTTAGACTCGATCAAATATGAACAGATGATAAAATTGCATATATTCTCACCAATTCACTACCAAAATGAAAGTTATTGGTCTTAAAATATAAGCTTGGACTGATGTATGTGACCCCTCTGGATAAGAGGCAGTGCTAATCGAGAACATTGAGCCTACTCTTCCCACCCTATTGAGCTCCTAGGGTGAGGAACTGAGATAGAGGGCTGCTGAGATTGAGGGATCCCTGTACAATAGGGGATCTGTTGAAAATAGTGGATCACACTTATTTGTTACCCAAAAGGTTGATATTCTTCTCCCCTATTTAAATAGGGTTGGAGATGTTTCTCCCATACTTGTTCTATGCAAAGTATACCTGAGTTGGAATCATACCCACATGTAAATCTTTTTGGGAATACTGGTCCCTATTTGGCCAATGGGTTGAGAGTGTACATGGGGTGTACAACCCAAGTAAATTATGATTCAAGTGTTCTACCACATGACTACTCAGAGTCATCAATGAGAAGATCAATAGGAAATAGGATTGGGTTGATACTTTCTCCCCTTTATGATTTCGTGTTGAGAATGAACTCCCCGATGAGATTCTAGGGTTGAAGATGTGCTCCTCTATATGATTAGATATCTTATTTCTTGGTATGGGTGGAAGCTAATGAAACTTGATTGTTCTTATTTTATATTCTTTATTTTTTCAAAAGATAGAGTTGAGCAAAGATGGTAAAAGCATGACAGAATGGTGTGATGATCAACAAACATATATTGGTAAGGTAGAATTCTTCCTAGTTGAGAGGGAGTGTTAATTTTTTCAACTAGGGTAAAAATTGCATCTTGGACCATTCATATAGAAGAGATGAGGATTGCATTAAATTGCTCTTTTTGAGAGGAACAAAATCGACCTAAATATAGCCTCATTTGCATAAACATAAGTTGGAATTTTAATTTATGAACTCCTCATATTTACATTGGATTAGGTTAGCCCTATACACATGTACAAAAGTTCAAGTTGGCCTCAACATCAAGTGGACCCTCATGTAAACCTATAAATTGAAGAGACCTAAAGCTCATTTGGACACACATTTTCATCAATAAATCTCTTCTCTTCTATTGTCTTGGTTCACATAGGTCTGGTAGAGGAACTTCACAGAATGATTTGAAACTACAGGTCCAAGGCTTTCATATATCTATGTTTTTTGTTTCCTGGTCACATGCACAGCACTGGAAATTTTGGACCATAGTCCCACGCACACATTGTCCCTTAGTGCGAGTTAGAGGCTAAAGTCACATGCACAACAACCTGAAGGGAGTAACTTGGGTTTGAAGGCAGATCAAGAACAACTTGTCCCCAGTCAAACGCTTGTAGTGTTCCTCAATATGACTAGGAAGGTAGATTATGCACAAACACTTGAAGGGTCCGACTAAGGGTTTGAACAAAATTTGTGTTAACTTATCCCCATTCACCCGCTTATAGTTCTCTTGGCAGTGACCAACCACTTGCATAAAGTATCATAGGGAGCAAATCGGGTGTCATAAGGTCACTCCCATAATATCTTGATGAGTGCGACAAGGGTCCTGAGCTAGGGTTTTATAGTTGACCGCAGTTGACTATAATTTCCTAATGGCTGGATGGTTTCTCTTTGCTAAATAGTAATTCTGGAAGTGTGTCTCTTTATTGTATTTGGTAAATATCTGCTATAAGTTTATCTATTGGGCTCATTATAATCTTTGCTAAAACATTTTATGATAATCTAGAAAGAAGAATATTTCAAATGGTTTTCCCCATAGTTGGTTTTTCCCTGGTCATTGACCAATCTGGTGTCTCTTATTCTTATGCTATTGTCTCCTTTGTCATTGCATATATTTATCTATCTTGAGTTACTGCTTATGATTGGAATCATTGTTAATAATTGGATGCATTGCTTAACAAATAGTTGAATTGGGATGAAATAATTGAAATAACATAGAACAATAATAAAAATTAACAGAATTGCGTGTAAGGAAAAAAGGAATATATTTTACCTCCTCTTTGTCAATTTCTATATAACACTCACTTTGTTGAGTAAATCTACCTTTACCACAATAGGTCCCTTGATATTTCTCCTTTAGGTTCTGGGAAAACTTGAGAGGGTTTTCTAGTTTCTCTAACTAAGCTGAAATCCGTATAGCAGAATTGACAACTCCACTTGGGATTGAATTGATTCTTGGATATGTTTATACCTTCTAGATCTTAAATATTTGATCTTGTTTGGTGTAGTCCGCTTTGAATTCTTTTCATTGATATGTTTTCCTACTAGTTTTACTGGTATGAGTCTCTATTGTGACACTTCATTGTACTATGCATGATCCGTCTTCTTGCGATACACAAAACTAAATTATTATACAAGATCTTGTGCAAGCGCCTTGTGCGATGTCATCTCTCTAAGTACTACAGAGTTGTCTTGTCCAACAAAAGGCACTTATTTCAATCATAGGTGGAGTTGACCCTCAGTATTCCAACCTAGTTGTATTTGACACGAGAAAAGTACAACTCGCCTTTCCCATGAACTTGCATTCCATGTGCAGGCTCAAGTGAAGGGAAAAGTCATCCACTGCACCATCATTGAACAAGGTGCATCAACTTGTGTGATGCATACTTCTTGTTGGTTTTCCTTGGGTTTTACCATTTTATCCCCTTCATCGAGTTCCTTGAAATCTTTTGACGACCACACCTTCACCCCTAAAGGATATCTAGCTAGTGTCACCATCACTCTTGGGGGAAAAAATTCATATGTTGATATCGAATTTTTATATCATTCACTTGACCAAAATATTCTTTTTGGATGTGATTGGAAGTACGAAATATGAGCGATCATCTCATCAATATTCCGGGTTATTACTTTCCCTCATCAAGGAAATATTTTCACTTTGGATCAAATTTTCTTCTATAAACATGATTTTCAGCTTGCCAACAATGCTACTCTAAAGAGTGGCTCTCCTAACACATTTGTTAGAATTTGTACTTTTTTTTCACAAGCCTCCATTCTTTTTTGGTGTTTCCCTCTTCCACCGCCTAAGGTTCCTCTGATAGTTTCAATTATCTTGACTATTTTTTATTGCCCTACCAATCCTTGGATCCTCCCTACCCCTTGTACCATTGATCATCTTGTAGACCAGATGCCCCTATCACCTGTCAAGCTAACTTATCTAGCTATAGAGATGGCATATGAGTCTCCATCTTCCTTGGTTTAGACCAATGGTACCACAAACTCTCCGATCGCAAATCCCTCTATTGAATTCTTTGAAAATGTAGTTCCTTCTGAAAATGTTATCATGGAAGTCATGTCTTTAGAGAAGCTTCCTTGGGATGAGTTTCATCATCATGCCTTAGACTCTCTTCAAACCAAATTGGGCACTTATCATTTACAAATATTGTCTATTGATCGACCTGATATTGTACCTTACCATTTTACAATCATTCATGAGATTGGTGTGGAAGGAAACTTAGGAAACCTATCTAAAACCATGCGTATTGATATATTGATCAAGAAAGATGTCGACGAAAACATACAGATTGGAGGAAATTGCACTCCCATGGATATTTCTAGTTTCACCTACCTCTTCAAAAAGTTTAGCAATGTTTTTTCTTTTTCTTATGAGGAAATTCCTAATATAGACACTTCTATTGTCAAGCATGAGATCCAAACATATGTTGGCGTGAAAGTTTTCTTTAAGGATTCAAATATTATGACTATGCATAGTATCATGAGAAATTGTTCTAGTTTGAAAATTCATACATATAGAGCATAATCAAATACTCAATTGAAAAAAAAAAGTTACTATTAAAATTGGTAAAATTTTGGTGAATATCATCCATTTAATCATATATGTGTAAAAAATAGGTTAACCACATGACCAAATATTTTTCTCCGAAAATGTCCAAAATATAGTCAATTAGTGAAATTTCAGCCCTAAAATTCTCCCCAGTTGGAGCTAGACTGATCCGGCAAAGATGTAGACCAATCCACCCTCGTAAGTAAGCTTCCGTCAAGGCTAAAATTTAAAAGTTAAAGGCAATTTCATTTACCCTATTCCTTTAATAGAATGGGCGTCTAGCGTACTAAACATTAATAAGAAGAAGGGAACAATCCATGTATGCAGCAATTACTGCAATTTGAATCTCACTTGTCTAAAAGATAATTATCTGACACCTTTCATTGACTAGAATATTGACAATTCTGCTAGTTTCCATGCTTTTTCCTTTATCGACTATTTTTCTACATACAACCAAGTCACTATTAAGTCATTTGATCAACATAAGAACATTTTTATCTATTAGTAGGGTGTGTTTTCTTATCATAGACTTCCCTTTGGTCTTAAGGGTGTAGGGAAAAATTTTCAAATGGATATGGGCTATGCCTTTCATGATATTAGACCAATATTATAGGTCTATTTGGATGACATTATTACTCACTCAAAGCATCATTCAAACCACCTTGTTCATCTTCGAGCCATTTTTCATAGGTGTCTATTTTATAGATCTCTTTGAAACCTCACATCTATGTTTTATTTTTGAATTGCGACTACCACATTGGTTTATATCTCTAAAACATGGGATTTGTTTTTATTCCACTAAGGTCAAGGCAATCCTGAAATTTCACCCTCAACCATCTACTCTTCAACTCCAATGTTTGTAGGGGAATGAACATTTCTTGCAATATTTTTTCATTAACTATGATTAAATAATTAATGGATTCATGCGCTTATTAAAGAAATGAGACACCTTTTTTTGGGATGATCAGGCTTAGAGATCATTTGATGCCTTTAGAAAGGATTTGGTTTATGCACTGTTATTGAGCCCTCCTGACAACACGTATGCCTTTTCTCTCTATCTCGCTATATCACATATTATATCATCATGGTTCTTGTTGAAGAAGATGACAACCATAGTGATCATGTGAATTACTATATTTTCAAAGGCCATGTTGGACCTGAACATAGATACTCACATGTTGAGAAACTTTCTTTGGTAGTAGTCTTTGTTATTTGATGACTCTAACACTACATAATCCTATTCCAAACTATTGGAATTTCTCTAGAGAATCATATGAGACACATTTTGTCTCTTCACATGTATTCCAGGTAGATTGTTATATTCTAGGAATTTGATATAATTTTCACCATTGCTAAATCTAAAAAGTCATTGTTGTTTGTTAAGTTGCTATCAGACCTTCCCCAAGTTGACCTAGATGAAGTAGTCCATTACCCTATGCCATATGAATCGATTTATCGAGTTGACTCTTCTGACCATGGTATGATGATATCCTTGTGTATTTCCAAACCAAACTTTTTCACCAAAACATATTGAAAGACGATCATTGTCATATTCACCCCCACATGAAACATTACCTGATTCTTAACAATAATTTATATGAACGTGGTGCTGATTTTTTACTTTGATGGTGTCTTACTCATGAAAAATCATAACATATTCTAAACGAATACCATGCTAAGGCATGTGGCAGTCATCATTCGAGCATGGGTAGTCCCCAAAAAATATTGTTTGCTGGATATTATTTCCCATATCTTTTCAAAGACTATATAACCATGGTCAAGTGGTGTCAATATTGCAAGTTTTTTACTAAGAAAATGTCCACGCCCCGTGGCCATCTTCACTAGTAGTTACTATTGGTCCATTTTCAAAATCAGGTATAGATTAATTCATCACTTGCAATCCCACTTCAGCTAATGGTCACAATTACATTTTTTTCATCAAATAATTCATGAAATGGGATGAACCTATCCTTACTTTTAATGACAAAGAAAAAAATATTGCCTTATTCCTATTCAATCGGGTAATTTTTTGGTTTAGTGTGTCTTGCACCATCAATACAGACCATGGATTGCACTTCCAAATCCATATGATGTCTAAATTAAATTTTATGCTTAGTTTTCATGAAGATATTTCATGTTCCTACTACCCACAAGCTAATTTCCAATCCAAATATGTAAATGGTATCATCAAGGCCCTAGATTACAAGACCATTTTACATGGTGACACACCCCAAGAACTAGCAAACAATGTACTAACACATGCTAGTATACCAACGAGCCATGTTAACCTATGCTATAACTCTTTATTTTTCCTATAATGTCACATTACTCGAATTTCATCAAATCATAAAGGAAAATTCCCATGTTAACTCCTAGATCCTCTCTCTCTCTCTCCCAATAGTGTCTTGACAACATAACAATGCACAAATTCTGATCTCAATTACCATGTTCTAGCCTCCAATCTATAGGTGAGGGGAGGCTAATGTTTTTCCAATTTCTTCACCAGCTTCTCCTTGGGAAAAAGAAGAAAGGATGGAGGATGTTTCCTCGGCTTTAATCATATTTCATTGTTCATTTTCCTCATTTAGGATAGGAAACTTCCAAAAGATGAGATAGAGGTGATAATTTCTAGCTTTCATCTCCTAGATCCTAGATCTCTGGATCTATTGACTTCATTATGTGCTTGTCAACCAGAATTTTGGTCACTCGTGACTTTCTTGAAACTAATAATTTTGTTCAAATCCTCTGTTTAGATCATGATATGCCATTTTGAAGTAAAAATGTTGTAACACACCCTTATAGTGCATTTTAGTGCATTAAAACGCCTTCCCTGGCTTACAATAGAGCGCTACCCCTACTGATAACACCATGTGTGAGATGAAGGCCTGCGTTTTAGACCCAAAACTATGATTTCCATCGAGTCATGTGGATTTCACTGTTTCAAAACATTAGTTATGGTTTAATATTAGGATTTATGCTATTGAACTCTATTGTTATTGGTTGCATGCGTGTTTACCTTTATTTCAAAATTTTAGCTTAATTGCATTAATTTTAGAAATGAAAAAGAATAATTTTCTTTCTATCATTTTTTCTATTTGTTTCTATTTCATTTTGGGTTTATTATCTAAGAATTTGTGTCTACATTTCCTTTCTCCATGTTTGAATTTCATTAGGACTATTTGGTTTTGGAAAAAGGTGTAAAGTTATTCTCTCCTTGTAAAAATTCTCATTCATCAAACTAAAATTGAAAAGAATATTTCCTACATGGTTTCACTCAGAGTCTCATAAAATTCCACACGTCAAAATACCCTCAAAATATATTAATCAAGTTCACTTAAAATCAACCTCACAATAAAAGTAAACAATAACTATTTTTTAGGATACATGCATATTAGTTGAGGCTAGAGTCTTGCGATAGGTTGTTGTGAGTAAATTTTTTAAGACTTTGAAACTTAAAATAGTTTCATTAATGAGATAAAATCCTACTACACTCACATCATCTGACTGCTATTTTAATAAGAGAGTTAAGTGTGATACCACATCAAAGTGTGATAGATGGTAACCCGCCTTCGATTTAATTTTAGTGGGTATTTTATGTATCGAGATTCCCTTCAAGGATATCTAAGATGAGCCAGGGACTCAGGTGTCCTACCCACACAACATATTATCTACAACTATCTCCCACCCGAAGGTGTTTGTGATTTTAGGTGACCTTAGTGGCCAAACATTTAGGGAGGAACATAAGGTTACTGGGGTGGGCTACCTTGGAACCTGAAAAAATGAACTTCCTTTGTCTTTGGTTTTTTTAGAGGGTTCTCTCCTTCATGAGAGTGCTTGAACCATTCATACTTATGTTTGGTTGAATCTTAGGTGTAATCATAAGTTTTTCATTAGAAAAACCCTCTCATACAACCATTTGATATGTGTTTCATCTCCCACGAGTTGTGGCTATTAGATAATTTTTTTTACCCTCGCTACTTGCTGATTTCCTTTAGGGTTTATTTATTTTTAGTTGTGTGATATTTACTAATAAGACTTATTTATATTACACTTATATTAAAAAATTGTTAAAATATATCTTTCATTATTTCTACCTTCGGCCCTTGTCTCATATATAAGTGAAAATGAGGTCTTCCTCCACTAACTCTAGGAGAATTGTGCATCTTCAGTGAATTAGATGGCCCCTCTACATAAGGGAATTAACCTTTGGTATCAAATACTAAATCAGAAAATACTTCCTAAGAGATTCTTTTACTAGAGGAATTCTTTACTTAATGCACCTTGCCTCACTTTATTCCTCCAATTACTAATCCTCTTGGGCCTGTTTTGGTTCACGTTGCACCCTTGTCTTCTATGTCTTCATCAGTTTCCACTTCCAAGGTGGTAAAAATGATACCATTGGCATGAGCACCAAGGTGATAAGTAGTAGAAGATTCTAGGGGCTCTAGGAATCAAATTATAAAACTTTCCAAATTACAAATAAGTCAAATCTAAATATTTGGCACATCAGATAGATTGATATTCAGTAACCATACGATCCATGGAAACATCCTTTTCAATGGGAGGTAAAGGATATTTGTAGAACTAATCTACTAGGAGGAAATCCGAAAGGGGGCTTTGACTATCCTTCTCCAACTTCTCCATTCATGGATGTGATGAGAGATGTGGGTGGAGTTGTTTAGAAATAAGGTAGTGAGTAGTTCTATTTAGATATCATAGATAATAGGTAATTGCAAATTCTTTAAAAATTTCATGGCAAGGGATTCAGAATTATTCATTGAAGCTCGTGGTAACTCAATATACCACTTTTCTATGTTTCCATTCAAGGTGTGGGGGAAGAGCCTAATTCAGATACTATCATCAATCATAGAGTTTTATATGCATCAGAGATTTTAAGTTGTGACGTGAGTTTCCAGATCATCTCCCTAATTTCCTTTGAAATTCAGGATGTATACACGAATCTTATGTGGAAATGGAGGCCAAATTAAGTTATGGTTTATGTGGCCATTCGTAAAATTGTATAGATCAAGGATGTATAAAGTACCAAAAAATGGAAAAGGCATAGATTCCCAAAAATAAAACCATGGAAAAGCAAGATGACTATTGAGGGACCTGAAGGCCCACCCATCACCATAAGGCATGCTAGGTTGGGTTACAAAGGACCGATTTTCCCTTTGATATAATTTTCCCCTTGGCTCAATGGATGTTGAAGAAGGGGGGCTTAGATAGATGTAACAAGATCGACTTGAGGGATACTACTAGCCACATGTGTAGGACCACCACTGGTAGTTAAACCACTAGGAGGAAACAGATCAATTAGAGAAGGCCCATATTGTAACATAAGAGATATGGGGACTTCCATGCCCCGAACAGGTATATGCATGTTGGAAATATTTCCCTCATTCATAGCTTCCTTGGTGTTTCAATTTAACATGGGATTCCAATAGAATGGGTTATTGAAGGTAGTCGTATTAAAAAAACTGATAAGGGGAATAATCAAAGGTCTAGGAGTTGACACAAAATGGGTAGAGACACAGAGGTACTGAACTCCACTCATATCAGGTGTACTTGGAATGCCTAGACTTGGCTTAGTTTGAATAGTAGACAAACCAATAAATGGCGTTGAACTTTTAGTACATGAGGGAGGCAGTGGTGGAGAATTTTTTTTCACAAAATACCATGATTGACCAATTGCCATCGAGTTCCCTATCAAGTTAAATATTCCATTTAGCAGCAGCTGGTGATCATATTTTATTGGAAATGATGCACTCTCACAGAATCATCCACCAAAGAATTTGAATAAAACCATAAATGGTAGGTGTTAATATGCATAGATGGGTTTTACCAACTTCCCTTTTAACTTAGGAACATCATAAGTTTATTTTGTAGGCATTGATGACCACCTAGGATCATGGAATATGGGTCATTTATATGTTTGTCCAAGTTTGGAAAAGCAAGGGATGCTAGAAATGGAGGTTTTTGTTGATTAAATAGACTAGGATGTAAAAGTGTACCCTTTTATAGATTGTATGTCCTCACTATAGCATAGTTAATGGAGGATGAATATGGACAACAGAAGTAAAAGACCCTTCATCTGCAAGAGTGCAAGGTCTCTCATATTTCAAAAAATGCACTAAGATATTGAAAAAAACCTAATGAGAGAGTCTAAAACAAGGGGTGTCACCATTGAATTTAATCAAATTCAACTCCAAGGGGTCAACCCACCCAATAGTAGTTAACAAGGCTTTGTGTTGCATAGGGAAAATTTTCAAAACCTCTAAAGAAATTATGGAACGAGGTGCTTGGAATAAATATTCAATGATTATGTATTATTGAGTAGCCCATGCATTAGGGTTGTGTGTTGACATGAGAAGAACACCCTTAGGTGGGTGACATGCTAGCTCAAAATTATTTTATAGCATGAGAGGTTTGGTGGCCACATCAATGATGACTAAGCCCTTAGAAGAAAAACTTGACTTAGTTTTTTCATAATATTTAGATCTCATAGAAAATATAACCTGTTGAGTACAAACATGTATAGGTGCATAGACTTTAGGAAGGTTACCCCCCCCCCCCCCCCCCACTGCCTGAAAACAAAGGTGGAGGAGCTTGTGTAGCCATTTCGTATTGTAGTTGGTAAGCAATGTATGAGTGAATATGGATGGATATTGGGTGGTAGTGGTGGTGCAAGAAGATGGTGAAATTCATCCACACATGGGCACTCGTGAGTCAAATGATATCCCTACCAAATTTTACAAGGAAATTTAAATTTGGGGTGTTTCTCATTTGTGCCTTGGCCTTGGTTGGGTTAGTTTTGAGGAGTTTCCTAAGCAAGTTTGGAGTTATTACTATTATTTATTTATTTATTTCTGTAATGTTGTCGAGGATTCTTTGATGTTGTGTTCTACATCATGAGAACCTTGGAGGTCTACTCTGAAGACTATGATTTTTGAGAACCAGATGCACTTGTTGTGGCTTGGGATGTCACAATCAATTTCCCTAGTTGAGCTATTAATTGGCTCATAATAGCATAGAAAATGGAATCGATGAAACCATCAAATTGTGATCATGGTTTGGGTCATTTTGGATCAGTTGAAGGTCGTGTAGCATTACGAATGACATCATATTAAGTTCATGATTGAAAATAAATTAAATCAATATGTTGAGCATATAGAATGGCCTTCTTTTCAGTAGAGACCTTTTCAATAGCAACATTCTTGTCTATAGGTGGAAGAAAGCATTGGGAAAAATGGTTTTGAGAATTTCATCAGTAATTGTTATTCTAACTAACCTCTTTCATCTCCTCTAGTCATGGATATGGTTTGGAGTGTGAGTCAAGTTATTCAATTTAGATGTGGAAAAGAGGTCATTTCTGAGATCTAGTTGTGAGGGTAACTAAAAATAATTCAAGAAGCTGTGGGATAAGGAAGCATAATCACTATAATATGCCCTATTTAGTTATATATAAAATTTAGAGGCATTATTATTCTAGATTCGCTAGAAAAAATGCAACCTCAAATAATCATCCACCATAGGATTTGAAGAACATAGTAAATGGTAGGTGGTGATATACAAGGATGTGTATTCCCCTAACTTACATTTGAACTTAGGAACATCATAAGATAAATTTATAGGAATTGGTGCCCACGTAGGAGCATGGCGTATGGGGTCATTTGTAAGTTTATCCAAGTGTGGAAAATTAATGGATGCGAGAAATGGAAGTTGATGTTGATTACATGGATCAGGATGTAGAAACTCTCTCTAAGAAATCGTATGGTGCCCCCCATATCATAGTTAATGGAGGAGAAATATGGACCAAGTTTATATTCCATCCTAGTAAATTGAGCTCTTAGTCCAACAAATTTCGTGAAAGTATATTATCCTCTAGACGGAAATTCCCCAAGGGTTGTAGGGACATGTAAAGGCATGAATTATCTTGGGATTATACAGAAAAATAGAAGAAGTAAATCCCTATGAAAAAACATCACTTTAAGCATAACAAAATGTTGGCTTAATGGTACTAATGTGGTTAGGGACCCTAGGTCAACTAGTCCCTCCAAAGGGAAAAGAATCCCAGAGACAGCAATATTGCCTTTCATAAATATACTCTAAGGTTGAGATGTTATCCAAAAACATTAATGCCCCAAGGTTATATAGAGGAAATTTTAATTCCCCCCCTACATGTTTCCCAAAGTAAAAATTCGCATATTAGGTAAAGGAATTGTAGGGATGGATGAGCTCGGTTTAATCACCCCATATCTTACTCTTTAACTAGGGTTTTCTCCCATTCCAAACAAAAAATTTTATGATGGAAGAGATACAGAAAAATTTAGTAAATGTGTAGGGGTGATAGAAGTAAATCGTGGAATGCCCCATGAAGAGTAAAAATGCACTGCCAAAGAAAGAGGAGTGTTTCCTATCACACGAAGTAGTGGTAACGATGAAATGAAAAAATATATTGTCAATGTAGGAGGTGATGGGGGACCCATCTCCCCCATAGTAGAATCAATTCTCTCATTAGACATATGATGAAATAAAAAAGAAAAGGGTTCAAACTATAAGGTCTCAGTTGCACAATTACATGACCAAAAGAGTAAGTTAAAGGTGGATTGTGTAGAAATTATACAAACAATATTTATATCAATGGATTCAATCTGATCACGCAATATGCTAAAGCAAGATACTGAATCCTTCCACAAGTTAATTGTGTAAAATAAACACGATCGCCGGTCACAACAAGTAAAGAAAGAAGAAAATCAAACCACAACAAAGATATTTTCCTTGGGAAAACTTACTACTCAAAACCCCTCTATCTTCTATTGTATATTCACAAAGGAATCATGAAACAATTACAATTCACTCTTATCACAAGATTAACCTGCACTCTCACAACTGTCTCACACTAATCCGGACAAAATTGACCAACACTTAGCCAATTTCCTACCTCTTCTCAGCCTAACTTCCTTTCACAATTCATGTGGAATGTAATCCCTATTCTTTAGGAATTCCAGCCTTCCAAAACTACACAATTCTCATGGGAAATCCTATGGGTGTTTTACTGCATGTAGGAAGCCTACTAATAATACAACTGATAGTTAACATCCCTTTAACCTTTGTCTCAACTGGGTGTCCATTAGAACTGACATGCATGCATCTGTTAAAAGTAAATCATCAGTTACATGATAGATCACTGCATGTGAATTAAATCTGATTTAATTCACTTGAGCTCTCAGTAGTGCAACAAATAGTTACAACTAGTTAAATTGATTTTAACTCAATTAATTGAGTTAGCTTATTTCTCATGCATTAAAATAATGCACTAACTATAAATTGGACTCAATAACTAATGGAATCACTCTGCATGCCTCAACAACCACCCTCAACTCGAAATTCATGAGATAACTGATTTTTTCACACTCAGTTAACTGTTACAAGTGGTTATGAGATGACATTACATTTTATTTTCCAATTTAATTAAAGGAAAATTAAATTAGATGCACATTTCTTGTTGAATTTTCAACACCCACTCTCAATAAGAAAGGGATTATCAGCTACCTCGATCCTGCCTCTATGGTATTCGAATTTTGTCTTAGCGAGTGCCCTCGCTAGAATATCTGCATCCTGATCTTCCGTGGGAATGTACTGAAGTAACATAATGCGCCTATGAACATAATATCTGAGATGGTGGTACCAAATGTTTATATTTTTGGACCTATCATGGAATACGAGGTTAATCAAGAGTTTTATGCAACTCTGATTATCAAAATGTATTACTATTAGATCCATCTGATGACCAAAAAAACCAACTAGAATATTCCTCATCTAGATGGCCTCACATGTAGCCTAAATTATTTCCATGTAGTCTGCCTCGTCTAAACTGAATGCCACATATATCTACTTCCTGCTATACCAAGAAACTGTTGTCGATCCTATGTTGAAGATCCCTCCTGATGTGATCTTTCTGTCTGATGGATTATTTGCCCAATTTTCATCGATGAAGCCTTGAAGATTCACTCCCTCTATCAATCTCTACCATAATCAATTCTCTATAGTGCCCCTGAGATATCTCAAAACATGCTTCCCCACCTTCCAAAAGAGCTTGGTTGGCTTAACAATAACTTGAATCAGCTAGTTAATTATGTAGTAAATGTTTGGTCTAGTGTTCTCAAAGTACAAATGTTAACCCACAAGTTGCCTATAAATAGTAGCATACACTACCTCACCTGAAGTAGCATCCTCCTTGGGTTTACAGCTCTCCATGTGAAAATTTCTCAGAATCTCTTTGGAATACTTGCCTTGAGAAACAAATAGCTCAGCATCCCGCTGCCATATTTCCAAACCAATGAAATGGTGAAGGAGTCCCATGTCCTTCATCTCAAACTCTCTTACAAGATCCTCTTTGCAAGAAAATTATGAGCTTCTCATCACCTGTCAAAATAATATCATCAACATAAAGTACGATAATAAAAAACTTACCATCAACCACAACTGGTATAGGTTAACATACACTTCACCCTTTTTAAAGCCCAACCTGGTCAAATATTTGTCAATTCTAGTGTAATTTCTTCAACCCATACAATTATATCTTAAGTCTGCACACTTGCGACTCACTGTCAAATATCTCAAAACCTTATGACTGCTATATGTACACTTCTTCCACAATAACTCCATTGACGAACACATTTTTCACATCCATCCGATGTATCTGCCACCCCATCTACCCTCGAGAGTGCAAGGATAGATCCAATCGATGATTATTTCACAACCCAGGTGTGAAAGTATCCTCATATTCAATCCCCTCAACTTGTGAGAACCCCCGGGCTACAAATCTATCGTTGTACTTCTCCACACTCCCATTTGCTGCTTACTTCACCTTATAGATCCATCTATATCCAACCAGCGATTTTCGACTGGTCTTGGGCACAACTTCCCATGCACTATTTCTTGACGATGGAGTCATACTCCTCAAAAAAATGGCGTCAACCCAAATTGGTTACTACATCGCTTCCTCAAAAGAGGATGGTTCAATCACAATACACTTTGCTCATAAGCGCCATGTATCCCGGTAAACATGTCTCAGAGACTATCTTTGTACGTGTAGTGAAGTAGGTGCCCCCTACATGTTCTACCACATCAAGTCTCAATATATCATCTTTCATGGTGTGCCTTCTACCATGTCTGGTGGATGTCTTTGCATGAGTGTTTTATGCCACTCCATGATTCTCCACATGTGGCTGCTCCACATATTTAGGTTCATCCTTTGGAACCAAGAGTTACTCATATGCATGAAAAGTCAATCTCCCTCTCAAGGAACAATGGCATGGATTTCTCCTCATAAAATTTTATATCCCATCTTGGATGAGGATCCATCCCATGTATTCTACGAATTCTTCTTACACCAAACTCCGACCAAAGTCGCTCCCTAATCTGGCAGCTTCTCCTTCCCATTGAGCAGAGTCCTAATAACTATGCCAGCTCTTGGGAAATCATAGAAGAGATAGGTTCACAAAGTCATCACTAGCTACAATGAATTCCGACACTCCCAATCTCATCTCGACATTGGACGAACTTGGTTAAATATTTTCGAGAATAGTGTCGCCTTTCTCCATTTTGATTTTCCTAATCTTTTCCTTTAGTGCGCAAATTTCATGTGGTCACTACTACTCCAAAATATATCTTTACAAAAGCCTTCCATATATCATATGGAGTCACTTTTCCATGGATACTTGATACAATGTTGTCTCATACTCCCTCCAATAATATCCTCGTCGCCTTTGCAACCTTTCTTTTTCTAAGCATCAAGAAGAGAGGCATGTTGTTGTTCGGGTTTCGGGAATGTCATTATCAATGAATTATTTCAACCCATTGTCCTCCAGAACTTCCTCCATCCTGTATCTCCATGAAATATAATTAGAACTTCCCTCAAGTGCATATTCCAATATCAAGTCGTTGAAAGCCATCGTCATCTTGATTTCGCTATTGCACTAAAGAATATTTTTTTGCAAATTTGAATGCTATTCAACACAAACTCAAAATTCTTCTCCACTATAGTGATTTATTTTCATGCGATACCATGTATAAATTATAAAAACAAATATGTATATGAATGGATTCAATCCGATCATGCGATATTCTAAACCAAGATACCAAATCCTTCTACAAATTAATTGCGGAAAATAAACATGATCGCCAATCACAACAAGTAAAGAAAGAAGAAAATCAAACCACATCACGAGATATTTTCCAGGGGAAATATTACTACTCAAAACCCCTCTATATTCTATTGTATATTGACCAAGGAATCATGAAACAATTAAAATTCACTTGTTATCACAGAGTCTCTTGCACTCTCACAGTTGTCTCACAGCAAGTCAAACAAAATCGACCAACACTTAGCCAATTTCTGCCTCTGCTCAGCCTGCCTTTCTTGTGCAATTCATGTGGAATTAAATCCATATTATTTAGTAATTTCATCCTTCCGAATATGCACAATGTTCATGGGAAAATCCTATGGGTGTTTTTACTACATGTTGGCGAGCCTACTAATAATACAAGCGATATTTAACATGCCTTTAACCTTTGTCTCAACTAGGTCTCCATTGAAAGCTGACATGCATAAACCTATTAATATTAAATCATCGGTTACATGACGAGATCACTGCATGTGAATTAAAACTTATTTAATTCACTTGACCTCTCACTAGTGCAACAAACAATTACAACTAGTTAAACTGATTTTCACTCAATTAATTGAGTTAAGCGATTTCTCATGCATTAAAATAATGCACTAATCACAACTTGGACTCAATAACTAATAGAATCACTCTTCATGCCTCACCAACTACCCTCAACTCTAAATTAATGAGCTAAGCGAGTTTATCACACTCGGTTAAGCTATTACAAGTGATTATGATGATAAGATTACATTTTATTGTCCAAATTTAATTAAGGGAAAATTAAATTAGACACACATTTATTGTTGAATTTTTCAACGGGTTGGTGTGTGGTGGTGAACTCTCATCAATCACTTCAAAATTAATTGTCTTCCCCCAAAAGGACCAAGGTTATCCCATTCAACCTGAGTCTCGTTTAATTCCTCTATTTTCGGAGCTATCCTACATATCCTAGGTTGGTGACATTCCTCCATAGGAGAAAGGTTTAAAATTCTTTGGATAATGTTGAATATTTTGGTTATCCATGGTGAATATATTTTATTACTAAATTTAATTAGCAAGACACCCCCTATGATGAAACTATACTTGGGCTAAATAGCACACACTATTGAATCCAAGGTGTCGGGAATACATAAACCAAGAGAATCAAATTGATCTTCCTATAGTTGGAGCTTTGTCGACGAGGCCCAATTCAACTATGAATATGTGATTTGGGACAACTATGTTAGGCTCCTACTTAATGGATCTTATGCCTAGATCCAAGAACACTTATGAGTCATGGGGTACCCTTGAGGAGAACCAAGTGAGTCCTTACTAAGATCTACTCTAGACACATCAAAGATGTCCCCATCTCCATCACCCATTTAAGATACCTAATATTACGATTTGTTATGGATAACACATACAAAAAACTCAACTTGGGTGAATAGTCATCATTTGTGTCGACATGCAAATGAAAAAAGAAATTAGGCCCAAAAACTCCACACATATTAATCACATTAAGCTATATACCTCTCAAGGAGATCCCTAATTAATATGTGTAGCTCAACACCACCAAGGCCAATGAACTAGGATTGATCACTACGTTGGGATCAATATGACCTCATGATTGATGCTTGTATGAGAAGGGTTTCTAGGAAATGTGGCACTACAAATGGATTTTATCTCCCAAATCAATATACTATGTCTTTTTTTCATGATATTGGAGAGTTTAACTCATGCCCCTAATCACTTAATGTAGTTTGAGATATTATTGGTGTGTTGCCAAAGAAAGGGAAAAATGTTGAATAAAATTTATTAAGCATTTGTTTTATGGGTTGTTATTTACTCTAGGGAAGTCGTGTGCAGACTGATATGGTGTGTAAAGATAAGACCCAATCCTAATGTATGCTTTATGAAATTCAATTTTCATTCATTCAAAGCTAGCTATAGAAAGGAAGAGATTCCTTTTCCTTTTTTAAAATATGACAACAACCTCTCACACTCTCCATATTTACTCCTAAAATTCACCAAATTAATAACATAAATATGATCCCAAAAAAAACTCAAAAAAGAAACACAAAAGTGTTTCAAATAAAAACCAAGCGATAACACCAAGCATTAAAAATATTGGAATTTCATTTGTAAAATAAAATCACAAAAATCAATTGATCACACATGCGAAAAACATGAAAAAAAGGGTGCAAAGAAAGTTCTAGATTTGTATTTGAATGGAGATAGCAAAAAAAAATGCAGCAACAAGGAGCTATAAAGGTAAAGAAACAAACCCTAATTGAAGAACAAGATTTTAAGTGGTTTGAAAAAAAAGGAGAATTTTAATGATCCAATCAAAGCAGAAGACAGAAAAAAACACAACTAGACCTTTGAGATCTAATTTTACATAACCATAACAGATAGAGGAAAAGAGTGCCAATGAAAAACAACAAAGATGGAGAAAAAAAACCTTGATGAAAACACCAAAATTGTGAAAATAAATCAGATCCAATTCAAAAAACCATATTCTTGAAATAGATCTATACTTTGTACAATTAGTAGGGGATAGATCTAGAAAATGAGAGAGATATATTAGTCCTCCAACAAGCACCTTCGTAAAAACTAGTTTTATTTTTTTCCTCTTTATAGTATGAAAATAATCATAAAAAAAATTCATCAAAAGAAGAGGTTCCTAATGGTATCTTCTCAAATGAAAATACTCTCTAGAGTTTTCACACGAAAAAACACCAAAAGAATTACAAATAAAGAGTGTTTTTTTCTAATTCTAGAAACCCCTTAAAAAACTCAATTTACAAGGAAGACACGGGTAAATCGCGAGTCGTGAATGTCCTAAGACACATGTATGAAGTGTATTATCCACATATTTACTGAAAAATATTGCAATCCACTATAGACCCATGTCTTTGGACCAATGTGCATTTAAAACCCAAATAAAGAAAATATCTATTCATATCTAAGGAAATTAATTTGAAAGACACTCGAGACTAGCTCGAAAAAATAAAGGATAACACTCAAACACAAACAAAAACCAATATCTAAATCCAAAAGAGGAGAGGCACAAGACTAGGGTTATAATTTTTGGTTGAATTTCCATTTTTTTGTAAACATAATGAATATAGTACAAGAAGTTATTGCTTCGTGGGTTTTTCCAAGAACCCTCTAGACCATGCATGTGAAGGAATCAATCGAGTCCCTTAAATGTAAATCACACTCAAACATAAAATTTCAGCTAAATAGCTCAAGATAATATAATTTATCCCTCATAGGTCGATTAGGAATGTTGGATATGAAGTTTTGACGAGAGAACACTGCTTCTCCTGAAGATCTCTTTCCTAGAATTTTTTATATAAAACTCTTACACACGTGCATAGCTAGGAAAAGAAAATTTTCCTCTTGTAGAGGGTATATTAGCAAGAACAAGATACAAACATCAACATGATAAAAATATCATGTAAATAAAGGAAATCATGGACACTCATTAATAAGAAAAAATCATTACAACATACCTTGAACATGAGATTCATGCTCCTCAATGTACAATCCCAGTCTTCTCCTAGAGATAGTCTCTACACACTCAACAATAGGGAAAATACCTCACAATTTCCAACTAACTCATTTTGGACCTAGTCTGGATCTAGAATAACTTGAATCTAGGTCCCCTTCCTCTTTTCTAGGGTTGCATTATAGACGTTCATTCTATCCTCTTGGAGAATGTATCTGGTCAACTAAGGGATTGAGAAGTTAGGAAACCTCTACAATGATTTACAACTAACAACCTCATGGACGAGTAAGTCGAGTCAATATCCTTGAGAATGAAAAAAATATAAAATTTTCAAAAAAAATATGTAGGTTTTAAAAGGGAAACTTATGTCCCAAGACATAGGATGTACACTATAAACCAAAGTTTTGACATATTATGTTAGTGTAGGACTAGCCTCTCTACTCTAAAAGAGGAAAAAAGTAAGATCAAAAGGTATGTATCAAGGTAACCAAGTCAAAGGTATCTCCTATGGACTCAATGTGGGTAAAATATGATATAAGAGTTTTATCTCTTTTCTTAGAAGGATGGTTTTGCTTCAGTCTCAATACACTTGAAAGTGTATTTAGCCATTTCATCTAGCGAATCTACAGAAATTTAATTTTTCTAAGTAGAAGAAGAAGAAGGGTACATAATATATATGGCTTGGGACCAACTATGCTAGCTTTTGAACCTATCCTTGTAGTTATTGAATCTCATGTTTTCTTTCTACAACAATTAAAAAATGGAATTCTTTTTCTTTGTCCACATGAACTATTTCAAGGGTTTGCACATGCTCAAAATTCATAACATTCAATATTTTATTTAGTGCATCTATTTTCCAACTCTTTGGGCTATATTAATTCTTTGAGAGACTCTTCATCTTTGGGGTCTACCTTAAAATTTATAATCCATCCCATGTCATTTTTCTATTCTCATTTTCTTGGCTCCTAGAGAAAAAGCCTTCCATTTCTTACATCAATTGATTTGTAACTTTAGCAACTAGAATATTGGCATTATTATAAAACGTTTGTGTATTGTTTCTATGAATATCGATTTTGACCAAATTATATAGTAATATCCTTTAGAATTCATAGAAACATTGATATTTTTTTCCAATCTGGGGTTCCCTACACAATATATAAATAACGTTATGTGAGGGCCAATCAAAATTAGTTATTTTCAAAATACATCACGAAAAGAGTAAAAATGTCTCGATTGGGAAGTAATACATGCCCATATTTGAGCTGATAAATTAGATTTAACCTCTAAAATCTTCGACTTGATATCTATAAAATATGAATTAATCTGTGTGCTAGCTGATTTTTTGGCTTTGAAGTTCCCTTTTCCTACTCCACAAGTAGAAGAAGATGTTGCTTCAAGACTCAGAAATTACAGTTCTAAAAGCCAAGTTTCTTTTGAAATTTCTTCCCCCACTAGTTGATTTTAAATCTTTGTTGAATAAAATTTTATCTCCACCTTTTGTAGTCCTAGGTCTTTTGGAATTATTTGGCTCATTTTATGAGTTATTTGTTTTTTCCCAAATGTTCATCTTTCTCCTTAGGTAGAGAGTTTTTAATGGATATATCAATTTTTGTCATGAAACCAGCTCGAAAAATGACAAAAGAGTTCAACGCCTCAGAAAATAAAGCCACTTGAGGGGACCTCCTTTTACATTACATAGTGAAAGTGATTCTTGGATAGATACAAATGACAAAAACCTCCTTTCTGTAAATATAGGAGTGCATGGGGTCACAACATAACTCTAGCGGCACACTAACAATAATGTAAGGGCACAATAATAACAATATGTTACACGACAATAATAAACAAATAAGAGCTACACTAACAAACAAATATGAAAATACACTAGTAATATAGGGACCTAACATGCTCCCTCTCCTTCAGGACAAGTGTTGCCCTCGACTCTTGATTGTTATGGAGTAGTTCCAACATGTGGTAAAAGTAGTTTAAAAATATGTCCTCAAATTAGCTTGATCAGCAAAATTTCAGTCGGCCTTTTCAGAGAGTGAGTTAACCCAAAAACATTAGATCAATTTGAGTCAAATGCTATTTTCAATCTAATTCAATGCTAAAGTCAAACTAATCAAACTATCCCAAATTAGTTGGATTCTGTCCTTTAGTGAATGTTGCCTCCAATCACATAATTTTTACCAAAACTGAATTCAATAGAGGTGAATTGACCCTCCATCAAAATTTGTCAATTCTTTCTTGATTCTCTAAAAATTTATTCTCTGATATGCCCGCACAATTCGTCCTTCTATTCCCACATACGAAGTAGAGAAGCTACTCCAAGGTGTGTGAACCAATCAAGGAGAGGAGAGAGAGATGTATATTGTGATGAGTGATGATTTCCAAATAAGGATAGGGTCACTCCTATTTATATAAAATTGTTGAGGGTACGGAGACATATCTCTGGGATTCATGAGCCTACATTTGATAAGGTTGACCTTGATGATTTTCACATGTTTGAATAATAAATTCAAAATTATAATTATGATTATTAAATAATATGATATTTAAATCAATATTTTCTCTAGAAAATAGGAATCGAATAAAAATATCATCTCCATAATGAGTTGTCAATTAAAATTGTAGCCCTAGTTTCAATTTAGCACTTCCTCTCAATAGGGATAATTCCCACCTTAAATACATCACCATCATATCTGATCTCTATAATCACTGTTATAATATGCTCTTGAACCATGAAGTAATGATGAAGAAGAGTTGATCGAGAGTGAATCACCAGACCTTTCAATTTTCCAATGAATCGATTAGGTCCAAAGGTAGAACCTTAATTGATCCTAAATGAAGTTGGTTGGAAACTGTATCCTAACATAGAGATTACAACCATACACCCAATGCATCCATACGATAGTGCTATGGTCTCTATCCTCATTTCCCAACTCCATTTTCCACATAAGATACTTCCATGAGTCTCAGAATACATGGGTAGGATGTATGTTAGGACATCATCTTGAGAAGAGGTGAACCATCCCATTATCATATGCCATAGGATAATGTAAACCCTCATCCTATGCATATTTCAATTACGGGGAAAGGTAAAGGCTTGCCTCCACCCTACACACATGTCAGCATGTAGGTATCATTGGGGAAGGTAAAACACTCACCCACCATGCCCAACGCTGCAAGGGAAGAATTACTCACCCTATGGTCACTTGTAGCTCCAAAATGCTGAGCCACAGTCGGATATCGAGTGTCCAGCACGCTGAGGACCTCACTGGAAGACATTTATGACTCAGTCTCTCCTTAAGTTCTAATTTGCTTCCCTAAGTTTCATGAGAAAATATGTGGCCAACTTCTCATCGAGTGTGATGTTGTGGGGCAGTATTTATCTCAGTTACTGCTCATCACGGAAAGTGATGCTGATGTCAATATAGTTAGACACTTCGTACACTAATATTTGTCACAATATAACATCAGTGGTATCCAACTTTGTGCTCAAATGGCCTCGATAAGAAGAATATATTAACAAGCACAACGAGTCCTTACTGTGATAGTATATTTGACCTCAATGGTCCTTAAAGTAACCAATTTCTCCTTCTTCTCATCCAACGTATAGAAATGAGATCAAAATGAAGAAACAATTAGATAAATCTTACAATCACCATACCTGCACTTTGATTCATGGGTATATGGTGTAGCCTGAATTACTTGAAGTGTATCTAAGCCCATAGTTGATTGTGCCACTGGAGATATGTCAAAAGTTCTTGGAAGCAATCGATGTATGTGATGAAATCAACCATAGATTACTCAATGTGTTTACCATGACATATGCTGAAATGGAGTTCCTAGGTGTCTATATTTAAAGTTATTCTGAACTAGATAGTTTTTCTAAATGGGCCCAAAACACTTATGACTTCTTGAAGTTGATTTGATCAGGTACTCATAGACTTTCATTCCACTACCATCCACATATTTTGAGTAGCTTCTCGATGTATTTTTCTCTTGAAGAGGGGAAAATCCCTCCTAGATTTTTGCTGCACCTCGAGCCTAGGAAGATGGACTTTGCATGAACCCTAGGTCTTTCCTCTCGACTCATAAGCGATCCCTCATGTACATTGATAAATGAGAGGGTTTGTGCGTTTGTACAGAGATCATCCACACAATGTACCATAATGAAACGGTTTATTCCATATTTAACCTAAAGTAGACGAGTTCGGGAAGTCATCCTCACTTCTTGTAAAAACCCAACTTCATAAAGATAGCTCACATCGATCCTCTCTATACGAGTCGCGGCGCTGGATTGCTTGCACCCATATAGGGCTTTCCTTTCAGTCTTCTGTACATGTGACCTTTCATTCCGTAACTTTGAACCCCTGTAGCTTTCTCTATGTACATTCGCTTGGCATGGTCCATCTGAAAGAAGGAAATTTTGACATCCACTTGGTGTAGGAGCCATGTCCTTGAGAGCAGCAAGAGCGTGGATAGATCGAGATAGCGGTGTATCATGTCAGGAAACCGGTGCAAATGTCTCATCATAATCCACTCCTCATTTTGAGAGAGAGCCTCGAGAAACCAACATGCTTGCAGTGCAGCACTCTCATAAACTCTGGGTTTGATTTTTGTAAAAGCCATAGCTGAAGTGACCACTGATGTTTCCTTGGGTATAGGAGCCACATCCTCGACAGTGTTCTGCATGACCGACTCATAGTCTTCGTTCGTCGCATCCTTCCAAAATTGGTGCTTCTGCCAGCCTTTCATGAGCGTGCCAAAGGGTACTTTATTAAATAATGGTGGTCGTGGAATATAAGTACCCTTGGTACCGTTCAGTATTTTTACTTTCAGAAATGTGTCTCATGTTGTGCATATGTGTTTATGGGCATCTTTGATAGTGTCTGAGCCATGTGGGTCGTTTTTCCTTGCAGGTCAAAGTGTTTACTGAGGAGGTGGATCAATGTGATCCTTCGACATGCCTGTCAGACATTGGGACATTGGTTCATCCGTCGGAGTTCGTCCTTCTTTCCTGCATCTTCATCGTGTCCATCATTGCGCAGGCAGATGTCTCACCTTTCCCAAGGGCAGCATCGTCTTCAAAGGTGATATCATGAATTATTTACCTTTACTTTCTTTGACCATGCACATAGATTTCTCTATGCCTTTGAAAGTGTGTGTAGCCCACTGATTTTCCTTTCCTTCGGGATGGATGCTAGATTGCTTCTCTTTTCTTTTGGCGTAGCAAAATATATTCTGACAACCAAAAATTCTAAAATTAGAGTACATCGTGCCTTAATCTTACCAGTTTGATTAAATTGGTGGCCTTTAGTGGTCTTGCAGTCCAAATGCCTTTATGTAGGAATCCTATTTTGAACGTACACGTCATGCGTGTTGGAAGTTTCTCCCCATAAGAAACTTTGGTAGGTCCTTCGTATCATGAAGCACGGTACGCAGTAGCGCCATATGATGGTTTCCGATTCTTCCTTTCGGCAAAATCCATTTTTCTCGTAGAGTGTACAGTGAGTGGTCTCCCTCTTAATTCCAGCTTCTCTACAATAAGTCATTGAATATCTTTTGACTCATATCTCGGTTTCATTATCAGATCCAATACTTTTGGTCTTCTTCCCCGCAGTTTATTGTCAACCAAAGGCTTTGAAAGAGAAAATCGATTTGAACACTTCGTCCTTCTTCTTCGAGAAATGAGATCCAAGTTTTTGCGAGAGATCTCATACACTAAAATTAACCCATAGTACAAATATCCTCCAAATATGTCACTCAGGAAACATACCGTATAAATCAGAATGGATCAAATTGAATGATGTCTGTAGTTTCTGCTTACACTTGAATGGTCCCCTCGTATGTTTCGCACGCAGCCTGACAAAGCACAGCTCATGTTCACTTCTAGTCTGGGCATGACCGTGACCATCTTTCCTCGCATCAGTCAGAGCTTTGTATTAGCAGGTGAGCAAACCATTTAGAATCTTTACACTGTCAGTGAAGATAAGTTTCACTGAGTCATTTCTCTCAAGGTGCTTTCCTCCAACTGATGAAAGACCTTCAACCGTACATTAAGGTGTAGTATTTTTCGAGTTCCTTTTTCCAAATATGTACCTTTTCCATCAATGAATGCTACCTTGAAGCCTTTGTCTTCCATCGCATAAATAGATACTAGGTTATTTTTCAAGTCAAAGTACACATAATACATCTTGTACATGAAGTATATGACCTTGATTCAAAGTGAATAGTAACGTCCCCTATCCGTCACGTAGGCCTTGTCCGCAAGTATGATCTCCAAAGCTAGTCTTCTTTCAATGAAAATTCTGAGAGGGCCTCTGCAGCCAACTCCGATGAAGTGCCTTGAGGCACCACTATCAGTCAACCCAATTATCCAAAGTTCCTAGGAGGAGAGGAAGTAGTGAGGGAAGAAATCAAAATAGAGATTCATTTTTCATTATCTACAACATTTTAACTTATCCTGCATAGCAAAGGAATCTCTGGACATTTCCTGGGGAGGTCCCACCATTTCCATATCGATGCACCTAGGAGAGCTTCATTTTTCCTTTGTTGTTGAGCCTCATGTGTTCTTCCTTTGTTGTTGTTTGCACTTATAAAGTCGTGTTTAGTGGTCCATTGTTATCATAGTCCCCATATGCTATCCTTCTTATGAGGACTCTCTACCAGCATAGTGGCCAAACCTATTACAACTAAAACATCTTCCTTTCTTCCTTCTTTGAATCCCTTCCTTCCTTCCTTAACCTTGTTTTCTGGACCAAAATTGTTCTTATTCATAGCATTATTTGACAATACAAAGGGATCATTTCAATTTTAGGGCTTTTATCTCTCCATCATCCTTCTTGATCACAAGATCATGTCCATTGCTAAAAAATGATAAAAAATGGAAGTGCTCGTAAGGGTTGAAACTTGAGTGACCAAATGTCTCGTCGCTACATTCCTATAACTGCAACGGTTCGAAAAATAGAGGTCGATGGCAGGTTATGAAGGTTTGAAAAGGCCAATAAACTACAAAAATTCGCACCTTTACCCAATTTGAATTTATATTAAAATTTTCAAAAAAAAAAATTTGGGAAAATTTTTTTATATTAAAGTTTATTTGCCTATCTGTTGTGCACTACGTGGCCTACCTGTGAGCCGCCACGTGGCCCTAGGCCGCAGGTCAAGTGGTATGGTACTATTTGGATTTTGTAGGTATTGAACACATGACATCCCGTGTACGTGTAGAGCACCCGAAAATCAGATGCATTTGGTTCTTAACATGCTTTGGCTAAGTAGCAGCATATTTAAATTTGCATATGAATTCAACAAAGCAAAAGGGGCCATCCCCAAGGGCTAGTCCCCGCTTCATAGAACCACACACCGCGACCAATTCTAGAACCTTCAATGATTACCACCAAAAATTATCTCGTGCTTTTGTAGGGACATGTGACCATAGCTTTCTTACGGTTAACAACATTTATCTAACGATTAAGTTGGTGGGTTGGTCCGATGGGGCCGCATGTAAATGTGACCACTCCACACTTTGAAATTTATTTCCAACACTAGAATATCGACAACCGAGCAGCTCCCCACAATTTCAGGTTTTCATTCAATTTAGCTCCAGTTAACTACCAGCTTCCACATTTGGTGGAGTTTTCCTAGGTGTCACTGGGACAAATGCATGGAGAAGTCAACTTTCTGATCAATTTTGTTGAAACACAAGTCTACCTAGACTAATTTCAACATCTCCGAATACATTGGAAGAGGTTTTAGAGCCATCGCAGGTCATATTGTGTGCTTAGCTTTAGGATAGGTGAAGGAGCCACTAGGGCCACTAGGTTAAGCTAGTATTGGCATCCATTCGTTTTCTATAAATTAATAGTCATTCCCCGGCTAATTCAAGCATGATGAAGCTATTTATATATAAATATCCATTGTGGATTTTATTCACATGTACTTACGATTTTTGAGAAATAATATATATGAGGGACATGCCATTGGGAGCCGGACTTGCATGTAGCCCAAAGAGGGGTGAATTGCCTACTCTAAATTTTAACAGCACGTTACATGTGATGTTTAATTCTCTTTATTTACTCGCTATATAGTGTTTTATAAGAAATCCCCTTGCATGCTGTTATGCTGACACGTCAAATCTGTTTAACTTGTACTAAAGTCATTTGTTTGCACCTACGAGCATTTCGCGAAACCTGAGGCTCACAACTTAATTATTGTTTGATACTTAGTCCATGACACTCATACATTTCGATTCAGATCACCCGTCTCGCTTGAGTGCATCTAGTCAACAATGCATCAAATCGGAACTTCTATCATTATTGAGGATAGTGATCTAAACACATCCCGAAGTAAGATCCGGTGAGCCCATCGAGAGCTTTCGTGAGCTCCCAAAGGAACAACAACTTCTCCGATCTGGATGAGAAGATCATGTTTTACTTGATGTAAATCACCTCGTGAAGTAGGGTTGGGTCTGGATTCTCTATCCATATTGATGTCCTTCCGTTTGTTCTTGAAAGAGGATTTGGTTTGCACATGTTGGCTTTGAACATACCAACCAACTTGTCATACATATCCCTATATGTGCCCAACTTGGAAATGTAAGAAACCAAATGTTTTTGAATCAAATCCCAAATTATCTTCTCGCCTTTTCGACCTCACCTTTCTTATAATTTTTCTTAGTAGTGATTGAGAAAGTTTTGAAGGAGGATCCACAATTTTTCCACACACATAGTCCATGACATCATTCTCTTCTAAATTAAAGGCTAGAGAAAATTTTCATTCACGATAATCAGATTTATCATTGAGCTTATCCCCTAGATTTGAAGTAAGATGAGGAAGCCATTGAATCTTTGTCATCATTTCAACAAATCTTAGCTGATTGATTTTCTCACTCTTGATTGTGCTTTGTCTTCAACTAGGCTCTAATACCATGTTAAAGTTTAGTTAATAATGGTATGTTATATGCTTAGCGCAAATTTAATTCAATGTTCCTTAGTAGTTTAATATCATTTTCCAATTTAGAAATCACATTAACTTAATCACATTGATATTAAATGCGGATAAAACATAAACAAAATGCATAAGACAAGCGAAGACAAGAGGTGAAAAATATTTGGTGGATGCTAGGGATGTGGGGAAAACCCTTTGATCAGTTCTTCACTAATATTCTCCAATAGTTCGGCACAGTGAGAGAGTACAAATATCAAATTTTGCTTGTCCAAAAAAAGTCCTGTCAAAATCGATAACAATAATAGCAACAACATCCCTAACCATAAATTCAACGATGGTCAAAGTGGTTCCAAAATCTCCCTCAAAGCATCTCGGTCAATATTAGTCCAATTTAGCCTTCGAAAAAGAGATTCAAATTAACCCAAACTAGTTTGGCCAAACGAGTCAAATTTTGTTGTAAATTATATGGTTAAACATGAAGTCAACGCTAGAAAGTCAAATCGGTTAAACTATCCCAAATTCCTCAATTTAGGAACTAATGAATGCAGCCTCAAGAAATCATAATTTCCACTTCAAACTGAAGTCAACATGAAGTTAATTGGCCCTTGTTCAATGCTATCTTGATTCTCTCAAACCCGTGAAATTTGTCCTTTTTTTCACACATGTGAAGTAGAGGATGGTTCCTCCAAGATGTACGAAACAATAAATGAGAGAGAGATCTTTTTGTGATGAGTGATGATGTCCAAATGAGGATAGGTCACTCCTATTTATACAAATTTTTGAGGGTGTGGTGACACAAACTCTTTAGGGCTTTCATGAGCCTACATTTGACCGAAGCGGAGCCCTTGACAATTTTCACATGTGTGAATAATAAATTCAAAATCATACTTCTCCTTGTTTGAATAAGATGATATTTATATCAATATTGTACTCTCTCGAAAATATTAATCCAATAAAAATATCAACTTCATCATATGATTTTGTCCAAGGTTGATTTTCGAGCTAGTTTCCAACTTTAATGAAACATGGAGCAAGTTTAGAAAAGAGGGTGCCAAAAAAGTATCATAAACTCTTGCATGGCCTTCTTTTTGGCCTCTCATAAATCTATATACACTTGAATTGCACTATATTTAGTCGAGATGTGAAGGTTTTTGATAGGTAGAAGACATAACATGTTACAATACAAACGAAAAATTTCAACAAGGATGTGACATTCTCTAGATATGATGTATGGATTGTTGGATATATTTAACATCTCACTACCAAGGTATAAATTTAGGTAAATTCAGATGAGGATGTGGCCTTTCTCTAGATATGACGTCTCTAATGCTGGATACATTTGACATCCCACAACAAGAGATAAATTAAGGGATATCATATGTTTGGGGAATAGTAAGAAACTCCAAACTAAACTCATCTACTCGGAAATAATAAATTGGGTGGACAAGTTTACTATATGTTCCTTATCTGATTTGAAATAATTCAAGCATTCAATAGGTATCATAGAGATTTTCCTCATTTTCCACTAGTGACATGTTTTTTAAAATTTACAGAGTTCATGGGGTGTAGGTTTTTGCCTCTATACTTAATCATAGTTTTAAAAGGATAAAGGATAGTGAAAGAGACTCGCATGGATTTTTTTCTTGAAGTTTTTTGTTGACTTAGAGATTAAGGTACATGGTTCAACCTCCTATACTTGGTCATTGTTTTAAAAAGGATAGAGAATAGTGCAAAAACTACATAGATTTTTTTCTTGAAATTTTGTGGACTTAGAGATCAATGTACATTGTTGGGAATGTGGTGGCTGAGTTGATAGTGTTGTCACATGATCAATTTTGTTATTTTTTCATGTTAAAATAATAATATTTTCTCTTTTTTTCCCATTATCAAGACAGACTTTCCTTTTTGTTGGATACAAATTTTCGAACATTTGAGTGATGTCACTCATGACATCATGATGACCTATAGTGCCACATCATCCATCCACCTCAACTTCATATCAATATGTTACTTGTGTTCAAACATATGTGGCCATGCTTACTTATATGCAAAACTCTTGCTGTTATATTCTCACACGAAAGTGGCAAGAAACCACTTTTATTAAAGCAAAGCCATGGTAAACCAATGGTATCACGACCCCCACCCCATCGGTTGTCATTGAAACTCATCGTGAAAGATGACCCTCAATGAATGTAATTAGTTGATATATGATGAGTATTTTGGTGTGAATATATACTTTCTCCCCATCTCCCAACCTCATTAAAGTGTCAATCCATTATAATATGATTTCATAACCATGCAAGCTTTATTATTATAAATATAATACACATATTTATGTGTGTGTATTAATTTTACATTTTCTTCTTCAAATTTATCTACATCTTAATAAAACTAAAAAATTCTTCTCCAAAACTATGGAAAATGTGTTTCTGAAAGGAAAGCGCTTTACATTTATGAAAAGGTTTTTGACAGTCGAAACTAAGGGAAATGAGAAAAAAGGGAAACTAATAAAGCCCACAGAGATAGGAATAAACCTAAATATGGGATGTGAATACATGGGAGAGATGTAAAACCTTAAAGTATGGGTTACCACAAAACATGCAATGTCAATTAGAACCTCCTATTTCTTCCCCTTCTAAAAATATAAAATAAAGTACTCACGTCTCATCACATTGGAGTGGGGGAAAGTGATAACAACCAAAGTGAAGCACGAGAACAAGAATATGGTGAAAATTGAGTGTTAATCCAATTCCACTTATGATCCATGATATAAGTAATCCACTACAGAGCCATGTATTTGGACCAATATCCATTGAAAACTAAAATCAATAAAATATATATTCATATGTAAAGTAAATTAACCTCAAAACACTCATACCACCACGAAAAAAAAGAGGATAAAACTCAAACACATAATATCTAAAGCCAATAGAGGAATTAGGGAAACTGAAAAATTAATGGTATGTGAGATATATATAGTAAGGTAAGAATTTATTTTGGTCATTCTTACATAGCAATAAATTATTAAAAATTCACAAAACAATTTCATTAGTAGTATTTATCATCATAATACAAAATATAAACAATACAAGTCAATAACTAACTGAATGGACTTAGAGAACAATTTCAATGGGAAACATGAAGTGAATTTAGAAGAGTGCCAAAAAGTGTCATAAACTCTTACATGACCTTCTTTTCAGCCTCTAGTAGCTCTATATATAATTTAATTGCATTATCTTTAGTAAGGATGTGAAGGTTTTTGATAGGTAGTAGTGTTAAATTTAGATAACCATGTCATGTTCTATGCTTAAATGTAGCTTTACTTCAATATTCTTTGAGGCACAATTTAGATTTGGCAATCATATAAACTTGAAAGTAAAATTCTAATAGAACATAAAAATAGATCAACATAAGACACGCCAAATAATGTGTCATAATTTGTAATTCTCCATGTCTAACAAATGCCAGATTAGATAAATGCTTGTTACGGAGTCATAGGGATGCTAACGTGAAGTCTTGATTTGGTTAAAAATAACTTCTAAAAACCAAATCAACCTCTCTCCGAGTGTCACACACCCTCAAGACAACTCTGACATCAATGCAAGTCAACAAAAGCAGGTAGACGAAAATTCAATCTTTGGAGTCAGCTAGATCACTTGAGCAACAATCAAAGTCGTAAATTCTCCTTGATTTTGTGCCCTCGATGTGGCCTGAAATCACAATTTATCTTATTGAATTCAAAATCCAAATTTGACCAAAGTGTGTTGGTAAAGACGTTATCCATAAACCCTAAAAACAATCCCAAGTGCAACACTTCTTTAGGTTTGATTCACGCGTGTGAGGGAAAGAATCCTCTCATAGGTTGTATGAACCCTCGAACACAAGTAGAATGTGTGTCATGAGATTGTTGATAAAAATAACATCATCGTCTACAATTTAAATCACATATTGAGGGTGTGTATTACCTGTTGGGGCTTATTAATTTCTATATTACAAATACGTGACCTTGCACATGTGTAGAAAATAAAATCAAAATATATGTTCTGCTCATCCAAAAAAGATGATCTTGAATCAATATACACCTATCCAAAGAGAGATCCAAAAGAAATATAATCATCCTGCCATATGACGATTTAACATGGATTTTGGACTTGTTGTTAGTACAAGCATCCTTAAGAGGGAATGGAGAGAAAAAATGAGCGGCGTTAGGTTTGGAGTCGAAGGAGAGGATGCGCACCACCATTGCGAAGCTGCACACAAAGTGTGCACTTATACCAGGCACCGATTTCAGCCCTCGGCCAAAGGATCTTGATGCGGAACTGACCACCTCCAAAATCTACTTGACAACCGCGACCACGGAGGAGGATCTGCTGGTACATTTCGCGTGGACAACTTTGAGATGCTGGCAAGACTACGCCGCGTGACTCCGAATATGCACTCCTCGCAGAAAAAAACACACCGCTAAGCAAGCTCTTTCACCTATACTCAATGCGGAGTGGAAGTTCACTCGAAACCTTGAAAGACTTCTTGTTTGATTCTTTCAATGGCTTTTGGGTTGCTCAAATACTTGAAAGTAATGAGGAAGCTCTCATGAAGCGAGAAAAAATACCCATTTCCTTGGCTCCTTGCCTCTTTCTACAACTTCTTCCAACCCTCTTGGCGGGCTTGGAAATGTTGAATCTCAGTACTTGTTTGCTCTCCTCAAATATGCAAAGGCAAGCGGTTCTTGATCACTCTATTTTTCAGATCCATCTTCTACTCCTTTATGGAAAAACCGTGTTTGCGATGGGTGACTCCTTGGATCTGGTGTAGGATCTCAAACAGCCAACGAACATGAAGCTGAGGATTCCATGTGCATCACGGATACTTCTCTATGAAGGTAAACAACTTGAAGACCTTACCCCTCTCTTTTTACAGTGTGTAACAAAAATGCATCTGTGACACTTCGTTTGAGAGGGAGTAGGTTTGGACGATTGTCTAAAGCTCTTTTGCTTTCCTATAAAGAGGTTGTCCATGCTCGGACACAAAAGACACCAACTCCACCAACCAAGGCTCCCACGCCTTTTTTGGTGGCCAAGCTAATCTCCACATTGAAATTGTGCATTCAACCTTGGATGAGAAAATCAAAAGTATATAGAGTTTGCCATCATTTTGCGAGGTTCTTGGACTATGTGCCCTTATATGAATCTCTACCGATGGATCCAATCCATTGGAACAACAAGTTTGTAATGTTTTATTCTTCTCAAAGGGATTCTTCATTGTAGTGTTTGCATTCCCGAGCTACCCGAAAAAATACTTTGCCAGAGACGCAGTTACCGAGGCTATCCGTTTATTCACTCACCTGGTTCCCAGTTTTGATCCATCCACGGTAGTCATCACAAGCTTCCCATTTGAGTCGGACTTCCAAACCTCCCAACATCTATGCCACTTCCAGCACATCTTCTAAGGGATTGGAAATACTCTAGGCCATTTTCTTTCCATAGACACTTGAGGAAAAGGGAATATACACCTTCGGAAGAATATATGTAGAAATAGATGTGAGCAAAGGTACGCCTATAAGATTAACACCAATATTGGGGACTTCATTTGGACTGTTACTGGACTATGAGAACACGGCCTTCCGTTGCCGACCATATCAAATAGGGCTCCTCGAGCTCATGCCCTTGATTCTGCCAAAATAAGAAGGTAAATCATGAAAGAAATCCAAGAAAATTTGGAAACCTTGTGATCCCCCCCCCCCCCCATGGATGATATTTATTCCTTCAGCTTGGATGAAGAGGAGGGGGAAGAAGAAGAGGAGGAATCAAAGAAGTCACAGGATCCACCTACGGCATGCCAGAGGATCTAATGATCTTGCCCAGACTCACGAGAAAGAACTCATGTGGTCTTTCTCCCTCGGACTCGAGACAAGAGACCTCTCCATGACCCGAACGATCTGCAAATCATTCCAACTCGGCACCATCTTGAATTAGTTCCAAGTTAGTAAAAAATAAGGGAAAAAATGTTTGAATGAATGAGATTCAGCCCCATCTTGGGGAGAATCCCCATTGTACTTGTTACCTTTTCTTTTCTTATTTCTTTATACACATTTCTCTCTTCATGGCTTCACCACAGTAAAAGGTGAGTATTTTATCTTTTCCGGCTTCCTGTTTTCTTGCTTCTCTTGTTTGTAACTTCATATTGTACCATAAGATCTCTTAGTAGAACTAGTTTTACTGAGAAAAAAAAAACATAGATTTTGGACCTAGTTTCCCAAAATTAACACTCTGTCTTAACTAGGGAGAACTCCATCTGACCACTTGTGCCATCCTATCATTAGTACCATAATGTACTATCATCATCATCATATTTCAATCCTGTGTCATCCTATTGTAACATTATTTGCCCACTCTAAGGGGAAAAAAATGAGAGTGATTCATAAAGACATCAAACTCCACTACCCCAATGTCAGACTAGATGGTAAAACCTAAATAGACTCAAGAGAGTCGCATACTAACTTGAAGTCAGTTTAGAGGTAAAAACCTCATTAGACTTGATCCCAGATGAAGGTGTTCGACACAACCCATCCTAGACATAGAGAGTAAAAAAAACTCTGATGCGTTCATCGGTATTGCTATGTTCTCTATTCACATTTCTCACCTCATTGGATAAATGAGAGGTACTTCACATGAGTTGTAAACTCCATGGGTAGGATGCATGAGAGGCATAGATAAAAGAGATGGTGAATAGATCAACATCATAGGTGAAGTGAAGCACAACAAGGTTAAATCCTAGCCACATGTGTGCTTATGGCTCAGAAACTACTCCCCAAGCCCATTGGAGCTCACAGAGCTCATTTTCCAACTCAATCAGGACCCTCACAATAGGAGTCTTACCGCGATTCAAACTTCTCATTGAAGGTTAAGACAGCCTTCAGGGTTTTGTGACAATATCTCCAACCTGCTCATCGGTTCAACGTGATAGAGTCCTAAGTGCCTCATTGTATCATATCTTAGATAAATTGGTACCTAATATTAATATGCTTGGATGATCATGTAACATGAGATTCTCAAAGAATAATCCCACTCTGAATTGTAACAAAGGATAACGGTGGTATCTAGCACATGTCCAAACAACCTTCCTGGCCCGGTCATACTGCTCCAATATGTATTGACTCGGTGGTGCTCAAAATACCTATTTATTCTTCATGCTCATCAGATATCGATGAACCCAGATTGAAACAGCATGTGATGTGCTATTACGATCCTGCCCTTTCAGTCCAATCAGCAATAATATATCCATGGAGTCTCAAACTCCTACAACCCATGGTTGATTGTGCCCCGAAGATATCTCAATAGATTCTTGGCACCAATCTAGTGAATGTGATGAGTCTCAACCATATATTGACTCAAAGTGTTCACTGCAAAAATACGTCCGGATGAGAGTTGACTGGAAGATCAAGGCCCCATGAGTTTCGGTACTCGGTGGGATTTCCACATCGGAGCCTAGTAGATTTATGGCTTTCTGTATTTGAGTTCCATTGGTGTTGAAAAAGACTTACATTCCACCATAGAAAATCTCTCTAGTATCTTCACGACATATTTTCCTTGAGAAGGGGATAACTAATATGGCCTTTTCGAGACCTCCAAGCCTAGGAGATAATGCATCAGTCTTAGGTCTTTCAACTCTAACTCAGAAGCCAGCTCCCTCTTACATTGATGAATGAGAGGGTCAACTTTGCAATAGGAAAGTGCCGTCCTGAGACTAGAATGAGAGTCCTTTATTTATCAGCCTTAAATTAAAGTTTTGGATCAACATTAATTCAAGGTGAGCCCTGCTTCATCAGTGGTGTGATTGTAAATTCAAAAATGGAAAGATAGGAATATAGAACATATGCAATTTAACTACGATAAAATGAGAATTAAAAATTTAGAACTAAAAGGCTACTAGGTGTAGAAGATAGTCCTCTTTTAACCATAATTCTACCAAGCCAGTAAAACCCGAAAATAGTTTGGCAGGATTTTAAGTTTGGATTTTCAGCCTTTTTTTGAGTTACCTTGTGCTTACCTTACCTAAATTATACTCCTAATTAATGCTAATAGGGCTGAGAGAATGATCTATAAACTTAAAAACACTGCTCCCAAACTCGATAGATGAAGGGGTTGGTCCCTACAGCAGAGAAAATAAGCTCGAGAAGGTAGAGATTTCTCTCCTCCACTATTACTGCACACGCTTACAACACAATAACCTACGAGAAAATGCATTGATGGCTGCAGCAACTTAGATATGGGAAACCTAAATTTTGGTAGGAATGAAATTCTCTTCCAAAAGATCTCTCAAGGAAAGAGGTGGGATTCCCACTGAGAACACCAGTGCTCAAACAGCTGTAATACCTTTAAACACTGTAAAGGAATGCAAAGTCTAAACAGACCAATATCAAATGATAATCTAAAACATGAATAAAAATGGTTGCTATCCCCTCCATATATTGCACAAGAGCCTCCTTACATTGGTTCCCATCCATACTTGCCACCAAGCTCATGCAAGTTGTCCTCCTGCTTCACATTTGTCTCATTACTAAGACCACTCCTCCATGACAACGTTGTTGAATTGGTCAAGTTGACAGATCAACATGATCAATCCTTATTCCTGACAAAGGTACTTAAATAGCTTCTTGTTCTTCCTCCTTTCACATTAGGAGTGTTATTATTCCTTCTAAAGGTTTTATGAGTCTCCCCCACCCACTTATTCACCTACCTAGTGATAAAAAAAGCTATAATATTTCATTAGGTGAACTCTAAATTTTTGGAATATTACGGTCCTCCCCTCAAAAATGTTGCTTGTCCTAAAGAAGCTGGCAAAAGGTGGAGAAAAATTCATCCAACACTCTTTTGTAACCTCATCAATATTTCCTGCAGCTTATGGGTACCGTAAATCTTCCTCATTGGTTCCTCCCAAGTATGCAAAACCAAATGGTGTAAATCATGAGAAAGTGGAAAGGTGGTGACACTAACCCATTGTCCAATGGACTCCTCAAGGTAGATGGAGAGTAGTGTGTAGTCATCATCCTAGTAGAGTCTTCCATACCCATGCTATCATCGAATAGAAGTGAGCCATTCTAGGTAGCTCATCAAAGAAAATCCTCAACCACAGTTTGGCAATGTGTTGAGGCTACATGGAGAGATTAGAATTTTCCCCCTTCAAGTTGTTTCTCTCTCCATTTATGGTAAGTATGGGTTTTGTTGACCTTGGGCTGAAATTTCATAGCCTCCAGAATGGCCCAAGTTACCCCACAAAATAAATCTAACCATGAAGTGCCTCCTCCAAGAATAAGTTCTCCAAATGGCTCTCCCACATGAAAGAAGATGTAGTATGGCAATCATGGTTTTCCCATTGTCTCTCTGACATGCAACATGTAAAGTAGGGAGAATCATACTCCCAATGGGCACATTCAACACATGCTACTATACAACAAAGCTTCACAGACACTTAAAGACATCTCAACATGAACTTCAACGAAAACGGTTTCCATATGACAACCGGTAGGTGGATCATAGTTCCATGTATGGAACCAACGTAGTGCATCCCTTGCCTACCTCAAAACAAATAATAAAAATTGTCTTTCTAGCCACTTGTTTATGGCTCACACTCATCCTCTGAGATGTTATTGTAGGGAGTCAAAATATGCAGTTGCCAATGGTACACCAAAATAGTATAGCTTCTACAAACCACCAATATACATAGCCAACACCATTATACAGTGTATAAGTACATGAGAATATGATGTGAAATAAGGGATAATCCTCCTTATTACGACATCTTGCTCATATAAGTAAAGAAGTACAAATCATAATACAGAGTGTACACTTTTTACCATGTACGTTGGACCTCGAAATTTAGAAATGGCTCATTTGAAATTTCTCCCCTCCTCTTAATGAGAAGGGGAAGTGGTTGTAGCAACATATTCATTACTATCTGGGCTACTTTGCATCTCTCCTCATGCTGATACATACATCTTGCTGAAGATGCCCTCCCAGTGACTCCTCCTTGAAAAGAATGAAGTATACAATTTCTGCATGGAAAGGAAGTCCACCCTGTGACATACCTCTTGAGCTCAAAAACTCTGATCAAAATCTTTGTGACATAAAAATAGATGACCTCTCCAACCACCATGTATCTATCATCTCCCTTTGGTTCATCAAGATCCATGCAAGCACCAAGATCCTTGGAGTACTCTACCAAGGTTCCAGATCTCCAATATGGATCAATCCTCCTAAGAGATAGCATTGTAGATCTTAAATGTGAAGCTCTCCACATGTTGCTGGCTTCTCCTTTGATATACCTCATGCCAAATTCATCCTCCAAAGTGCTACCATGCCCATCAATCAGCTACTCATGCTCAAATAAAAGTGGTGAATTTCGGAAGTTGACCCCCCATGAGAAGCTACCATCCAACAAGAACCTCCTAATCTTGGCCAATGTCAGCATGAGTGGCCTCCATTTACTTTTATCTATGGATAATTCCTTCCCAGCAAAGAAACCTTTCTTTGTTCTCCAAATCACTGGAAAAGCTCCCTTTCTATGAAGGTGCCATCCTCTATCAACTGCAATGACTTGTCCCGTAGAAATATGTAGTGAGAGTGGGTGATGCTGAAAATGGGAGAATGTCTCCATCCTCCTTGAGTCTACCCCAGAATCTCTATGATGTATTAGAATCCTCCAAGGTATTCACCCCTCTAGAAAATAAGAGTGGTGAACAAAATGGAAAAATGTCCTTCACCAATTCTAGATCTGGTGGCCTCTTTAGGTGGAATGCCACGATGTGGTGAGACATCAAATTTGAAGTGAATTTGTATATGTGAGTGGAATGATTTTCCCTCTCTTCACTTCCTGATACGATCTCCTTATTTGTCATGAAAACCTCTCGAAAAATAGATAAGGGTGAATTCTTATCATCATGATGTTGATCCTTCTTCTTCCCCTTCCATCTCACGATTCTGAAAAATGATACATCTTTATCCCATTGTGTTTGGACCACATGTTGAAACATTTGGAACTCCTTGCAAAGACACAAGAGCTCTACGTAATGGAAATGTGTCTCCCCCTTCCCATCTCCATGTGGTGATGGATTTCCTCGATGGTACATCATTGTTGGCTCTTCTTTTCTCATCTGCTTTATCGGTATGTGAGAATGCCTCATCATGAATGAGAGACCGCCAGTCTTGGTCTTCCCTTGAAGGGGAACCCCATGTCTTCATCTATAGAAGAGGGATCTTCAAGAAAGTGGGGATCTTTTCCTTGGTAAGGCATGTCACATGTTTTTATCCCCTTTGAGAAATGAGAATGGAGTTGGAAAATGGAATCTCAGCTCATGCAGGGTTTTGAGTTTTTGGGTTCAACAAATGATGTTTTGCAATGTTTAAAATATTCCTCAAATCTTCTCACTAATTTCTTAGTGAACCATGCTAGTGTTTACATTTTCATGATAACATGAAGTAGAACACAAAACAATAGTCTTGGGCCATTACCCTTTGAGGGTGCAACTTACTTTTGCTACTCTAATGGTCTCCTTTCTAAAAATTGGTGTAACTAGAAATAGGAATCTAGCTCCTCACCAAAGCTTTGGTTGTGCACTTCATTGATCCATGAGATTGATAGAAAGATTCACACTCTTATTGCTTCTATTATGGTTGTCGATATTCTCTCTTCCTTGAGTTGGAAAAACCTTTTAAGTTCAAGTGCTGAATCTCCATGATTGAGACTCATGCTCTGAACATAGTCACTCAGGGTCTCCTCCCCTTGGTGCATCTTCTTCCTCCATCCTTCTTACGGTAAATGTGGAGCAATAAACTACGTTGTGGATGCATGTGTGGTTGAATTTCCACACCCATCTCATGAATATCTAGGTCTTGCTTCACTTTCTAAACATTTTAGATTTTCTACACTTCTCCCCTCTAGTGTCCTTGAGATCTTCTTTGATAATATGCATAGTTTGGAAAAGAGGTAGGAGATCCTCTCTTCCTTCATTCCTCCAAATAATGGTGTCTCACCTTTGTTTCTTATGTTTCAATTTTCTTCACATGAGAAAAGCCTCTCCTTTTAATGGCATAATGTCTTGAATGCCTGTGAAGCCTAACCCAAGGAATTATGCTGCGATGCCTGATAATATTCCAAAATAGAAAAAATGGGCTCTGAACATATGCACAATTCAACTACGTTAAAATGAAATTAAACATGTAGAGCGGAAAAATGTTGGAATACATCAAAAAATCATAAATATGGGAAGAAAATAGTAGGCCCATATCATTATATATCAACATCAAATGAAAGTATATAGTGCTCCCAAAGGAATACACTCAAGCCACAAGATGGATGAAATACACCAAAGAAACCAAGCAACACTTTACCAAATGTAATGCTATTCTTTATGAAAATTACTATTATTATGCGAGAAGAAAAATCTTTGGAAGTTTTTTTTACGGTAATTAGAATGATCTATGTTTTTAACCACGGATTCTACTCGAAAAACCCGAAAAACCCGAGAAATGGTTTAGTGATTTTAAATTTGGATTTCGACCTTTTTTGAGTTGCCTATTGCATTGCTAAGTTATGCACTCCACTGGGAATGACTACTGATATGGGGATGAAGGAATGATCTATCGGTAGAAAAACACCTAATTGACTCGATAGATGAAGGGCTTGTCCCCTCAGCTGGAAAATAAGCTCGAAAAGTAGAGCTTTCTCTCCTCCATTGTTCACCACGCAGCACAACACAATAACCTATAAAAACCCAAACTAATGAAACAAGTTGTATCTTGGTCGGCTCTAAATGTGAAGTGAATGAAAATTTCTTCCGGCCTCTCGAGAAGAATTCAGGATTCATGAGAACACCCGATCTTCAGCTGCTGCAAACAACCACCTTCCCAAAAAACAATGGAATGCAAAGTCACAGCGGAGACCCGATACCAAATTATAATCTAAAAATGAATAATGACAGATACTCCCTATCCCCTCCATATATAGCATGAGAACCTCCTCACATTGGGTCCCATCCCTTACTTGCCACGAAGCTCATGCGAGTTGTCACTAATCAAAAACATGCATTGTCTCATCATAAAGACCACTCCTCTAAAACCTTGTTGATTTGAGTCGAAAGTTAGATAATTAACATGATACAATCCTGTTCACACCCGAAAGGTACTTAATCAGTGATTATTCTTCCTCCTTTCACATTAGGAGTGTTATTATTCCTTCTAAAGGGGTTTATTAGTCTCTCCACCCACTTATTCACCTACCTAGTGATAAAAGAAACTATAATATTCCATTTAAGATGAAGTCTAATTTTGAATATTACATTGATCTCTCTCATACCAAGCCTTGGAAATTCTTCCAATCCATAGAGGTTTCTTCAACTTGCATACATGAGTCTCTATCTTGGACTTCGAGCCCTGAAGGATTCTCGTAATCGTCTTCCATTATTGAACCTCTTAATGAGAAAATAAGTCTTCACATCATCTAATGGAGACTCGGTGCTTGCGTTGTGAAAGGGAAATGATAGATCAAGTGGTGGGTATAATGGGTGATATGTGCAAATATATCATCATAATATATGCCTTCTTTTTGAGAGAAGCGTTGAAGGACAAATCTTTCCTTCCACTTTTCGGCACTTCCATATTGACTCCATGTTTGATCTTGAAGAGCCATTTCGAGGTGACAACAAATTTTCTCTAGTATTGGGACCAAATCCTAGAGATCGCTTTCATAATGGACTCATATTATTTGTGCATAGCATCCTTCAACATTCTTCCGACTCTTTCAAATGATCAGTCCAGGTATACAGAAAGTTTGTACTCATATTGGCTGCTAGGTACTGGCGGTACCTATTTATTTCTTAAGCTTTCACGAAATGTCCCTTCAAATGTGTTTGTCGATATCCTTGAGGATGTCCTAATGATGAGGTCTCCTTTATTTTGAAGGAGGTGGACCAATAGGATCCATCAATCCTTGCATCGGGCATAGGTTCATCCTTATTTTGTCTTCACCTTCTCCTTCTTCTTCCTCTTCTTTGTCTTCCTTTGAGCTAGGAAGACTTCTTACTTTCTTGAGGGAGGCATCTTCATCGAAGAAGGTGAAATTGTGGCATATCTCCACTTCTGCTGAAGCTAGACACATATATTTGTATATTCCTTTGAGGACTCCTTGTAGCCCACAAACATTCCATTCTTTCTAGAAGCATCCGAAGCTTGCTTCTCTTTTCTTTCGGCGCATGAAAAAGAAACAAGACTTCCAAAAACATAAGGCGGGATACATCAAGCTTCTTACGAGATAAGACTTCCCTGGGTGTTTAGATTCAAAATTGGAATGGGGGCACATCTATTTTGAACATACACAATAGTGTTTGGAGCTTCTCCCCATAGAAACTTTGGAACCTTGATGTAGCATTGCACGAGAAGATTTAAAAATGGTCATGTTCTTTCTTTTAGGAACACCATTTTCTCGGGAGTATACGATTGTGTTCTCCTCTTAATGCTAACTTCCGCAAAGTCATTGAATTCATTTGACTCTGCTACGGTCCCATTATCGGCCTCAGGTGATTTTCTTCCTAGTTTGATTTTCAACCAAGGCCTTGAAGGTAAAAAACCATTCGAATGCTTCATCCTTATTCTTCACAAAATATATCTAGGTTTTGCGAAGAGATTAAATACATAAAAGTCATGTAATAGAAGCTTATCATCCCCAAGGATGTTGGAAATATGTATGATATCGAGGAAAGTATCAATTGCAATATATCTTATGTCTTTTAATGACTTGAAGTATATATACATGGCATGCTTCCCTTCGGCTATTTTTGAAATATACCTTCATGATCATCTTTAAACTTGGGCATCACATGCCACCTTCCCGCCTTCGGGAAGGGATTTATAATTAAGGTGTGAAAACCTGCGGTGCCATAACTCGGTTTGAGGGACGCATCACATGGCATGGAGCCCCAATAGACTTCTTCAACAATACCTAGTAGAGTGTATCAACTATAAAACCAATAATAAAATCTTCTTTGAATTTCTTCTTCCGGATAGTACCTTTCCAACAATCGATACCACTTTGAATCCTTTGTCTTCCATCTGAAATGGTTTCAGGTTCTTCTTTAAATTAGGTACATACAGCACATGTGTAAGTGGAGGACTTGACCTTAATATGGATGAAGGGTCGCGATTTTATCCTAGAATTCCTTGACATGTTGAAAAGGTTGGCCATTTCCACTTCGATCGGAGAACCTTCCTCTTTCCTTTGAACCTGTTGTTCCTTTGATTTTCATTCCCAGTTGTTGTTTTCATCATCCCCTAGGAGAGTCCCTTCTATTGGGGCATATCTTGCATACTCACCGAGTCTTGTTACAAGTGTAAAATCTTTTCTTCCTTCCTTTAGGCAGCTCTTCTATGGTATTAATTTTGTACCACCATGGTTGTTTTGCATGAGCGGGGAAGGAAGTAGGGCCCTCCATTTCCATTAAAGGGATAGTTTCTCTCCATCTTTATTGTATCCTCTTGACTACATATTTTAATTAATTCACCAAAATGAGAGTCTGAAATTATTATTAGAATCGCGATATTAAATACAAAACGGTCTCGGGGAACCCTTCCAGAAATGAGGATGAGCTCTCGATCATTAATTCTCCTCCTATGGAAAGGAGATCATTCTTGATTTGTGAGCCTCATAAGCATGATTGGATGATTTATGTTTTCCCTTCTTGATATTCTTCAACTTGTTCTTGAAGATAAGAACTTGATTAGCATTTCTAGCCTAAACATGCTAACCAACTTATCATACATCTCTTTAGATGTGCCCATCTGAAGATGTAAGCAACCGGAGTGTATATGTATTGAATCTCACGATAATCATATTTGATTTTATTTCCCCTTTTGTATACTTCATCTTTGTGGCGGCCGATGCATTTGATGGAGCCTCATGGATCTTCCTACGCACATAATCCAAGACATCTTGATATTTGAAAACAAAATCCAAAGACATCTTCCATGCATGATAATCATACTTGTAAATCAACTTATCATGAGACTTGAAACCCTTGTCGTGGAGGCATTGATCCTTGATAGGACTTCTTCTTCAGCGATTTTCTTTTCACACTATCTTCCAGGCTTTGTCTTCACCTCATCTCACATTCACCATGTTAAATTTGAATAACCATGGTATGTTCTATGGTTAAATGCATTTTTAGTTCAATATTCTTTAAGGCCCAATTTAGATTTAGGAATCACATAAAATTGAAAGTAAAATGCGATAGAACTATAAAAATAGATCAATAGAAGACAAGCTAAATAATGTATTGGAATTTGTAACTCTCCTTGTCCGGCAAATGGATAGATAAATGTTTGTTACAATAGTGAAAAGGATGTACACAGCCGGAAAGATCTAGAGGTTTTCAAACTAGCCTCGATAAAGACAAAATCAACACTTTCTCCAAGTGTCATAGACACCCCTCAAAGACATCTCCAAAAAGTCAACACGTGCAGAACCCCAAACTAATCCAGTAAAAAAGTCAACGGCGTAGTGATTGTGGACAACGATAAAAGTCAACGCTTCTCCTCAATTTTTTAAGCCCTCCGGTGTAGCCTCAAAGAAATCATAATTTCTATCAAAAATCAAAGTCAAAATCAACGGTTGACCCAAAGTCAACACTTTTCAATGCAATCTTGGAAACCTTAAAAAGATAGAAAATTTGACGTAACTGCTGAGTTCGGATTCACCGATGAGGGAAGAAGACGTCTCTAGGTTGTACGAACTCCACATAGAACACAAGTAGAATGTGTGTGATGAGATCATGATAAAATGAACATCATCTCCCAGAATTTATATCCATTAATGAGGGTGTGAGACATTTGTTGGGGTTGTCGGCCTATATTATGGAGTTTGGCCAACCTTGCATGTGTGGAAAAATAAAATGAAAATATATGTTAACTCATCCAAACAAGATGATATTTAGATCAATATTGCACCTCTCGGAAGAGGAATCCAAAAATATATAATCAACATCATATGAGCGATTACCAACATGGATTTTTGACCTCGTTTCCCAAAATTAACAAGTTACAAATACAAAGGAGAAATTATGATCATGTGTGGCGTTCTGCCTGAGAAATGATGTTTTTATTGTTGAATGTTAACATCTCGACCAAGATATAAATTTAGGTGAAAATTTGGATGACGATGCGACCTTACATAGATATGGTGTCTCTAATGCTCGATATATTTGTATCCCATACCAAGAAATAAATTTAGCGAAATAATATGTTTGGGAATGGCAACAAATTCCAAACTAGGCTCCCGTACCTAGAAATAATAAATTTGGTGGAAAGCTTGTGAGGGGTCCATTGATTTGGCTGATTGGAAAGCCAAATGACGGTGTAACATCAAACCAATCCTTTAGACCCAAGGACCTAGCCTTCTGGACTTATGAAGGCTCTCTCTATATGTGTAATGGATATATGTGTGTTTGCTTATTGTGTTTGATTTTGAGTAGTTGTAAGTAGGTTTTTTGGTTTTGGTTTTTAGGTTGTGAGGGATGAAAGCGTCAAAGATATGAATAGGTAAAATATGTCGGATCAAGCATTAGGCTATGAGATGAAAAGTCAAGAAATCTATCAAAATGTGATACAAGGCTATTGAAGAGCTGATTTGATTCGAGGTAGAAAGGATCTTTGGGCAAATGGAATGAATGGACATCAAGTTTGGGAACAACAAGGGGATTTCTCAGCTTATAACTAGTTTGTGGGCGGCTTTTCATGTCATTAAGGAAAACCATTAATCATGAGAAATGCAACTATAAACTAATCAATACATAGAAATAAACATTCAACCCATGCATAGAGATATATATCTGCTGGGAAATGGCTATTAGACTTTGGGGAAATACACTTAAGCTAGAAAAACAACTTAAATCACTATGTTGGAATGCCTAAACACAATACTTCAAGTTATTGGGCACTTTGAAAACAAGATTACATAGTCTAAGACAAAGGGAAAGATCAGAACAAGACCTCCTTGGTTCAGCAAATGACAATCCTAATCGAGTCAAAGAGAAATTTCATGGACAAATATACCTAGCCATGAGTAAACGAGGCCTTATAAATCATACTTAGCATGCATAAAACCATGAATGAAATAAAAGCAACAATATCTTTAAGTTATTAAAGACGATCAATAATTCTTTAAAGCCATGACTAAAGGATGGAAAACATGGAAGCTATGAAGAAACGGGGAAATTTGAGGTGCCTCCAAGGGCATGTCTCCAAATTTTTCTCCTCTTGTTCTGCTTCGGCAAAAACATGGATTCATGAATGAAAAATAGGAAACAAAACAAGAAGACACTATACCATTCTACCAAGTCATGTAATCCAATAACAATCCTCTTTCATCATCCAAGAACATCCAAGAGACTATCCAAAAGCATGAGACAAGGATTTCTTCCAAAGCTTATATGACCATATATTGATTCTATCATCAAGTTCAGCCTCATTTACAATGAAATCCTTTGGAATATATAGGCCCAAGTGAGGAAAACCTCTTGGCTCAATTTACCATCATTAGCCTATCAAAATATAATCTTGTCTCTTGAAACTTGCAAAGCCCAGAACACAAAATATCTCATAAAATATCTAAAAAATGCTAAAAGGAAATAAATTGACTTTTCATAACTTCCTAAACCCATGCAAAAATAGCTAGCACATGAGGAAAAAGTAGTTTTTAAAGGTTCAATTTTTACAAAAAATATCAAAAACACATCAGCAAAGGTCCACGACTTACGGCAACTTATGACGGCCTTATCGATGTCGAAGCAGAGAATGTGATATTTCGTTGGAAATTTATGAGTGTCTAATTTCTGGATCAATTAATTTTCCCAATCGATGCACAAGTCCTCAACGAACTGTGTGTAAAAACCAAAAAATAAGGTTTGTTGATGAGCCAGGCCCGAGTGTAGAAAAGCGGGGCATTTTTACCATTTTAGGGAGAAAATGATCTTCAAATGTCTGAAAATCCTTGAGTGTGTGATCTTTAAATTATGGCATCCAATGATACCATTCTCCTCCGTTGATGATCCCAAATTTGAAATGAAACTATTATGAGTTTATTAAAAAGAAACAAAAATGCCAAAAGACCAAAATATGTCGAAAATGCTTAAAAGTTGGTGAGCATGACCCTCGAAGTGTTCTCGAAACATGTTTTGAAGCGAAGGCCAAAATGTAAGTCACGATGTGTCTTTCCTCACTTTACATATTTAAGACTTTACTTTAACTCTCTGACTTAAGCGACACTAACCCCACCGGGGGGGGGGGGGGGGGGGGGGGTATATGCTTTGTCATTCTCTATGAAAGGTATAAATCTCTATTTACCTTCTCCAAGTGATAGATTGACTCTCTCAAGCCACGCCTCCCCTTGTTCTCTATCTCTGTTCAAACGATACGGTGGGGGGGGTAGATTGGAGAAGGGATTTTCCTCTTCTTTTTTCTTCTCAGCCTTTTTAAGGCTGTGGTTCTAGGCCACCTCACTACCTAATTTGATCTTCTTCTTCTTTTCTTAGCTTCACCCATGAGTTCTAACCTTGGGCTTTGGAGGCCTCCTTCTGTGCCCAGTTACTGATGTCTCATAAAAAGCCATATGGACACTTATTTTCCTATTTATTTTGGTTTGAGAAATTGATTCCAAATTCCTTGCCCTATGAAGATCATCCTTGATGTCAATTTGGCCTTCTCTATCGATCGAGGTTTTCTAGGGCTCAGGGCCTCATTATCACTAACATCTCTTTGGATGGGATGATGTCAAATGCACTCTTGTTGCCAGGCGCACTCCTTCTTGCCTTCCCTTTGCTTTGGTTCGCCTATTCTAGTGCTCTTCCTCCTAGGAAAATCAATCATGGGTTTCTTTAGAAACTTTCCTTTACTTTTGGAGGGCCCTTGTCACATTTGGAGTGACCACCCTAGGCACTCTCTTGGCTAACAGAGCTTAAGCTGGCTTTTTAGGAGAAGAGGGCATGGCCCCTTTACCTTTGTTGCCTTGCTCTCTTTCTTCTTGAAGTTATTGTTCCTCATGTTGTGGTTGCCCCTGTCTATAACTCTCATGTTGTTTAGTCTCCTTTGGCTGCCCTTGTTTCTTTGTTTCACCCTCATCATAAATCTGATGTATATCATCAAAGGTTTGCTCACCCTCATTATGAGTCACATTTATTCTTTTCTTGTTCTTTGCCCTTCATCATCTTCTGTTTTTTTGTCTCACCCTCACTGTCATGTTGTTTTTCACCCTCATCTTCCTCCTTCCTTTGTTGTTTTTCATCACCACTATGATGTTGCTGTGTGTCATCATCATATGTCTTTGACTGTTCACCCTCATTGTAGTCACATTTGTTCTTTTTCTCATCTGTCATGTTCTTGCGCTTCATCCTCTTCCTCCTCATCATGATCATGCTCTTCCCCCTCCTCGGGCTCTTACGCGTTACATGCAGTGAATTGAGCTTTTAGGAATAGGTATGCTAGAGGAAGGTGAGGGGTGGTAAGTAGGAGGTGTAAGGATGTATGGATTGGAGGGGCAGGAGTGGAGGAAATGTTGGATGAGTGATAAACATTCCAAGAGACCTCTCTTTCGGGCGATGAAGGATGATGATCTTGATGAGAGAGTGATGGAAGAGATAGGCTATTTTGTTGTGAGGAGGCTTCTTCCTAGAAAGTGGAAGCCATTTTCTCAATCTGCTCTTGTGTAAGAAGAAAGGTTAGCAATATGACCTAGTGAAATGCATGAGCGGTCGAATGTGATATGCATAAATTAAGTCTCCCTTACAAGTGAAGTACTTCATGATAATCTTCATGAGGGGCGTAGGTAGCTAAAAATTATGAGAAAGGGAAAATAGAAGGACATGATTCTACGTGCTCAGGCTTTAGGAAGGGCTTGTAATCATCTGAGGTAAAATCGATTTGTTTAAACCATTTCTCACGATATAGGGAATTTTAGTGACGCGGAGATGGATCTTGGGGAGAACTTGGAAGTCAAGAGCTTACTAATTGGAAATGCTGATATTGAAACCTCAAAGCGCAAAGTTGTGTCAAGGGAAAAACTCTTCACCTCTTGCACCCTTTGACAAAAATATAAATACCGAATGACCTCATGGAAGTGAAACTGAGAGTGATGGGTGTGCATTCACCTCTTCGATGAAAATAGGCTCATACCTCTTATGCAATCCACTCACACTATCTGCTGGGAAGGCATCTTGTTATGGATGCTCTCGCAAAACAAAAATGCCTCAAGGATTTCAAGAATGTTTTTTTTTTAAACCGACTATTTGTCTTCTTTGTAAATCAACTGTTTTGATCGAAGGCAAGTTTGGTTTCCGTCTTGTTAGAAATTTTCTTTGGTATTGGTCCTAATCCTTAAAAACTAATGTCTTTTCTTCCTTTGTATGCCAAACAACCAATATTTATAATGACAATTTTGATCAAACAAAATGCATACACGATCAAGTGATTTTACTGTGTTAGTGTAAGGTCACATGGCTTTAGGTGTTTTGAGGACAACAAAAAAGCCTTGTAGCAGGCAAACACCTCTCCTAATCAAGACATTGCCCTTGTATTCACTATTCTTCCTGATTAGAATAGCTCCTCCAAATGGCGATTTATATATTCCACACACTAAAGTTTGTTTTATGGGAGTAGGGAGAAAGCATTGGTTTTGCCTCTTTTACCATACGAGAGGATACCTTTGAAATGAAAAAAACACTTATGGAAGTAACCCCATCATTTGAAATCGGGAATATTGTTTTCACTTTACAACACTTAGTTTCCCTTTCCAAAGCGCTCCATACCTTTCAACTTGTTTTGAGGGCGATTATTGGGATTTTACATCAACGAAACGTACCAATTTTACTATGCAAACCTTGGGTAGCAGCAACCTGGCATAATTTCAGAAGTTCCAACGTAAGCACACTCTCCTTAAAAACTCAAAGCTGTGATTTACACCATGAGTTTCATCCCTTTTTCCACTATATGATTCTTGAATTTAGCAAGGAAGACAAAAAATACCTTGAAGGTCAATGGTAGCGTTGCTTGAGGCTTGGAGCAGCTTCCAAACTTTTTTGAGGGAATTTGGACCATTCAAAGTGTGCATGGCATGTTCACAGGAAAAATCTGCGCGAAGGGGTTGTCGGGTCACGGATAGACCATGTGACCGGCGCCTAGAACACGCCGCACAACCCTAGAGTACGCCGCATAGCCTAAAATGCTGAAAACTTGTGAATTTTTCTCAAACACTCATTCTTCGATCTTGTTACTTGACGGAGGTAGCGTTGCCTTGTGTTTTGAGAATCTAAAAATGGCTTGCAATGGTCCCTTTCTTCCTTTGAATGTGAGCAAATCAGAATCCCTTTGACACTTGGTTGTTGAGGGTTTTGTAAAGGGTTTGAAAATGCTGCTTTTTAAACAAAACTTGAATCCTTTTTCTTTAAAACGCAACCTAATACTTTTTTATTCGGAAAAATTTCATAGTGATAATGACCATTTGTTTCTATAGCTTAGAATACCCCTTTTTGAAATAAAAACAACCTTTCAAAGTCAAAACTTCTATTGCTTCTCATTAAGGAATGAAAAATGGTTTTCATTTTGTTCTAACACACACTGCTTGTGGAAGAAAAATATTTGAGCCATGAAGTTGTAAATGCTGTGTCTTTTGCGAACTTAGTAGCCTTTTCTTGTGAAAAGAAAAACTTTCATGTTCCATATTCCTTTTCCTCCTCTTGTCTTTGTGTTGCTCATTTGCTGTCATTTTTGACAAGTTTCCTAGAAACGTCTTTGTGAATATACAGAGCAACACACTTTGGAATAACAACATTAGTTAGTGTCTCCTCATTGAAAAAAGGACTCCTGTAGGAAAAAAAAACTATGTTATGTGAGATTTCTTATTGACACTATGGGGGATAGCTTCACCCTTTTGTTGCATTGACCATATGCACTCTGACGCTTTGGATATGGTCATGCTCATTGTGAAAACTAAATGAGATGGCGGGTGTTGTTGGAGTTATTTTGGCTTGTGGGTAGAAACAAGAATAGGAGATGATGTCTTAGGATTGGAAAGTGAACGAGGGAAGAGCTGCTCCTTTGTTTTTGTGAAGGAGGTTTGCGAAGACACGGGAGCTTCACTGTCCTTGATATATCAAGGGCACTTCTTGAGAGAAAACTTCTTCTCTATTCCATTTGCCTTAAAATCACCTTTGACCTATTTTCTTAAGAAACCACCTTCATTTGTATATGATGAAACATACGGTATTTCTTTTGAAATTTTCAGAACCTTGAAACTCATGCCATAATCCTTCTTACATTTTTTTGTGAGCTTGTGTGTGTAGTTGCAATGTATTTATGGGAAAACTAAGCTCAAATACGCCTTCTATCGATTATGATGAGTAATTTTTAGAAGAAATTTCTCTATGAATAGGAAGGATAGTACCCTTTGAAAAACTTAATCATCACTCTTAGTGGTTTCCCTTGTACATGATGGCGAGAGGGTTAGTTTGGGACCAAGACACTTTGACTCTTTTGACTATTTTTCTTTCATAATATTTCTTGATGATGATGAACCTATTATCTTCACATTGTAACTCAAATAATAGTGAACTTATGCAAATCATTTTAAACTATGCTTTGCCTCTGCCTTTAATCATCCCTTTACTTGAGAAAACTAGCAGATTACTATCTCTTGTAACCTAGGTTTTCCTTACGATTAGTGAAAAGCTTAAAAGCAGACTTTTTCCATTTTCCCTCTTGCTTATAGATGAAGGGGCTCTTAACCCTCTGTATGAAATGAAGGAGGAGTTTTCAGTCTTCAAACCTTCTTCTTATAGATGAAGGAGAGTTTTTGATCATGTCATATCATCGGCCTTCGACGGTGTTATTTTTCCTTTATTGTACTTTTAGAACTTTATTTGTGATTGCAAAAGCTTAATGAAAAACTCTACCTTTCTGTCATTTGCATCCCGATCTTAAGATCACATTAAAGACGATTGTCTTCTCATGTGGAGCCAAATATTTTCTTAGGATGTTGGTATGCTTCTATATGAAAAGATCCATTAAAAACCTTGTAAAAACACTAGAATCGAGTTTGACTTATGGTCCATCTATTAGCGAGACTTGAGGTGTATTAGTGGCATGACCTAGGGTTGTAACCAACTTTATTTGCAGAATGGGAACGTCTTTTATGACTGGTCTATAGAAAATGGAGTTTTTTTTGGCTTTAGGATAGTTTTCCATGTTATTTCCCAAATCCACCTTAGGCTGAAGGAAGGCGGGATTCAGGGTAACACCAAACCACGCTCAGTCTGGTAGCTAGCCCTGCAGGAACGGGGAAAGGATCTCTCTGAGTCATCTCGATAAAAATGTATCAATAGGGCTTGAGATAGTAGAAATGAGTTTTTAATTTTAAGGCTAGGTATATTAATCAAGGAGTTTGGAATGATTTTTAGGGGTTTTTTGTTGGAAAAAGGGAAAGGAAATTTTGGGCTAGGGGATGAGGCCAAATTCTTGCAGAGTTCAAGTTGGGGCAGGATAGGCAATGACTTTGATGTCTTAGATTCAATGAATGGATAGAAAAGACTGTTGAGGAGCTGAAGAGGGCAAAGAGGTGCAAGGATCCTCTTCAAACTGACGAAAACATAGAAAACTAAACAAAATTTTAAGGCAGAGCACCAGCATACTAATGAATTCTACCTTAGTTACTCATTTGTTTAATTCAAAAGCAAAGAGAAGGGGAATGGCATACATATAACATTAATGAAACTTACAGATACATGGAGAAAAACATCATCAAAACTCAGAGCCACAAGGATCCCAACAAGTGCTGCAAAACTCTGGCCTTTCTTTTTGCCAAAAATCTGAAATGAATATACAATGAGGTGCCAAACTTTTCCCAAGAGTCCAACCCTGAAAATGTCTCAGAAAATACATGATATAGACCATCCTAACCCCTTCCCATGCCTCTAGGGGTCGAGCTCATCCTTCTAGGAGCTGTTTCAACCAATTCTAAACTAGGCACTGAAATCTAGGCAATCAAACAACTTGCCTCTATATGGAAGGAAACTGATTCATTCATTTAATTTTCACTTTTTAGTGAATGAATCCTCTAGAACAAGTAAATATGTGCCAAAATTACATCATAGTCATCAAATTACATCAATATAGATCAATAGTTACATCAAAAATTAAAACTAGTCAAAATTGGGCGAATTTCTGAGCTGAAGAGTGAAAATGGGGCCAAATTTCTCTATGCGTCGCGCCAGAAAACTCAATGCGTCGTGCCACTTTGGAGCTGATTTTGAGGCACTTCCCGAAGTCCAAATTGAGCTCATGATAGCTTGTTGGAAATCCCTGTCTGTCTACTATCCAACCCAAGTGGAATTTCTGGATTTGGATGTCATTTTCCCCTCCAAAACTTCAATCTCCCAGGACTGGTTCCTATGTGTGCAAAAGGTGGCAAAAAAGCCATTTTCAAGGTGTTTTTGACCCTTCAAACCACCCAGAACTTGATGAAATCTCTCAGCCATTCCTGAGCATGCATAATTTATCATAAAAAACCCAAAAATATCAATTTTTCCTCCATAAGATGTCCCAATCATAAGCGCGCGCCAAGTGGCGCTACGCGTCGGGCGGAAAAATCTATTTTGTGACCAAAAATTCAAATTTGACAAAATTTTCTCCAAATTCCTTGAAATTTGGACTGAAGGTCCATCATCAAGTATCATGCTCAGCCAAAGAAGCTTCAGCCAATATTTGGAGTCTATCCTCCCTTTTTCGTCGTTTCAGTGCCCTCCTTAGCCTCGCCTTCAGGATCTTGATCCTCGCTTTGCAAACATGTGTGCAGGCCCAATAGTGGTTCTTCATGCGCCACAACATGTTCTTCTCCCTTTTTTCCTTCGCCAAGAGCTTCTCCAGATGGATATTGACTCTTTCGAGCCAAGTCTCTCGATCATAGGATGTGTCGGTATCTGTCTCCATGAGAATTTGCAAGGTGTATGTTGGCTTGTATGTGCTGAAAAGGAGAATTTGGTGCCTTTGTATTAGTGTCAAATGTATGTCAAATGGGAGGGACTGTAGGAGCAATAAGGAAATGGGGAAAATGGGTTTAATCAAGTGATAATTTTCCCTTTGAAAACTTGTGATTTTGACAAATGTAGAGACAATGGGACAATCACTTGATTTTTTGGGATAAAATTGGGATTTGGGGAAATTTTACAAGTGGAGTAAGGATAATGGGAATGAGAGAGGGATGGAGTGACTTTAGGGATGAAAGAGTATAGGGGAATGGGCTGTAGTGATAAATGAACAGTGATGAGGGATGGGAGAGATAGCAATGTTTTGGGGATATTTGACTAGGGTTTGGGATAGTGGGATTAGGGATTTAGGGTTAGTTGATTAGGGATATGGGAAATGTGAAATGGGTAGATGAGAATGTAAATAAAGGGAGAAAATGATTGAGGGAATGAAAGAGTTAGGGAGTGATGGCATAAGAACCAAACTCTAAACCCTAAGGAAACAATTCTTGAGCAAGAAAATAGGGTTTGAATTTTCTTCACCTATTGAAACACCATAAACACTGATGGAAACTCATACCTTGGAAATATGGAGATGTTAAATTAGTTAGGAAATGAAGAATTTAAAAATTTGAGAGCTTTGGTGGAATATTTGAATGGATTTCAGGCTTTTTGGCCCAATGCGCCGCGCCATCTCTATGCGCTGCGCCAGTTATAAATTTACACTGCAGAGGGCTGCCCAATGCGCCGCGCCATTTTGCAGGAGACTTTTAGAGACCTTCCCGGTGTCCAAATTGGGTGAATGATATCTCGTTGGAAATATTATTGAGTCTAATTTCCAACCCAAGTGTAATTTTTCAATTTGGAGTTCATTTTCCTTGTCAAAAATCAAATCTCCCAAGACTGGTCAAAATGAGCAGAATGAGGCTGCCTCAAGGCAGAGTGCTGTTGCAGTCAACTTTTTAAGGTCTTTCTCAACTCAAAATTGAGCTCATGATAGCTCATTGGAAAGCTATTTGTGTCTAGTTATAATTTTACTCATCAAGAAAGTAATTTGGCCAACTAAGATAGGAGAAATATTGATTTTCCCAAGGTCACTTCAGAGGTGCATCAATTCTCCTGAGGCAACAGTATTTTTGACATTTCTCTAAAACCATGATACCTGTGTAAAAAGTGAAGGAGGTTTTTCTTATTTGGAATTTTTTGGACAAAAAAATCTCTCATTTTTCCAAAATTCATCTTTTATTTCTCAGAAACATCATTTTAGTGAAACCTATCCCGATTGTGGAACAAGGGATTTGTCGAAATGAAGCGAAATGAAGGGGATAAGGGGCTTCTAAATTCTTGAGAAAATTTTTGGAAGTAGGGAGGGATGTTAGGAAGTAGGGAAAAGTGGAATTTCAGAGATTGAGTGAGGGGAAGGGTTCCAAAAGGGTAAAACACAAGCCTAGCCTAGAAAATTGCCAAGTTGTAGCAAGAAACTAGGGTTTGTGAAAAAATGAGGAATTTGGGGGATCTTAGTGATGGGAAGTGTTTAATAAGGTACATTAAGGATAGGGGAAGGTGTATGAACATCAGGATACAAGTTTTGCTGATTATTTGACCATCCAAGAGAAATTACCTTCAAAACCCTAGGAGAGGGAAATGAACCTTACCTAGGCACAACTGAAGCATGAACAAGGTGTAAAATGACCCATTGGAACTTGACATGATGATGACAACCCTCTGAATGATGTTACACTCAGCTGAATGGTGACATGGACCGAAATTTGGACAACTTTGATAGGAGTAAGAGCAAACCTTAGACCTAGTACCTAGTGACCAAATTTTACTTGAAGACTCACTGAAATGACAAAATTTGACCTCGACACCTTAAAATCACTTTGTAAGAGCATGTTTGATCACTGGAGGAAGGTTGCACAAGACTGACACTAACATTGGCTCCAATGGGGATGGTAGCTCCCTGGAGGTGCCAAGAACTGCAGATCTTTGGAAAGCAGACCAGTGCCTTATCCATTGGGCAATGGAATCAAAACTCAAGCTAAAATGCATGACTAAAAACTGACACAAACTAACTTAATAAAAAAACTGAAAACTGACTCACGAATGACTCATGACTGACTTAACTAAAAAAAGTACTTACAAAGCTTTTTAATGGCAACAGTCCATCAAGATTCGAGGGTTTCAAATCATGATGACAACCAACTGCCTGCTGATGGAATATTAATCATGTGTAGTGTGCCTTCCAATGTAACCAATCAATTAGATGCCTCCTTGATTGATTCTCCTGATCAGATCTTCTGGTCAACAATAGATACTGGTAACTGGGCATCCAAAAACATAATTGACCATGATCTCCTTCATCACTGAATACTGCAATAATCACCTTCACTGCTGACTGCAACAGATTTTCCAGTGGATCCTGAAAAACATGAAGATTTACCTCCTGCTGAAGAAACAAGGTGTCTTTTTCTTTTGATTTTGATCTTCCTTCATAATGTACTTCAGTAAAAGTATGTTCCTGGTCCTCAAAAAATTCTGAACAAGTAGATGAGCAGATCTCCTCTTGGAAAAACATTTCAAAACATGAGACATATGAAGAAGAATCTAAAAGGCAGTCCTGAATGTTCTGATCTTCTGTAGTCTGAATATTATTTTGATCATCTTCATATGATATAACAGCCAGATTATCATGTTTCTCATTACATTCATCAAGCATAAGAAAAGAAACTTCAGATGATTCTTGATACTCAAACATGACATTTCTATCATCTACCAACGATTCATCCAAGGAAACTTTTTCACTTACTTGAACGAGGATCTCGTCTTGTTTTTCATAGAGGGAATGAACTACCTCCTCGTGAAGATCTAGTTCTGGTGGGATGAGAGCATTTAGGTCTGTAACTCTGTTTTCTTCATTTGAGGCAGCCTCAACAATACAACTCTCTTTTATGAGATCCAGAACAACATGTTTTTCCTCATCACAATTTATCTCTCGATCTGATTTATCGTCATCACTATCTGAGATTGGAACATCATTTTCCTACGTATCATCCTTTATTTCAACTAGATCTGAAATGAAACTTCTTCTTTCATTATCTTCAGCCATATGGAAATCTTCAACCTGCTGATCTTGATAAGTATCCTCTAAGTTTTCTGTGTGCTGCTGAAACAAATTTTCATACAATGCTTCCATGATTTCTCCGTCCATAAATTCATTATCTCCATAAGAATTCTCAAGATCTTCAATGAAACTACTAACGTGTTCACAAAAATTCTGCACTAATATTAAGGATGGACAAGATTCTTTATACCTTTCAATGAATATTGTATGAAACTCTTTTAGACAATAAATAGAAGCAGGTGGCAAACTTTCATACCAAGATCGGGCTTCATCTTCCAGAGTAGCCATAAACATTTTCATCAAACAGTCTTCAGGAAAATCAATCTTTAATTTATGCACATGAATGTGAAATTTCACCAGATGAAGAGCAGCGTCATTACCTTCCACATTTCTGAACATAGGCAAATTCTGAAGCCAATCCACCTTGGGCATTTTATTTGGAAAACCTGGGATGTGATCTCGGCTCATGGGAGCGTATCTTCTTGCAACCCGTTCCATCTTGAAAATCTTAAAGCTACTGATCTTCCTGCAGTGGAGTCACCATGAAGCATTGATTTCTAGATTTTTCAGTGAATGAAGTCGCCAGGTGAATGATTTCAGCCTTCCTATTTCTGATCGTTGTCCACCATCAACATTCAGATCTAACTTGATACATGTACTGGGGAAAATTACAAGTTAGATGTTATGTTTACAAACTAGACCGGAGATTGACTGAAGCAGCATTTATCTACTTTCGCTAATGCAAAGAAAGAGTGTTTCCAAGGCTACCTGGCTAACTTCAGGCTTCGTCTGTAGCTTATAAAACAAATAACACCAAAAAGCAAAAACATTTGTCCCCAGTATGGTCACCACTATGTTATAGCCCAAATCCACCTTAGGCTGAAGGAAGGCGGGATTCAAGGTAACACCAAACCATGCTCAGTCTGGTAGCTAGCCCTACCAGAATAGTAGAGGGATCTCTCCGGGAAAAACTGAGTAAAAATAATCAATAGGGTCTAAGATGACTTGAAATGAGTGCTAATTTTAGGCTAGGTATATTAATCAAGGAGTTTGGAATGATTTTTTGGGGTTTTGTTGGAAAAAAGGGAAAGGCAATTTTGGGCTTGGGGATGAGGCCAAATTCTTGCAGAGTTAAAGTTGGGGCAGGGAAGGAAATGGCTTTGATGTCTTAGATTCAATGAATGGATAGAAAAGACTGCTGAGGAGCTGAAGAGGGAAAGAAGGTGCAAGGATCCTCTTCAAACAGAGTAAAACATATAAAACTAAACAAAAGTTTAAGGCAGAGCACCAACAAACTAATGAATTCTACCTTAGTTACTCATTTGTTTAATTCAGAAGAAAAGAGAAGGGAAATGGCATACATATAAAATTAATGAAAATTACTGATACATGGATAAAAACATCATCAAAACTCAGAGCCACAAGGATCCCAACAAGTGCTGCAAAACCTCTGGTCTTTCCTTTGCCAAAAATGCAGAAATGTATGTACAATGAAGTGCCAAACTATTCCCAAGAGTCCAACCCTGAAAATGTCTCAGAAAATACATGATATAGACCATCCTAACCCCTTCCCATGCCTCTAGGGGTCGAGCTCATCCTTCTAGGAGCTGTTTCAACCAATTCTAAACTAGGAACTGAAATCTAGGTAATCAAACAACTTGCCTCTATATGGAAGGAAACTGATTCATTCATTTAATTTTCACTTTTTAGTGAATGAATCCTCTAGAACAAGTAAATATGTGCCAAAATTACATCATATTCATCAAATTACATCAATATAGATGAATAGTTACATCAAAAAGTAAAACTAGTCAAAACTGGGCGAATTTTTGAGCTGAAGAGTGAAAATGGGGCCAAATTTCTCTATGCGCCGCGCCAGAAAACTCAATGCGTCGCGCCACTTTGGAGCTGGTTTTGAGGCACTTCCTAAAGTCAAAATTGAGCTAATGATAGCTCGTTGGAAAGCCCTATCTGTATACTATCCAACCCAAGTGGAATTTCTGGATTTGGATGTCATTTTCCCCTCCAAAATTTCAATCTCCCAGGACTGGTTTTTGTGTGTGCAAAAGGTGGCAGAAAGGCCATTTTCAAGGTGTTTTTGACCCTTCAAACCACCCAGAACTTGATGAAATCTCTCAGCAATTCCTGAGCATGCATAATTTATCATAAAAAACCCAAAAATATCAAGTTTTCCTCCAGAATATGTCCCAATCATAAGCGCGCACCAAGTGGCGCTACGCGTCGGGCGGAAAAATCTGTTTTGTGACCAAAAATTCAAACTTGACAAAATTTTCTCCAAATTCCTTTAAATTTGGACTGAAGGTGCATCATCAAGTATCATGTTCAGCCAAAGAATCTTCGGCCAAGATTCGGAGTCTATCCTCCCTTTTTCGCCGTTTCAATGCCCTCCTTAGCCTCGCCTTCAAGATCTTGATCCTCGCTTTGCAAACGTGTGTGCGGGCCCAATAGTGGTTCTTCATGTGCCACAACATGTTCTTCTCCCTGTTTTCCTTCGCCAAGAGCTTCTCCAGATGGATATTTACTCTTTCTAGCCAAGTCTCTCGATCATAGGATGTGTCAGTATCTGTCTCCATGAGAATTTGCAAGGTGTATGTTGGCTTGTATGTTCTGAAAAGGAGAATTTGGTGCCTTTGTATTAGTGTCAAATGTAGGTAAAATGGGAGGGACTGTAGGAGAAATAGGGAAATGGGGAAAATGGGTTTAATCAAGTGATAATTTTCCCTTTGAAAACTTGTGATTTTGACAAATGTAGAGACAATGGGACAATCACTTGATTTTTTGGGATAAACTTGGGATTTGGGGAAATTTTACAAGTGGAATAAGGATAATGGGAATGAGAGAGGGATGGAGTGACTTTAGGGATGAAAGAGGATATGGGAATGGGCTGTAGTGATAAATGAACAGTGATGAGGGATGGGAGAGATAGCAATGTTTTGGGGATATTTGACTAGGGTTTGGGATAGTGGGATTAGGGATATGGGAAATGTGGAATGGGTAGATGAGAATGTAAAGAAAGGGAGAAAATGATTGAGGGAATGAAAGGGTGAGGGAGTGATGGCATAGGAAACAAACTCTAAACCCTAAGGAAACAATTATTGAGCAAGAAAATAGGGTTTGAATTTTCTTCACCTATTGAAACACCATTAAACACTCATGGAACCTCATACCTTGGCAATATGGAGATGTTAACTTGGTTGTGGAATGAAGAATTTTCAATTTTGGAGCTTTTGGAGGAGGAATTGAATGGTTTTTAGGGCTTTTTTAGCCCACGCACCGCACATTTTGCAGAGGCTTTTGGAGGCCTTCCGATATCAAAATTGGGTGTAGGATAGCTCATGGAAAGATTATTGAGTCAAATTTCCAACCCAATCGAATGTTTCAATTTTGAGTTCATATTCCCCCTGTCAAAAATATAATCTCCCAAGACTGGTCAAATCGAGAAAATGAGGCTGCCTTAAGGCGTAGTGTCAAGGTAAGCCAACTTTTGAAAGTATTCCTAAACTCAAAATTGAGCTCAAGGAGAAGCCTATTGGAAAGATATTTGTGTACAATATTTGACTGATGAAGAAAGTCATTGGCTTAACTTGGTCACTCCTATTGTGATTTTCCCAAGGTCACGTCAGAGGTGCATCAATTCTCCCGAGGCAACGGTATTTTTGACATTTCTCTAAAACCATGACACCTATGTAAAAAGTGAAGGATTTTTTTCTTCCTTGGCCTGTTTTGAACAAAAACCTCTCTAATTTTTCCAAAATTCATCTTTTATTGCATCATAAACATCATTTGAGTGAAACCTATCCCGATGTGTGGAACAAGGGATTTGTCGAAATGAAGCGAAATGAAGGGGATAAGGGGATTCTAAATTCTTGGGGAAATTTTGGGAAGTAGGGAAGGATGTTAGGAAGCAGGGGAAAGTGGAATTTCAGGGATTGAGTGAGGGGAAGGGTTCTAAAAGGGCAAAACACAGAACTAGCCTAGAAAATTGCCAAGTTGTAGCAAGAAAATAGGGTTTGTGCAAAAATGAGGAATTTGGGGGATCTTAGTGATGGGAAGTGTTTAGTAAGGTACATTAAGGATAGGGGAAGGTGTATGAACATCAGGATACAATTTTTGATGATGATTTGACCATCCAAGATAACGCCACCTGCAGGAGAGGGAAATGAACCTTACCTAGGCACAACTAAAGCATGAACAAGGTGTAAAATGACCCAGTGGAACTTGACATGATGATGAAAACCCTCTGAATGATGGTACACTCAGCTGAATGGTGACATGGACCAACATTTAGACAACTTTGAAAGGAGAGAAAAAAAACCCTAGACCTAATACCTAGTGACCAAATTTTGCTTGAAGACTCACTGAAATGACAAAATTTGACCTTGACACCTTAAAATCACTTTTGTAAGAGCATTTTTTATCACCGGGAGGAAGGCTCGCACAGATCGACACTAACACATAACATTAAAGACAAAATATTATGACTACTTAAAATTTTGATAATTTTCAACCATGGAATTAAAACCAAATATCTCCGACTACAAAAAATTTAAGTTTTCAACATATTTCAACCATGGCATTATGGACAAGTTATATGACTCAATAAATGAACACCTAGTGAAATAGTCATTATACAAAGAGTAATTTCACTTTTTAAATGCTAAAAAGTATAGCTATTTTTAAAATATTAGCCTAATACAATTTAACATATCGCAAAAGAAAATTTAAAAATCAACACCGAAATTGACATGTGGAGTGAAAACTTGACCCATTGCGGTAAAGGAAAACTTAAAAAAACAACCATGGAAATCGACACAATGTGGAGGCGCACTTGATCTCTTACAATAAAAAATAAAAATCAACTATGAAAATTGACACATAATGGGACGCATACCGGTCGAGGGCGACATGGACCCTACAAAAAAAGATAAATTATAATAAAATAATAAATCAATAGAGAAATAAATAAATAAACGAAAAATACGAAAACAAAACAAAATGTTAAAAGATAAAAAAGAAAAAGATTAAACTAAAACAAAATATTACAAGTTACAAAGCAAAATTACCATAAGTTAAAAGAATTATTTAAAATAATGAAAAAAAATAGAAAAATAAAAAATAACAAAACTCTCTCTCTCTCTCTCTCTCTCTCTCTCTCTCTCTCTCTCTCTCTCTCTCTATATATATATATATATATATATATATATATATATATTAAAAAATATTTTAAAAATAGATTGATAACATTTAAACAAAACATTACATCTTAAAAATGAATTTTGTCATGGGGTGGCCAACCCGGAAGCACAACATCAAAGGGCCATGGAGCTGTGGCGGCATGGGAGCGCATGACGGGCCTCTGGCGTTGCTCGGCATCGATTCTTGTTGTTCGAGAGGTTTGTCGATTCCGGAATCGCGGCCTCCCGATCTCTCGTCGCTCCCCTTCCACCTTACTCACGACCCTCGGTGACGAGCGAGGAGTGGCACACCCCTTATGTGTGTGTGTGTGTCTATGTGTTTCTTTATTTTAATTATTTTTTATTTTATTTTTTAATTATTTTTTTAATGTTTTTTTCCAATATTTTTTTAATTTTAATTTTAATTTTTAATGTTTAAAAAAATCAATGTATTTTATGTTTTTTTAATATTTTTTTATTTCTATTTTATTTTTTTAAATGTTTGTTTTTTTATTTTGTTATTATTATTATTATTCTATTTATTTATTTTTAAATTTTTAGTAACATTTTACCTAAAATCAATTTTGAAAGGATTTCTTCCCTAATTGAATTTTAACATGCTTATAATTTTTAATTTTTTTAATTTTTCCCTTATTTTACTAAATATTTTCTCTATTTTTGTCTTAAATGATCCGATTAAGTTTGTGACAATGTTGATCATTAATTTTGGAAAAAAATCTCAAATGTTATTATCTTTTGATATAAATTTTCATAAAAATTTTCTATTTTCTCTTTTTTTATTCAATATTTTCATAGAAACCATTTATTTAACATGTCATACAAACATTTAAAATATGTATTTTCTTAATTATATCTAGATGCAAAATGTGTATTTTTTTCAATTGTTTAAAAAATATTCTCTATTAGTAAAAATTATTTTATGTATATTGGAAGTATTAATTGACTGCACATATAAATATATAAAAAATATCAACTTAAAAATATTAACTTTATTATTTATTTTAATGTTTGCAAAAATAAAAAAATCATTATTAAAAACATTGCAATGAAAAACAAAAAACTCAAACTAGAAAAAACAATTAAAATACATGCATCTTAGGATGAAAAAGCAAGAAGATGAATAAGACATCTTTAAAAAATGGTTAAATAACCAACATTTAAAATAAATTGTGCATACTTAGGACATAATAAAAATGTTAAAGTTTAAAAAATATGCCACATATATAAGGAAACTTTAAAGTGTCAAAAATATTCTCCAAAAAAATGTGCATTTTGAATCAACACTTGCAAAAATTGAACGATGCGACTGAAAAAAGTGAGGAGCGTGTGCGGTGATGCGACAAGTTGGTAACTTTGTTATGTATATAGTTATATTCAAAATACGTTGCATGATGAATACCACATCTTGAAAAATGGTTAAATAACCAACATTTAAAAGAAATTGTGCATACTTAGGACATTATAAAAATTAAAGTCTAAAAAATATGCATATATATAAAGGAAATTTAGCAGTGTCAAAAATATTCTTCCAAAAAATGTGCGTTTTGAATCAACACATCTCAAAAATTGGAATGATTTTTTGCACCTTCTGAAAAAGTGAGAATTGATTACTAGGCTCTGGTAAGTTGGTAACTTTGTTATGTATATAGTTATATTCAAAATAAGGTCGTACGAGTATGAATAAGGCATCTTGAAAAATGGTTAAATAGCCAACATTTGAAAACAAATTGTGCATACTTAGGACATAATAAAAGTAAAGTCTCAAAAAATATGCCCTTTGTATATAAGGAAATTTAAAGTGTCCAAAAGATTCTCTCAAAAACATGCGTTTTGAATCAACACTTCCTCAAAATCGAACGATTTTTTGCACCTTTCCGAAAAAAGTGAGAGGCGAGCATAGCGTAAGTTGGTAATTTCTGTTATGTATATAGTTATATTCAAAACATGACGTATCCAATCATAAATAAAAAATTCATTTTCTATCTTCCCTTTTTCATTTGGCATCAAGCTAATTGTATTATGTATCCCTACTAATCTAATATTCCAATGAATCGCATAATTCCATTTTCGTTCATTTATTTTTGTATTCATTCTAATGCAAACAAATCATTATGGATGATTGCACTGCAAAAATTATGTGTAATTATGCATCGTAAACATGAAAAATCATATTCATTCTTCACCATTTGACATATTGTTTTAAAACAAATTTCACCATAACACTCTTGAACCTACAAAATGTCTTAAACATATGTCTAATCATGATTTCCTCTATTTTCATTCATCTATGTTTTGTTTTAGAATGTTTTTATATTCATTATATGTTCACGATCAATGCTTATTGAACATTTTTTCCTACACATGATTTAAAATGTGCGGCGATTGGATTTGGATTATGGAACAATATGTCGTAACTTTATTAACATAAAATTCTGAATTAAAATGAAATCAAATTATTTTCTTTTACCAAAGTCTTATCATAATTTTTAGCCAATTCCATAACCAATGTATACAATATATGCCCTCAAAAGTCCTCACTTTTTGCAATCATAAAATTTAACATATGGATTTTTATCATCCTTTTCCAAGTATACACATTCAAAGCATCGATGTATACCATACACCAGCCATCAATACATATATGTTCAATTCACATCTCAGGAAGATAATGTTGCTTCAAAGGTGTTCCGTTCATGTAAACAATTTATAAATTTTTCTACTGTTTCCTTCACATAACTCTCGTGTTTACGTGTATCTAAAATGAAATAAAGTTCATACACCATCGAATAGGAAATACCATCCATACAACATATGCAAAATCGTTTAAACAAAATAGATTACGTCGTGGCTCAAAATTGTATTTGTACGATCTCTTTTTACATCGAAACAAATAATTCTCCATTTATGCTTTAGCAATCACATTTCAAACATGTTCTAAATTCACTCATGAGATATTTCTCGCGATAAGCACAACATAAACAACATCTAGGAAAACGAACAACATTATATATATACACATGATAAATCCACAGGATAACAAAAAATACACACATTAATAGCATATGCATATATCTACATTGATTCTCATAAAAACATTATATAGGAACGAGATTTAGGATCCAGAAACAAACGGATCCATACGTAATGCGATAAAGATATTGTAGACCTTTGATCCATTGTTTTCGAAGAAAAACCTACGGGCATAATTCTTACGTTAACAAGAAAAACACACAACACTCTACTGAAAAATACTCTTCACTATCGATTCCAACAACTAGAAAAACAAAAACTTGGTAGACCGTACACCATGAAAAGCACTTTTTTGAAAAACCATTCAGTAACAAGCCCCTCGATAACTAATCGAACACGTGTTGCCAACGCATATGTCAAAAAAATGCACGATGAACACCTCGATAATGAAAACATTAACAAATTACTTATTAAAATTAAGTTACAAAAAGGTTTATAAAACTTACATATTTTAATTTCTTGATTTACCATCGGAGAACAAGTATGCGTAATAATAAACACAATCTTTCCGGGGGCAAATTTCCACAATTTTGCATGCATTCTCTCTTTACATAGTTCTCATGCACACCTTCCTTCCACACAATACTAGTTTTTAAACAATCCAAGCCACTTAATATTAATCACTTTGCACAATGTATAAATGAATATTTGTCGTGCAAAGTGTGAAGAAGTCGTCAGGAAGCTATGCAGTAGCACGCATGTGTGAAAAAAGATTCCTAGCTTATCTAATTTGGCGTCAATGTCTTTCTCGAAATTAATCCAGAGTCATAATTCATGTATGAGTGTTTAGATCTTGCATAATTCTTGTACAACCTTGACATAGGTCGAGTAATGCTATCCAAAGTATTCTCGATTCTCTAAGACCATGCAACTTTCATTTTCTTCATCGCGATTAACATTCACTCAATTCCTACTCTCTAGATCAATAAGTGAATCAAGCCTTTGGCTAGAAGCTTCAAGTCATTGTTTATGAAATACCTATCTCCTTGCGAGATCATGTTCAATTCACTAAAAAATAACTTATTATTTTGTACTAAATGTTGCAAATCGAATGATTCTCGTTAAGCATGTCTCAATAATATGCAATCTTTCACATATATTACCGATAATATATTTTTTTACCACATTAAGGAGAAACATTTTAATTTTCTATACTGTGGAGGGGTAGTGAAAATTTTCATCGTGTGATATGGTGCGAGTGGAATAAAATTTTTTTATTGTATGAAACACTTCTCCACCTTCCTCTATCGTTGCACATAGTTCTCGTCCGCACATCCCCACCTCACATGTGGTCGCCCCACAATGTGTCTTCGGAATTATAATGCATATCAATATTTTCTCGATACATTGTACGTAAATGTCTAGTGCGACTGCGGTGCATTTTACTAAACATAGTTAATAGTTACGTATTAAAAGAAGACTTAATTTAAGATTGTAGACTAAGTTTCTTTTTGGTTAAATTTAAGAGAATTATTCGTATTATGTTCAAATATTTAGATTTTTTTGATAGATTGTATATAATGGCTAATTAAATGAGGTAATATATGTGGAGGTACCAAATATCCCGAAAGAGAGTTTTTTTCCATGATTTGGGCAATCCCGCTTTGAAGCCATTGGTTTTTTATTTCCATTATTTATGATCTTAGCATTTTTTTACAAAAATAAACTAACCGCAAACGCATTGAACATAACATTCTACGCATAAAACTATTAGTAGAGGCCCCAAAAATACTCATAGCTTTTGACGCATTCTCCTTGCATAGACTTTATATTTATAGTTATTATTGATAGTCTCTTATCGAATCTAACTAGTATTGCACAATAATTATTTCGAAAAATCGAACATAGTTTTGAAAACCACTCATCGAAGCGTGAATCATCTCTATATCAAATAAAATGTCTGCGAATTAAATTTTTTGTTCAACTCCACGTACTACTCACCTTCGGTGGAGAGTGTAGAGAAGAAATATTAATTCGACATATAGTTCATGCTCTTTTAGCAAATTCCACCACACACATTTTCTTTGCACATCCATTATCTCATCACATTGTTTCTCCCTTATCCGGATATTTCACAAAATTAGTCTCTATTGTCTAGAGATATGAAACATTGTGAAAACCTACTTCAAATTTGTGCATCCTTGCGTCTCCTTCTCCAAACTCCTTATCTCTACACATACCCTTCTACCCGCATGTATTCATGGTTCCATGCACCCTTTTCTCGCACAGTGGAAACTTGAAAAAAAATTAAGATGGAATGTTGAAAATATTAAAGTCACGCAAAACCCCATGCGGTAGAAGCAGTACGCGACGCGAGGTAAAGGTTGAGTGCACACCACTTGTGTATTCGACAAAGTTTTAATGAAGCACACTTAGCAGATTTTTTGTTTACGCGCAGTTGACTTTGCGGAAGGAATTTGAAGTTTTCACGGTTCAACCACGTCAACAGTGTAGCTTTTAAAGGCAGTGTCATTTTTAATGGGCCATTATGCGCTCCTACCATGTCAGAGAAAAGAGTTTTCTTATTTCATGTCGGTGTTTTGAAATTGTACTTTGAGGCTGCGTAGTGTCTTTGTTGATGTGGAAGCTGACGACACTGATGCGATGTTGCTAATGTGCACATCGCAGATCGCACTAATGAGAAAATTTTTATGCCTCATAAAGAGTCCGATCGTCTATATTGCGATGTCGATGTGGTCACGTCGCGGCCATCGCAACATCGCAATCACATTCACCAAGTCTTCTGCCTTCATCCAGGTTCGGCTGATGCGATATCATGGCGATGTGGTCCCACTACCAGCTCAGTCTAGTGTGTGGACCTCAATCACGAGCTTTATCGGCTGCAGAGTTTTTCCATGACACCATCAACCACATTTGTTACGGGAAGATTTTATAGAATCGGGTTCATGTTTTTGAGTTCCGGCGGGCCTCAGCAATCAGCCAATCACAAAGCGTTCGTGTTGGTTTTGGGTCCTGGCGTACATAGTGCTCATTTTTTACGCGAAAAGATTGAAATCCATTTTGTTTCGAAGATTGAAGTCTGGGTTAAAAGTTTATTGAAATTTGGTTAAATACTTATGTCGCGGCGAGGAGTATAAAGGTTGGAAAAGAATAGGACCCATCAAGTTAAATGCCGCCCGGATCAACGTGCGTAGAGTGAAGATGAACCGATCAACGGATTGGCGGGAGCATGAGTTCCGCGAGAGGTTAACGGTGAGGGGGTGCCTCCGCATAGCTGACCAGGAAATCACCCATCGACGAGAGATCAATGGCTATCGTTCAATGCGGCAGGCACAAAAATAGTTTTGTTGAACCCGCGAGAAAGAGTGCTCTCCGCGAACCCAACGGAGAGGGGTGTGTCCAATACACTTTTTAGCAGTATATGCGTTTACCTCTAAAAGTGTCGCGCCATACAAAAAGAAAAACCGGCTTAGGCTATTGTAAGAGAGGGAAGCCGTGTATGCGGTGTATGTAATTCTCGAAGGTAGAGAAAGAGAGACAGGAGAGAAAAGATTGTAACGCTGCATCTATAGCGACTAATCCATCGTAGAAACTAGAACTTCGTCTCAGTTACGAGAATCTCCATTTTGTAATAGCTTTTCATATCAATTAAATACTTTTAAGTTTTCCATCTCTCGTCCAAAGCAAGAAATATTTTTTAATCTTCTTTTCGTTGTAGAGGAGAAGCTCTATTCTCACGTGTGTTCGGAATATTCGGAAAATTCCAACATGGTATCGAAGCTAGTTCGTTGTGCTCTTTGAAGGTATCAAAGAAGAAGGTGAAGGAAGGATTTTTATGTGGCGACTCTCCGGCGAGAGTGAAGGCTCGACGAAAAGTCCAGTGTTTCTCAAAAAACGCAGCCCTTGCTAAAGAGCAGTAGTCCTCATAGGCAGAGCTTTGTATTTTACAGAAGGAAAAGGCATGCTAGTCTAAAAACGAGGAGTCAAGTTTGCTACATAGTTCATTTTATAAGCCATGGCTCGGACCAAGCACCGCGATGGGTATTGGAAATACTCGGCTCCTATACTTTAAATGGAAAGAACCATGTATTATTGGGCCATTACCAAGGAGAGCCTTGTTGTGCCTCTTAGGATTTATGAGTTTGTTGAAGATGGTTTTGAAGAATCCGGATGGATAAATGCACGCTAATGCCTTAACAAGTAGAGAAGGATTTATTGAAAGAGCAATAGGAAGAAGGACTCCAAAGCCCTCTTCTATCTCTATCGAAACAATACATGAGAGTGTGTTTCTAAGGACAAAGAGTAGCTAAGAGAGCTAAGGATGCATGGGATACCCTTGATTTCCTAACAAGGTATGGAGAAGGTGAAGACAACAAAAGCTACAATTGTTGAGGAGAGATTTTGAAACTTTCCGTATGAAAGAGTCTTATAACATAGACTCATTCTTCACACATGTGATTGCTGGTCACTTAGATAAGGTCTCATGGAGAAACACTTGAAGAAAGAAGGATTGTGGAGAAAGTGTTGAGGGAGCATACTCTTAAGGACTGTTATTGTAACCACCATTGAAGAGACAAAGGATCTCTCAAAGTCACGAGTTGATGAACTTCATGCATCATCGTATGACTCATGAACAAATATTGGGAAAATCGAGAACCCATCTTTGGAGCATGCCTTCAAGACCCTATATGACTTTCTGGAAGAGGAAGAGGTCAAGGCAAAGGGAAGAGAAGAGGCAGAAAGCCAAAAACAAAGGGAGGAAGATTTGACCCTTCACATACACATGGGAAGGAGCAACAATCAGAATCAAAGCCAAGGCCAAAGCAAAGAGCAATAGGTGGAAAACAACATGCTCGATGGACAAAAGGTATGGAAAATCCAATGTCCGGTGTCATTATTGCAAAAAATATGGGCACTATGCCAATGAGTGTAGCAAAAAGCAAAACATGACATCAATAGGAGAATGCAAATGTAGCAAGAGAAGAAAAGAACCCAAAGAATTTGTTGTTAACATGTAATGTAACACAATATAGACGAGGATGATGTATGGTTCTTAGATTTAGGCTGCAGTAATCACATGGCGGGAAACATAACAATGTTTTCCAATCTTGATGAAGATGTTAAATGCGAAGTAACAACCGGAATCGATACTAAGATCTCCGTGCAAAGGAAAAGGTAGGTAAGTATTCACAAAGAAATGGTGAGATAAATTTGTGCCACATGTACTGTGTTTACGGCCGGCTTTGAAAGTGTAATCATTTGAGCGTCGGCGCCCTCATTAACAATGGTTACAAAGCAATTTCTTCAAAGAAATGATGTGCACAATAATGGACATACCTCCAAGCAAGAAGGTTATTGCTGAATGCGGATGACCAGCAATAGAATGTTTCCACCAAACTAAAATGTAGACTTGAAGGGAAAGAGAGAATGTAGCATTTGTAACTCAAGAGGTCTTTCAAAAGGAAGTGAAAGATGAGAAATTGGTTATGGCATTGAGATTTGGACATCTCAATTTCATAGGTTAAATGCATAGAAAAGGAATGGTAAGAAGAGGACTACCTTTGATTGAGAAAGCGGATGGTACCTATGTGAAGGTCACATTAGCGGGGAAAACAACACAAAGCAAACATTCCATCGTGGGAAAGACATAAGGGAAAAAAGCACCCTTAGAAATTATCCATTCGTATTTATGTGGGCCATATGCAAACATCATCAATATTAGAAGCAATTATATGTTGACCTTCATTGATGATTTCTACAAGAAAATATGGGTTTATTTTTGAAATATAAAAGTGAAATGTTTGAAAATTTTTCGCCACTTTCAAGCTCTTTGTAGAGAAACAAAGTGGGTAGCATATCAAAGTCCTTAGAACCGATGGAGGAGAGTGGAGAATACATTTCAAAATAATTTTTTTGCTTTTTGCGTAGAGAAATGGCATACACAAAAGCTTTACCACAGAAAGGTACACCCCGGCAAAATGGTGTTGCGAAAGGAAGAATCAGAACCATCATGGATATGGTGAGAAGTATGTTGAAGGAAAAACATTTGACAAAATGAGTATTGGGAAGAAGCAGCTACAAATTGTGTGGTATATATTTTGAATATATTCCCAACAAAATCTGTGATAAATAGAGTACCCGAAGAAGCGTGAGTGGTAGAAAATAGAGTCACCCACATGAGAGTTTTTTGGATGTGTGGCTTATGCACATATCTCACATCAACTAAGAAAGAAGTTGACAGTAAGGGGGAGAAGTGCATCTTCCTTGGATACCGTGAAGAGTCCAAGGGATATAGATTGTATAACCCATCCACAAAGAAATTTGTGATAAGCGAGATGTGCAATTCGTAGAATAAGAAGCATGGGATGGAAGCATTGAGAAAACAATCAATGTAAAGAGTATGTTTGTCTCATGATGAAGATGAGGAAGATGTGGCTCGAAAGAAACACCTCATCGATGAGCACCACCTCCACCAACACAAGGACAAAAGCAAGGACACCACAAGAAGGAATAAGGACACCCTTGAGAAGAAATGAGAGTGCATTCTCAATCACACCACATGGAGTCATAGTTTAAGTGGTTCTTCAACCACAACCACACCAAATGAAGGAGGAACCAAATTCAGAAATTTGAATGAAATCTATGAGAAAGAAGCAACAAATGAAGGTATGAAACTCCCTTATTTTCTTTATATTGTCATGTTGATGATCCTATTCATTTTTGAAGAAGCTATAAAAGATTAAAAATGGATAGAAGCTATGGATGAAGAAATAAATGCTATAGAGAAAAAACAATACATGGGAATTGGTTGATCTCCCAGAAAGGTAAAGAAGTGATTGGAGTGAAGTGGGTTTACAAGACCAAAGAGAAATGCTAAAGGTAAGATTGAAAGGCATAAGGCCGACTTGTTGTCAAAGGCTATAAGCGGCAACATGGAAGATACTATGAGGAAACTTTTGCACTAGTTGCAATAATGGAAATAATGAGAGCAAGATGCCTGTCCATAATAGCACAAAAACAAATGGAAGGTTTACCAAATGGATGTAAAATCAGCATTCCTAAATGGAGTATTGATGGAAGAGGTTTACGTTGAACAACCTCTCGCCTATGAGAAAGAAAGGCAAAGAGCACAAAGTTTGTAGATTGAAGAAAGCTCTTTATGGCTGAAAACAAGCACCAAGAGCATGGTACAATAGGTAGATTCCTATCTAGTGAAGAATGGGTTTGAAAAAATGTGAAGGAGAACCCACATTATACATCAAGGAGAAAGATGGTAAGATGCTGATAGTTGTTTTATATGTTGATGATGTGATATTCACAGGGTAATGATGATCATCTCATTGAGAATTTTAAAATAGTCATGAAGGAGGAATTTTGGAATGATCGATATGGGACTACGAGATACTTTTAGAATAGAAGTAGAGCAAAATGAAAATAAGATTTTTATTTCTCAAGCAAAGTATGTTAATGAAGTTTTGGCAAAGATTTAATAAGCGTGAGTTGAAAGGCAACAATTACTCCCACAAGAATGGGATTGAAAGCTGATAAAGATGACAATAGCAAGGATTTTGATCCTAGTTTGTACAAGGGCATAGTTGGCACCCTTATGTGTTTGACCGCAACTAGGTCTCTATATTATGCATGATGTTAGTTTGATTTCCAGATGGAAAGGCCACAGTACATTGGCAAGCAAAGAAAATAATTCTGAGGTATGTGAAAGGAACAAAGTGTATGGTATTTTATATACTACTTCAGAAAATTTTGAATTAATTGGATATACTGATAGTGATTGGGCTGAAGTATTGATGACCGGAAAAGCACTTATGGTTATGTTTTTTCATATGGGTTCGGGAGCTCATTTCATGGGCTTCAAGAAATAGCCAATTGTAGCATTATCACAACGAAGCAGAGTATGTAGCGGTACGACGGCATCATGTCAGGCGATGTGGATGAGAAGGATGTTGAGGAGTTTATGTCAAGAATAGGTAAAAGGGACGGTGATTTACGCGTGAAAATAGCTCAACCATAGCATTGTCAAAGAAATTACGTGCCTCATAAAAGAACTAAACACATAGATGCAAAATTTCACTCACATCGGGGAATTCGTGAATAATGGAGAAATTGATTTTACAACATTGTAGATTAGAGGAGCGGTTTGCGGACATTCGATCAAAGCTCACCGCAAAAGAGTTTTGAATGTCGAGGAAATTCTCGTATGACGGATAACCTAGCGGATGACTTTAAGGGAGTGTTGAAAATGTTAAAGTCACTTGCAAAACCATACGTGTGTAGAAATAGAGTACAATGCGGGCAGAGAGGTTGAGTGCACACTCGTGTATTCAACAGTAGTTTTAATGAAGCACTCGCAAAGCAGATTTTGTGTTTATGGCCGCGGCCGACTTTGCGAGGGGAATTGAATTTTCCATGGTTCAACCACGCAACGGCAGAAGCTTTAAAATAACGGTCTTATCGAGCCACTGAAAGCCCTTACCAACAAAATAGAAATAGTTTTTGTTGCCGCGCCGGAGTGTTTTGTTTTGAGGCGGGTGTGGCGTGTCGTGTTGATGTGGAAACTCCGATGTGATGCGATGTTGCGATACTCGCTTTGCCTCGCACATCACAACGGACAATGTTTATGCCTTTGCAAAGAGTCCATCGCCGACATTGTGATGCGACGTAGTCCCCACCCCGCGGCATCGTCAACATCACAATCGCATTCACCAAATCTTTTCGCTCATCCGATCCGTACCGATCGCGATGATGCGATGTGGTCCACTTGCCAACCGGCAGTACGCGGACCAATCACGCGACTTTGCTCGCTTACGGTGTTTTTCCATGACGCCATTAACCACATTTGTTGCGGCGACGATTTTATAGAATCGGGTTTATGTTTTGTTTGAGTTCATGGCGCGGGCCAGGTAATCAACCAATCACAAAGCTCTTCGTGCTGGTTTCGGGTCCGGCGACGTAGGGCTCATTTGTTACGTGAAAAAGATTGAAATCTAGTTTGTTTGAAGATCGAACGCGGGTTAAAATTTTATTGAACTTTGGTTAAAGTCTTATGTCCCGATGGGAGTATAAAGGTTTAAAAGAATAGGACCCCACCAAAAGTTAAATGCCAACTCCGGATCAACGGGCAGAGTGCACATGAATCCGGATCAACGGATTGTGAGCACAGAGTCCAAGCGGAGAGTGGTCGGGAGTGCCTGCGTAGTTGACCACGCGATCGCACATTGACCAGGAGATCAACGGCTATCGTTCACTATGGTAGCACAACATATTTTAGTTGAACCGCGGAAGAGTGCCTCGCGAACCCACGGTGAGCGCTTTCCAATATAATTTTTTAATAGTTTTTGTTTTAATTCTTAAAGTGTCGCGCCACATAAAAATAAAAAGGCTTAGGCTTATTGTAAGAGAGGAGACTATGTATGCGGTGTATCTAATGCCCGCAGAAAGAGACAGAGACGAGATTGTAATGTTGCGTCCGTAGCGCCAATCCATTGTAAAACCCGAACTGCGTCCGAAGATAGAATCTCCATTTTGTAATAGTTTTTCATGCTAATAAAATAGTTTTAAGTTTGCCATCTTTGTGCGGCAAGAATAATCTCTCTCGTGTTGTTGAGGGAGAAGCTCTGCTCTCCTCGGGTGTTAGAAATGTCTGGGTCTCCAACATAGAAAAAAAGTTTAAAATGAAATAAGAGAAAAAACCACCAGCTATACTTGTCATAGCGTCAGCGGTGAGTGCTCAATGTAAGTCTTCGAGTACTTATTAATGAAATGCCCCACTCCCTTACGTAGAGGAGCTCGTGTGTGTTCTCTAACAAATTCCACCACACCTAGCTTTCTTTCGCACACCCTTTTTCCCACATACTATTTCCTTCCTCTACCTATCAAAAAATGAGTCTCGAGCTGTCTCGTAGATACGGAACATTATGAAACCTACTTCGAAGTCGTGGTTATATCATTGTCACCTTTCTTTGCACTCCCTCATCTCTCACACATACCCATTCGGATGCACATCCTTCACCTCGCTTTCTTTATATTCACATCTCCATGCACTTGTTCTCCAACACAACGAAAAAAATCAAAACGAAATAAAATAAAAACGCACTTTACGATGTCATAGCGTCAATGTTTGTGTCTATACCAATGTTAGAGCACTTATCGATGAAACACCCAGTCCACTTTTGTAAAGGACCTACGTAAAGCATCGTGTAAATGTTAGTGTCAAAGGACCTCGCTTAAGAGCATTTTATGAATGTTAGTGTCGAAAGGACCTATCGATGAAATGATTATTCAATTTTCTTTTAATTATTATTTTAAATTGATTTATCACACAATGGAAAACATTGATAAATCGCCTTATCACCTGGGGATTTTCACGCGGGAAATTATGTCACGATCAAAACTCAGCTCAAAGTGAATTGAAAATTCGAAATATTATTTTCACGAGAGGTAGAAAAATATTTTTGAATTTACATTACAAAATAAAAGAACTATTAGATATTTTAATTTTGGTTAAAATTGTAAAAACACGTTAGAGTCCCTAAGAGAGAGACTAATAGCATAAATGTGAGATATGGGTTTTAAAATCAAAAGTCGAGTTGAAAATTCGTATATATGGGTTGCAATGAATGTTCTTTCTATCTCAAGTATATGTTGTTTTTTAAATGTTTAAATTATTTACCAAATATTTAATGAATTAAGGTGAGTACTTTGATCGAGGGAAAGCGTCTCGTCAAGTTTCATCCGCACGGGAATCAACACGCCGCCCTCAAAGCCTAAATGAGTCATTTGCAGAGGGCATGAGTCGGATTGGGAGTGGATGAATGCGGCACTCATCTCTCTCCAAGATCAAGTTGGTTCCATTGAAGCCATCGAGGACACAAAAGTTGTAGGAAAAAGCGCTGCATGACCCGGCTAGAAACAAAAACTGTCACATCGAGGTCTGCCAGCCTCGCAGCGTGGTAGAAAACCGGGAGAAACACAATTTCTTATCCAAGAATCCATCTACTTTTTTCTATGTTCGTAGACTAAAATAAAAGATACCGACTTTGACAAACCATTAATCCATAATGATGTCAATGACGGAGGGAGCAATGTCGTCGCACAACATATTGCAGAAGCCCACGACACTTCCCCCAACATATTAGCAAAGAGCAGCCCAGGACACACTTCGAAAAAATATCCGTAACCTAACTAGGTTAATAGTCGAATAGTATTAGCAAATCATATTATCTCATTGTTGGATGCAACGAGACTTTGGTAACCTGAGTCGAGGGTTTAGTATGTTTGGGGTTACTTCATGGAAGCGTCAAAAGACTCGCGTGTGAAGAATAATCTTATGGGAGAGGTGACTTATTAGGTGTCGTCAATATGTTATTCTTTGGAATTTTCAATTTAGAAGTTGTTTTGGAAAATAGGTTATTTTGAATAGTTTTAATTCAGGGCTTCTCAAGTCAATTTTGTTGGTGGATTTCACATCAAACTAATAAAAATAATTATTTGTAAGCAAATATACATGTTACATACATATTAATAAGGATTTTCCAAGGTTTTGGATCATCAGATACCAAACACCTTGGGTGTGAGGAATTATGGATTTCTTATTCTTTTTAATTCTTGGAATTTCCTTGGGTGTGAGTGAATTATGGATTTCTTATTCATTTTAATTCTTGGAACTTTTTTCCATTGGTGGTTTTTTGGTTTTTGGATAATTTATCACATATAAATTGTGTAGCTAATTTTAAGTATCTAGATATGTGATATACATGCTCTATTTATGTAACGAGTAAATGATATATATGAAAAATCAAAATTTATCTAGATATATGTTATATGATATTAGTCTTAAGATAGATAGAGTCAAGCAAAAACCATTTCCGATTTATATTTTATAAAGAAATGGAGACATCCATGGATAAAATTGCATAAAAAGACATCTATGGATAAAATTTAACTCTGGACAAGGAAAAAGAAAAATTTAAAGCCAATCCATTTTGAAATGGTGATAAGCTTATGTATGAATGAAGGAAAAGTATTTACCCGTATTATTAATGATATGGAAATGGGAAATTCATGATCAAATTGCTAATTGTTTATTATTGGAATAGGGATTCCAAAGTTTTAATTTAATTGATCACACTATTAGGGATTCCAAAGGGAAAACCCAAAATATATCTTCTCTTCTTATAGAATCTCGGCTTCAAATGAGAAAGAGAAAGACCCAATTCTGAGACCAAAGCCTCCTCCGACACCAAGGCATGCCTTCAAGAAACACCTCCAATTAGGTCAAAGTCAATCGAGCCAACAGAGTCAAACCCTTCTAGAAGCGCATCAATGTTGCACTTTAGGTCCCTCGGCTTCAATATTCTAGACCTATGCAGATGCTCGGCAATTTCAGCTATAGAAGCCTTCGGTAACTTTGCGTGTGAGAGACATTAGGAAAAAAACTTGACGCAGAAAACTATTTTTCTTCCTTCTTGCTTCCGCGATTCTTTTCTCTTTGGATTTCTTGAGATCCTTCTTGAACTTGCGCACCATAGATCGAACTTCGTCATTACCGACTCCATCGAACTTGCTGCTAAATGAGAGCCGAGCAATTTCTATTACCTCATTTGTGGAGGTCAAATATACCCTCTCTAGTGACATGCGTTTGATAAGGGCGACTTGAGCTACAAAGCTTATTTTTACTATTTTTACTCAAAATAAATTCTTTTACATGGTACAACTTGCCCAAATGGGTCTTATATACATGACATCGACTCTAACTAATGGTATAATAAATCTTCTGACATGAAAAAATCCTAGAAGCATGAATAACATGACATTACCTAAAGACCAATCAAAAGAAAGTATGAAACCCATTCTCTAAAATAATAAATTTTCTTTCTTCTTTTTCTTATTAAACAAGATATACATATTGGAAAGCGAGTACAATGAGAAATTATGAAAACCGAAAATAAGCTATATTTTCCAACACTACCTCTCAACTTCAGGAGGTATTCGTAATTGTACACCTTGGCACGCAGCTTATTCTCCAAAATTAAGAGTTTCCATAAAAAGAGTTGGATTGGTAAGCCATATTTAAGTATCAACATCATGACCAAGATTGTCCAACATAGTAAGGCCTTAATTTGACAAGCTCTTTCTTATACAAGAGCATCATGTTGGGAGGGTTTACGTGAGATAAAGCACACTACCTCTATAAGGCACATACTCCATATGTATTTTCACTAAGTGTGTCCTTTTAGGATTATTCTTATCTTGGATTCCCAAATTCTTAGAATATTGGTCCTCTTCTGACCACATCCTATCTTGGATACTTATCCAAACCTCAAAAATTGTCGATCCACTTTCCTACCTTGCATTTTTCTTTATCCTCAAAGGGAAATCATAGATGCTTATCCAATCCTCCATTCTCCATTATCCCTCCACGCCTTCACTTAGACTTATGGTTTTTCATCCTGGTTCTTGAAGTCCAACAAGAAATTGCAAAGCACACACACTAGTGTGGGACCAACATGTCCTAGTGATACATTAGTGTGAAGGCCAAATTAATTAATTTCAGTGCGAGTGTCTAATTTAATTTTCCCTTAATTAAATTGGACAATAAAATGTAATCGCATCTCATGATCACTCGGTAATCGTTAAGCGAGTGTCTTAAACTCGGTTAGCTCATGTATTCCCGAGTCGAGGGTGGTTGCAAGGCACGCGAGTAATTCCATTAGTTATGGAGTTCGAATTGCGTGCTGGTGCATTACTTTAATGAATGTGTAACCGCTCTTTTCGGTTAAGTGAGTTAGAGTGAGTTTGAACTGGTTGTGTATTTGCTTTTGTTTCACTAGTGAGAGATCAAGTGAATTAAATATTATTTAATTCACAACTAGTGATTTTCCATTCAGCGATGATTTACTATTAACAGACACATGCATGTCGCTCGGAGTGGAGACCCAATTGAGACAAAGGTTAAAAGGGATGTTAATTATCACTCAGTGTGATTAGTAGGTTGCTCGCATGAAACCAGACATCCATTGGAGTGCCCATGATCATTATGCAGTTTTTGGAAGGCCAAAATTCCTAAAGAAAAGGGATTGCATTCATATGGAATTACGCAAGAAAGGCGAGACTATTTAGAGGTTGAGGAATTGGCCAAGTGTTGGCTCGCTTTGTGTGGGACGCGTGTGAGAGCACAGGGAGACTCTTGCAGAGAATAGTGCTTTGTAGTGTTTCTGCGATGATTCCATGGCTAATAGACAATATAAGGCAGAATTGTTTTTATCAACGAAACTTTTCGGGAAATTATCTTTGTCGTGGGTTTGATTTGATTCTTCTCTTTTATTCGTGTGATTGGCGATCAGTGTTTAATTTCTACAATTGATTTGTAGAAGGATTCATTATCCGGGTTTAAAGTACATTTTTATATTGGATTGAATCATTGATATGTATATCCATATGTATATATATATATATATATATATATATATATATATATATATATATATATATATATATATATATATATATATATATATATATATATATATATTTGTACATGGTATCAAAGCAGCAAATCACTATAGTGGAGGAGCGATTGAGTCTGCGGCCTGAATAGAATTTCGACTTTGAAAAAAGGTATTCTTGAGTGCGATAAGCGATTCGGGATCGAAATGGATTTCAATGGCTCGATATTGGAGTATGCACTCGAGGCAGCTCTAAACATATTGCGGGGAAGAGACGGGGATGGAGGAAGTACTAGAGGACAATGGGTCGAAAGAATCTCATCGAAAATGACATTCCAAACTCGTTGTAGCGCATCTGCAAATCTCGATGCTCTGGCAAAAGAAGGTTTCGTACATGCGAGGAGGATATTATTGGAGGGAGCACGAGACCACATTTTTCTCAAGTATCCATGGTAAATCGACACCATTCGCACCTGGAATGCTTGTGATGATCTATTTCACAGCGGTAGTGATTATGCAGAAAATCGGCACCTTTGAAGGACAAAATCGGTGAAAATCAAAATGGAGAAAGGCGACACCATGCCGAAATATTTAAAAAAGTCTGTCCAATGCTCGGGATGAGCTTGGGAGAGCTCGGCATTACTGCTAGGTGGATGATGAATTGGTGAGCCTAGCTCTTCTAGGACTTCCCAATAGTTAGCATAGTTATTAGGACTCTATCAATGGAAGGGAAAAGCTGCCGTATTCGTAATGACTTTGCGTCGAATTTACGTAAGCGAAAGAATTCAAGCGAAATACCGGGGATGGACCTTCATGCTTTATGAATGATGATGAAGAAGATTTTTCTTTCGTCGCTGAAGGCAAGAGAAGCAGCAACTTTCATTCCAAATGCGAGCCCAACAAATATGGCAAGTTAGCACGACATGTCAAAGTGAAGTGTTTTCAACTTTGCCTTTGGGCATGGACACTATGCCACTAATTATACACAAAACAAGAAGAATAAGAAGGCTTCGGGATGCGTGCTTGTCAGAGGCTTTTGGCCTCACAATTTGAGCTCAACTTTTCACTCATTGCATGCATGGTGTCAAGTGCAATGATCGGTGTGTTACTTGGATAGCGTGCATCCTTTCACATGACGCGGGAGATGTAGAACTCACAAGCTCGCGGAGAAAGGACCTCTAGTATGCATATCGAAATGGGTGATGACGGACGATGCGGCGCTATCAGGAGTTAGTGCGTTACCTTCTAGAAATAGCCGGAGTAAACCCTTTCAATTAAAAGATGTAATGCATGTGCTGTGATTGAAGAAAAATTTGGTCTCGGTCGCAATGTTGGAGGATAGAGGCTATGATGTTGTTTTCTTGGGTGAGGGAAAATCTTTCTTGCGACACAAAACGATAGGACAAGCCAAGAAGATTGAGATTCAAAGTTAAGAATCTCTACAAACTCGATGTAGATGGATGTGCAACATTGTGGTAATGCGAACAAAGTGGTGAGCTCGGGATGAGGGCAAGTTATGGCACGAAGATTGGGCCATCAGTCACCAGGGAGCCTTGAATATCATGCGCAAAGTTTTACGGGTCTTTTAGCGTGCTCTTGCGCATCTGAGACACATGCAAGGGATGTACTGTGGAAGTACGTCAAAGGCCAATTTTCATGAGAAGGATAACCGAGCTTCAGAAAAGCACTGAGGGAGCCTCTCGGACGTGTGTGGACCTCTTCTCTCATCGCTTCTGCATGAGAAAGCATAAGTACTACGTGATATTTTTTCGATGAATTTTCTTGAAAGGCTTTGGATCTACTTGCATGCGGGACAAAAATCGGACATTCTCAAAATTTCTCGAGTTCAAAGCACTAGTTGAGAAAGACATGGGGAAGCATGTAAGAGGCTCTTAGGAGCGACAATGGTGGTGATTACATCTCCAATGAATTCAAGAACGTAGCAAAGAAGGGAATTCCGCAGTGAGTTTATTGCACCGCTACACGAAAGTAGAGATGTCGTAGAAAGAAAGAACGAACAATTGTGGGTGCGGCACTCAGTGATGTTGCAGATGATCGAGGCCTACTGTTGCATCTATGTAGGCGAGGCATACAACACGAGCGGTATTTTTGCAAACCATTTTCCTCACGCAACACTTCTGGCGTGAGTACACCGTGTATGAGGATTTTGATCTTGGTAAGAAACTGATGTTTCCCTATTTTAAGATTTTTGGCTCATTTGCGTATGTTCATGTGAAAAGAGCGCGAGGAAGGAGACTTTAAGCTTAACGATGGATATTGGGCTATTTGTGGGGTACACTCAAAACACTCCACAAATATCGGGTGTATTTTCCAAACATAAAAATGACATTTGTGTGACGGGATATAAAATTTGATGAGGAGAAAGGCATGTGATTGTCTCGCGAGAGAGAGGCTGGATTTCCAGGCGAGAGGAGGAACTCTCTGTTTCCACAGAGGTTGAACCTCGGGAGGTGGAGCGGCCACAGGCGGGAGGACCGTGGAGTGGTAGAGAAACACTCGTGTAGGAGCCATCCACCAGAAATGGCAGAAGGCGCACCACGGAAGGCGATACAGATTGAGAATCGATGCGCAGCCAGTGATCGGCAGGAGCCCCTCACTTCTCGCGCGTACGCGAGACAACCTTCCGGACATTTTATCGGATACGTGGCTCTCATGAGCAAGGTGTGTGTGACAGAACCATCTTCCGTTGAGGAAGCGAAGTGCAGCAACCAATTTGGGCTGATGCTATGGTAGAGGATTATGACTCCATCGTCAAGAAAAAGTGCATGAGGTGTTCCCAGACTAGTCGGAAAATACGGTGGATTTGGATCCGTACGGACATAAGGTGAAAGATGGCAGTGGATGGGAGTGTGGAGAAGCACAAGGTCGGATTTGTGGCCCATGGATTCTCACAAGTTGAGGGGATCGACCATGAAGATACTTTCACACTAGTTGCAAGGTACTCTTCCATTAGATCTAATGGAGTACAATAATCCCGAGCTTTCAACACCTTTCTCCATTTCGACGAGCGTCTTATTCATTGCCCAAATTTGGATCTATCGCTTGGCTTGGCGTACTTGCATGCGGGCATGTAGCTCCCGGACCATGTCAACCAAAAAGCATTTCGGCCCAGGCATCTTGGGCATAGATCGACGGGCTTTCCTCCCCACACGCCACTCCCAGCAACATAAACAAAATCGCGAACACATGCTGAGCTGGGCATGTCTTCCCAATGTGTACGAGCTCGCGTTGCTTGTATGTGCTTTGGCACGCGCGCCTTGGGGAGATGTGTTGGGTGTAAGCAGCAAAGGCCATTCCATCCCCTGCCCCCCGTCAAAGTGAAGCACTATGTGAAAAATGAAGGTAGTGTTGAACGAGGAAAGCGTCTCGTTATGTTTCATTTCGCATAGGGATCAAACACAATTCCCTCCCTACCTTAAATGTGTCATTTGTGAGGGCAAGGGCAGATTGGTAGTGGATGAAGGAAGCACCACCCTCGAGATCAAGTTGGTTCCATTAAAGCCATTGAAGGCAAAAGTGGTAGGAAAAAGCTGGCATGACTAGGGAGAAGCAAGCCACACGTGCCGGACTGCCAACCCACGGTGTTATAAAGCTAGGAGAAACACAATTTACTCTCGAGAATCCATGTATCTCATGTTCACAGACACTGAAAGTAAAATATACATGATGGACAAACCATCAATCCATATTGATGTCAATGGCGGAGGTAGCAAGTCATCCCCCAACATATTAGCAAAATCCCACGACACACTTTCAAAAAATATTGTTAACCCACCGCGTCGATAGTTGAATAGTCTTAAGCCTCTTTTTAATGTCATTGTTGGATGCACTCGGCTAAAGAAAAAAAATATCCCAGAAGTTTTAGATTGTTTGGGGTTGGCTTCATAGAAGCATCAAAAAGGTTTGGGTGTGAAAGAATTATCCTGTGGAGATGTGACTTATTAGAATCATCCGTCGATATCCCATGGAATTTTCAATTTAGAAGTTGTTTGGAAAATGGGTTATTTCTGACAGTTTTTAATCCATCCATCTAAGTCAATTTTGCTGGTGGATTTCCACATCAAACTTGTCAATAAAATTATTTATTTGTAAGCAAATATATAGTTACAACATACTACAGGATTTTCCAAGGTTTTGGATTTTTTTCATAGATACCAAAGACCCCTGCTGGGTGTTAGGAATTATGGATTTCTTATTCATTTTTAATTTTGAAATTTCGATGAGTGGTTTTGCGCTTTTGGAAAATTTATCATATATAAATTGTGTAGCTAATTTTAAATATTTATGTATGTGATATACATGGTTAATTTTGAGTATGTATATATGGCTAATTTTGATATATATATATGAAAATGCAAATATTACATCTTAATAAAGGAAATAGTAGAAATATTCCTTTTTAAGTTCATTAAAATTTGTAACGAGGAAATGACATATATGGCAAATCAAAATTTTATCTAGATATATGTTATACAATAATCGTCATCACGAATAGAAAACGGTCAAAGAAAATTTACTTGATTTGTATGTAGAAATTAGAAACTATAAATAAAATTTAACTTTGGACAAAGCAAAAGAAAAATTCTAGCAAATTCATTTCTGAAATGGTGATGTGTACGAATAAAGGAAAAGTATTTACAAATGAACAGGGACGGAAAACTCATGATAAAATTGCTAATTTTTTATTATTGGAATAGAGATTATAAAGTTTAATTTATTTATCAATAATTATTAGGTGGATGCTTGAGTTGGAGAATGCACATGACAATTATTAATTCAAATTTCTCCTTAAACTTAATAATTACTTTTGAACCCTCGGATTTGCGCTCGTACCGCGCTGGAATAATAAGGTGATGGGACTTGGGTTCAGCAAGTGGTGGGGACACTTGGCCACCCAAGCCGGTGCCATGAGGGAGCACCCGCACAGCACGCCTTCATGAAAGGTCGCATTAAAGCGCGGGTGATGGCTCTAGGATTTGACCATTATACCCGCTCGAGCCTTCGTATGGTTCTCTCCGCACCCAACTTCTCGATCACATTTATGAGAATTTCAACACGTGAGCTTCTCGAGGTATCAGCGCCTGTGACGAAGATGGAGGAAGGCGTGCAGGGAACTTCGCGTCGCTCCTCCTCCCTTCGTAAAAGCGCTCTTGCTTTCTTGTTCTTATGCTTCCCCGGCTTCCGCACCGGCGCGTAGAAGGAGCCATCCTAAGTTCGTCGCATCGAGCTTGGGAGAGGGTTGCACCCTTTCTTTGCTTCGGCGCTCTACAACTTAACCACTTTGTCACTTTCGTGGACCTCCTCATCACTCTCTTCTCCCTCCCGGCGCTCTGTTTCCCCAACTCCTCTTAACGCTTCGCTGCGAGCTCGACCATGCCGCGGATGCGGAAATGCATGAGATGTCATAGAGGGCAGCACCAGGAGCGGTCCCGAGCGCTCCCCTCAACTTCCAACTGCGAGTCCTCTTCTCCCTCGCGGAATACTTCAATGGTAGATACCGAATACTCGTAGTGGGAGGGGTAGATTCCCAGGGAGCTGCCGACCTCGGAATGGAGTTCTCCGGCGTCGCCAACCCTATCACTCAAGCTTTCCGAAATACGCCCCCGTACTGACTCACTCTTCTTGATTGCTCCCTCGGATCGACCCCGTATCCTCGTCTTTCCATTTCGAGGTGGTTTTCGAGGAGGAACCCCCAGTGGGTGATACCGGCATGCATTAGGGAGGGCCAACCTCAAAGTGGTGGCCTCGGGACATGGACAAGTAGCATCGCCGGTGAACAAGGACAAAGGAAAGGCTCCAAGTGATGAGGAGAAGATTTGTTGCGAGCGTGAGCTTTCAAAGCCAAGCGTCAAGCTTTCTAGCGTGGACAAGCCGAGGGAGGACGACGACATGGAGTGCCTCACGAGTGTGCCTCATAATTGAAGAACTTCCTCACTCCTCATGATTTTTAATTATTCCAAGTGTGTTTGGTTTTTCAGTGTTACGATTCCCAACGTGGGGATTGAACCTGAATTTTTTAGCTACGTTTTCTAGTAATTTTTTTGTTTATCAATCTATCATATACAGGTGGAATCTATGGATGACACTGCGTGGGCATCACAGTAGAACGAGGTATGGAGCTGGACTAGCTTTCCACTAGTCGGCGAGTCTATTCTACGTTTCTTTTGTTGAACATGCCACACTTTTGGGCAAAGACAAGGCTTCGGCCAAGATGTAAATTATTCTCTCTGGCTCAATAGATTTAAACTAATTTAGATTACTTCGTGAACATTATTTATCTTCTTACGTTTCTTTATTAGATCTTATTCATTATTCTAAAGGGAAAACCTAGAAAATATCTCTTCTTATAGAATCTACCTCAAATGAGAAAAGCGAAGACCCAAACCTCAAAACCAAAGCCTCCACCGAGACCAAGTTATCCCTCCAAGAAACCCCTTCCAATTAGGTCAGAATTCAAGCCAAGTCAACAAGAGTCAAATCCTTTCTCCAAGAAAACACTCTCCAACCAGGTCAAAGTCAATCCAAGTCAACAAGAGTCAAACCCTTCTGAGAACTGCATCAAAGTTAGAATTGAGGTCCCCACTTCAATATGCTCTGACCCGCTAGGTATTTTAGCCATTTTTGGCCCACAGCAGAAGAAATTAGGACAAAATAACTTTGCACCGTGAGAGAAATTAGGACAAAACCTCGACGAGAAACTTCGATTTTTCTTCCCTCTTAAGCTTGAGATTCTTTTCTCCTTAGATTTCTTGAGATCCTTCTTGAATTTCACACTCTAGATCGAACTTTCTTCATTGCGGATCAAATTTGTCGCTAAATGAGGTTGGAAAAAACTTCTATTTACACTCATTTGTGGAGGGTTGAATAACCCTTTGTGGGATGACTTGTCTTTGGCGTGACTTGAGCTCAGGAAGCTTATTTTGACTATTTTGACTCAAAATAAAATCTTTTACATGGTAGAACTTACCCAAATGGGTCTTATGTACATGACATTAACTCTTTTAACTAATGATAACAAATACATGCTTTACCTAAAGACTAATCCGTAGAAGCATGAAATCCATTCTCTAAAATAATAAATTTTCTTTTCTTTCTTTTTTCTTAATACATAAGATATACATATTGAAATGAGTACAATGGCACTATTTAAATCGAAAAATAGTTAGATTTTCCAACGTTCCCCTCTCAACTAGGGAGGGTATTCGTAATCGTACATCTTGCACGCGGTTATTCTCAAATTGAAGAGTTGTCATAAGAAGGGTTGGATTGGTAAGTTATATTTAAGTATCAACATCACGACCAACATTGTCAACATAGTAAGGCCTTAATTTGACGATCGATTTCTTAAGTGTACTAAAAAGAAAATTTTTTTTGTACAAAAAACATGGAAAAACATTCTAAAAAACAATAAGTGTTGAAGCTCGATGGTGTTAAAGATAAAATATCATGACTTTGAGAATTCTTAAAATTCCAACAATTTTCAAGCATGACATTAAAGAAAAAATATCTTGACTTTGGAAAACACTAAAAGTATGACTCTTTTCAACCATAACATTAAAGATAAAATATTATGACTCGAAAAAAAACTTAAAAATTTTGATAATTTTTTAACCATGAAATTAAAAACCAAATATCCCGACTACAAAAACTTTAAGTTCTCAACATATTTCAAACTATGGCATTATGGGTCAAGTTATATGACTTAAAAAACTTTAAAAAATGAACACTCGTGAAATAAAGTCATTATACGAAGAGTAATTTCTATTTTAAACGCTTAAAAGTATAGCTATTTTAAAATATTAGCCTAAGACAATCTAACACATCGCGAAAGAAAATTTAAAAAACAACAATCAAATTGACATGTGGAGGCAAAATCGACCCATTGCAGTAGAAAACTTAAAAAAACAACCACGAAAATTGACACAAGCAGCGGAGGTGCACATGATCGTTACATAAACATCAACTATAGAAATTGACACATAGTGGGGTAGGGTTACTAGTCGAAAACTAACATGGACCCTACAAGAAAAGATAAAATATAATAAAATAATAAACAAATAATGGATTAAATAAATAAACGAAAAAATACAAAAAACAAATTTTAAAACATTATTAAACTATTAAAGAAATAACAACTTTTTAAAAATAATAAGTAAATAAAAAATATAATAAACAAAAACAAAAGAAACATAAACATTTATATAAAAAACTGAAAAAACACTATTATATATATATTAAAAAATTAAAAATTAAAAGAATTATTTAAAATAATGCAACATACATCTCAAAAAATATATATATATTAAAAAATATTTTAAAAATAGATTGATTTTTTAGCATTTAAAAAAACATATCTTTAAAAAATAATTTTGTGATGGGGTGGTCAACGCGCTTCAACATTAAAGAGCCACGAGCAAGGCGCAAGGGTGGCATGACGGGCCTTTGGTGTTGGGGGCGGGAGCATCGATTCTCGGTGTTCTGGGAGGGATCATCAAGTTCGAGAATTCGTGGCCCCCCACCCGTCGCCCCCTTTCCACCCCCTAGTGTGTATATGTGTGTTTCTTTATTTTAATTCTATTTTATTTAATTTTTTTAATTATTTTTTACCAGCTCCAATATTTTTTTAATTTGTAAAAAATTCAATGTATTTTAAGTTTTTTAATATTTTCTTTATTTATTTCCATTTTATATTTTTAATATTTTTTAATGTTTTTTTTAATTCTATTATTATTATTATAAGTCTATTTATTTATTTTTAAATTTTTAGTAACATTTTATTTTCGTTTTTTCAAAAAATAATTTTTGAAAGGATTTTTTTCTTCTTCTTTCTTTTTTAATTGAATTTTAAGATGATTGTAATGTTTTAATTTTTAATTTTTTCCTTTTTTTCATTTGTTTTTAATTTTTGTTTTTCCAATAATATTTTAACAATTTTTTTATGTTAAAGTCCATACTTTTTTTGTTTTTTGTTAATTTTACTTAAAATTTTATGTGAATCATTAATTTTTGGAAAAAAAAACTTCGAATGTTATTATCTTTTGATATAAAATTCATAAAATTTGTTATTTTTGAATTTTTTGTATTCAATATTCTCATAGAAATCATTTATTTAACATGACATTTTTAGCAAAAAAAGTGTCCAAATATGTATTTCTTAGTTATATCTAGATGCAAAATATGTTTTTCAATTGTTTAAAAATATTATCTTATAGTAACAAATTTTATCCGTATTGAAGTATTAATTGATATATAAATATATAAAAATTATCAACTTCAAAATATTAACTTTATTATTTATTTTAATGTTTGCATAAAAAAAATCCTTATTAAAAAACATTGCAATGAAAATCAAAGCTCGAAAAAACCTTTAAAAAAGATACATCTTGGGATGAAAAACAAGAAGATGAATAAGACACCTTGAAAATTGGTTAAATAACTAACATTTAAAAGAAATTGTGGATACTTAGGAGATAAGAAAAATTAAAGTCTCAATCCCACATATAAGGAAATTTGAAGTGTCAAAAATATTCTCCAAAAACACATGTGTTTTGAATCAACACTTTTTCAAAATTGAATGATTTTATGCACCTTCAGAAAGTGAGAACTCAGGTGATTATTGCCGCGTAAGTTGGTAACTTTGTTAAGTATATAATTATATTCAAAATATGTTGTATCCAATCATAAACACAAAACCCACTATCTATCTTCCCTTTTTTCATATGCCATTGCTAATTGTATAATGTATCCCTACAAATCTAATATTCCAATGAATCTGCATAATTTCATTGCTCATGTATTTTTTCTATTCGCTTTAATGCAAACGAATCATTATGGATGATTTCATTACAAAAAATTATGTGTAATTATGCATCGCAAACATGAAAAATCATATTCATTCTTCATCAATTGACATATTGTTTCAAAACAAATTTCATCATAAATACTCTTGAACCTACAAAATGTCTTAAACATATGTCTACTCATGATTTACTCTATTTGCATTCATCTATGTTTTGTTTTCATATGTTTTTATATTCATTATATGTTCACAATAAATTCTTATTGAACATTTTTTTCCTACACATAAGTGATTTAAAAATGCGCACAATTGGATTTTGATCATGGAACAATATGTCATAACTTTCTTAGCATAAATTTGAATTAAAATCAAACAAATTTTAATTGTTTTCTTTCGACCAAATTCTTATCAAAAGTTTTAGCCAATTCCATAAACAATGTATACAAAATATGTCCCCCAAAAGTCCTCATTCTTTTTTCAATCATAGAATTTAAGATGATTTTATCATCCTTTCCAGTGATACATTCAAACTATTTATACCATACATCTCGTATCAATACATATATGTTCAATTCATGCTCATAAGATAATATTTCTTCAAGGTTCCGTTCATCTAGACAATTTACAAAATGTTCTATTGTTCCTTCACGTAACTCCGTTTAAATGTATCTAAAATAAAATAAAGTTCACACACCATCGAATAGGGAATCTCCTACAACATATGCGAAATCGTATAAACAAAATAGATTATGATAGCTTAAAATTGTATTTGTATGATCTCTTTTTTATAGCAAACAACTACTTCTCCATCGATGCTTTAGCAATCACATTTCAAACATGTTCTAAATTCACTATGAGATATTTATCTTTTAGATAAGCACAACATAAAGAACATCTAGGAAAACGAACAACATTATATCTCTATCCATGATAAATCCATAGGATAACAAACACTACACACTTTAATAGGATATGCATATATCTACATCGATTCTCGTAAAAATATTCTATAAGAACAAGATTTAGGATCAAAAAACAAAGGATCCACAATGTGCTTGATAAAGATATTGTAGAATTTGTCCGTTTTCAAGAAAACTTATGTGGATACCTCCTATGCTAACAATAAAAAACACACAACACTAGAAAAAATGCTCTTCATTATCAATTCCAACAACTAGCAAAAATAACTTAGTATAGCATGTACAAAAGCACTTTGGGAAGAACCATTCATAACAAGCACTCTTGATAACTAATCGAATATGTATTCCCAACACACATGTAAAAAAAATGCACGATGAACACCTTGCTTAATGAAACTATGAACACATTACTTATTAAAATTAAGTTACAAAGGTCTTATAAAACTTAAATATTTTTAATTTTTGGTTTTTACACATAAGAACAAGTGTGTGTGATAACAAACACAATCTTTCTGGGGCAAATTTCCACAATTTATTCTCCTTTGCATAGTTCTCTGCACACCTTCCTCCCACACAATACTAGTTTTAAAATAATCCAAACCACTTAATATTAATCACTTTGCACAATGTATCAACAAAATAGTTATTTTTTCAAAGTGTGAAGAAGTAGAGGAAGCTATGTAGAGTACGCATGTGTGAAAAAAACTTCCTAGTTTATCTAATCCGCGGTCAATGTCTTTCGAAATTAATCCGCAGTCATAAGTCATGGATGAACTATTTAGATCTTGCGTAACCTTTACAACCTTGACATAGGCATAAGTAATGTTCTCCGCGATTTTGATTCTATAAGACCATGCAACTTTGATTTGCTTGATCTCATTAACAATCACCATTTCCTCCCTCTCTCTAGATCAATAAGTGAATCAAGCCTTTCGGCTGACGCACGCAAGTCATTGTTTATGAAATACCCGTCTCCTTCCATATAATGTTCAATTCACTCAACAAATAACTTAGTTCTTTGTACTAAATTTTTCAAATCGAAAGCTTCTTGTTATGCATGTTTAATAATCTACAATCTTTCGCATGTGTTGCACTCATAATATATGTTTTTTTCCACATTAAGGAGAAAACATTTTAATTATCTATAGTGTGGAGGGGCAATGAACGTTTTCATTGTGTGGAATGTGAAAGTGGAATAAAAACTTTATTGTGCGAAACACTTCTCCACCCTTTCCTTTATCTCTTCACATAGCTCTTGTCTCAGACATACCAACTTCACACGCGTGGTCACCCAACAATGTGTCTTAGAATTATATTGCATATCAAGATTTTTCTCGATACATTGTACGAAATTTTGAGGTGTGAATTCATGCATTGTACCTGAACATAGTTAATATTTATGTATTAAAAAGTAGACTTCATTTAATATTAGATGCTAATTTTCTGTTAAAGTTAAAACAATTATTCGTATTATGTTCAAATATTTGGAATTTTTTAATACTTTGTATATAATGGCTAATTAACCGAGGTAATGTATGTGGAAGTACAAAATATCCCGAAAGAGAGTTTTTTTCCATGATTTGGGCACCTCACTTGAATTCATTGGTTTTTTATTTCCATTGTGTATGTTCTTAGCATTTTTTTACAAAAATCAACTCACTTCAACGTATTGAACATAAATCTACCGGCATAAACTATGAGTAGATACTCCAACAATACTCATAGCTTTTGAGTGAATTCTCCTTGCATAGATTTATATTTATAGTTATTATTGATAGTGTCTTAGTGAATCTAACTAGTATTGCCTAATAATTATTTGGAAACCTCGAACATTGTTTTGAAAACCACACATCGAATTGTTGAATTATCTCATATATCAAATAAAATGTCTCCGAATTAATTTTTGTTTCCAAATCCACGTATTAAATTCACTTTCAGAAGAGTGTAGAGAATAAATCATAATTCGATATAGTTCGTGCTCTTTTAAAAATTCCACCACATATTTTCTTTGCACACCCTTTATCTAACACATTGTTTCTCCTTATCCGCATATCACCAAATTAGTCTCTATTTGTCTAGAGATAAGAAACATTTGAAAACCTACTTCAAAGTTGTGCTACATCTCTGTCCGTTTCTCCACACTCCCTTATCTCCACACATACCCCTTCACCAGCACATATTCATGGCTTCATGCACCTTTTTCTTACACAACGAAACCTGAAAAGTTAAGATGGAATAAATGAAATAAGAGAAAAAAACCTAGTTATACTTGTCATAATGTCACCAGTTAGTGTGAGTGTCGGCGACCGAGTACTTATTGATGAAATGTCCCACCCCCTATGTTACATAAAGGACCCGCCTATGCTCTTTAACAAATTCCACCACACACGTGTTTCTTCGCACACCCTTTTTTCCCACATACCTTTTCTCCTTCCTCTACATATAAAAAAATGAGTCTCGAGTTGTCCATAGATACAAAACATTATGAAACCTACGTCAAATTTGTGTTATATATTTGTCTCCTTCTCTGCACTCCCTTATCTCCACACATGCCCCTTTAGATGCACATCCTTCTCTCCGCACATATTCACAACTCCATGCACTTGTTCTCCAACACAACGAAAAAAATCAAAACGAAATAAAAGCAAAACACACAACCTATCATAGCGTCAATGTTTGTGTCACTACCAATGTTAGAAATTATTGATGAAACACCCGCCGCTTACGTAAAGGACCTGCCTAGAGAATTGTGTAAATTTTAGGTGAAAGGCGCTCGCTTAGAGCATTGTGTAAATGTTAGTGTCAAAGGACTTACTCACGAAATGACTACTCAATAATTTTTTTTAAAATTGATTTATCACGCAGATGGAAAATCTGAAAAATTAATCGCCTTCAACCAGAATTATGTTACATCACAACTCGCTCGGAAAATTGAAAATTAGAAATATGATTTCTAGAAATTAGAAAAATATTTTTTGAATTTACATAAAAAGAAAAATAAAAGAAAAAGAAATATTTAATATTTTAACTTTGGTTAAAATTGTAAAAAAAACATGTTATAGTTCCTAGGGAGAGACTAATAAAATAAATGTATATATGGGGTTTTTAATGTCAAATCCAAGTTGAAAATTTGTATATATGGGTTGCAACTAATGCATTTTCTATTTCAAATATATATGTGTTATAAAAATGTTTAAATTATTTACCAAATATTTAATGAATTATTATCATTATAATCCAATTTTAAGGTCGCAGGCAGCGAGACACCAAATTGGTGTATGAGACCATGATACTCCCTTGTTTGTGGGAAAAGGGGCCCACCTAGCCTCAATGATTTGACTCGCTAAGTCTAAGAAGGCATACATAATCTTACCCACTCTACCCCCTTTTGAACATGTGACCTCCAAATTTGGGTATGAGACCATGAGACCCCCTTGTTTTTGGGGCAAGACACCCACCTAGACTCAATGATTTGACTAGCGCTAAGTCTCGAGCCATACATACTCTACCCCACTATACCCTTTTGAACTTGTGACCTCAGAGGAAACACATACTCTTAACCATTAGTCCCACTCAATGTGTAATGTCAAAATCTATCCGTAATGTTAAAATTAAATGAATTTCTAATATATCTAGAGTATTTCAGATGTCAAACTCGGATTATCGACGCCGTCATTTTTTGTTTCACGTCTCCGCAGTAGCCAACAACGTAGAAGCTCCGCGCATTACCACAACCTATGACCCTTTAACTATGGAGAACCTCGCATAGAGAGCCCGGTCTCTTCCGCATCACCCTTAACGTAGAACCCTCCATAGCAACCATTAACGTAGTAACCCGACCGCGCAACGAAAGCACGGATCCCCCGCATTAACGGTTCATACATGAAGGAGCGCTTTACAAATGAAGAAAAATTACACGTTCAAACGTAGATCAAGAGGACAACATCGCAATAGACACAGTATTATGATGCGTCTCTTCGATAACAAGAACGTATAACTCAAAGAAAGGGTGATTCGAGCGTTCTTCCTCGGAGCATCGGAGCTTCTGGCTCTACTAGAACAAGATCACACTATAAAAAACATTATAACAAAAAAATAGACAATAAAATATCATGACTAAGAAAACACATTACCGCACCTCCCATCAACAACGATAATAAGAAAGTAGTAAAATATCTCGTCTCATAAGTTAAATAATACTGGGAGATGGAGGTTTTTAACAAAGGAATTAATTTCTATCGTAGTCCGGGGCGTATTCCAAAAGGAAGAAATCATTTGCGATATCGAGGACGACATTAAACCTCTCAAAGAAAAAGACAAAGAACTTGTGAGACAAGAAAAGTGTCGTCATTATGAATAAAGCCAAACTTCCAAAAAAGAAATTTAAGTAAAGAAATCGCTTAAATGCCTTAAAAACTTAAGAAATAATGAGAAGATAGTCATCTTAAAAGCTGATAAAGGGGAGCTATAGTGGTTATGGACAAAGAATAATGTGTAAATAAAATGAGAGATCACCTCCAAAAGTAGTGGCAGGTTATAAGAAACTCAATGAAAATCCCTACGCCAAAGTCATAAAAAATGTCAGAAAAAGAACTAAGGAATGTAACCTTGATGATAAAATAAAAAGTGCCTATACGAGTAAGGTGAGATCATGCCCCGCATTTATGGTGCCTCCCAAGATACATAAGCCCGGTGCGCCCTAAGACCCATCGTCAATACTATTGAGCTCCAACTTATGAATTACCCAAATTTGTGCTAGCACCCTCACTCCTGCAGTCGAAAAACTAGCTCATTCATTAAAGACTCCGATCATTATGTGGACTTTATTAAGAAGGCCAAGTTGGAACCCGAGATAAATTTTTAGCTTTGATGTTGTACAACTCTTCACTAAAATCCTTTCGATGAAGCGAGCCCAAGTAGTAAAAGATGTTGCGGACCCCCAGATGCGCTAGGCTTGGCGAGATTTGTCTCCGCTCCCACCTTCTTCACCTTCAAGGAGAAATATTTGAACAAACATCTAGAGTTGGTATGGGTTCCCCATTTTCCTCCATAGTGGCCAACCTCTTCATGAAAAATTTTGAAAAGAAAGCCCTAGACTCCTACCCATTGAAACCTAAATTCGGATTAGGTTTGTGGATGACACCAATGTCGATTGTCACATGGAAATGAGGAATTAAAAAAGCTTCTTGGACCACCTTAATAGCATTTCCAAAGATATACAATTTACAATGGAAGGTGAAGTAGACAACCATATCCCTTTCTTGACATTCTCCTCTTAAGAAATGAAGACGAACCCCTTGGGCACAAAGGTTCGTGAAGAAATCACATCCTGACAATTACATGCATGCCGATTTACACCACTACTCCCGCCCAAAATATGGGGGTCCTATCGACTCTTTCACAAGAGCTTTTAGAATATCGGATGATTCTCACATTGAGGAAGAAATATAGCATCTAAGAAGATCATTTGTGAACTTGGGATACAGAGAAGAAAGACATCGCAGAGCTATTCAAATATCTAGATCCTGAAACAAAATAATTCCAATTGATAATGTCAGCGACAACAAAATCTTATCTCCCCTATATACAAGGGGTTATAGACAAGATGGAAAAAGTTCTAGCCAAGAAAGACATTAGAGCATCCTTCAAACCTCTAATTACTATTAGACAAAGGATGAAATCAAGGATGATCCCGACCACCTCCAACGAAAAGGGGTCTACAAAATTAATTGTTCATGTGGAGATAGCTATATTGGGAAATAGCCGGGACCTTTAAAATAAGATTTAAAGAACATGGGAGACATTAGAATAGCAAGAACCAAAACCTCAACTTTGCACGTAACACTCCAATAATACACGTCACCACATATGCTTGAGGATGCGGTAGTCATTGCCAATGAAAAGCATCGGTTTAAGTGTAAAGTGCGAGAAGCTGGAAATCATTAAACACCTCATAAACCTCAATAGAGATGGAGGCTTAGAGATTAGCAGGAATTGGATTCACATCCTTTCCCGCAATTAAAATCTTCCTCCACTCAAATTTGGTTGTCGTGGTCCTGGTCTCTTTCCTCTCACTTAGCATTGCCCTTTCTCGCGTACTGACAGTAGCCTTTTTCATTTACTCACCCTCTCTCCTTTCCCCTTCCACCCTTCTTCCTATCTCCTTTATCCATTCTAGGCCCTTCCTTTTGTCAACCTTTCGCCTTTCCTTAGTTCTTTTCATATCTCTAAACCTCCTCATCTTTAGCTCCCCCCTCTTGTCTCTCGCATCCTATTTTAATTTATCTTATTAAGAGGAGCTGCATTACCTAATTATATACCCTTATAAATCGTAATAAGAATAACTATAATAATCAGTCAATTTCTCCCGCTTTGTGATCATTTTTTATGACCCTCTATTATGTGAAAGCTCCCCTTTTCTTTCTATCTATAATATAATTATTAAAAATATACCTAGTATTGTTCCTTAGGTTAGTAACAACCTTCCTTATAGTTTGATAACCTCACTTTTATAATTAATTCAAATAATGTAAAAATTTAATTAATTTTAATGAAATGAATATTATATTAATTTTACAACATAATTATAAATATTTTTAGTCACTTTTCATTACTGGTTGGATTCATTTTATTATAACAAAAGGAATATTATATTAATGAATATTATAAATGAATATTATATAAATATTACAATAAAATGAATATTATATTAATAATTATTATATAAAATTATAAATATTTTTACATTAATACATTATACACCTATCTTCCCAACTTTATCTATTTCTATAAACCTTTAGGATCAACATTATAATAAAGGTTTCCTTTTCAAATAATATCATTATTTCTAATCACGAGTGGTCCTTTTAGACAATAAATTAACATTAATAGAAATAAATTATCAATTTAAATAAATAAATAAAAATAAAATAAAATAAAAATAAATAATAAATAATAATAAATAAATAAATTTATTGGTTGGCCCTTTTCATCTCCTTTTTTCACTATTTATTGACCTATGATTTGTTCTCTTCAGTAGGTCGTCCCGAAGATGAGTCTTGATTTAGACTCGAAACGTAGACCAAAAAATGACGAGCGTGGATAATCCAAGTTTGACATCTAAAAAACTACACCACGTAAAACCTCCAATCAAGCATATCTAGATTAACTTATTATTTAAGCTTCATATTTAAATTATATTTTTGTTCTCTTAAATAGTTTTGAAGAGGTTTGAAGAAAATAATGACTCCTCTAAGCAATAACAATGTTTCACAACCACATATCCCTATGATCATGAAAGATTAGCGAAATTTGCACTAATCAAAAACAAAAACATTACGGAAAGCGTACAGGGTGGCATGATGGGCCTTGTGCGTTGGGGTGGGGGGAGGGGACATCGATTCTTGATGTTCGATATGGATAATATTTGGAGAATTTTTTATTAATTGTATAATTTATCCTTACTAATCTAATATTCCAATGAATTTCATAACTACATTTTCGTTCATGTATTTGTTTATTCAATTTAATGCAAACAAATCATTATGGATTATTGCATTGCAAAAATTATGTGTAATTATGCATCACAAACATGAAAAATCATATTCATTCTTCATCAATTGACATATTGTTTCAAAACAACTTTCACCATAAATACTCTTGAACCTACAAAATGTCTTAAACATATATCTACTCGTGATTTCCTCTATTTGCATTCATCTATGTTTTGTTTTCGTATGTTCTTATATTCATTATATATTCACGATCAATTCTTATTGAACATTTTTTCCTACACATAAGTGATTTAAAATATGCGGAAATTGCATTTTGATCATGGAACAATATGTCGTAACTTTCTTAGCATAAATTTGAATTAAAATGCAAACAACCTTTAATTGTTTTCTTTGCCAAAGTCTTATCGAATTTTTAGCCAATTCCATAACCAATCTATACAAAATATGTGCCCCAAAAATTCCTCATTATTTTTTCAATCATAGAAGTTAAGATGATTTTATCATCCTTTCCAAGTATACATTAAAACTATTTATACTATACATTTGTATCAATACATATATGTTCAATTCACGTTCATAAGATAACATTGCTTCAACGTTCCATTCATCTAAACAATTTATAAAATGTTCTATTGTTCCTTCACGTAATTTTGTTTACATGTATCTAAAATGAAATAAATTCCACACACCATCGAGTAGGAAATCTCCTACAACATATGCAAAATTGTTTAAACAAAATAGATTATGCTAGCTTAGAATTGTATTTGTACGATATCTTTTTGCGAAAGCAAAACAATTACTTCTCCATCGATGCTTTAGCAACTACACGTTTAAACATGTTCTAAATTGACTCATGAGATATTTATCTATGATAAACATAACATAAACAACATCTAGGAAAACGAACAACATTATATATCTATACACGATAAATCCATAGGATAACAAAAAATACACACATTAATAGCATATGCATATATATACATTGATTCTCGTAAAAATCTTATATAGGAACGAGATTTAGGATTAGGATTCACCATGTGCTTGATCAAGATATTGTAGAATTTGTCCTTGTTTTCGAAGAAAACTTATGTGCATAATTCTTACGTTTAAACGAAAAAAACACACAACACTTAGAACAATACTCTTCACTATCGATTCCAACAACTAGAAAAATAAAAACTTAGTAGAGCATGTACAAAAGACACTTATGCGAAAAAATCATTTCGTAACAAGCCTCGATAACTAATCGAATATGTGTTTCCAACAAACATGTAAAAAAATGCACGATGAATGCCTCGCTAATGAAACTATGAACACATTACTTATTAAAATTAAGTTAAAAAAAGATTTATAAGACTTACATATTTTAATTTTTTATTTACACCGAAGAACAAATGTGCACAATAACAAACACAATCTTTCTAGGGAAAATTTCCCGCAATTTTCCATGCATTCTCCTTTGCATAGTTCTCTTGCACACCTTCCTTCCACACAATAATACTTTTAAACAATCCAAACCACTTAATATTAATCACTTTTCATAATGTATCAATGAATAGTTATTGTTCAAAGTGAAAAGAAGCAAAGGAAGCTATGCAAGTACGCATGTGTGAAAAAAATATTCCTAACTTATCTAATTTGGCGATCAATGTCTTTCTCACAAATTAATCCGAGTCATAAGTCATGCATGAACTGTTTAGATCTTGCATAATCTTTACAACTTGATATAGGCGTAATTAATGTTCTCTCGTATTCTAATTCTATAAGACCCTCAGTAACTTTTATTTGCTTCATCCGATTAACATTCACCAATTCCTACCTATCTAGATCAATAAGTGAATCAAGCCTTTGGCTAGAAGCATGCAAGTCGTTGTTTATGAAATACATGTCTCCTTCGAGATCATGTTCAATTCACTCAACAAATAACTTAGTTCTCCTGTATTTAAATGTTGAAAATCGAAAGCTTCTGTTATGCATGTTCAATAATCTACAATATTTCGCATATATTACTCGATAATATATGTTTTTACCGCACAGTAAGAGAAAGTTTTTAATTGTCTACGTGAGGAGGCGTGGGTGAATGTTTTTATTGTGTGGAATGTGAAAGTGGAATAAAAAATTTTATCGCACGAAACACTTCTCTCGCCTTCCTTTATCTTCGCACATAGCTCTTGTATGCACATCCCCTCTTCACACATGTGGTCACCTAACAATGTGTCTTAGAATTATAATGCATATCAAGATTTTCTCGATACATTGTAGGAAATGTTGAGGTGTGAGATCATGCATTGTAGCTCGAACATAGTCAATAGTTACGTATTAAAAGGAAACGTCAATTAATATTAGATACAAAGTTTTTGGTTAAAGTTAAAACATCTATTTTTATTATGTTCAAATATTTGAAATTTTTTGATAAATTGTATATAATGGCTAATACTCGAGGTGATGTATGTGGAGGTACGAAATATCCCGAAAGAGAGTTTTTGTTCCATGATTTGGGCAACTCTCTTGAAGGCATTAGTTTTTTATTTCCATTGTGTATGATCTTAACATTTTCTTTACAAAAAATCAACTCACTAACGCATTGAACATAAATCTACTGGCATAAACTATGAGTAGATGCTCCAACAATACTCATAGCTTTTGAATGCATTCTCCTTGCATAGATTTATATTTATAGTTATTATTGATAGTCTCTTAACGAATCTAACTAGTATTGCATAATAATTATTTAGAAACCGGAACATAGTTTTGAAAACCACACATCAAATTGTTGAATCATCTCGATATCAAATAAAATGTCTCCTGAAATTAAATTTTTTGTTGCCAACTCCATGATAAATTCACCTTCGGGAGAGTGTAGAGAAGAAATAATAATTCGATATAGTTCGTGCTTTTTAACAAATTCCACCACACATTTTTCTTTGCACACCCCTTTTATCTAACACATTGTTTCTCCCTTATCCACATATCACAAAATTAGTCTCTATTGTCCCGGGAGATAAAAACATTTGAAAACCTACTTCAAAGTTGTGCTACATCCGTCTCCTTCTCCACACATACCCCCTACACCCACACATATCCATGGTTCCATGCATATTTTTCTTGCACAACAAAACTTGAAAAAATTTAAGATGGAGGAAAAAAGTTTTAAATGAAATAAGAGAAAAACCATTAGTTATTCTTGTCATAGTGTCGCTATTAATGTCGCATCAATGTTCGAGTACTTATCGATGAAATGCCCCACTCTCACTTACGTAGAGGGACCTCGATCGGTGTTCTTTAACAAATTTCACCACTAACGGTTCTCCGCACACCTTTTTTCCCATGTACCATTTCCTTCCTCTACATTTCAAAAAATGAGGCTCAGTTGTCCATAGATACGAAATATTATGAAACCTACTTAGAAGTTGTGTTATGTCTTTGTCTCCTTCTTTACACTCCCTTATCTCCACACATACCCCTTCAAATGCACATCCTTCACTCCGCACACATTCACAACTCCATGCACTTGTTCTCAAACACATCAAAACAAAATAAAAGAAAAACGCACCACTCGTCATAGCGACAATGTTTATGTCACTACCAATGTTAGAGTAATTATCGATGAAACACCTTGCTCACTTATGTAAAGGACCGCTTAGATCATTGTGTAAATATTAGTGTCAAAGGACATGCTTAGACCATTGTGTAAATGTTAGTGTCAAAGGACTTACTCACAAAATGAATACTCAATAATTATTATTTTAAATTGATTTATCACGCAATGGAAAATAATGAAAATAAATCACCTTCAGCAGGGGAATTATGTTCGATCACAACTTGCTCACAGAATTTAAAAGTAGAAATATGATTTTCAGAAATAAAAAAAATATTTTTGAATTTACATATATATATATATTTGATATTTTAACTTTGGTTAAAAATTGTATAAAAAAACATGTTATAGTCCCTGTGGGTGAGACTAATAACATAAATGTATATATGGGGTTGCAATTAATGCATTTTCTATCTCAAATATATCTTGTTTTTTTTGTTATAAAATGTTTAAATTATTTACCAAATATTTAATGAATTATTATTATTATTATTATTATCATCTAATTTTAAGGTCACGCCAAGCAAGACACCGCACTGATGTATGAGACCATGAGACCCCGTTGTTTGTGGGACAAGGGACCCACCTACACTCAATTATTTCACTGCTAAGTCTAAGAAGGCATACATACTCTACCCCACTCTACCCCTTTTGAACATGTGACCTCCAAATTGGGGTATGAGACCATGAGACGGTTTGTGGGACAAGGGACCCACCTAGACTCAATGATTTGATCTGCTAAGTCTACCAAGGCATACATACTTTTACCCCACTATACCCCCTTTTGAACCTGTGACCTCTAAGGAGGAAACACGTACTCTTAACCATTAGTCTCATTCAAATCTGTAATGTCAAAATATTTCTATAATGTTAAAATTAAATAAATTTCTAATATATCTAAAGTAACTTATCATTTAAACTTCATATTTAAATTATATTTTTATTCTTTTAAATAGTTTTGAAGAAAATAATGACTCTCAAAGGCATAACAATGTTTCACAACCACATATCCCTAGGATCATGAAATATTAAAAAAATTGCACAATCAAAACAAAAACATTATTACATTCTTAATTGAAAACACAATAATATATAAACTCTCAATATTATATATATATATATATTAATTATCATAGCAAGTCAATCATTTTCAAAATAAATAACTAACTTTCAATATTTTTTAGGCTGATAGGCCTTCTCTTTTCGAAAGAGAGCCGCTCATCACAACATTTTTAATACCTCATCGACACGTGTTCCCCGACAATTTTAATCTTTAGTGAGCAGATCGTCAGTCGACACCCGTTCCGTCGTGCGGTTGAGTTGCACGACACCGTTCGATCGGTTACAAAAACCATTGTTTTATGTTCTCGTTGTGATCGGCAATAACTCTTTTAAAAGATTTATGCCCCGATTTTCGATACCTTCGCTACCCTCTTCATCAATGGCAGAGCCGCAGTGTGAATCAGGTAGCTTCGACGAGCATACAAGCTCGAAGGATATTTTCAAGCGCCCTAGAATGATATTTCAGGAATTTTATCCTGTTAGTTTCGGTATGCTTTGAGAACTAAAGTTTTGAGGCCCGGACCCCATTTTTTAAGTCAAATGTTTTTAAAAATGTCGATGTCCTTATGATCTGTCTCGTAATCCACCAAAGGTTGTTGAATTCGAAGGATATTGGAAGGCATGAGGTCCGCAGGAGCCCGTAGCATAGCGGAGAATAATCCGCTTCGCCATGCCAACCCAAGTCTCACGCGGCCAAGCGAGGCGCATGGAGATCCGGAAATTGAAGGTTATCGCAACGTTTCCCATCGGCAAGCCTACCGAGATGCCGACGAAAAAGAATTAAATTTACCATTTTGGGCCGTGATTTTGCCAGGGATCACGGGGAAATGTCCAGGGATGGGTTCGGGCAGATCCAGCCCACAAATGAGGCCTCGACGTCTGAAATGAATAAGAGGCGGTGTCTTTCGGCTTTTCCGTTAACGAGCGAGCGAAGGCTGCGGGAACCCTGGATCGGGCAGACTCAAAGAAGAGGTCGCCGAGAGAACCGATGGTTGCGGTAGTAGTTGTTCATAATATTTGTCCGAGAACATTCTTTCTCGCCGTCCGTGGAAGGTGAAGAGAAATGGAGGATGCGGTTTCAATTCTCCCGCTTTTAATTACACGAAAAATGAAAGTTATACGAAGAGCATTTCGACGTTACATTTTTTTGGCGTTCTACGATGGCCATGGCGGATCGCAGAGTTCGTAACAAATATTTTCTTGCATTTCGCTCCCAGTTGGTTCATAAATTATCAAGAAAATGATGAATGTGCTCATATCTTTAATTTATCGAGCGGCCTTGTTCTATAAAGAACGCTTTCCACGGGGTTCTCACCGAGGAGTTGAAGGTTCTTGGCGGCAACGTGCGAGACGAGACACAATGGCGCAGGTCGCGACCGCTTGTTTTGGGAGTGGACTGTCGAGGTCTTATCCGGCGAGATCGGTGCGTAAATGACCGCATAACATAAGGCGAACAATGAGAGAGTATAGGGATTTGAAGGAGGGAGATTGAGGAGGCTACTAATGGTGGTATACGTAGCTTGGCCATAGGGTGCCCTAGGTCAGTAGCTCTTTGGTCGGTGGAGACTAGCATTGAGGCGAGTCAAGAATTTGCACCATGGGATCCATGGGAAGGGCATGTCCGTGAAGTTCGTGAAGGGGGATTTGGGGGCTGATGGGTCTTATTACTCTACAGACCGAAGAAGGGTGTTCTCATGGAGAGCAGAGACCAATATGATGTTGATGAGCCTCGCAAAAGTGGCAAGCTCTCATGTCACGGGGTTCACCTGGATGGATATTGAGACTGGGCAGTTGTGATAGAATGGAAGTTTGAGAAGGATGGGACTCCCATCACGATGCAGATATTACGTAAATGATAGCAAGGGTGCACAGCTGGATGCCGCAGAGTCTGACCTTCATGGGGCTTGCATGACAATAGGTCATGTGCTGTGGGATATGAGAGATACGCATGGTATTGTTCAACAGTCTGATAGCACGTGTTTTGAATTGAGCCGATGGTCATCAATTTGCGAGAGGTATAAATCTTTCGCAGTGCTTTGCAACTCATCGGGGATGGATGCGTAGTGATTGGATCCAAACGGATGGGAAGATTCGGCTTTATGGGAAAACATCTATGAGGGTGGAAAAACAACGTTTCAGTGTCTTGGTTCACCGATCACACATGTTGATGCTACTTATGAGGGGAAGTGGATTCTTGGGACCACCGATGCCTATCTTATTCTTATGCAAGATCGTCTTTCACGGAAAAGATGGAAAACCAAAGACAAGTTTTTCGAAGTGATGGGGCACAAGATTCCAGCTCCGAGATTGCTCAAGCTTACTCCAAATGGATGCACATCTATCGGAAAGAATAACCCTCCATGGTGGTCAGTCTCTCTTGGTAAGTGTCACCGATATGCATTTTGGTCTTCTAATTTGTATTGTTTTTTCTCTTTCCCTCATGTTGTTTATTTGACTTTAATGTCCCGTTCAATTTCGAACCGCAACTACTACTTGTCTCTAATATATATTGAAATCATTGATTTCCATTTCATGAAAAGTAAATCAATGAATGTTTCTATTCATTGCACTCTCAAAAATTGAACAAATTTCTATAGGCACCGCTCGAATCTTTGTTTCTTGGAAATAAATAGCTTTACTGAGATTGAGCGCCTACCGAAATAGATAGCACTCTATTGTGGTCCGTTCTCGATTTTCGCTCGTATTTGTGCAAATCTGGCATCAAGGGTGATGGGTGAATTGGTTTCATTAGTTTGGACCATTTGTAACTGCTTTCTTAATACTTCAGTAAAATCATATTTCATTCAAATTTCTTATTCTCACAAGTACTTTAATTTTTCAATGCTGTAGACGTACTTCTTTGCTTGTTGGATCTTTCTATAATGCTTTTCCAAGTTTGATATTGAACTCTAGCGCAAATTTCCCTAATGTTTTCAACTTCAATAATACTTTACTTTCTTTGCCCTACATGTACGTGTTCCCGATGACTTTTCATTTCAAAGATGGCGATGCACTAACCTACGATTACCAATTTTAAACTTTTATAGGATCCCGATGGTTTATCCAAAATTTGGAAGGCGACTTTCTATACATTGTAAAGAGATTCGAACCATTAACTTGTTAAATTGTGCTAGATACAAGGACCCTTAGGGTTACAATGAATTATGACTATTAAGACCTGAATTGAATTCTAACTATTTTTGGATTAATGCTCACACAGCCTCTTCAACAACCATATGTAATCCAAATTTTTATATACTACAAATTTTCCCTATTTGTGTGAATTAAATTATGTTATACTTCATATAGTTATATATTTCTATCAAAATTTGATTTTAGTGTCATTAACCTTCAAAACCCTCGGAGTGGTTTTCTTTACCAGTTGGTATGGAAACTTTTTTTGAAGTGGTTTCTCTTTTCTTACGCAGTATGGTATTAAAACTTATGTTTAGCTTTGTATAATTGGTACAATCTTTCGACCGTGAAATATTTTTCCAGCTTTGTTACAATATTCATTTGAATTCCCCTTTTTTTCTCAAAAGTACTATTGGAATAGTAACTTTAGGTAATATGTGTTGTTAGGTTTGAGAGTTTCACTCTTAAAGGGATTTTCTAATTCGGGCATAGTCGGTGTCCCCCATTAAAAAAATTACTTCCTTTGTTATAATGTTTCATTGTTTCAAGCTCTTGGAATCCATTTCATTATGGGTCTAAAATCCTTGAGGAAAATTGTATTCCCTTTATGATTGAATTGAAACATTTACCTTTGGATATGATTCTCGATTTAAGTAAAAGTAAATTTTGATTCAGTGTTGATGCATCGATATGATGCTTATTATTAAGTTCATAAATATCTAAATAGTAATTCTGCAGATTTTGATTCAACGTCGATGCATCGATATGATGCTATTATTAAGTTCATAAATATCAAAATAGTAATTCTGATGAACTCTGCTGAACTTGATGTTAGGCAAGTGTCATTTCGAACTTTCTGGATGTTTGGTGTGCATTACGTACCTTTCGCTTGTGGGAGTGGGGTTACAAATTTCATGATTGTTTTTTTCGATAATCATACCCACATACCATAAGCAAGTCTGCGTAGTTTATCCATCTTTCCGCACGACGTAGCTATCCATACAGAGAGCTTTGTTTTCATGAACCGAACACTCGTAATATTGTTCAATTGATACGCATTAGTTTTTTAGAAAACTCAACACTATGTAATATTGTTCAATTGATACATATTAGTCTTTGGAAAACCGAACACTTGTTGCAAAATTCGAATGCGGATCCACCATAAACAAATGTCTCTGCAGGATCGTTGTTTCAGCTCTTTTTCTTTTGGTGGGTTCTTGAATCTTTCCTTTCAACTTGCCTTATTGAGGTGAAATGTGTTCTTGTCCAAACATCAAGACTTTATATTATTGCTAGGTAAGATTGGCTTCTTGTCTCTCTACTCGAGATTTTCATGAAGGTCGCTTGAGTTTCCGCAAGTATTGATATAGACCAGTTATATTCGATTTTGTCTCCCAACAAGCTCAACCCCCAACTCGTTCCTTCAAATTTTTTGGGGGACTAGAAGATACCATTACTTGCAAAGTTATCTGCTTTTGGCATCGTGGATGGGATTTATAGCTATCTAAAGGATTTTCTAAGGGATATGTATGGTAGTGGTTGAAATAAATTGCATTTCCATATTGTACCCATGGTAAAATATGGACTAATATTTCGATTCTGCTTTAGATGAGTTTGAAGATTTGAATCGAAACTACATCCAGGATGTTTTCTAACAGTTTATCTTCAAGTTCAAAGTGTACTTCTTTTAAGCTCTCTCTTCCTGCTTGCATGTGAAATTCTTGAGCTCCTTTGCCATAACTCTGAAGAAGTTCATGTTTGAATGACAACCTTTGCAAGATGTGGGTAATAGCATGGTCACTACCACCTATACAATGCATCCGAAGTTGAAACATCTTCATTGCCATCCATTTTAAGGACTTTATCATAGAAATCTTCCGTAATTAATCACGTACACTTGTTTATATTTGGCCCAAGCGTACTTTTCATTGTGCCTTTTAGGTATAATGTCAAAACTAGGAAGATCACTTTGAACTAGGGAAATATCTATGTTCAAAGAAAGCATAAGAATAAGATGCATTTTGCAAATAGGACAATGAGAAAAATATTGTTTTTTTGACAGTCGAGTAGTACCAAGTAGACATATTTTAGGCAGCCTCAAATCATTATTTTTCATGGCACTCATGATGATTGAGTAGTAGGAACTCGCGTAGAAACTCTTAGCAATGTCATAATGGAGGCTAGGTAAACATATAAATGCATTGTTTGAAAACTCGTTGGGAGTGATTTTTTCAAGGTTTGTTTCAGAATTAAAAAGAATAGCATCTTTCTGATTTTGGTTTCTTTAGAATAGGATTAGCATGACTAGCATTCAGTTTTTGACTCCATAATTTCAAAAAAGTGGATAGGCATTTACCCATTCTTAACATCTACTCTCTACCCATGAGAAAAGAAACGCAAATGACCATGTTTATTTTTTAGCTTTTAGTTATCACCTCCTTTTTTGTAATCTTTTTTATTACAAAATATCTCAATCTTTAAAATGTATTGGAAACCTAAATTTTTCCCTTAAATGTCTCCAATTCTGAATCTATTCAAGAATGAGCTATGCATATACCAGAGCATGGTAGGCCCTGTCCTCTCTGCAGGGCATGCATTGATGGGCTAATGGGTCTTTCTTGAAGGAGACAGATCTATGCTTAAGATAGTGTGTTTAGGGGCATACCCATGCAGATGTTACACAACATGGGTGGTTCAAACGACCAAGCTACAGCCAAAGCAGTGGGTGCTAATAAGTGTGGAGTAATGTTTGAGTCTCGGGTGTCCCCAGCCCAATATTAGAATCGGAACAATCAATGTTCTTAGAGAACTGTTGATCATGGGAATGCTGTTAAACTTTTTCGATATAGTCTCTCTCAAACATGTTAGAGAAAGCTTGATTCCTTGATCTTAATGGAGGGATTCAATTGTGCATTTCATGCTCTTTTGATAGTTGAGTAGAGAGCTTATGACGATTAAAGAATAAAAAAATCTATGATCATAAATTGAGGTAACCAACAAGGAACATTTATATAATATAGGACATGGTTATATACTCCCAGATATTCTGAAGGATGACATTATTTGTTTGATGTTGCAGATATGTGGCTAAAGGGAAAAAAAAATTTGCAGCCTCATCATCTATTACATGGACTAGCAGAAGTAACAGGAGAGAACAATGAAGGCCAAAAGCTTCAAGATGGGCCGTTTGGAGATGTGTTGAGGTCCACACAGGTATAGTTAGATCTTTTCATTGTTTAGAAGACATGCAACATTATTGCATTTCCATAAATAGTAGACTTCAAAATCTGTGTAGTCACGCCTGTTTCAGACTCCACTCCGGCTGTTCAGAAAGATCGCGTAGCAGTACAACGGTAAAATCCATGGCCCTTTCAATCCCATAAAAAAATCCCCAAATACACCAAGAATTCAGATCAATCAACCTCTATAATTTGTCTTAAATTTATTCAGTTCAATCAACTTCCCTAATTTCTCTTAAATTTCTTCAAATAAATACACATTACTAAAATTTACTGATCTTGCACCTTGTGAGCCAGAGTATGGCTCTTGTGCAGCTCAATGGCTTCTTTTCCGTTCCTTCTGCAACTTCTTTGCGGACAATTTCGTATAGGAATTTGTATTCAGATTTACCGGACCCGCAGATTTCCTCCAGTCGCTGAGAATAAAATATAATTATTCTATCAGGGATTCAACCTACAATTACAATAAGAAGTCTTCCCAGTTCTTTGAAAAGCAAATGATGTAATTCACAATATCATTCAAAAAATCTTACGTGTTAGTAACGGATATTTATTGAGTTCGTTACTTAACCCAAAAAATATTACTTAACGCACCTAATTTGAACATATTTAGATGGTCGATTTCTGGAATATCTCTAAAATTTCACAGACAACAGTGAATTCAAATAATTTAATTATCTATCCAGTGGATTCCCAAATATTCCCACTTAACATCCACTCCTCTATACCTACTCTTATAAATGTAGATTATTCAAATTGTATATTTCTGAAATATCCCGAAATCCTATGAACAGCAACCAGTTCAAATAATTTAAGCCTCTGCTATCCATGGGATACCCAAATATTTCCGATATAAATCAAAACACCTATAAAAAAACGGCTAGAGATTTTTTAACAATATGAAAATATATCACAACTAGCCCAAATTCAATTTTGCATGGGTTATATTCTCATTAGTAACAAAACTAACCCTAAATGCCTGCGTTCAGAAAGTTCTCTTAGAAGAGCCCAAAGCTGTACCCATAAGTAGCTGCGAAATAGAAATAAAGTTAATTATGGAGAGGCAAGGCTGAAAAATGCTATTACACTTTGTGGACCTGCATATATAAAATTATAGCTGGTTATTACCACAGCTAACCTAGAATAGTTTTTTACCTAGTCAATTTCTCATTCAGTACCACAACTAACCTAAAGTCTATTTTTTGATAGGTTTGAATCAAAGCTCATTCACTGTAACTCTGAATATCCCTTTAAAATAAAATTGGGAGTTTCTGTTTAAAAATCCTGCACATATGAATTTTCTTGAAGCTGAAACAAATAATCTCCCTGCTAAGATTGTTTACCTGAATGTTTCCCTGAATATCTGATCTTATAACGGCCATAGAAGGTCCGAGTTTATCTGCAACACAGGGTTTTTCTTTTGTTCTGTAAAATCCCTATCAGGGGAAGTAATAAACTCATACACAAAAAGCCAAGGATCCCCCTGAAGGGGAGGAAGGAATCAAAAAGAAAATGCAGATTTGAAGAGCATTTACACTACATTACATCTAAACCGCCGGTGTTGTTGGAGAGGCAGCTGGTGCAGTTGCAACTGACTACCACTACCCTCATCACGTTTTCTGCATTTTTTTTAGTATATTGCTGAGCTCTGTTCGTCCTTTTTCTATGTATAGTCAGGACAACTATGGGAAAATTTGTCAAGAGGAAATGTCAGCTCTTGATGGAACACCATCCTGAAGCAAAGCCAACAACACTAACGGAGTATGGCAGTGGAATCGTTTTGTCAAGATTTGGAAAAGCCAATGCAATCTCAGCTGGGAGGTGGCCACAACAAATTCTGTTTCAGTCGACAATTTTGACCTTGTTTTGAATCTTAACTTTTTTTGGTGAACGTGTTTTGAATATTGATACAATTCCCCGAAACCAGGGGACAAACCTCTTAGAATTCAATTAACATTCCAATTATGCCAAGCCCAGGGGTTGCAAACCCAAATTATAAAATGGCATATGGGATTCGTATATTTGCGTTATGTTAAAGCTTTGCGATATTTGGAAGTGGAAGAAAATGGAGTTGGGAGCACATATAGCCTCGAAGGAAGCACAAGACCTGCAGATGGAGGTGATGGTTAATGGAGCGAAGAATGAAGAGGGCGATGTTTTAAAAGGAAACAAACTGCATGCTCACTTTCATGGCAGCAACTTCAAGCTGGTTGACTCCTTAGATTTGGAGTCGAGTACAGTTTCTGGAATGGATGCTCATGGCTCAGTCAGTATCAATAATAAAATGAACTCATATATATTATATTGTATCCTTGAGGTTGTTTTTATATCTCTAGGATTTTTTTTATAGTTCAAGTGTGATGGGATCATATCAAATGCATTATTGCTAACTCAGATTGAGGTTCTCAAAATCTATGTTACAAGAAGATATAAACAAGAAGTTCTTACAATCTATGCACAAGAAGAGAGAAACATATGTTAGTAGTAGCACAACGTCCATGGATTATAAGTTTTTTTTGAAACCGTATTTTTAAATGTAAAATTCCCATTGTCTGGCTTCCTCAGTTTGCGAAAATTAAGAATAATGCAATTAAAAGTTTCTACTCAACCTGATGTTCAAGACAAAGCTTGATCGTGGTGTTTAGTCAATTAGTTTATAATTAGAGCTTGTTGTTGTTGTTTTTGCAGAATCTGGTCACAGTGGCCTCCATTCTCCAACTGGCCTTTCAGAGTATTGAGATGGTTTATGGGAACATAGGAACTTCTCCCCCCTTTATATGTTTGCTAGCACTTTCAGAGATCCATCATCCAGATGATGTTCTTGGTGCTCTGTCTCTCATAATATTCTCGGTCACTCTTTTGCCACTGCTCAAATACGTTTACATTGTACTTTGGGCCAATTATAACGGTGATGTATGTAATATGAACCAAAATACGATTTTCAACGTTAATTTTCTCTCTGTATTCTGGATATAAGCTGATATAAGCTTATTGTGAAGATTAATGAGATGGCAGGTGGGATTTTTTGCACCTTATTTCTTTATATGCCGCCATGCAAAAGTGAGTGTCGTGAGGATAGGGAACTTTCATCATATAAGCTTGCAGTGCCCAGTAAACAGCTCAAAAGAGCTTTGAAAATAACAATAAAATTTTAGAAAAAAAGAAATGCAGCTAAAACAATTTTGCTCATACTGGCCCTTCTTGGTACCTCCATGGTTATTGGAGATGGTGTGCTCACTCCTTGTATCGAAGGTATTATTCATCATACATATTATCCATTTCATAAATACAAATTTCCCTGTGTTTAGATATTCTGATCCAGTTATTAAAATGGTAAATTTTGGCAAAATATAATGGCTTCTAATGGCTTCTAATGGCTTCCTCCAGGGACAGTAAAACACAGAATACTTCATGTTAATATTGAGATAATAGATTAGTTTTAAATAGGGATGACACATAATACTTCATGTTAATATTGAGATAATAGATCGGTTTTAAATAGGGCTGGTTATTTTTTTTTAAATGAGTTGTCCCTAGGCAGCCATTCTACAGTCTTGTGGCTCAATTTTCCAAACACAGGATACTTCAGGTTAATATTGAGATAATAGATCTGTTTTAAATAGGGCTGGTTAAATTGTTGTTTAAATGAGTTGTTCTCCTGCAGCCATTCTACAGTCTTGTGGCTCAATTTTCCAAAAGTTCAACACCTTACTATTCAAAGAATAGCAACAATAGCAACAAATATTTTATCAATTTTCACATTACTATTCAAAGAATAGCAACAATAACAACAAATATTTGATCAATTTGCACACATTATACGTTGAGAAAAAATAGCAATTTGTAAACACATATATTTGGAAGGTGCAATGTTCTTGCTTTTAGACGGAGATTTTTTTCCTCATGGCTATTAATTCAAGACAATTAAGTATTTTATTTAGGTCAACATACTACGCAACAATTTTGGTCAAAGGTTTAGTCATATTGTAATGCTCTAAAGAATTTGATACTCTCATCGGATGGTCTTTATCAATATTTTACCAATGAAGAGGTGGTTAACCATGTCATCTTATCCGGATGGAGATCCTGTCCAACAACTTGTTGAAGAGGTCCTCTTTGGTGCAGCAAAGAAAGCTGGTAAGGAGACTTAAATGCTTGGAAATAGCTTGAAATAAAGTTATTTCAATAGTATTGCTATATGGTGTGTAGAGGCCTCTACCGTTGTATTTGATGGAAATGGAAAGCTGCAAGTGTTCATCTTTAAAAATTTTCCCTTATTTTGCAATGTTGTTGTTGATAGCTTGGTTTCTTTTTTCCATGGATGCTACATGGAGATACCCTTTTAAAATGATTCAACAGCCTCCTTTTCCATTCCACTGGCAAATTACCCATAACGAAAATGAATATATTTTCTGAGAAACCTTAAATTTGCACCAACTGTTTTTTCTGTCAATGTTCATGAAACTGAACATCAATTTGTCAGGATGCCATTACAGCTTATGTAATATTTACATTGGAAGTTGAGTATGATGGGAATACAGGGCTGCAACGATGCAAATGAATATACCTCTTGCAATGGTAAACTTTGGAGGATTATGTTACCTAATTGGAAACATTAAACTAATAAATTATATGAAGATTGCATGCTTTCAAAGTTTGCATGTAGTGAAGGATCAGATAAGATGGCAAAACAGGCACTGACTTCACTGTTACATTGACAAAATCTCCTTCATCTCAATAACTAAAAATACTTAAAATTAATAATTAACAAATGATACTACTATCGGCCTCTCCTTGCACCTCCTGGGGGCAACTGCTAGTATATATATATATTAATTATCATACCAAGTCAATCATATTTAAAAAATAAATAACTAACTCGGTAATGGAGCACAATCGCCAGCGTCATATTCATTTGCCCAACTTTGGATCTGCCGCTTCGAGCAGACTCGCATGGGCGTACAGCTCCCAGACCATGTCCACCAAAAACCGATGTTGGGCGTCTTGGCATAGATCGAGGGGCTTCGTCCGGCACGCCACTTCCAACAACATAACGCCAAAGCTGAACACGTCTGAGCTGGGCGTGGCCTTCCCAATGTGTCCGAGCTCCGGTGCTATGTGCCGGCACAGCGCCGATGGGAGATGCGTTGGGTGTAAGGAAGAAGGCCATTCCATCCCCGCCCCCGTCAGATCAGTGGGGACGCACTATGCGAAAAATGAAGGTAGTGCTGAACGAGGAAAGCGTCTCGTTACGTTTCATCTGCACAGGAATCGAATACAGCGCCCTCCCTAGCTTAAATGTGTCATTTGTGAGGGCAAGGACGGATTGGGAGCGGATGAATGCAGCACTCCCCTCCAAGATCAAGTTGGTTCCATTGAAGCCATCGAAGACAAAAGTGGTAGGCAAAACTGGCATTATTAGCGAGAAGAAAGCCGTAACAGTGAGGCTGCCAACCCACCGTGTTAGAAAACCAGTAGAAACGCAATTTCTTCTCCAAGAATCCATGTAGTTTTTTCTATATTCGTAGACCTAAAATAAAAGATACGCGATGGACAAACCATCAATCCATAATGATGTCAATGACGGAGATATCAAGTCGTCCCCCAACATATTAGCAAAAGGCCAGGACACACTTCGAAAAAATATCCTTAACCTAACGGTCAATAGTTGAATAGTCTTAACAACCATTTAACCTGATTGTTGGATGCAGCCAGCTAAGAAAAAAAATCTATGGAGGGTTTAGTATGTATGGAGGGTTAAAGTATGTTTGGGGTTACTTCGTAGATGCATCAAAAGACTTGGTTGTGAAGAATTATCCTATGGAGATGCGACTTATTAGAATTCTGTCAATATCCTATCTTTTCGAATTTTCAATTTAGACGTTGTTTGGAAAATATGATATTTTGAATAGTTTTTAATTCATGCGTCTAAGTCAATTTTGTTGGTGGATTTCACATCAACCTTCTTAATAAAAATAAATAAATAATTATTTGTGAGCAAATATATAGTTACAACATATTAAGGACTTTCCAAGGTTTGGATTTTTTTCCTGGTTGGATTTCACATCAACCTTGTTAATAAAAATAAATAAATAATTATTTGTGAGCAAATATATAGTTACAACATATTAAGGATTTTCCAAGGTTTTGGATTTTTTCATAGATACCAAATACCTTGGGTGTGAGGAATTATGGATTTATTATTCATTTTAATTTTTGGAATTTTTTTTCGAGGAGTGGCTTTTAGGTTTCGGATAATCTATCATATAATTTGTGTGGCTAATTTTAAGTATTTATATATGTGTATCACATGGTTAATTTTGTAATGAGGAAATGATAGATATGATAAATCAAAATTTATTTATAAATATGTTATATGATAATAGTCTTAAGATAGATAAAGTTAAGGAAAAACTATTTGATTTATTTTTTATAAAAAAATCAGAGACATCTATAAATAAAATTTAACTTGAACAAGGAAAAAGAAAAATTTAGCAAATCTATTTTGAAATGGTGATATGTATGAATGAAGGAAAAGTATTTATTTCCATTATTAATGAATAGGGAATGGGAAATTCAGGATCAAATTGCTAATTGCTTATTATTGGAATAGGAATTCCAAAGTTTTAATTTAATTATTAATAATTGTTAGGTGGATGGTGTTGGAGAATGCAATATGGAAACTATTAATTCAATTTCTCATTAATCTTAATAATTTCTTGTGAAATTTATTTATCTTCTTGTGTTTCTTTATTAGATCTTATTCATTAAAAAAATTATCAAGTGAAAAATTAATAAAAACAAATGACACAAAAATTAGGCTCCAAGTGTGGGAAAAACCTTCCAAAGGGAAAACCCAAAAAAAATCTTCTTTTCTTATAGAATCTCCTTCAAATGAGAAAAGAAAGACCCAAAACTCAAGACCAAAGCCTCCTCCGGCACCAAGTCAGGCCTCCAAGAAACACTTCCAATTAGATCAAAGTCAATCCAAGTCAACAAGAGTCAAAACCTTCTAGAACTGCATCAAAGTTATAATTTAGGTCCCTAGCTTCAATATTCTGGACCTGCAATATCTCAGCAATTTGCGCCCCTATAGAAGCTTAATAACTTTGCACGTGTGAGAGAAATTAGGACAAAACCTTGACGAGAATCTCCATTTTTCTTAATTTTTGCTTCACATTAATTTCACTTTAGATTTCTTCAGATCCTTCTTGAATTTCACACCCTAGATCGAACTTCGTCATTGCAAATCGAACTTCTTGCTAAATGAGGTTGAGAAAGTTCTATTTATACTCATTTATGGAGTTCTAATAACCCTCTCCGAGATGACTTGTCTTTGGCAGGGGCAATTCGAGCTAGCAAGCTTATTTTGACTATTTTGACTCAAAATAAAATATTTTACATGGTACAACTTGCCCAAATGGGTCTTATATGCATGAAATTGACTCTCTTAACTAATGATAAAAAATCTTATGAAACGACAAATCCTAGAAGCAAGAATAACATGCTTTACCTAAAGTCCAATCAAAAGAAGAATGAAACCCATTCTCTAAAATAATATATTTTCTTTCTTCTTTTTCTTATTACATAAGATATAAATATTGAAATGAGTACAATGACAATTATGAAAACTGAAAATAGTTAGATTTTCCAACACTCCCTCTCAACTAGGGAGGTATTCGTAATTGTACATCTTGGTACGCGGTTATTCTTAAAAAGAAGAGCTCTCATTAGAAGAGTTGGATTGGTAAGCCATATTTAAGTATCAACATCATGATCAACATTGCCAACATAGTAAGGCCTTAATTTGACAAGATATTTCTTATACAAGAGCATCATGTTGTGAGGCTTTACGTGACATACCACACTACCTATATAAGGCGCATACTCCATATGGATGTTCACTATGTATGTCCTTTTAGAACTATTCTTGTCTTGGATTCCCAATCCTCATAATATTGGTCTTCTTTGACCACTCCTGTCTTGGATACCTATCCAATCCTAAAAAATTATTGGCCCATTTCCTACCTTGTATTTTTCTATCCTCAAGGAAATCATAGATTCTTATCCAATCCTCCATTCTCCATTATCCCTCCATGGCCTTCACTTAGACTTATGGTTTTTCATCCTGGTCAATTGCATTACACATGAAGGAGAGAATACAAATGTGATGTTAATCACCATTCCCTCTCAACGAGAGAGTAGATCCTGATTCCCTCTTGATTAGGGAATAGATCCTTGCTCCTATTTAAGGAGAATAATTTACTTTCTCTTAAATATAGAGAAGATTCCTCACATCCTTCTAATTTGGGATGTCATCACCGCAAGATTTATTACTTATCTTCATATATGCATCAACTGTTAGTTTTTCATAGATGCATGGCTCCCTCTTTCCTTCACATCTCATTATATCGAGCTTTCTTCCTTCCGGGGTATGAGGGAGCCATATTCTTTCTTGAATCTATGATAGGGTTTGGGCCATCAAGTTTGCACATCACTTTCCTCTAATAGTCATCAATGAAGGAATTATGTTTAGCCTTTTCCAACTTCAATCTAGTCATACCTTCCTCATGAAATTGATCTTTATTGATGAACATAGGGTTATCTTCTTCTACTCCTACCTTTCAAGTCCAAGGTGATGACGTAAACACCTTAACTTCTTAATTGTGAAAACCATATACTCAATTCATATGTCAGTTGAATTGAGTTCAATATTTATAATTGAACTTGCCTCAACCATTATCATGCATTTCTAAAATATCCTACTAGGTGGAAAAATGATATGTTAACCATATAACCAATATCAAAATATTAAATGTCATACTTACCTTGTCATGATAATATTTTTCATAAAATCATCAACTTACTTGATTTCTTTGATATCAACAACCTTTCATTTTATTCATCTCCACATTATATAGGAATATTACTATGCATTCCTCTTAATTAGAGTGCTCATGGATCGAAGCTTGATTACCAAGATATAATGTCTTCTTTGGAGTCTTCATTGTTAACTCCCTTTCTCTATTCCAAAGACTATAATTGAGGTTGATAAACATTCTCATATGCCATGCAATTTTGAGTGAGTCTTGATCTCCATTCATTCCAAAGTATGCCAAGTTTCTTCTTTTGAGAATCATACAGCCATATGGAAGACTTACCAAGCACATTCATAACTAATTATTCCTTCATGTTTCTTGTATATGTGAAGCATGCTCTAGGGAAGAATAAATTCAAATATGCATACATTTTCTTTCATATAATCATCTAGCCATCCTTTGATCGATCTTGCTCCTTACACCTCTCAAATATAGGTTTCCTCTGTTGAGAAATCTAGGGCATAACAATTAGGAAATTTCTCTTAGTTAGATAATTGCTTGTGAATTCCTTTTACTTCTTAGATTAAGATCTTATTTACTTAGGTTATTATAGTTTTCTTCTTCTTCAAACAACTACCAATACATAAACCATAAAGAGACAAGAGACACATAATGTAGCTGACTAGCCAGGGCCAAAACCTCTCCCACTTCAGAGGAAAACTCGAAAAAAAAAAAATCTTCTTATAGATACTTCAATTGACTAATACCAAGACCAAGACCCTTGACCTATTTTCCACTCCAAGACCAGAACACAAAGCTTCCTTCTCTTCCTTGAGTCAACGATAGTCAAACTACTGAATTTCTCTCTACTTCTTGCTTACACTTTAGATTTCGGATCACTGCAATTTCCTATTTTAGAAGCCCTAGTTGTTATGCTATGTGAGTGTCATTTTCTATGTAGTGCCCTTGACTCCTTCACTTAAGATAGAGACTCTTTCTTGCTTAATTTGGCTTTCCTCTAACTTTTCCTTCTCCCATTTCAATTAACTTAGATGACTGTAATATTCATGACCTTTCCTGTGACAGATAACCCCTCTCTTCTTCACACGTGTGACATAAGAGCAACCCTAAAAAATATCCAAAACACCTTCACTCTTCCTTCCTTCTTCTTGTTGTCTATGAGACTCATTTCTGGGTGATTCTTACACTTCCTATTGCAGAGATTCTTGACCAAAATTTTGTCACTGAAATGAGGTCGAGATACCCTATTTATAGTGGTTTGAGCCTCCATAAAAAGCCGAATTGAACTAAGGGTGAGCTGACATGTCGTTTGGAGAAAAATCATTATTTCATTTAAGGCCGACTTGAAGGATATGATTGATCTTAGTCTTGGAGAGCTATTTGACTCTTTCATTGACGCATTTATAAATGTGACATGTCGAAAAAGGGACCTTCATAAATGACATTGACTCATTTTGAATTTATGACCAATCCTAAGGGCTTACAATGGGAGTCATTACTAAAAATAAAATTCCTTACTCATAAAAACCATGAGACAAGCATTACAATAATAATTTTATTTTTCTTCTTTACATCAAATACATAAAATCACAATTACACATGTCAATATGAAGACCAAACCTAGTTACACTTTTCAACACTCCCTCTTAACTATGGAGGTATTCATAATGGTTGTTGGTTATTCTTAATACGAAGAATTATCATAAGAAGAGTTAGATTGGTAACCCATATGTTTAGAATCATATCAACCAACATTTCACATAAAAATGCCTTGACTAATAGCTCTATCTCTCCACAAGATCAGTGGAAAATTTCGGCGAGACCAATGATGTATAGACACCCTCATCAATGTCTCTCTCAAAACATACTACACCCGAGTTCTCGGAGTGTGTACCACCACGAATATTCTTATCTTTGATTCCTGGTCCTAAAAGTATATCGGTCCTCTACAACGACTCTTGTGTTATATTCCTCAACACATCCTCAAAGAGCATCGGATGCTAGATGTTTTCCAAATCATCCATTTTGTCTTCAAAGGTGAAGAAAATAATGATGTGTCCATCTCTCCCTCTCAATTTAAGGAGTACATACCCATTCGATTGAAGGAATTTATCCATTCCTATAAAAGGAATGTACCCAAGCTCCCTCTTAAATAGGGACTTTACAGGCTCCCTCGTAACCAGGGACTTGCTTCCAGCAACTCATTGGGTGGAGATGATGGGAAAACCAACTTCTTGCATAACTCCTTCCTTTGATGTCATGAGTTTCTTCTTTTTCATGGAGTCTATATTCACTAGGACTTCTTCGTAGGGCACATACCATCCATCACTTTCATCCTTGAGCCATGTCATCATTTCTTTCATTGAAAAGTGATCCATCAGTCCATATATGGCCTTACTTCATGTCATGTTGCCTTCTTCATGCCATGTTTCCTTAAGGATATTTCATCCTATTACATGGTCATCAATGGTGGAAGAAATCCATAGCTCTTTCCCTCAGCATCCCTGTATAATCCCATCGATATATCATTCAAAAATAGGAAATGAACATTAAATCATAAAATACCTTTGTGATGGCATTTTATCATGACATCTTCTAGTTTGCATCAACATCCTGCATACATATTGAAACATATCCAAAAGATATCCATTATTCAGGGTCTCCTTATTTTTCAGACTCCCATCAGAGTCTTCATATCTTTCATGGAGATATCATAGTCAAATATTTCAATCATTGGATGTTGATAGCTTTCATAGTTGCATATTCCATGATCTCTTCCTTTCTTTCTTCACACATTTTCTCATAGTTCCTCCATTTTTTTTCAACCATGTCATATTTCATATGAGGGCTTATTATGTTGATTTCATCTAGTCAATGTGTGACCCATGCCTTCTTGTATCTTTTCAATGGAGGAGATCCTTTTCTTTTGTTCATGCTCTCAAGATAGAGCATTTATCCATGTTACATGCAACTATATGACATGACTTTAATTAATCCAATACAAGCATACAAACCTCATCTTTCTTCTAGGTCATATTCCTTTATTAGCTTCCATGATTGAAAGAACTTCAATTGCTTGACCTTCTTGTTGAGATCATACCATCCTTTGATGAATTCCTCCACGTTGGAATTATTGATGAAACAATTGCTCCTTTTTAATTGATGAACCTTACGATGGAGATTTCAATAGAGGATCTTAAATATCCTTCTCAAGCAGATATATCCTCTTAACTGATGTTTGATAAACTTTGCTTCAAATGACTTTCCATAAGTGATTCTAATGAGGTTACCAAAACTCTATATTCTTTCATAGACCTATTTATACTATCATTCATTCTTCTTTATGATGATGTCATGAAATCTTTCTTTTAATGCTTCCATGATGCATGATGCATCCTACCATGTTCTTCCTAATATGATAGATATAATTTACAAAAATAAAACTTGAAAACATAAATTTGAAAAGAAGTACGTGAGGAATACTATCTCAATCATAATAGAGATATTTTACTTCCTCCTTTGGATCTGCCGCTTCGAGCACTCACATGGGCGTACAGCTCCGAGACCATGTCGACCAAAAACGACTATTGGGCGTATGGGCATAGATCGACGGGCTTCCTCTCGCATGCCACTTCCAACAACATAACGCCAAAAATGAACATGTCCAAGCTGGGCGTGGCCTTCCCAATGTGTACGAGCTCTGGTGCTCTGGGTCGGCACAGCGTCCATGGGAGATGTGTTGGGTGTAAGGAAGAAGGCCATTCCATCCCCGTCCCCGTCAGAGTGGGGACACACTCTGCAAAAAATAAAGGTAGTGTTGAACGAGGAAAGCGTCCCGTTACGCTTCATCTGCATAGGAATCGAATACAGCGCCCTCCTTAGCTTAAATGTGTCATTTGTGAGGGCAAAGAAAGATTGGGAGTGGATTAATGCAGCAGTACTCTTCAATATCAAGTTGGTTCCATTGAAGCCATCGAAGACAAAAATGGTAGGAAAAAATTGGCATGACCAGGGAGAAAGAAGCCGTAATAGTGAGGCTGCCAATGTTAGAAAACCAGGAGAAACGCAATTTCTTCTCCATGAATCCATCTAGTTTTTTCTATGTTGTGTAAACCTAAAATAAAAGATACACAATGGATAAACCATTAATCCATAATGATGTCAATGACGGAGGGAGAAAGTCGTGCCCCAACATATTAGAAGAAAGGCCAGGACACACTTCAAAAAAATATCCTAAACCTAACGGTCAATAGTTGAACAGTCTTAACAACCATTTACCTCATTGTTGGATGCAACTAGCTAAGAAAAAAAAATCTATGGAGGGTTTACTATGTTTGTGTTACTTGATAGAAGCCTCAAAAGACTTGGGTGTGAAGAGTAATCCTATGCAGATGTGACTTATTAGAATTCTGTCAATATCCTATTTTTTGGAATTTCAATTTAGAAGTTGTTTGGAAAATAGGTTATTTGGAATAGTTTTTAATTCAGGATTCTAAGTCAATATTTTTGGTGGATTTCACATCAAACTTGTCAATAAAAATAATTATTTGTAATCAAGTATATAGTTACAACTTATTAAGGACTTTCCAAGGTTTTGGATTTTTTCATACATACCAAACACCTTGGGTGTTAGGAATTATGGATTTCTTAATAATTTTAATTTTTGGAATTTTTTTTCGATGAGTGGTTTTGTAGTTTTGGATAATTTATGATGTATAAATTATGTAGCTAATTTTAAGTATCTATATATGTGATATATACGGCTAATTTTGAGCATGTATATATGGCTAATTTTGATTATCTATCTATATATATTAACAATCAAAAATCACTTATAGATACTCAAAATTAGCCAAATTAGCCATGTATATTACATATATAGATACTTAAAATTAGCTACACAATTTATATATGATAAATGATCCACAATGATAAAACCACTAATTGAAATCTATATATATATATATATATATGAAAATGTAAATATTACGTCTTAATAAAGGAAAGTGTGGAAATATTCCTTTTAAGTTCATTAAAAATTGTAATGAGGAAATGATAAATATGACAAATCAAAATTTATCTAAATATATGTTACATAATAATAGTCCTAAGATAGATAGAGTCAAGGAAAAATTATTTGATTTGTCTATTATATAGAAATTAGAAACATCTATAGATAAAATTTAACTTAGACAAAGCAAAAGAAAAGTTTAACAAATTCATTTTGAAATGGTGACATGTATCAATGAAGGAAAAGTATTTACTATTGAATAGAGAATGGAAAATTCACAATCAAATTGATAATTTTTTATTATTGGAATAGAGATTACAAAGTTTTAATTTATTTATCAATAATTATTAGGTAGATGGTGTTGGACAATGTAATATGGCAACTATTCCTTAAACTTAATAATTGCTTGTGAACTTTATTTATCTCCTTTTGTTTCTTTATTAGATATTATTCATTAAAACAATTCCAAAGAGAAAACCTAGAAAATCTCTTCTCTTTTTATAGAATCTACTTCAAATGAGAAAAGAAAGACCCAAACCTCAAAGACAAAGCCTCCACCAGCACCAAGTCATCCCTCCAAGAAACCCTTCCAATTAGGCCAAATTCAAGCCAAGTCAACAAGAGTCAAACCCCTCTCCAAGAAACACTTCCAATTAGGTCAAATTCAATCCAAGTCAACAAGAGTTAAACCCTTCTAGAACTGCATCAAAGATAGAATTTAGCTCCCCAGCTTCAATATTTCGGACCTACAGTATTTCAGCAATTTTGACCCCTATAGAAGCTCAGTGACTTTCCACGTGTGCGAGAAATTAGGAAAAAACCTTGACGAGAAACTCAATTTTTCTTCCTTCTTGCTTGAAATTTTTTTCTCTTTGGATTTCTTAAGATCCTTCTTGAATTTCGCACCCTAGATCGAACTTCGTCATTTCATATCGAACTTTCTGCTAAATGAGGTTGAGCAACTTCTATTTATACTCATTTGTGGAGGTTGAATAACCCTCTCTTGGATGACTTGTCTTTAGCAAGGCCAACTTGAGCTAGGGAGCTTATTTTTACTATTGTGACTTAAAATAAATTCTTTTAGATGGTACAACTTGCCCAAATGGGTCTTATATACATGACATTGACTCTCCTAACAAATGATAATAAATCTTATGACATGAAAAATCCTATAAGCATGAACAACATGCTTTACCTAAAGACCAATCAAAAGAAGCATGTGTTGGAAATGTTGTCATTGATGGCAATAGAGGCAGAAAAGATAGAGACAGACAAAGGAGGCAGCAAAGAAGTGAAGAAAGGAAGCAAAGGAGACAGGCGGAAGAAGAATGTCGAAATGTAACAGTCAAACAGCAGCAGAAGACAGCAGGTAATATTTACAGAGAGCAGGTAATATTTACAGAGAGCAGTAGAGGCAGAGGCAGCAAATACAGAGGAAGAGATGAAACAATCATGCAGTAGAGGCAGAGCCATTATCGCAGAAAGGCAGAGGCAGAGGTAGAGCCGTTATCACAGCAGAGGCAGAGAAATTTTTATGGACCCCTACATAAAATTCCGAGAATCATTACCCCAGCCGGAGGATACATAAACACAATTCCGGGAACCGTAACCCAGGTGGAAGGATACATAATATTCTGGGAATCTTAACCTAAGCAGCAAAGTATATATATATATATATATATATATATATATGCAACACTTTATATAAGTATAGTGGGACACCCCCCTTCATAAAATTCCGAGAATCGCTACCCCAGCTGGAGGATACATAAACATAATATTCCGAGAATCATTACCCAGCCGGAGGATACATAAACCTTATTCTGGGAATCATAATCCAGGCAGAAGCGGAAGCTTATATATATGTAGCACGTTACATATATTGTGCTTTATATACAAAGGACCAAAGCATATATATATATATATATATATATATATATATATATGTATGTATGTATGTATGTATGTATGTATGTATGTATGAAGCGCGAGATATAAAGAACCAAAGGTTCTATCAAAAGAAAAGTACCACATGGTGGGACCCTCATCAATCGCATCGGAAAAAGTTGGCAGCGGATCACATGCAACTAAAAGTTGCGATTGCGATTGAAGCCCGGACCCGATGGGTCTATAAATTATGATTTTTTCGGTTTAAGCTACGGTCCAATCACATCGGCACATTTAAATGAACAGTGGTCAATCGCATCGGAGTGAAAGCAGGGCAGCGGAACTTGCAACTAAAATTTGCAATTGCAATTAATCGCAATTGGAGTAATCGCATCGCATCAGAGTAGTCGCATCGGAGTATCGGAGTATAGGCATATCGGAACATCCAACCAAAACTTGCGATTGCGATTGAAGCCCGGACCCGATGGGCTTATAAACTGTGATTAACACATATTTGAATTCCGACCTAATCGCATCGAAGCATCGAAGCATTGGAATTTCAATACATTCAAATGGAAATTGTGATTGCAATCAATCGCAATCAGAAGAAGTCGAGGAGTAATGTATAGCATCAGAAAGCATGGCAAGTGGGCCCGGATATATGATATTCTATTGATTAAATGGAATCGACCCCTTATGTCAATGTTTATAACGCTTGACTCGGGGCATATGCATACATGATGATATATTTATATATTGTGCTAAAAGTCGAAACTTATAGAAAATGAGGTGCGTGTCGGGCATTCGCTAAAGTGAATTCATGGGTCTTTACATTCCGTTGGAGAACATATATGTATCTATGCAGTGTAGGGCCATCGCATTGGGACGAAGGCAGAGCAGTGGAAGATACCAAGAGGAGACTCATTGCATCGGGGAACAAAACAAAGTTCGGATGGTGGGCTCGAAAGGGCATTTTATATGTTAAACAGGCTTTTACTATTATGCCGAGAGCTGAAGTTGTGTTATATATAAAAGGCGTTGTAGTTACACCACGACAGTGCACATATCAAAACGTCATTTTATTATTGTGACAAGAATCAATTAGCCTGATATAAAAAGCACAGTTACATATGTATGACAGATGGCCGTTACTCTGTGACAGTGAATAAGGAAAAAAACAGAGCCGAAAGGGACAAAGACACAGTCAAAGAAAAGACAAATGTGCAGCGAGCCAAGAGGCTGAATAAGTGAGCTGGAGTTTTCATAGTGATTGAATGTAAATGATTTTATTTTATATTTTTTGTGATGAAAAGGCAAGTATCCAAAGGAAAAAGAAAAATCCCATTGTAACATTGAAATTTGTACATATTGTTATAATTTTAAAAATGAGTTGGAAAAAGGAATGAGAAGACAGAAGCCAAAGAGTCATGACTGTTCACTCCAAATTCCTTGTGAAATACAAAAAGTCATGTGAGGAACTCTATATATAATATCAACTGGATATGCATAAAAGAGGTTAGAGAGAGTAAGGATAGTGTTTGAAAAGTATAGAAGATTGAGGCAGAGAAAATAAGGAAGAGAGGAGCAGAAAGAGATGCTACAGAACAGAGCTGATATCTGAGATAAATCAGAAAACAATTCTTTTGGTAAATTGAGGAAGTTGGAGCTTCCTTATCAAGTTGAAACTTGATAGCTGTCAGTAGTAGCTGACTGAGGTTGGAGCCTCCTGTAGGTTGGTGCCTGCAGAAAATTGAAGGGAGTTGGTGCTTCCTTGCAAGTGGTAGCTTGCGGAATTGAGATTGGAGCCTCCTGTAGGTTGGTGCCTGCAGAAAAAAAGTGGTGAGAGGGAGTTGGAGCTTGCCTTTGCATCACAACAATAATAAGATGTGGTTTTCTCCCTTTATGGGTTTCCACTTAAATTTGTTGTCTCTATCTGTGTTGCCTGTGTGCTGAGATGATTTACCAAATCTGCTTAATGTTTGTTGCTCTCATAATGAGTTTGAAGTCACATTAATTTAATACTTGCTGCAACATATTAAGACTGTTCATATACTAAGATTGATTATAAAAGATAGCTGTAAATTAGCTGATGAAAAATTAAAAAGCTCATGTATGTGTTAAACTGATTCACCCCCCCCCCTCTCAGTTTAACTAAGAATTCAACAATTGGTATCAGAGCAGGTTCCTTCGTACCAGTTTAACAACTGAAAGGAGATTCTAGGTTCTCAGGATGGCTAGTAAAGAAGGATGCTCAACGAATAAAGCCCCTTTCTTTACAGGTGCAAATTATGCCTTCTGGAAAATCAGAATGAGGACATACATAATGTCTCTAGGAATAGAAGTTTGGAGTGCTGTGGAATTAGGATATGCCCCAAAGGCAACTGACTCAGAGAAAGAATCCAAACAATATTTTGTAGCTAATGCAAAAGCCATGAATGCCATTTTGAATGGATTGTGTGAAGTAGAGTTTATCAAAGTAATGCACAAAGACACTGCCAAAGAGATGTGGGATACTCTGGAGAACATCCATGAGGGAGACAAGAAAGTAAAGACTGCCAAACTTCAAGTCTATAGAGCCCAGTTTGAGAACTTAAAAATGAATGATGATGAAGACATTGACAGTTTCTTCCTAAAAGTTGCAGAAATTGTTAACAATATGAAAGCTCTTGGAGAAACCATGCCATAAAGTATAATTGTGCAAAATATTCTAAGATCTCTTCCATCCAGGTTTAATCCCAAGGTGTCTGCAATAGAAGAAACAGCTGATTGGGAGACCTTGACCATGAACCAGCTACTTGGAAATTTAACAGCATATGAGATGAGGCTCCCATAGAAGAAGCCAAGTATGAGGGAGGCAACCTTTAAAACTGAAAAGAAGAAAGAAGAAGAGGAAGACATATTCTCTTGCTCGGATGAAGAAGAGGAAAAATTTGTCAAGAAATTGGATAGAGGCTCAGGTAAATACAAAGGTAAACTTCCTTTCAATGCTTTAACTATGGAATATTTGGACACTATGCTGCTAAATGTCCTCACAAGAAAGTAAGGAATCAGGCTCAAGAGACTGAGAAAAATACATCAAAGAACTGGCAGAAAGGAAAGAAGTTCAGTAGAAAATCCTTCTATGCTCAACAAGACAGTAGTACATCTGAAGATTCCGATGAACCCTCAAGTGAAGAAGGAACCTCTGAATTTTTATTGATGGCCATAGAAGAACTTGAAGGACTCCTGCTAGAAGATGAAGAAGAAGAAGGCGAATTCGACCTTGAGGGGGAGCTAAGAAGTGCTCTAGAGGAGATTGACAGGCTCAAACTGAAGTGCAGAAAACAAAAGGACATTCTCCTCAAGTATGTAAGAGAAGAACAGAATTCAGAAGTCCTCATGTAGCTAAAGGTAGAGCTTGAAGAAGCCAAGAAGATAGAAGACATGTTACTTCAGCAAATCAAGGATAAAACCTGAGAACAAGAGAAGCTGGAAGAAGAAGTTGTATGTTTGAGGAAGAAATTAGAAAATGGTCGGAGGAAAGAGTCTACAAAGTCCTCTCAAACAACAAGCTCTAGTAAGTTGAATGAAATTCTTGGTGCTCAAAGATCTCCTATGATAAAAACTGGAATAGGCTATGAAGGAGAATCAAGTAAAAGCAAAGAAAAGGAAAAAAGAGAGATTATTTTTGTAAAAGAAAAGAAGAATGATGAAGCAACACAAACAATTCCTACAAAAGAAGAAACCTGTAATGAGGAAGACAGAGATCAGAAGAAACCACTAGTAGCAAAGAATGTAATATATACTAAGACCCCTGAGTATGTCAAATTTGGAAACCATCAAAGGAGATTCTTTCCTCCTATGAAGAATACCACCTGTTATGTCTGCCACAAGCTGGGACACATTGTTGTATATTGTCATACAAGGAGGAGTAATTCAAACCAGCAAAAGATGAAAATAGTGAAGAGACTGTCTCAAGCAAACAAATGGAGAAAACAACCTTACATCAGGTATGCAAATAATTTCTATGGTTATTGTTTTTATTGTAAGGAATTTGGCCATAAAATTATTGAATGTAGAAAGTATGGACAAAGATTGATGTTCAACACCTCAAGGAGGTTTATGAATCAAAGAAATTTTGTTCATTCTCGCAATTCTGCAAAAACTATGATCAAATGTTGTACATGCAATCAAGTTGGACATATGCCTTCCAAATGTCCTCTGAAAGGATGTGATTCATCATCTCACCAAAGATACCAAAAAAAATGATGCCTCCAGTGGAAAAAAAAGGAGAATAAGTGTGACCTGGCTCTAACTACTGAAGATTTGAAAAGCCAATGGTATTTGGACAGTGGCTACTCTAAACACATGACTGGAGACAGAAGAAAGTTTATAACTCTTGATGAAAATAAATCTAGCAATGTTACCTTTGGCAATGATAAATCAGGAAAAATAAAACGAAAAGGCTCAGTCAGCCTAGACAATGGCAGAGGAAAAGCCCAAGAGGTACTACTTGTGGATGGGCTGAAAGCAAATTTGCTGAGTGTCAGTCAAATGTGTGATAAAGGATGTGAAGTTCTTTTTAGAGCACAAGATTGTGAAGTCAGATCAAGCATCACAGGTAAGACTCTACTCAAAGGAGTTCAAACAGAGAGTAATGTTTACATTGTGAAAGAGGAAGATGAAGCATGTTATCTTAGCAAACTTGAGGAGTCATGGTTATGGCATAAAAGATTGGGACATCTCAGCTTCGATCACATCATCAGAGTAAGCAAGAAGAAAGATGTCAGAGACATGCCAGAAATAAATAGGCCTTCTAATACCATATGCAAATCATGTCAATTAGGCAAACAGACTCGCACATCCTTCAAGGCCAAAGATGAGTTATCAACAAGAAGACCTCTACAACTTGTGCACATGGACCTGTGCAGACCTGCAAGAACTAAAACACCAAGTGGAGAATCCTACTTCATGCTGATAATAGATGATTTCTCCAGAATGACATGGGTTGCATTTCTCAAGAATAAATCGGAAGCTTTGGAAAAATTCAAAATATTCAAAGCTTTAACAGAAAATCAGACAGGATGCACGCTGAAATGCATCAAATCAGACAGACGAGGTGAATTCACTGATTATGACTTTGCAGACTTATGCAATGAACATGGCATAAAGCAACAATTTACTATTGCAGGGACACCTCAACAGAATGGAGTAGCAGAGAGACAAAACAGGTTTGTACAGCAAATAGCCAGAGCCATGATGCAATAGAGTAATATTCCTCAAACCTTATGGGCAGAAGCAGTACACACAGCCGTGCATATTCTAAACAAATCCCACTTAAGGCCAAGCAATGACAAGACTCCCTATGAACTATGGCATGGGAAACCAGCTTCAATTAAACACTTTAGAATCTTTGGAAGCAAGTGTTACATAAAGAATAATGATGAAAATCTTGGGAAATTCGATGCAAGAGAAGATGAAGGGATTTTTCTAGGATATGCTTCCAAAATTAAAGGGTATAGGTGCTACAACAAGACTCTTCAAAAAATAGTAGAAAGTATTGACGTGAGATTTGATGAAGAACTTCCAAACAATACAAGAGATACAGACTGCTGCAGTCCATCAGAAAACCATGAAGAAGAAAACCAAAATGATGATGAAACAAGCAAGACAACAGAAGATGAAAAGCTGAGCTCGAAAGCCCCCTCAAGATACACTCAGAAGAATCATCCTGAAGATCAAATCATAGGAGACAAGAAAGTAGGGGTCCGAACTAGAAGGCAGCTAACAGAACAAACAAAAGAAGTATACATAGCCATGTTATCACAAATAGAGCCAAAGAAGTTTGAAGAAGCCAACAAGGACAAGTATTGGGTGAAGGCAATGAATGAAGAATTGGACCAAATTGATAAGAACAATACATGGGAACTAGTTCCTAGACCAATTGAGAAAAATATCATTGGCTCAAAATGGGTATTCAAGAATAAAATGAATGAGCAAGGATAGGTAATCAGGAATAAAGCTAGACTAGTTTGCAAAGGATATTCACAAATCGAAGGACTTGATTATGATGAAAAAATTTCTCCTGTAGCTAGAATGGAAGCCATCAGAATGTTTCTAGCCTTTGCATGCTACCAAGACTTCAAGGTATATCAAATGGATGTGAAATCTGCATTTCTGAATGGAGATCTAGAAGAAGAAGTCTACATGGAACAACCAGAAGGTTTCTCTTTAACAGACAAAGAAGACTATGTGTGCAGACTTAAGAAGGCTCTATATGGACTAAAATAGGCTCCTCGTGCTTGGTACTCAAGACTGGATAAGTATTTGCAAAAACAAGGCTTTAAGAGAGGTGGAGTAGACAACAATCTATACATAAAAGCCCATGAAAATGAACTCCTGATTGTTGTAATATATGTTGATGACATTATGTTTGGAAGCAACAGAGAAGAACTATCAAAAGGGTTTGCTGATGAGATGAAAACAGAGTTTGAGATGTCTATGATTGGAGAGCTCAGTTTCTACTTAGGACTTCAAATTCAGCAAAAGAACACAGGTACATTCATCTCATAGGAAAAATACTTAAAAGAAATGTTGAAAAAGTTCAAAATGGAGGACTGAAAACCTGTGTCAACTCCCATGATCACGGGATGCAAGCTGTGTGCTGATGATGGATCTGCTGATATAGATCAAAAACTCTACAGATCCATGATAGGAAGTCTGTTGTATCTGACAGCATCAAGACCAGACATCATGCTAGCTGTAGGACTAGTCGCTAGATATCAAGCAGCACCTAAACAAAATCACCTTCTTGCAGTCAAAATAATATTCAGATATCTACAAGGAACAGCACAGTATGGACTTTGGTATCCTAAAGGAAAAAGCTTCACTTTGACAGCCTACACAGATGCAGATTGGGCCAGCTGTGTGGATGACAGGAAAAGCACAAGTGGAGTTGCTTTCTATCTAGGAGAAATTCTAGTGGCATGGCTAAGCAAGAAAAAAACATCTATCTCTCTGTCTACAGCAGAAGCAGAATATATAGCAGCAGCAGCATGTTGTACACAAGTCATGTGGATGAAGCAAACCCTCCAAGACATGAAGGTAAGCATTGATGAACCTATCTCAATCAAATGTGATAATACAAGTGCTATAAGTATATCTAAAAATCCTGTGCTTCACTAAAAAACTAAACATATCCCAATCAAGTATCATTTTCTCTGAGAACAAGTGGCTCAGAAGATAGTAAAACTGGAGTATGTACCAACAAAAGAACAGACAACAGATATATTTACTAAACCGCTTGCTAGAGAACCATTTGAATATCTGAGAGACAGACTAGGGGTAGTATCTATAGATGCTACTCTCTGATATGAAGAGAAAGCACAGTTTTAGGGGGAGAACCGAAATGAAAATATCATTCCAGGGGGAGATCAGCTAGCAAGGGAAGCATGAAACAGGTCCTTAGGATCAAAAGGATTATGGCAGGAATACATCCAGCATAAAAGAATCAATAAAAAGGCTAAAGAGTCAGTGGTGAACCCGACATGAATCTAATCCAAAGGTTGTAGCAGCAGCGTACAAAGTCAGAAGATCTCAGAGAGAGGAAATGCATGAAATGTTGAAAAATAAAAATAAAAATTCAAACCCCTTGCCATTGATGTCAAAGGGGGAGGAAGAGCAAGCAACAGGAGAAAGGATCCTAACAGGCAAACAAAGGAAGTGTATTGTTATCAATTCCAAAGGGGGAGACTGTTGGAAATGTTGTCATTGATGGCAATAGAGGCAGAAAAGACAGAGACAGACAAAGGAGGTAGCAAAGAAGAGAACAAAGGAATCAAAGGAGACAGGCGGAAGAAGAATGTCGAAATGTAACAGCCAAACAGCAGTAGAAGACAACAGGTAATATTTACAGAGAGCAGGTAATATTTACAGATAGCAGCATGGGCAGAGGCAACAAATACAGAGGAAGAGATGAAACGGTCATGCAGTAGAAGCAGAGCCGTTATCGCAGAAAGGCAGAGGCAGAGGTAGAGTCATTATCACAACAGAGGCAGAGAAATTTTTATGGACCCCTACATAAAATTCCAAGAACCGTAACCCAGGCAAAAGGATACATAATATTCTCGAATTCTAACCGATTCCGCAAAGTATATATATATATATATATATATATATATATATATATATATATATGTATATGTATATGTATATGTATATGTATATGTATATGTATATGTATATGTATATGTATATGTATATGTATATGTATATGTATATGTATATGTATATGTATGTATATATATATATGTATATGTATATATATATACATGTATATATATATATATATATATATATATATATATACATATATATATATATATACATATATATATATACACACACACACACACACACACACACACATATATATATATATGCAACACTTTATATAAGTATAGTGGGACACCCCACTTCATAAAATTCCGAGAATTGCTACCCCAACCGAAGGATACATAAACATAATATTCCAAGAATCATTACCCAGCCGAAGGATACATAAACCTTATTCCGGGAATCATAACCCAGGCGGAAGCGGAAGCTTATATATATGCAGCGCGTTACATATATTGCGCTTTATATACAAAGGACCAAAGCATATATACATATATATATATATATATATGTCTATATGAAGCGCGAGATCTAAAGAACCAAAGGTTCTATCAAAAGAAAAGTACCACATGGTGGGACCCTCATCAATCGCATCGGAAAAAGTTGGCAGCGGATCACATGCAACTAAAAGATGCGATTGCGATTGAAGCCCGGACCCGATGGGTCTATAAATTATGATTTTTTAGGTTTAAGATCCAGTCTAATCGCATCAGCACATTTAAATGAACAGTGGTCAAATGCATCGGAGTGAAAGCAAGGCAGTGGAACTTGCAACTAAAATTTGTGATTGCGATTAATCGCAATCGAAGTAATCGCATCGCATCAGAGTAATCGCGTCGGAGTATCGGAGTATAGGCATATCGGAACATCCAACCAAAAGTTGCGATTTCGATTGAAGCCCGGACCCGATGGGCTTATAAACTGTGATTAACACATATTTGAATTTTGTCCTAATCGCATCAGAGCATCGAAGCATTGGAATGTCAATACATTCAAATGGAAATTGCAATTGCGATCAATCGCAATCAGAAGAAGTCGAGGAGTAATGTATAGCATCGGAAAGCGTGGCAAGTGGGCCCGGATATATGATATTATATTGATTAAATGGAATCGACCCCTTATGTTAATGTTTATAACGCTTGACTCGGGGAATATGCATACATGATGATATATTTATATATTGTGCTAAAAGTGGAAACTTATAGAAAATGAGGTGTGTGCCGAGCATTCGCTAAAGTGAATTCATGGGTCTTTACATTCCGTTGGAGAACATATATGTATCTATGCAGTGTGGGGCCATCGCATTGGCATGAAGGTAGAGCAGTGGAAGATACCAAGAGGAGACTCATCGCATCGGGGCACAAAACAAAGTTTGGATGGTGGACCCGAAAGGGCATTTTATATGTTAAACAGGCTTTTACTATTATGCCGAGAGCTGAAGTTGTGTTATATATAAAAGGCGTTGTAGTTACACCATGACAGTGCACATATCAAAACGTCATTTTATTATTGTGCCGAGAATCAATTGGCCTGATATAAAAAGCACAGTTACATATGTATGACAGATGGTCGTTACTCTGTGACAGTGATGCAAAGGAAAGTATCCAAAGGAAAAAGAAAAATCCCATTGTAACATTGAAATTTGTACATATTGTTATAATTTTAAAAATGAGTTGGAAAAATGAATGAGAAGACAGAAGCCAAAGAGTCATGACTGTTCACTCCAAATTCCTTGTGAAATACAAACAGTCATGTGAGGAACTCTATATATAATATCAACTAGATATGCATAAAAGAGGTTAGAGAGAGTAAGGATAGTGTATGAAAAAGTATAGAAGATTGAGGCAGAAAAAATAAGGAAGAGAGGAGCAGAAAGAGATGCTACAGAATAGAGCTAATATCTGAGATAAATTGGCAAACAATTATTTTGGTAAATTGAGGAAGTTGGAGGTTCCCTATCAAGTTGAAACTTGATAGCTATCAGTAGTAGCTGACTGAGGTTGGAGCCTCCTGTAGGTTGGTGCCTGCAGAAAAACAGTGGTGAGAGGGAGTTGGAGCTTGCCTTTGCATCACAACAATAATAAGATATGGTTTTCTCCCTTTATGGGTTTCCACTTGAATCTGTTGTCTCTATTTGTGTTGCCTGTGTGCTGGGATGATTTACCAAATCTGCTTAATGTTTGCTGCTCTCATAATAAGTTTGAAGTCACATTAATTTAATACTTGCTGCAACATATTAAGACCATTCATATACTAAGATTGATTATAAAAGTTTGCTCTAAATTATTTGATGAAAAATTAAAAAGATCATGTATGTGTTAAACTGATTCACACCCCCTCCCCCCCCCTCTCAGTTTAACTAAGAATTCAACGACATGAACCCCATTCGCTAAAATAATAAACTTTATTTCTTATTTTTCTTATTACATAAGATATACATATTGAAATGAGTACAATGACAATTATGAAAACTGCAAATAGTTATATTTTCCAACGCTTCCTCTCAACAAGGGAGGCATTCGTAATTGTACACCTTGGTACATAGTTATTCTCAATCTGAAGAGTTCTCATTAGAATAGTTGGATTGGTAAGACATCTATAAGTATAAACTTCATGACGAACATCGTCAACATAGTAAGGCCTTAATTTGAGAAGCTCTTTCTTATATAAGAGAATCATGCTGGGAGGCTTTACGTCAGATACCACACTACCTATATAAGTCACATACTCCATATGGATGTTCACTAAGTATGTTCTTTTAGGACTATTCTTATCTTAGATTCCTAATCGTTGGAATATTGGTCCTCTTTGACCACTCTTGTCTTGGATACCTATCCAATCCTCAAAAATTGTAGGTCTATTTCCTTCCTTGTATTTTTCTATCCTCAAGGAAATCATATATGATTATCCAATCCTCCATTCTCCATTATCCCTCCATGGCCTTCACTTAGACTTATGGTTTTTCATCCTGGTCAAGTGCATTACACATGAAGGAGAGAATACACATGTGATGTTAATCACCATTCCTTCTCAATGAGAGTGTAGATCCCGATTCCCTATTCATTAGGGAGTATATCCTTGCTCCTATTTAAGTAGAATCATTTACTTTATCTTAAATATAGAGGAGATTCCAGACTTCCTTCCAATTCAAGAATTTATCACCACAAGATTTATAGCTTATCATCATATATGCATCAACTATCAATTTTGCATAGATGCATGGCTCCCTCTTTCCTTCACATTTCATTATGTTGAGCTTTCTTCCTTCTAGGATATCAGGGAGCCATCTTCTTTCTTGAATCTATGACAAGGTTTGGGCCATAAAATTTGCACATAAATTTCCTCTAATAATCATTGATGAAGGCATTATTCTTAGCCTTGTCAAAATTCAATCAATTTATAGCTCCCTCATGAAAGTGATATTTTTTGGTGAACATCGGGTTATCTTCTTCCACTCCTACCTTTCAATCCCAAGGTGATGACGTAAACATCTTAACTTCTTAATTGTGAAAACCATAAACTCAATTCATATTTCAATTTAATTGAGCTCAACACTCATGTTGAACTTTCCTCAACTGTCATCATGCATTTCTACAATATCCTACTAGGTGGAAAAATAATATGTTAACCAGATAACCAATATGAAAATATTAAATATCATACTTACCTTGTCATAATAGACCTTTTCATCAAATCATAAACTACTTGAGTTCTTTGAGATCAACAACCTTTCATTTGATTCATCTCCACGTTATATAGGAATCTTGCTATGCATTCCTCTTAATTAGAGGAACCATGGATCGAATATTGATTACCAAGATACAATATCTTCTTTGGAGTTGTCATTATTAACTCCCTTTCTTTATTCCAAGGACTATACTTGGGGTTGATCAACATTGTCATATTACATGAAATTTTTAGAGAGTCTTGATATCCATTCATTCCAAAGTATGTCAAGTTTCTTCTTTCGAGCATCATGCAACCATATGGAAGACTTGCTAAGAACATTGATAACTAATTCTTCCTTCATGATTATTGTAGATGTGAACCATGTTGTAGGGAAAAATAAATTCAAATATGCATACATTTTCTTTCATTTACTCATCTAGCCATCCTTTGATTGAGCTTTCTTCATATACCTCTCAAACATAGGTTTCCTTTGTTGAGAAATCTAGGGCATAACAATTAGGAGATTTCTCTTAGTTAGATAACTTATTGTGAATTTCTTTTACTTCTTAGATTAAGATCTTATTTACTTAGGTTATTATAGTTTTCTTCTTCATGAAATAATGACCAATGCATAAACCATAAAGGGACAAGAGACACAGAATATGGGCGATTAGCCAGGGCCAAAACCTCTCCCACTTGAGAGAAAAACCTGAACAAATTCTTCTTATTTTAGCGACTTAAATTGATGAATACCAAGACTAATACCCTTGACCTATTTTCCACTCCAAGACAAAAATATAAATCTTCCTTCTCTTGCTTGAGTCAAAGAGAGTCAAACTGTTGAATTTCTCTCTACCTCTTGGCTACACTTCAGATTTCGGTTCACTTCAATTTATCGACATATTTCAGAAGCGCTAGTTGTTGTGCTTGGTGAGTGCCATTTTATATGTAGTGCCCTTGACTCCCTCACTTAAGGTAGAGATTCCTTCTTGCTTAATTCGTCTTCCCTTTGAATTTTCCTTCTCCCAATTTGATTACCTTTGATGACTTTAATCTTTGTGGCCTTTCCTGTGATAGACAAACCCTCTCTTCTTTGTAGGTGTGAAATAAGAACAACCCTAAAAAACCCAAAACACCTTCACACTTCCTTCTTCTTGATAGCTATGACACTCCTTTCTGGGTGATTCTTGCACTTCATATTGCAAATATACTCTTGACCAAAATTATGTCACTAAAATGAGGCCGAGATGCCCTATTTATAGTGGTTTGAGCCTCCATAATAAGCTGACTTGAATTGAGGGTGAGGTGACATATCTTTTGGAGAAGATTAATTACTTTATTTAAGGCTGACTTGAAGGATATGCTTGAGCTTGGTATTGGATATCTATTTTACTCTTTCATCGACTCATTTATAAATGTAACATGCCCAAGGAGGGTCCCTCATACATGGCATTGACTCAATTTGACTTTATGATCAATCCTAAGGGCTCACAATTGGATTCATTACTAAAAATTAAATTACTTGCTCATGAAACCCATGAGACAAGCATTACAATCATAATTTTATTTTTATTCTTTACATCAAATAGATAAAATCATAATTACACATGTCATTATGAAGACCGAACCCAGATACACTTTTCAACACTCCCTCTTAACTAGGGAGGTATTCATAATAGTACTTGTTTATTCTCAATCTAATGAATTATCATAAGAAAATTTAGATTGGTAACCCATCTGTTTAGAATCATATCCACCAAAATTTTCACATAAAAAGGCCTTGACTAAAAACTCTATCTCTCCACAAGATCAGTGCACAATTTTGGCGAGACCAATGAATGTATAGACACCCTCATCATTGTCTCTCTCAGAACATACTCCACCCGAGTTCTCGGAGTGTGTTCCATAAAGACTATTATTATCTTGGATTCCCGGTCGTCAAAGAATATGGGTCCTCTACGACTAATCTTGTCTTAGATTCCCCAACATATCCTCAAAGAGCATCATATGCTAGATGTTTACCAAATCATCCATTTTGTCTTCTGAGTTGAAGAAAATAATGACGTGTCTATCTCTCCCTATCAACTTAAGGAGGACATACCCATTCCATTGAAGGAAATTACCCTTTTATATAAAAGGAATGTACACAAGCTCCCTCATGACCGGGTACTTTCTTCTAACATCTCATTGGGTGGAGATCATAGCAAAACCAGCTGCTAGTAGAAATCCTTCCTTTGATGTCATCAGTTTCTTCTTTCTCATGGAGTCTACATTCACTGGAACTTCTTCGTAAGGCACATACCATCCATCACTTTCATCCTTGAGCCATGTCATCATTTCTTTCATCAAAAAGTGAGCCATTAGCTGATATTTGGCCTTCCTTCATGTCATGTTGCCTTCTTCATGCCATGTTTTTTTAAGCATCTTTCATCCCAACACATGGTCATCATCGGTGGAAGAAATACATTGCTATTTCCCTCGGCATCCCTATATAGGCCCATCGAGATATCATTCAAAAATAGGAAATTAACATTAAATAAAAAAAACCTTTGTGATGGTATTTTATCATGACAGCTTCTAGTTTGCATCAACATCATGCATACATATTGACACATCTCCAAAATATATCCATTTTCAAGGGTCTCCTTATTTTCTATACTCCCATCAGAGTCTTCATATATTTCTCGGAGATATCATAGTCAAATATAAAAATCATTGGATGTTGATAGGCTTCATAGTTGCATATTCCATGATCTCTTCCTTTCTTTCTTGACATGTTTTATTCCAGGAATTGTTTCTCATAGTTCCTCCATTTTTTTTCAACCACCTCATATTTCATATGAGGACTTATTATGTTGATTTCATATAGTCAATGTGTGATCCATGCCTTCCTTTATCTTTTCAATGGAGGATATCCTTTTCTTTTGTTCATGCTCTCAATATAGAGCATTTATCCATGTTACCTGCAACTATATGACATGAATTTAATTAATCCAATACAAGCATACATACCTCATCTTTCTTCTAGGTCATATTCATTTATTAGCTTCCATAACTGAAAGAACTTCAATCCCTTGAGCTGCTTGTTGAGATCATACCATCCGTTCATGAATTCCTCCATGTTGGAATTCTTGATGAAATACTTGCTCCTTTTTAATAGGCGAACCTTCCGATGAAGATTTCAATAGAGGTTCTTAAGTATCCTCATCGGGCAGATGTTTCCTCTTAAGTGATGTTTGATGAGATTTTTTTCAGATGACTTTCCATAAGTGCTTCTAATGAGGTTACCAAGGGATATCTTCTTCCATAGACCTCTTTATGCTATCGTGCATGCTTGTCTATGATGATGTCACGAGATATTGCTTCTAATGCTTCTATGATTCCATGATGCATCCTATCATGCTCATCCTAATATGATAGATATACTTTAGAACAAGAAAAATTGAAAATAGAAACTTAAAAAGAAGTATGTGAGGAAGACTAACTCAATCATAATAGAGATCTTTTAATTCCTCTTTCTTGGACCTTTTCTTTGTAGATTCCTCCACTTCCTTAGTGAAATGGGATTCTTCTCTGCCTCTTTTTTTATTTTCCTTCTTGATATTAGGAAAATCTCTCATATAGTTCCCATATTCTTGACACACATAGCATTGAATCTTAGCCATGTTCTTCTTCTTTTTTTGAGGACCAAACTTTCCAAATTTTTCCTTTCTTTTTGAAACTGTAGCATATGCCTGATTTTGATCACCTGCTCCCACGTTAGATTTTTCCTTTAGCCTGGATTCTTCAATCTTGCATAGTGGACCACACTTCATGGAATGTAGTAGCTTCTTTCTTCCCATAAGTACTTAAATTAAAGTTACCCCACTCCTCTGGTAGTCCATTTATTACTACAGTATTCATTTCTTTATCAGACATGACTTCTACTAGATCTTGAAGTTGATCCCTAATTTTAGATATCCTCATAAAGCATGAGTTTATTCCTTCTTCTTTTGAAATAATTATCCTGTAGATTTATTTCCTTAGTGAGATAACTTTATCTGCAGTGCTTAAAAAAGAAGACTCTATGAGTTTGTCATATATTTATTTTGAAGTTTTGAGTTTTGATACATATGGAATGAGGGGATCCTTGATGGATTTTATGAGAATCATTTTAGCCCTAACTTCCCCCTTCATAAACTTTGCAAGTGATTGAGCATCTTCTTTTTTTCTGGTTTGGTGATATATCCTTTGAAATGATCCATGACCTCATTTTCAATGAAATTTAAATTTGTCCTCTTCTTCCATGTAAGATATTTGGAAGCCCACACCAATTTTTTGCTTTCCTTGTAAAAAGACATTTCAAAGATTCAAATGTGGACATATACTTACTTGTTAAGATGCTTCTTCCACTTGTGACTTCCTTAAATTTGATGATCATATACATGATAGAAATCTTCTCCTTGATGAAGATATATTTATTCAAGAATGATCCTTAACCCCTCAAAGAGGGAGATCACTTAATTGATGTTGACTTCTTGATGGCATCCTTCAATGGGAAGAAAGGCTTGCTTCAATGAGAGGGAAATTTCTTAAAACCTTTTTAAGATGATGAAAACACCCCTTGACCTATACTTATTTGTATGAATAGTCTTCAAGATACTTCAACTCAAACACTTTGAGGTTTCCTTCGGTGATGATTGAGTGTAGATCCAAGAAATTCATCTAGGGTTTTGACTTTCTTTAAGATGATGATGTGATATATATCCTTGAATTGATTTTCTTAGATGAATAGAATTCTAGTTGCTTTTATTTGTATATCTCTTCACCTTGAGAAGATATAAAGTTTTGGCCTTTCTTATTTGATGGATGATCCCAACACTTCTTTTGAAGTAGACTTCACTCAGGTATCCTTCGATTTTATTTGATGTATTTCTTGAGATTTGATCCTTGAGTTCTTGAGTGTCTCTTGATAACATTCCCTTCCTTGAGATTTTCACCTTAGCTTTGAAAGCACGTTGATAAATCTAGCACATAACAATTAGGAGATTTCTCTTAGTTTTATAATTGCTTTTCAATGCTTTTTACTTCTTATATTAGGATCTTCTTTACTAAAGTTATCATGGTGTTCTTATTCATCAAAAACCTACCAATGCATAAATGAAAAAGATACAAGAGACATAGAAGGTAGGAAATTATCTACTAACAAAATCTCTCCCACTTTAGAGGAAAACCAAAACAAATTATTCTTCTTATAGAGACTTCAATTGTCGAATACTAAGACCAGTACCCTTGACCTATTTTCCACTCCAAGACCAAAACACAAAGCTTCCTTCTCTTCCTTGATTCAACAATAGTCAAGCTACTGAATTTCTCTCTATTTGTTGGCTACAACTCAGATTTCTATTGTGTGCAATTTATTGACTTATTTTAGAAGCCCTAGTTACAGTGCTTAGTGAGTGTCACTTTCAATGTAGTTCCCTTAACTCATTCGCTTAGGATAGAGACTCCTTCCGTAATTCGACTTCCCTTTGATTTGTCCTTCTATGAATTTGATTACCTTAGATGAATTGAATCTTATTGACCTTTCCTGCAGTAGATAATCCCTCTCCTCTTTGCACGTATGACATAACAATAGCTATAAAACAGACCCAAAATGCCTTCTCTCTTCCTTCCTTCTTCTTGCTAGCTATAAGACTCATTTTTGGGTGATTCTCACACTTCCTATTACGGATATATTCTTGACCGAAATTTTTTCACTAAAATGAGGTCGACCTACCTTATTTATAGTGGTTGTAACCTCCATAAGAGACCGACTTGAACTGAGGGTGTGCTGACATGTATTTTGGATAAAATTGATTATTTAATTTGAGGTTGACTTGAATGATATGCTTGATCCTGGTCTTGGAGGGCTATTTGACTCTTTCATTAACTCATTTATAAATGTAACATACCCAAGAAGTGTCCTTCATACATGAAAATGACTAAATTTGACTTTGTGACCAATCCTAAGGCTCACAATGAGAGCCATTATTAAAAATAAAATTCGTTGTTCATGAAACCCATGAGACAAACATTACAATAATAATTTATTTTTTTCTTTACATCAAATACATAAAATCACAATTACACGTGTAATTATGAAGACTGAACCTAGTTACACTTTTCAACATCTGTTTCCAAGAAGAGAAAGACTTTCATTAAACCTTTCATATTGTAACTTGACCATTACCATTCCTTCATCCTTTTGAAATATTGTTTTCATATTATATGGAATATATAGCAATCATAACGCTCCATCCAAGAACCTTCCTGTAGGTTTTAACCCTGTACATAAATTATCTGCAAAAGAATCTTAAAAACAGAAGATAAACAATATCAAGAGCATAAAACATAAAATAGATATACACATATATTTTCCCTTAGATCCCAAATCGGGACGACTAGCTTGATTTTTCATTATATTCCTTTTAGTGTTACAACACATATATATACATGTCGAAGCATATATAAACCCCAATCCATTAACCCTAGATTAGAACAAAATCGTAGTTCCCTTGACCGGATCTACAAAATACCAGGGGCCGAAAACCATCATGCCCCAAAACCATGTGCAAACCCATGCAAAAAACCATGGGCGGGTCCGCCCACTGGAAAATAAGGACCAAAAAAATTTTCACAGGGCGCTGCCCTGGACTGTGATAGGAGGGGGCTGCCGCCCCCCCTATGACCCCCCTGCTGTGCCTAGCGCAACGTACAAGGGGAGCTATCGCCACCCTATGACCCCCCCGCACGTGACTACTCATGGAAAGAATATAACACATACCCAACATTCTCCCACTTGTTGTTTTCTTTCTGCAGGGGGCCACAAGAGAGCTGAGTCATTAGCCCAGCTTTGCAACACCCATTGTTTCTCTACACCAAGAGAAATTTTGAGTGTTCACAGACTTTTTCAATGCATCTGCAACATTATTCAAGGTGTCCATCTTTACTAGAAACACCCTTTAGCCTCAACCATATATCTCAAAAAGTGATATTGAACATCAATGTGCTTTGTCTTTGAATGATAAGGAGGGTTCTTAGCCAAGAAAATTGCACTTTGGCTATCACAGTCTATCGTTATAGCTTTCTGCACCAACCCCATACTTGAACACAATCTTTGCAACCAAACTGCTTCCTTGCTTGCATGAGTGGCTACCATGTATTCTGCCTCTGTAGTTGAAAGAGCCACTACAGAATGTTTTTTTACTCATCCAACTAACTACACCTCCAAATAGGCTAAACACCTACCCACTTGTAGATATTCCTTGGTCTAGATCTCCATCCCAGTCTGCATCAAAAAAACCACGAATGTCCAGCACTCTTTCTAATCCTCGTCTTCTCTGGTAACACAAGCCATAATCACTAGTGCCATGCAAATATCTGAAAACCTGCTTCATTGTTGTCCAATGCTCCTTCCTTGGGTTTGACATAAACCTTCTCAATACTCCCATTGCATGTGTAATGTTTGGTCTAGTATAGACCATTGCATACATCAGGCTACCCACTGCACTTGCATATGGAACACGGGACATATCCTCCTCTTCTTCTTGTGTCTTGGGACACTATTCAAGAGACAGCTTTACACCTACAGGAATCAGAATATTCACCGGTTTACTATCCTGCATATTGAACCTTTTCAATATAGTCTCGACATACTTCCTCTGGTTTAACCAGAGATTCCTTTCTGCCCGATCTCTCTTAATTTCCATGCCCAAAATATAGTTTACAGCACCAAGATCCTTCATGTCGAATTTGGAGAATAGTTGGATCTTCAAATATTGGATAATTTCTTTTTCATTTTCAATCAACAACATATTATCCACATACAAGACCAAATAAATAACACAGTCACCAATTAATTTAAAATAAACACAATGATCCTCCTTGCTTTTGGTGAAGCCAAGTCCCCGTATATAGGTATCAAATTTTTGATAGCACATCCTTGGTGACTGTTTTAACCAATATAGAGACTTCTTTAACCTGCATACTAGTTCTTTCTTTCCCTTCACCATAAAGCCTTCAGGTTGTTTCATGTAGATCTCCTCTTCCAGATCCTCATGAAGAAACGTTATCTTCACATCCATCTATTCTACCTCAAAATCAAATGCAGCAGCAACAAATAAAAGTAATCTAATAGAAGTAACTTTGGCAACAAGAGAAAAAATATCACCAAAATCAATTCCTACCACTTGGGAATAACCTTTTGCTACCAATCGAGCCTTGTATTTCTCCAACTTGCCTTCTACATTCATCTTCATCTTAAACACCCATTTTCTCTCGACGGGCTTCCTTCCAGCCGACAACTCCACCAGATCCCATGCCTCATTTTTATGCAAGGATGCCATTTCATCAACCATGGCCTCCTTCTAGAGTTTTCCATCCTCTGAATCTACTGCCTCCCTGACGGTTCTGGGATCATCATCAGTTATAGTTAAGGAAAAATTTGAACAGAAAGCAAATGGACTATACATTTCTGGTTGTCTTCTTTCCCGAACTGATCTTCTCACAGCTGGAGTTTTTGGCTCTTCCTCTTCTGAGTCTTCTTCTGTTGTAGAGTCTGATTCATCCTACTTTAGCTAAAACTCTATCTTCTCAGGTTCCTTTGGTAGTACCTCATGTTTAACAACATATTTCACCTCTCTAAACACCGCATCTCGGGTGTACACAACCTTCCTTATTTCCGGGTTCCAAAGCTTGTAACCCTTTAAACCATCCTTATACCCAATAAAGATGCACCTTTCAGATTTATTATCCAATTTGGTCCTTTTCTCCTTTGGATCATGTACATATGTATCACATCCAAATACCCTCAAATGTGAAAGAGATGGTTTCTTACCAGTCCATACCTCATGTGGAGTCTTATCCTCCAACCTTGATGAAGGTGATCTGTTAACCAAGTAACATGCAGTCTCCACTGCCTCTGCCCAGAATTCTTGTCCTAACCTGGTACCACTGAGCATGTTTCTGGCCTTTTCCATCAGCATTCTGTTCATTCTGTCTACAACTTCGTTTTTCTAAGGTGTGTATGGAGTAGTCTTCTGTCGTGCTACATCACACTTCTTACAGAACTCTTCAAATTACTTCTTGCAGAACTCCCCACCATTATCTGTCCTCAGCACCTTTATCTTCTTCTCTGTCTGGTTTCCCACCAGAGCCTTAAATTCTTGAAATTTTTCAAAGACCTCAGATTTCTTCCTCAAGAATATATCCATGTATTCCTTTAGAAGTCATTTATGAATGAAACATAGTACACAGACTTACCCAGTTATGGAACCGACACAGGTCCAAACACATCACTATGCACAAGCTCTAATATCTTGTTCGCCCTCTTACCACCGGAAGGAAAACTCACCCGATTCTGCTTCCCATATACACAATGTCCACAGAAATCAAAATCCAGAGAGCTATTAGACATACCTTCTACCATACCATTTGCATGCAGTATCTAAAGGCCCTTCTCTCCAATATGTCCAAGCCTTTGATTCCATAGCATGGTCTTTTCTCCAGAGACCGCTAGGATTTCTGCTCCACTTTCGGGAACCATGGAACTTTTGCACCCATAAATAACAGTGCTACCCTGAAGATTGTACAAAGTTTCAATCCGAACTTCCCACATTAATACCAGTGCTCCCTAAACCATCTTAGACATATATTTCTCGAACACTGTTTTTACACCTGCATCATCCATCTTGCTTACAAAAATCAGATTTCTAGCCAATGCAGGAATCTGCAGAACACCAAGAAGTGTTCTAATCCTTCCACCTTTCAGCTTCAGCTTGAATTTTCCACGTCCGACGATTTTGGCCTTCCTATCATCCCCTAGGAATGCATCACCGCCATCATATTTCTCATACTTGCAAAACCACTCCCTATGGGGAGTGAAGTGAAAGGATGCACCCGATTCAATCAACCATAACTCATGATCTACATGTGTATTTGAATAAGAAGCCAAATACACATCCCCACCTTCATCCGAGGTGGTTTTTGCCTCTGCAAAAGGAGCATCATCAGATCCCTTTCCTTTCTCAGGAGCTTTAGATCTACAGTCCTTTTTGTAGTGCCCTTCCTTTCTACATTTCCAGCACACCTTTACAAACTTTCCAGAAGATTTATATCTCCCTCTAGATTTAGATCTCCCACTCGAAACCATATTCCTGTTTCTATTCTGGGACCTTCCTGATACAGATAAGGCATCTCCATTTTGACCCTCCATATTTCTCCGTCTCATTTCCTCCGACAATAAGGTTGGGACAATGTCATAAAAATTCAAGGTAGTTGTTAGGTCCCTATATCACTAGTATAGCCCCTTATTATTGTTAGTGTAAACCCCTTATTGTTATTATTGTACCCTTGTAACCCCCATTTTGTTATTATTGTGCCCTTAAATTATTATTGTTAGGTCGGCTAGGATTACATTGTGGCCCACTAGGATTACATTATGGCCCCATGGACTCCTATATATAGAAAGGAGGTTTGTGAATTGTATCATCCAAGAATTGTTCATTTATGTAATGTATTGGAGGTTGCCCCCTTGAAGTGGCTCATTTCTAAGGCGTTTATATCTCTTTTCTTCTCTTTTTGGAGCTGGTTACACAACATTTGGTATCGGAAGGTCTAAAAAGCAACACCTTCTTTACCCAATTGATAAATCTCAAACAAAAGGGTTTAGTGGGGCAGCACATTGAGGACTTCCAAAAATTGAATATAAGGGTAACTGATCTTACAGAGGAACACAAGATTGATCTCTTCCTAGGCACTTTAAAGGATAGCATCCAACATGAAGTTCGCGTTTTGGAACCTGATTCATTGGAGAAGGCATTCAGGTTGGCAAGAAAAGTTGAATGTAAAATTATGGCGACAAGGAAAGAGTGTCATCATGGTGGTAGTTGATAGACTTACCAAGTATGCACACTTTTGTGCATTATCTCATCCATTTAAAGCAAGTACAGTTGCTACTACATTTATAGATAGAATTCAAAAGCTACATGGAAGCCCAAGAGTTATTGTGAGCGACAGAGATCCCATTTTTACTGGAAATTTTTGGACGGAGTTATTTTCTTGTTTGGGTACTCAATTAGCTCATAGCTCATCTTATCATCCTCAATCTGATTGTCAAACTGAGATCGTAAATAAATTTTTGGAAGGATATCTTCGTTGTGTTGTATCTGATAAACAAACACAATGGGTCAAGTGGTTACCTCTTGCTGAATGGTGGTATAACACTTCCTTCCATACTGCAGCAAAAATGACCCCATTTATGGCACTTTATGGATATCATCCACCATCCATCACATCATATTTAAGAGAAAATTCGAAGGTTCCAGCAGTGGAAGATCACATCGAGCATCGGCAAGAAGTTCTCCAACTCTTAAAGGATAACCTGAATTTGGCACAAAATCGAATGAAACAACAGGCAGATCAACATCGCAGCGAGAGAAGTTTTGATGTAGGAGATTGGGTATTTTTACGGCTACAACCATACAAACAAATGTCCCTCAAGCAAGCTAAGAAGGATAATAAATTATCACCAAAGTGCTATGGTCCTTACAAGGTGTTGCAAAAGATTGGTACTATGGCATACAAATTGGAGCTTCCTGCTTCTTCGCGAGTACATCCAATTTTCCATGTTTCATGCTTAAAGAAGGTTATAGGTGAAAATCTTCCGGTTCAAACAATATTGCCAGAACTTGATGAGGAAGGAAAAATCATATTGGAACCTGAAGCGGTCATGGAAACAAGAACTCGACAGCTACGGAATCGATCAATTTCAGAGTATCTCATCAAGTGGAAGAACTTACCCACTGAAGATTCAACATGGGAGGATGAGAATTTTATACAGAAGCACCCGGAGCTACTCAAGTGTTGAGGACAACACTTTTTTGAAGGAGAGGGGCATGTTAGGTCCCTATATCACTAGTATAACCCCTTATTATTGTTAGTGTAAACCCCTTATTGTTATTATTGTACCCTTGTAACCCCCATTTTGTTATTATTGTGCCCTTAAATTATTATTGTTAGGTCGGGTAGGATTACATTGTGGCCCACTAGGATTACATTATGGCCCCATGGACTCCTATATATAGAAAGGAGGTTTTGTAAATTGTATCATCCGAGAATTTTTCATTTATGTAATGTATTGGAGGTTGCCCCCTCGAAGTGGCTTATTTCTAAGGCGTTGATATCTCTTTTCTTCTATTTTTGGAGCTGGTTACACAACAGTAGTTGTATTGCTACCTATTGCAATGGCCAGAATAATCCACGAGTACAGTGAGAAACACAACAAACTAATGCACTTATCTTCATCTGAGATTTTAATATCAATAGATGACAGCTGACTTACCACAGTATTGAAGGCATTCAGATGCTCTATCACCGAGTCTCCATCCTTCATCGTCAGGTTTATATAGCTTTTTCCGCAGGAACAATTTATTCACCAGATACTTAGATTAGTACAAAGTCCCTAGCTTGTCCCATAAGGTCTTCGTTGTAGCTTCCCCAGATACATTCAACAATACTAAATCTGAGACAGACAACCCTATTGTGCTCTTTGCCTTCCGATACAGCTTCTTCCAGTCTTCATCTAACATTGTTGTTGGTTTAGTACCCGGATCTACTACGATCCATTGATCCTTATCCACCAGCAGATCCTCCATCTAGAGCTTCCATAACTCAAAACTCCGACCATTAGATTTATCGATCTCTATCTTCCCACCGCTCGCCATCTTCTTTCACCGCAAGAATCGATCCCACAGATCTCCCACTGAACAAGGTCTATTTCAGGCCCGAGCAAAAAACCCCTCAGTAGCAAAGGCATCCCCTTGAAGCCGAAACTGCTCTGATACCAAATGTAGGTTTTAACCCTGTAGAGAAATTATCTGCAAATGAATCTTAAAAATAGAAAATAAACAATAGAAAGAGCATAAAACATAAAATAGATATACACAAAGATTTTCCCCTAGATCCCAAATCGGGACGACCAGCTTGATTTTTCATTATATTCCTTTTATTGTTACAACACATATATATACATGCCGAAGCATACATAAACCCCAATCCATTAACCCTGGATTAGAGCATAACCGTAGTTCCCTTGATCGGATCTACAAAACACCAGGGGCCAAAAACCATCATTCCCTAAGACCATGTGCAAACCCATGCACAAAACCATGGACAAGTCTGCCCACCAAAAAATAAGGACCAAAAAAATTTTCATGGGGTGCTGCCGTCCTCCCTGTGACCCCCCTGCTACACCCACCGCAATGTACAGGGGGAGCTATCACCCCCCCCAGGCATGACTAGTCGTGGAAAGAATATAAAACATACCCAACATTCTCCCACTTGTTGTTTTCTTTTCGCAGGGGGCCACAGGAGAGTTAAGTCATTAGCCCACCTTTGCAACACCCATTGTTTCTCTACACCAAGATAACTTCTAAGTGCTCACAGACTTTGTCAATGCATCTACAACATTCCTCAAGGTGTCCACCTTTACCAGCAACACCCTTTTAGCCTCAACCATATATCTCACTAAGTGATATTGAACATCAATGTGCTTTGCCTTTGAATGATAAGCAGGGTTCTTAGCCAAGAAAATTGCACTTTGGCTATCACAGTCTATCCTTATAGCTTGCTGCACCAACCCCATACTTGAACACAATCTCTGCAACCAAACTGCTTCCTTTCTTGCATAAGTGGTTGCCATATATTCTACCTCTATAGTTGAAAGAGCCGCTACAGAAAATTTTTTTACTCATCCAACTGACTGCACCTCCAAATAGGCTAAACACATACCCACTTGTAGATCTTCTTTGGTCCAAATCTCCAACCCAGTTTGCATAAAAAAAAAACATGAATGTCCAACACTCTTTCTAATCCTGGTCTTCCCTGGTAGCACAAGCCATAATCACTAGTGCCATGCAAATCTATGAAAACCCACTTCATTGTTGTCCAATGCTCCTTCCCTGGGTTTGACATAAACCTGCTCAATACTCCCACTGCATGTGCAATCTCTGGTCTAGTATAGACCATTGCATACTTCAGGCTACCCACTGCACTTTCATATGAAACACAGGACATATCCTCCTCTTCTTCTTGTGTCTTGGGACACTGTTCAGCAAACAGCTTTACACCTACAAGAATCGAAACATTCACCGGTTTACTATCCTGCATATTGAACCTCTACAATATAGTCTCAACATACTTCCTCTGGTGTAACCAGAGCTTCCTTTTTTCCCGATCTCTCTTAATTTCAATGCCCAAAATATAGTTTGCAACACCAAGATCCTTCATGTCGAATTTGGAGAATAGTTGGGTCTCTAAATCTTGGATAATTTCTTTGTCATTTCCAATCAACAACATATCATCCACATACAAGACCAAATAAATAACATGGTCACCAATTAATTTAAAATAAACACAGTGATCCTCCTTACTTCTGGTGAAGCCAAGTCCTCGTATATAGGTATCAAATTTCTAATACCACATCCTTGGTGATTGTTTTAACCCATACAGAGACTTCTTTAACTTGCATACCAGTTCTTTCTTTCCCTTCACCATAAAGCATTCAGGTTGTTTCATGTAGATCTCCTCTTCCAGATCCCGTGAAGAAATGTTGTCTTCACATCCATCTGTTCTACCTCAAAATCAAATGCAACAGCAACAGATAAAAGTAATGTAATAGAAGTAACTTTGGCAACAGGAGAAAAAATATCACCAAAATCAATTGCCGACACCTGGGAATAAGCTTTTGCTACCAACTGAGCTTTGTATTTCTCCACCTTGCCTTCTACATTCATATTCCTCTTAAGCACCCATTTTCTCCCGATGGGCTTCCTTCCAGCCTACAACTCCACCAGATCCCATGTCTCATTTTTATTCAAGGATGCCATTTCATCAACCATGGCCTCCTTCCAGAGTTTTCCATCCTCTGAATCTACTGCCTCCCTGATGGTTCTGGGATCATCATCAGTTATAGTTAAAGAAAAATTTGAACAGAAAGTAGATGGACTATACCATTCTGGTTTTCTTCTTTCTCGAACTGATCTTCTCACAGCTGGAGTTTGTGGCTCTTCCTCTTCTGAGTCTTCTTTGGTTGTAGAGTCTGATTCATCATCCTTTATCTCAAACTCTATCTTCTCAGGTTCCTTTGATAGGACCTCATGTTTAACAACATCTTTAACCTCTCTAAACACCACATCTCGGCTGTACACAACCTTCCTTGTTTCCGGGTTCTAAAGCTTGTAACCCTTTAAACCATCCTTATACCCAATAAAGATGCACCTTTCAGATTTATTATCCAACTTGGTCCTTTTCTCCTTTGGAACATGTACATATGCATCACATCCAAATACCCTAAGATGTGAAAGAGAGGGTTTCTTACCAGTCCATACCTCATCTGGAGTCTTATGCTCCAACACTGATGAAGGTGATCTGTTAACCAGGTAACATGCAGTCTCCACTGCCTCTGCCCAGAATTATTGTCCTAACTCGGTACCACTGAGCATGCTTCTTGCCTTTTCCATCAGCGTTCTGTTCATTCTTTCTGCAACTCCATTTTGCTGAGGTGTGTATGGAGTAGTCTTCTGCTGTGCTATACCACACTTGTTACATAACTCTTCAAATTAATTCTTGTAGAACTCCCCACCATTATCTCTCCTCAGCACCTTTATCTTCTTCTCTGTCTGGTTTTCCACCAGAGCCTTAAATTCTTTAAATTTTTCAAAGACTTTAGATTTCTTCCTCAAGAAATATATCCATGCACTCCTTGAGAATTCATCTATGAATGAAACATAGTACACATACTTACCCAATGATGGAACCAACACAGGTCCAACACATCACTATGCACAAGCTCTAATATCTTGTTCGCCCTCTTAGCACCAGAAGGAAAACTCACCCGATTCTGCTTCCCATATACACAATGTTCACAGAAATCGAAATCCAGAGAACTATTGGACATACCTTCTACCATACCATTTCCATGTAGTATCCGAAGGCCCTTCTCTCCAATATGTCCAAGCCTTTGATGCCATAGCATGGTCTTTTCTCCAGATACCGCTAGGCTTTCCACTCCACTTTCGGGAACCAAGGAAATTTTGCACCCATAAATAATAGTGCTGCCCTGAAGCTTGTAAAGAGTTCCAATCTGAACTCCCCGCATTAATACCAGTGCTCCCTGAACCATCTTACATATATCTTTCTCGAACATTGTTTTTACACCTGCATCATCCATCTTGCTTATAGAAATGAGATTTTTGGCTAATGCGAGAATCTGCAGAACACCAAGAAGTGTTCTAATCCTTCCACCTTTCAGCTTCAGCTTGAATTTTCCATGTCTGATGATTTTGGCCTCCCTATTATCCCCTAGGAATACATCATCGCCATCATATTTCTCATACTCGCAGAACCACTCCCTATGGGGAGTGAAGTGAAAGTATGCACCCGAATTAATCAACCATGACTCATGATCTACATGTGTATTTGAAGAAGAAGCCAAATACACATCCCCACCTTCATCTGAGGTGGTTTTTGCCTCTGCAGAAGGAGCATCATCAGATCCCTTTCCTTTCTCAGGAGCTTTAGATCTACAGTCCTTTTTTTAGTGCCCTTCCTTTCCACATTTCCAGCACACCTTTACAAACTTTCTAGGAGATTTATATCTCCCTCTAGATTTAGATCTCCTGCTCGAAACCTTATTATTGTTTCTTTTCTGGGACCTTCCTCGTACAGATAAGGCATCTCCATTCCGACCCTTCATATTTCTCCGTCTCCTTTCCTCCGACAGTAAGGCTGAGACAATGTCATCAAAATTCAAGGTAGTTGTATTGCTACCTATTGCAACAACTAGACGGTCCCACAAGCCTGGTAGAGAACACAACAAAATAATGCACTTATCTTCATCTGAGATTTTAATATCAACAAATGACAGTTGACTTACCAGAGTATTGAAGGTGTTCATATGCTCTGTCACCGAGTTTCCATCCTTCATCCTCATGTTATACAAATTTTTCCGTAGGAACAATTTATTCACCACAGACTTAGATTGGTACAAAGTCCCTAGCTTGTCCCACAATATCTTCACCATAGCTTCCCAAGATACATTCAAAAATACTGAATCTAAGACACAAAACCGTATTGTGCTCTTTGCCTTCCAATCGAGCTTCCTCCAGTCTTCATCTGACATTGCCATTGGTTTAGTACCCGGATCGATCGCGATCCACTGATCCTTATCCACCAGCAAATCCTCCATCTTGAGCTTCCAAAACTCAAAACTCATACCATTAAATTTCTCGACCTCTATCTTCTCGCCACTCGCCATCTTCTTTCACCACAAGAGTCGATCCCGCCGATCTCCCAATGAACAGGGTCTACCTCAAGCCCGAGCAAAAAACCCCTCAGCAGCAAAGGCGTCCCCTTGAAGTCGAAACTTCTCTGATACCAAATGTAGGTTTCAACCCTATACAAAAATTATCTGCAAACGAATCTTAAAAACAGAAAATAAACAATAGCAAGAGCATAAAACATAAAACAGATATACACAGAGATTTTCCCCTAGATGCCAAATTGGGACGACCAACTTGATTTTTCATTATATTCCTTTTAGTGTTACAACACATATATATACATGTCGAAGCATACATAAACCCCAATCCATTAACCCTAGATTAGAACATAACTGTAGTTCCCTTGACCGGATCTACAAAATACCAGGGGCTGAAAACCATCGTGCCCCAAAACCATGTGCAAACCAATGCACAAAACCATGGGCGGGTCCACCCACCGGAAAATAAGGACTAAAAATGTTTTCCCGCGGTACTGCCCTGGACCTTGACAGGGGGGGGTTGTCGCCCCCCCTATGACCCCCCTACTGCACCCAGCATAACGTACAGGGGGGCACCTTGTGACTCCCCTGCGTGTGACTAGTCGTGGAAAGAATATAACACATACCCAACACTTCCAAAATTATGGTTCTTATAGGATGTTGTTGATCCATCTATGCAAATGGACTACCTCTAACATGATTTTAGAAAATGCTGAGATGAAATATAATATGCAATATGTGTCAAAACTTCTCATTATCTTTAAAGTAGATGATCTTTTCCAAAGAAAAATAAACAAATAGATTCTAATATTTATACTATCGTGTGCTTATATCTATAATTCCATGCATTTGACAAAAAACTACACTCTTCTAGGGTAATAATGCATGTTACTCTACTTTCTACTTAATAAAATGACCACAAAATTTGATAAAGAACCTAATAGAGATCAGTCTTCCTTCCATAATATATATCCTTATGATCTTCTCCTTCTGGGTTATTCTCAAGTTCTCGTCTTTCCCCAACTATGTGATCTTCACTTATTTCCTTTCGTGTTTTGTTCACTTTAATGTTTTGACAATCCCTTTTATAGTGTCCATACTCATTACATCCAAAGAATTGAATCTTGGACTTGTTTGTCTTCTTCTTTCACTTTCCAATTTTTTTTTCCTCAACTTCTTGGTTCTTGCAATGAAGGCTTGATATGTTTCATTTGATTAAATATCATCCTTTTCCTTGACCCTCGATTCTTCCAAGATACATTGAGCCCACAATTCATCAAAAGGTGTGCTATATTTCTTTGAGTATATGCTAGTTGAAAAAGTACTCCAATTAGGTGGCAAAGAATATAGTACACATATAGTCATCTCAGAATATTTAAGAGTCTCTCCAATCCCTTGCAACATATCTCTTATTTGTGAGATCTTCATCAAATAGGTGGCCATGTATTCATCCTTTGATTTCCTTATCCTATATAGTTTATTCCTCAATTAAATATTGGAAATACTAAGAGGGGGGGTGAATCTGTAAGGAACACAAATGCACACAGTTTTTAAGGTGGAAACCCTCTCTGAGAGAAAAACCACCAGAATTATTTTCTAATAATTCTTTAATATTCAACTCCAATTGAAAATAAAGCTCCAAATTCCTATAATCTAGAAAAGCATTCTTCTCGAGCTCCCACTGGATGGACGCTCCAACGCACGAGATTCTTTAGTAATCAACTGAATGGATGCCCCAATACCCAATGAGCTACAACTCACCCTAGCACCACCCTACCACCCTAAATTTTTCACAGGCTTGAACCTGTTGGTGACTTCATGCACCAGCCTACCACCCTATAGAAGAATAAAATAAGGATGGACTCTCATACCAGGGAAAATGGTCCACTTTACAATTATATAGAATGATGTAGAAGAAGAAGACACACTAGACCATAACCCCAACTATGACACAAATACCTAATGATGATCCTAGACCTCCTGACACTACCTCTTAAATTCTTGGTTGATAGACACTTGTACAAATTTTACAATGATGCTTTTACAATGAATTAGTACAACGATACCTTTACAATGGCTGTATGCAATGCTACCCATGTGAAGACTTCATGAGGTGAACTTCTTGTTGTTGTTCTACACCTTATTTGCTGCTCTTGTCATGCTACCCTTTCTCACTCTTTAGAACATTAGATCATGCGTTGAGTCTTATCTTGATGAATATATAATACCTGGAAAAATTCTTCAAGGAAATACCCATGACATGATAGGAAATCTATAAGTCGATAAGGAGGAAGCTGAGAACCATATATCTTGATCTATATGAAATATATTTAAATAAAAACCAATATCAAAGTCTAGTGTCTAGGTCGAACTGAATATTTTTTCTTATCTCAGAAAAAATTATGTGAATAGATTCTTCATACATCACAGAATAGACGATTAGCATAAATTTATTAATATAATAAAAAAATACTGACTTTTGAGACTTCCTTCTAAAAATATGACAACACTTAGATTGCCACTTCCATATTGAAGCTATAAATGACAATATGACAACATTTAGATTACCACTTTTATATTGAATCTATAAACATAGACTGGAATATAGTTTAACTTGAAAATAAAGAAACAAATAAACTAAGAAATATTCATGCCTAAAATATTTAGTTAAATTATACCAAGACAACTAAAATTTAATGACATATGAAAGATACTGACTAAAAATGGAACCTATTAAAATAATTTTTAATAGAGTAAATGAATATTAAGAATCCTAGGACTTTTTCATGAATGAATTGATCATGATCATAACTTAATAAACAAAAAACCATAGATATGATTTTTATAGGCAATTCAAGAAAAAATCTAGAAGGGTATGGGGATATAATGTTCGGTAATGTAGCATTCACATGAAAATATGACTCAAGTAAATTTTTCTTCTCTTCTAGAGCTAATTCATGGCAGTTAACGAGTATTTTCGTGTAGGCCTTAGGTTTTAGTTAGCAAAACTATCCTAAGAATTTATTGGATTGATTCAGAGTTTATAAAAAAATAAAATTACTACATTCCTCGATATTACAACTTATTTACTTGAAAATTAGTTATTAACAGAGCAGGTTACAAACTTAAGAAGTTGGGCGAAATATGATTCCCAAACCAAAGAAATATCTTAATATCTTGTAGGTCCATTAAACATAATATGATAATACCATCATCTCAATTCATAATGGTCAAACTCACAATTGGTATCATGAAAATCCCCTTTTGTATCATTTATGGGTAATTCTTTAACATTTACGTTTACAGGTCAAGAACCCTCAAGGAATTAGGAGGACAAAGATTGAATTTTCCTCAAAAATAGCTGATAAATTTTTAATAGCCATTGGTTTGATTGTGTTGGTGGTCCAATGGTCATCCGTATTCTTCAATAATTGTGAATGGGACAAATTATCACATTTTCTCCTATTTATAGTGAATCCATTTATTTGCAGACATGTCGCATCTTCAAATTGGGTGAAACCACATGAAAACAAGTTTAATGCCTATTTTGGAAACATTGATGATGTCATGCTTACATGGACCATTATTTCCTGGGCTATAGAATAATAAATGTGGTTGGACAGTATATGCCCACCATTAGATTCAAATTCGTTTAAATTTAACAGTGGTAATTTATTATTCTATAGCCCAGGAAATATGTATCACTCACGAAGGATAACCATTAAATCCAAGTGGATGCTTTATTAGCTGGTATTCTTTTTCTTTTGGGTTCACCAATCACGTCACCTATGGACAGTTTTTAAACGGGAAAAATAATGATTTTGGAAACTAGGGAAGGACCTCGAAATAACTCAGTGAGCACCACATAACCTAGGTGATATACGACTTCAATGAATTTTCAGATGCTCTGCACTAATACGTTGCGTGGGGTGTAGGCCCCCTGGCAGGTGGTTTGTAGTGGGCGATGGCCCCGTTGCACAAGGTCGGTTCCTATGTGATTATTTTATTTTCAGGCAAACCCAATTATGGGTAGACCAAAGGATGATGGGTAGATTTATACATGGTTTTTCCCATGGTTTTTTTTTTTCATGGTGGCTTTGCCAATGGTTTTTTTGTAGATTCAGTCAAAGGAACTACATTTATGTTTCAAACCATGTTTTTTTTTTTGTAAATTTGGTAGTACCTTTCTATTTTCTATTTTTAAATAGAGAAAGTTGCTTTACATATTTTACTATATACAGTTGTCTCAACCTGCTCGAAGGAAACCAGGTCTATTGGCTGCCTCAAAGAGTTAAAAGCCAACCAAAATTGGTATTGTATTTTTCTTCTACTTACAGCTATAACCACTTTACTATGTCCATAAAATTTGCAAATGAAACAAATACTATAAGTATTATCTACCAAAAAAATAACAGACTATAACCAGAAAGATGTTATCCATCCGAGGAATCCACTGGTGTTGGATCCTTTGCATTGGATCCTGGTATTTCCGCTTGCTACATTCTTTGGAGCTGTTGTTAAATCCTCCCAATGCAATCAGTAGCCTGGATCTGAGCCTTTGCCATCTCTCGAATATCCTGCTTTATTTGTTGGAGTTCAAAGAGCATTGAGGGGCTAGCTTGCTTGTCTTGCATGCTTGCCATTGCCTTTGCTAATATGCATTTCAATTTCCAATATGTTTGGACTGATTACTGAAAGAGAGAGACCCTATCTATCGTATTTCCTGGGTCTGATATAAACTCCATTCTGGCCTCTTTCTCTTTGTGATCTTCATCTTCCGCATCACTTTGCCTCTCCCATCCATGTACAGTCTTTTGGATATGAGCTGGATTCCTTGAATCATATAGATCTGCAATATTTTAGAGAAGTTGCTTGTTACTCTTTCTGCCTCTTTTACTTGGGCCTGCTCTTTGATTTTCTTCAAACTTTCCGCTTCTCCCTGTTGCTTTACAATTTCCAGTTTGACCTTTTGTCATTTTTGCTTGACAATTAAGTTCTGTTATGGACAGGAACAGAGGTCCTGTCGAACGAAAGGAGTCAGTTACATGAAGCGTAGAGTCAATATGAAGTTCCTCTGGAGTCATCATCCTTTGGGTAGCAAAATATTGCTTAGCCGAGGTGGGTTTATCAACCTGGACGAACATTATCCATTATTGATTTAACAGACAGAGTAATTTAAGGAAAATACAAATATGTTTGCACAAATGTAGTGGCAGACCTTTGCCCATAGCTATCAGATGAGAAACAAAGCCCCAATTAGGAAGCAGAGTATAAACACAACCATGCATTGATTTCCCAATCCCACTAGAGGCACATGGGAATTTTTGGGGAAACTTGGTTGGACTGTCGACTTAGTAATGCATGCAACTTAACCTCCTAAACCTCATAATATCCAGACAGGTTTCCCGACTCTGGCTTTTTTGAATGGTTTGCCAAACCGATAACTGACCTTTCTTTATTTTAAATAAAAACAACCTAACCATGCTTGGAACCGACTGTATAAAACACGGATTTAACGAAATAAATTTAACTATGTTGAGCCTATGGAAAACAGGGGTGGGTGGGCTACGGAAACGTGGTTTAATTTCCATACCAAAATCCTGTGCTAAAGCATAAAAACCCAACGACAATAAAAGATGTGCAATTTTTGGCCATTTTCGTGTATATAAGACAGAGTTCATTGCATGAACCCTTGTCAACACTTGAGTTTCCATAGCCGGAATCATAACAGGTAAATAGAATTGTGAAGTGAGAGTGGCAAGAGCCTTTACATACCAAATTATCCTCCACTCGCTTAGCTGTATTCTTTCTCCCTGTAGACCTTCCGTCGCTGCCTTCGTTTGGATTTCATCTCCTGTATGAGCTATAGCCTTACTGGAATAACAACTTACCTTTTTAATTTCCTTTCCCCGCTGTCGGCGTTCCTCCGTAGCTTCTGAAATGCCTTGATTACTCAGAACGGCTTCCTTCATTTCCATTAATGGATTTCGTGGCTAAGATCACCCTCTCCTCTCCACGATCCTTCTGCTTGTTGGTCGTCAGATCTGTCCTTCCACGTGGCACAGACCCCACCTTGACGCCCTTCATTTCTAAGCGTGTCGAGTACCGGCCTTTTACTTGTTTTTCCTGTTTAGGACGACTGGTCAAGCGCACCGACCTCCGTTCCATTCATCTACTTGACACCCCGATCGGGTTTATGAATGTTTCAACATGTATATAATGTATTGTAATATTGAAAGGAATATAATGACAAATCAATTTGGTTTTCTCGATTTTAAGTTCGAGGAAAAATCTCTATGTATATATTTTTTTTATGTTCTTGCCATTATATATTTCTTCTGTTTTTCAAAAAATTGTTTGCAAGTAATTTCTGTATAACCATTGACTATATTTAAGGTCTTGAAATAACTAGTAATTATTGATCTCTCTACACTAACAATACACCCTTTATCAAACTTTAATATATATTATGAAAATAGAAAATTGCATCTAACTTCCAACCTTATTCAATTAAAAAAAAAAAAAATTTAAACTTGTAATAACTTCAAAATTTAAATGGTTACATGCCAAAAAAAAAATTAAAAATTCTACACTAAAACAAGTACCATGGTATTTATTATCCTTTATTGTTTGTATATTTTTAAATTCTACACTAAAACAAGTACCATGGTATTATCTTTTATTGTTTGGATATTTTTAAATTCTACACTAAAACAAGTACCATGGTATTATCTTTTAATGTTTGGATATTTTTAAATTCTACACTAAAACAGGTACCATGGTATTATCTTTTATTGTTTGGATATTTTTATTTATTGAAAATAAATTGATTTTTTAATTAAGTAATTCTAGAGATCCTTCCTTGTTGCCTTTATCATTTGTTAGTGGAATCTTGTATTTCCCTCTAAACATGTTTTAATACATGGTTAACTTAAATTTTCCATGTTATGATCATTGTATCATATCTTTAATGTTGCCTTTATCTTTTGCTACTGAAACCTTTTATTTCCCTTTAAACATGTTTTAATACATAGTTAACTTAAACTTTTCAAGTTGGGATCATTGTATCGTATCTTTAATGTTGCCTTTATTTTTTGTTAATGGAATTTTTTATTTCCCTTTAAACATCTTTTAATACATGGTTAACTTAAAGTTTCTATTATGATCATTGTATCATATTTTTAATGTACAAAAAACTGTGTAATTTTTTTTAAATTTCTACATTATTTGTACATTAGCGTTTCATTTCCTCCATACCTAAAAAAAATATATTTTTACATTAATTACACATGTCTATTTGCTTTATTTATTTAAGAGGCCTATCCGCAAGGGATTTTTCCAATGAGCATAACCTTTGTATTCACTCGCTAAGCTTACGAGAACAATAATGAATTAATAACAACACAATACATAAATCATGTACTGAGTAATTCTGGAAAATCCTCATTAAAAACAGCAACAAAATACATAAATCATACACTCATTAATTTTGAAAATTCTTTAAAGAAAATCTCCATAAGAAAAATCCAACAGAGATAAATATGGCAAAGCCGACCAAGTGAGTTTTCATGGCTCACTCACTATGTTCTATTATCCAGAATTTCCTGAAAAAGGCTGGGGACAAGCAGCTGATTATTCAGGATGTCTTCCAACAAATTTCATTGAAGAGTAGTACGGTCTTCTCAGGTTGGTTATAAGAAAATGCGAGTGAAACTAAATAATTTTAAAATTTTAAATTTTAAAGTGTGTAATTTTTAAGGATGTACAATTGTACTAAAGTTTAGATATTATTGTGAATGTAATTAGTCTTTAAAATGTAGACTGTAAAATGTTTTGAATATTTTTTTAAATATTCAAATTTCTAATAATTTTATATAATTTTTATAGATTTTAGTAATTTTTAAAATATATTGATTTTATATTTTAATTTTATTGGAAAATATTATTTTTATAAAAGACATGAAAAATAAAGTCATCTAAATTACTCAGTGAGGCATCTTATGCTAGAGAAGCTGCTTGAGGAAGATTAATAGAAAACTTAGAAAACTGAAACACATCACAACATAGAAAAGGGTTTGGAATATCATATTTGTGCCACCTTTCTTGCTGTTTTGATATTTCTGTTGCCATTGCTCTAGTGGCCGTAGTTCCATGGGAAAATGGGTTAATTGTCGTGAACAAAATCGCTGGTTTCTTCTTTTGAGTTGTACTTCTCCTCATTCGGCCATAGTCAACTGTGTGCATATCTTGCGATCTACTATCTATGACATCGATAGTATATTTGTGTGATGAGTTGTATATCGTGAATCTGTATGACATTGATAGTATATTTGTGTGATGAGTTGTATATCGTGAATCTGTAATACAAGTGTGTTTGTAAAATAACCTATAAAAAATAGTTTTTAAGTATATTACAACTCCGTAAGTGCTAATTACAATTTTGGATGGAAGTTTTCAGTGTAAAATTTTATTATTATGGTTGTTCATATGATTCAGTGAAGTTGGATGCTTAGCAAACAATTTTTCTCTTACACAGTTGGCTCTTATTTTCAACATCTTACATGATTTAAATATGGAATTAAATCTCAAAAAATTATAATCATATAATTATGATTATTTTAAATATGTTATTATTAATGAATAATAATAACAAATATATGTTTATAACCAGAAGAACGATAGAGATTTTTTGAGCATTAACCTATTTTATATGATAAAAAAAATGAACCCCAAATCAATAAAAAATATAGTAGTAGTCTAAAAAATCTACATAATAATTTAGAAATTCTAGTAAGATTATAAATAATTTAGGCAATTATTTTTTAAAATCTGGTTCACAGCAGTTAAAGTTTGGTATTTTGGGTGCCCAAAGGGTTTTTGATGGTGCTGAATCCATTTCCACTATCAAACATGCAATTCAAACACTCCAACTACCTGTTTTTCCGAAAAAGAAAAAAAATACCAAATTCAAACAACAAAACAGCATCAAGTCTGTAAACAACTCCATATATATATTTAAGTTTGTTTTAGAATCAACATATAATTTCAACTTAAAATAACAATTATCAAAAAAAAAAAAAATTTAATAATCACATTTAATCTTATAATTTTAATAAAATTATATATATATATATATATATATATATATTCGATAATAATCATATGAAACAGAACATTGTCTACTTGTTTCAAACCAATTATTGTGGTTCATCTCATTTTAAAGATAAATCATGAATCACACTGATTGGTTTAAGATGAATCACACTAATTAGTTTGAAAAACTTGAACAATATTATATTTCATATAATTATTACCAAAAATTCTAAAAAATTACTATAAATCACAGAAATCTAAATTCAAATTTTTTTATAATTTCAACCACACTTAATCTTTTATATATAATCGAATTTCTGGGCTAATTACCATTTAACAAATCATCTCAAAAACAAATTATTGCACTGCACTAAACATATTTTACTTTTATTACAAAAACATAATTTATTAACCTAATAATCACGAATCTATTTGTTTTTTCATACAGATAGTTCACTTTTTTCGCACATGGAACACGAAATGAACCTTACAGAGGTTGAAATGAACCTTCGGTTGACCAGGTACTGCTCGAGATTTCACTGAAAATCTTCTCTTCCGGATTGGCGGTAGCCATAGGGACCTCAGGTAGAGGAGCCTGACCTTCCAGTATTTGACACACCTGCCGTATGCCCAGCCTCCTCTCCGGCTCGGAATGGGAGCACAGCAACCCCAATTTCAATATTTTCTCCATCTCGCCCGCCTCGTATTCATTCCCCAGCTTTAGATCTGCCGCGTCTAGCAGCCTGCCATGGGCGTACAGGTCCCACACCCATTCTACCAAAAACATTTGCTCGGCGACGAGGTCCACGGGCTTCCTCCCGGATGCCACTTCCAACAACAGAACGCCAAAGCTGAACACGTCCGAGCTGGGCGTAGCCTTCCCCGTCCGCGTCAGCTCCGGCGCTATGTATCCCAGCGTTCCCATAACGCGAGTAGTGTCTGGGTTCTTGCTGTGATCATACAGCCGGGCGAGGCCGAAGTCCCCAAGCCGCGCGTTGAACTCCGAATCCAGCAGCACGTTGCTCGATTTGATGTCTCTATGGATGACCCTCCTCTCCCATTCCTCGTGCAGATACAACAGCCCAGCTGCCACGCCCTTTACAACTGAGTATCGCTGAGCCCACGGCAGCACCATCGTAGGTTTCCCAAATATGAGTTTATCCAGGTTGCCGTTTGGCATGTAGTCGTAAACTATGAATAGTTCCTTCTGCCTCCGGCACCATCCCCGCAACTGAACCAGGTTCCGGTGCTGCATGCGTCCCATGGTCGAGATCTCTGCCACGAACCCCTTCATTCCCTCCGTGAACTCTTTCGTCATGCATTTCACTGCGATTTCTTGGCCACTGCCAGTGAGAACGCCCATGTAAACCTTCCCAAACCCACCCACGCCCAAAACATTTTTGTCCCTGAATCCACTGGTGGCGATGCGGAGTTCCTCGTAAGTGAATCTATGGGGCCAGAAGTCCTGCTCCCATTCTGCGATATTTTCTCTGTATTTTGTTCTTTTGAGAAAAACAGCCGCAAACGCCAGCGAGAAGATAACCAAAGCGGGCACCGTAATGCCTGCTATGAGCCCTACGCGCGGACGCTTGGAATACCTTTTTGCAAACGATGGTAAACTTGAGATATTGAGGTGGGATGCCGTGCCTTCCGTGGTGAAGCTCCACGCAAGAATGTAATGGTCTTCGACTGAACCGTCACCGGTAGCCGCTGAAAAACCAACGAACATCTTCTCTTGCGCAACGCTTTGCAGATTGATTTTCAGAGATATTAGTGGTCTCTGCGGTCTCTGCAAACCGGCTGGCGCGACGCTAACATTGAGGCGGCTTTCAGATTGATCGTAATCTATCCAGGCCTGTATGTTTCGTCCGCTCTTGAGGTTCAACCCCTGGAAGTTGTCTCCAATCCAATAGCCGGCAGCCTTGGCCTGGATGGAGTGGAGGTTGTTGATGTCGACACCCACATGGTTGCCATCAGGGTCCTGAAATTGTACACTTTGGACCGTATCAAACTCGATTGCCAAGAAGTGATTGGATGATTTTCCGTTGCTAGTATGGTTAACCAGGCCCAGATACCCGGATGCCAGACTGCCCATGAAAGTTCTGTAGGGAGTGACAACGAACGCAATTCCGTGCCCGCCAGAGTTTGAGTGGGGCGGAACCATACTGAAAACGAAGCTAGTGCTGAAGGAAGAAAGCATCTCGCTGGTTTTCATCTGCATAGGAATTGAATACAGCGCTCGGCCGAGCATTAAACGCGTGTCATTTGTGAGTGCAAGAACGGATTGAGAGCGGATGTGTGCAGCACCGTCCATCAGGATCATGTTGGTTCCGGTGAATCCATTGAAGACAAAAGTGATAGGAAAAACTGGTATCACAAGGGAGAAGGCAGCTATAAGAAGGCTGCCGACACAGGAGGGTGTTATAGAAAAAGGATTGACACGATTTCTTCTGCGGGAATCCATCTACTGGTTTCTGTCCACTGCAGATATCGTGATATACACCAGAAGGATGGGTTATTGACTTTACATTTGGCAATGGCAACTAATATTTACAATTCTATGGAGCTATAAATACCAAAGGCTATACTTCAATTTAAATTGGTACAATATCTAGCAGTGGCATATACTGACACGCCTACTAATGGCTCGATAGTCTCGTAAATAAGTATCAACTACGAAAGGAATTATGAGTGAACATTCTATAAGCTATCAAATGTCGAATGTTAGTTAGCAGTATATGTCAAATGTTAGTTAGCAGTATATGTCAATAGTTAGATTTAAATTTGTCTACAACTAATATATTTAATAAAATATAGACTAAAATATATGTGTTGCCTAATTCATGAGAGAGACTCGCATCGCACGCTATTTGAAAAGATAATATCTCACCAAAGACTCGTACTAGATATTTCAATTGACTCCTGCTGGTTAATGGCAAGTTTATTTAGCATTCTGAGTTTTAAAGCTGTCTTAACTATTTTAACAAACCGTTTCACCGAAAGGTGAAAAAGGAACGCCGAAGTTAATTTTTTGAAAAATTCGATCGGACAATCGCATCATCTTCGTGGGAATCGGCGATTTCACCTAAAGAAACCGATCTGAGCTAAAATCATCCCATGAAAAAATACATGGATTTTCTGATCTGATATATTATCTGTCGATTCTTTCACTGACCTGAAATCCTTAGGGAAAAAATAAACGGATTTTTTGTTCTGATCTTACCCGGAAGGTCAAGAAACCAAATAGAAATGTGGGAATTGGAAATGCTTTCCACAAGCGTTTTTGATTACCATTGTCATAATAATGGGAAGCCGTATAAGTTTAATTAGTTTGTTTTTTTTCTGAAAATTATGAAAATTTTAGTAAAATTATAAAAAAATTTGGCAGAGATTTTTTCAAAATCTAGGTTATAGTTGTCAAACTTCAAATTTTGAGTATCTTAAATATTTTTAATAATTTTGACTCTATTTCTACTATAGAAAACATGATTCAAACACAACTATTACAAAATTTCTTAAATCAAAAACATAATTCAAACATTACTATTATAAAATTTCTTAATTTTTTCCCCTAAATTATGAGAAAGTAAAGCGATAATGCGTGGAGAGTCCAACATAGAGGCTGAGTACGTAAAAACAAAGCCCACCAGTCATTTGTGTTCTTTGATTCAAAGTGCGTATCGGTAGGTGGACCTAATGCTGACCCTGAAGCGTTTGTTTATGCAACTTGAAATACTAGTTAGATGACAGACGACATAGAAATCTGAAATGGTGGAATTGGAAAGGCAGCGGAGTGATGAGTTGGAACCCTGGATTTTCACACTCACTCCGTGCTCTGGACATCAAACCAAATCATGTATGTATTCTAATAACTCTTTACATTCATTTTTTTTGTTTTTAATATAATATAATACAATACAGTGACCGAGCAAACTAACATGATCGTTACATTCATGTTTGTTGTTGTTAAGATTTTCCTTAGACGGGATTCCTGTTCGAGTGTCTAAGAAAAGGGAATGGGAATCTACTCCAGCCTTTGGAATGGGATGGTTGGGCAACCAGAGGGGGTTCTGTGAAGACCGACTTGACAAAAGCTCCCTTTGTTGCATCCTTCCCCAATTTCAGTGCTGCTGCTGCTACATCTTCTTTTGACTCCGCTGGAATAGAGGCTTTGGACTCCAACCAAGAGCAGAGGCTCCAGTGGGTGAGGAAGAATTACATGATCTACGATTACGGTGCAGATATCAAGATATTTCCCGAGGGACCGCCTCCCGAATGCAAATGACCCCTCAATCCAATTCCTTCATAAAATGAATTCTGGATACCCAACCTTGCAGCAATTATGTCCTTCCAAGTATTCTCCTCTGTATTACAACTATTCTTTATTCTTTCAGAGATACAAAAAGCAGAAACGCATGTAAAATATGTCTACATGTATTACAATACAGGGGAACAATTACGTTGAAAAGTGACTTTTTTATGCCTCAATTGCTACAACCTCTCTCTATTTTTTCCCGAGAAGATTTTAGCTCAGATCGGTTGATGATGCTTCCATGGCGCAGCCTCCTTATAGCCTTCAGCTACATCGTCATACCACTTTTTGCTGCACAGGCCAACGAGGAGGCTCACCGACCTACTACTTTCGTCTTCAACGAATTCAATAGAACTCACTTGATCTTAGAGGCGGGGGCTTCAGTCATCAGCTCCAAATCTGTGCTCGCAGTCACGCACCAATCAGAATTCATGCTCGGCCGTGCTGTGTATCCAATTCCTGTGCAAATGAAAAGCAATGATACGGTTTCCTCCTCAGAATTTCTCCATTGTGCATCCTCCATCTGACGCAGGCTAACATGGATTGGCCTTTCTTATGACGCCTTGCACATCTCCCATGCGCGCTCTGTCCCGTTCCTATTCTCACCCAGTGAGGGAACTCTGGGTAGGTGACTACGGAAAGAAAAGAAAGAAAGTGATTTTTAATGTCCGCGAGGTTAAAATAGCTTATGGGACAGATAGCTTTTCTATCTCGTTCTTGTATTTGGCTCTTTTTCTGAGAAGTTTTACAATAACCGCTCCCAGCTTATTGACAAACTCTTCGCTGAATAGATTATCCCAGGAACTAGCTACCAGAATACCCGCATAGTTTGCCGTGTTGTCTTTGAAGGCCTCGCATTCTAAAATGAAATGTTTTTCTGTTTCCACTTTTCCGGAGGAGCAAAAAATACATACTCTTTCCTACCACATTTCTTTTGGCCTTTTCCAGTGCCCTATTTCACAACAGAGTTGATGAGAATTAGTCCTTAATTGAGCAATAAGAATTTTAGATCTCCAAGAAATATTAGCCCCTATGTATGTCTTTTGTTGATGGTTATGCCTGGGGTTAAACTCTTCAATGTAGTACTTCTTCTTTCTCCCTAGCTCTTTCTCCCAAGTACGTTTGTGGAACTTATCCACAACAAAAGTTTTTATCTATTTACTATTTGTAGGACACATGCTCAAGCAAATACCCCATTTACCGAACCATTTGTTATTTTGCCGCATCCAAGTCTTCTTTCTTTTGCACAATCTGCCACTAAACACACCCTTAGGCCATCTACCCTCTTCCATTTGCTCAATTTTTTTTAGATACCTTATGACTCGCACCATAGCAATTGCTTCAATAGGAGCAACCCCTGTTTCACTTAACAAGATAGCATAAGGAACTGCACTTTTAATTTTGAATTTGTTTGTGATCAAACGCTTCTGAATTTTCTCAATTTGTTTCCACTACATCTCGGTTGTGCTGCTGGCCCACAGTTCACTACCGTAGAGAATCATCGGAATCACTAGAAGCCCAAAAAGAGTTAGAGTGGTTTTCCAGTCCCACAGCTCTGCCTCTCTACACCTATTTTGAAGAGCATAAAATGCTTTCCAACTCCCTAAAGTTCTTTTCTTTCTACAACCATCCCAACTTAAATTTCTGTTGAAGTCAATTCCGAGGTATTTGTAGTCTGCAACTTCTTCGAAAATGCTGCCTTCAAAATAGAACTTATGTTGGTTATGCTTTCTTTTGTTAGAGAAAACCACTAGTTTCGTTTTGCTAATATTGACTGGCATCCCAACCCTTCTACAAAAATTCTCAAGGGAACATAAGTGCTCTTGCAAACCAAGAGCCGATTTAGCAATCAATATAAGGTCATCTGTGTACAAAAGAAGCCTTATAACGAACTTGCCCAAATGGATACTGTCACCCCCTTGCGAATTTAGCCACTCTTCAAGCTTGTCAATATATAACCCAAAAAGGGTAGGGGACAATGGGCAACCTTGCTTGACCCCGATATCGCTTCTAAAAATTTTAGAAATGTCTGCTGAAGTTCTAATTTTGACTTTCACCTCTTCATATAGCCTATGCACAACTGCTCTCAAATGCCTGGGAACCCCGAGTTCCTCCATTCTGCCCCAAAGCTTATCCCTAGGAACCGTGTCAAAGGCTTTTCTGAAATCAACAAAGAAACAGAAAACTTCTTCCTTTTTTTCCCATACTTTTTCAATGATGTTCCTTAAAGTTATACAATGATCAATTGTGGAATGTTTAGGTCTAAACCCTGCTTGCCCTTTAGCACGTTTATCCCCTTCTTCTGCCCACTTGCCGATTTTCTTTTCTAACATGCTTCCAAATAACTTTGCAAACAAGGGGTTTATCATTATGGTTCTATAATTGGAGGGATTATTGATGTCACCACTCTTGAAAAGAGGTATTTCCGTACTAGTTGTCCAATCTGTGGGGAACCCCTGCTGTATGATGTTGTTGAAAATTTTTGTGATGTGAGGTGAAAGAATTTTTAAGCCCCATTTTAGATACTTTGCTTGGAGTTCATCTAAGTCTTTTGCTTTTCCAGCGCTCAACTTCTTGATATCCATCTCTACCTCTTGCACCGTGAAGAGTTTTGTGTCTGTGTTGACGAAGGGAGGAGGGTCAACCTTGGGGTCCTGCTCATAAAGTTGTCTTGCATAGTCAAACCATTTAGAAGTTGTAATGTTGTTTTCAGTTTGCACCTTTTTCGGTTGGAGGTCCTTCCAGAATAATTTGGGGTCATTTTTCCCAAGGAAGATTAGTTCTTCTCTCCTTGAAACCATGAACTCTGCCTTTTTCTTTTTTACTATCTGCTTGTAAGCTTTGAGCTTTATGTTATCTGTGTCTGATTCCTTCCACCTTCTCCTTGCCTTTTTGCATTCCTCGTCAAACCAAGCATTAACCGGAAAGCAATTTGTTTCAGACTTCTTAATTTTTGCTCTTTTGCACTCAACAAGTGCGCTTTGAATTAAATGTGTTAATTCGTGACTATGAAGGCCATGAAATGAAATTTCCTCCTTCTTGAAGAGCCTCTCTAGCATTATTTTGAAGGTATTACAATTCTCTGGAGTCAAAAGAATTCTGCCTTTTGGGGGATTTTGTTGAACACACTAAGTTTTTGACCCTAAGTGCTTATTTCCGGTCTAAGAGAAACTTAAATAAATTGGCTTGTGATATGATTTTAAGTCCCAAATTTGATCTCCAATCAGCGCTTCCTCCATTTTCTCACACAAACTATGCGAGCAAATTACATAATCTACTACACTTGCTCCATTGTAAGTATTGCACGTGAAATAACCGGACTTTTCCCATCTAGTCAAACCATTACAAATGATTAAATCGAAAGCCCCACATAATGTAAGCAATTGTTCTCCAAAGAGATTGCAGCCTTTATCCTCTGAAATTCGTTCCCACTGATGATTACTCTCTTCTGTAAACCAGATAGGGTCACTATCTTCTTTACAACAAAGAATGCTAGCTTGTTCACCTACAGTTCTAGCATTGAAATCCCCCACTATAAGGACTTCACCTAGCTGAGAATATATTGCAATATCTGCTTTTAGGGCTGCAAAGGGATCTTTGTGGTCAAGCCCTCTACTTCTGTAGATTTTTGAAACTTGCGGCGAAAAATAACATGCTGCAATTCTGATGTGATTTCCATTTTCTGATATTTTAAGCCAGAAAATTTGCTTATTTGGGTCTTCTTTTTCTAGCTGAATGAAACGACCTTCTTTTTCTCTTACTAATACCATCATACCCCCGTGCCCTTTGCAATTCCTGGCTACCTTGTTCCACACTGCTATCTTCTAGTACCCTTCAAACAAAGGTGTCTTGCACCCTTCATGGTCATGTTTTTCTATGAGGAAAATTATGTCTCTGCCTTCAGTAGTAGGCCCTAACCCATGTCCTCGCCTCCATGGGTAACCCCTGCAGTTCCAACAAACTAATCGTAAGGAAACCTAGGTAAGAATTGATTGCTATTTGTTTTGACATGCAAGACTCACAGTTGAGTCTTTGTCCCTGCTTACCCATACTGACCTTGCTTCCTCATTTCTTGTTGAAGAGTTTGCTGTCTCTTCTTTGTTATCATTTTGCTGCCTTGTTTTGGAAAAAGGTCCAAATTGTGCTATCACGGCTTTACCTTTATAAATCCATGCTCTTTTTCCCTCATCTTTTTCTGCCCTAACTTTTGTCATTTCGTCCCTCCTTTCCTCTTGTTGTCTTACAGTTAAATCTTCTTCTAGAAAAAACCGAGAGCCCCTCAAGAGATGCTTCTTGCTTAGAATGATATCTTTATCACGCAAGTTGGGCATGATGACTTTTATGGGCCTGGCTCTCTCACCATTAAGCTTACATACTCTTCATGCTTGACATATTTGTCCTTGCCATTGGAGCTTGTCTTTGAAGAAGTCTCTTGGCAGGTCAAGGGTACATTCATTTTTCCCATAATCTTTCACCCCTTTAATAATTATGTTTGTTGCTCTATCCTGTCTTTCCTTGCTTTCTCTATCTTGGATGTTGTTAATCTAAATGTTTGCTTCTCCTTCCCTCTTAGCAGAATTGCTAATAACTTGAGCCCAGGTTTTGGGGAGTTTTGCAGAATCCCCTTTCCTCCCTTCTCTTGATGTTTCTTCATTGTTGTCTATTTGGGGAAATGCTTTCCCCTTATCCTAGGATGGCTTCGCATTCGTCACCTTTGTATTCTCCACTACAAATTTCTTCATGTATTGCACCTCCGCTTTCATGCGTTGCCATTCTTTTTTCCCTATTCGGAGAGCTTCCTATAGTAATGACACTTGTTCCTTCAAAACTTTGTTGTTTTCTGCTAAAGCTTGGTTTTTAGCTTTTAATATGGATTGTACAATCTCTTTCCAGCTCTTTAGCTTCTACTACTTCCAACCTTCCTTTTACATTTAAAAGTTCTTTCACATAAAGATCAAATGACCAAGTGAGAGGTGTGGATGTGGGACTATATAAAGCATAATCATCAACGACTTTTATTTTTCCTTTGGACTTGTTGCCACATGCTTGCAAAGAAGACTTGTTTGAATTATGTTTCTTGTGAAGAGTACTTTCGCTTTGAGACATTTTTTTCCTTGTCTGCTCCCATTTTAGACGAGCTAGTCTCTGTTTTAAAATGCCCCAATATTATTTGGCATTGACCCAAACCCACTTCCCAGTTTTGGCTGATGAGGCAATTTTCACTTGCCCTATATCATTTGTTTCCACGGGTTCTAAAGTTTCTTGTCCCATTATCATGATGATATTAAGGGAAATCAGAGTCTCTGCCCAAAATTGACCCTTTGTTTTATGTTTAACCCTTCAATATCTGTTGGTCTGACCATTAAAAACTTGCTACTCTGCCCATTGTCCCTGCCCTTGTTGCTCTACCCACTGTCCCTATCCTTTGTGCTGCTCTCTGAGATGAGTGAAATAGTAAGGAACTTAAAGCTCTTCCTTACCATTTAGAAATCGCTGAGAAAACGAGTGACTTCATTGCTGTGAACTTGAAAATCTACGAAAACATTGGAACTCGTTCCAGAAATCTCTCAACAACAATTCATGTGTAATGCTAAAATATCTCAGGACATACGATGTGACTGGGCCTCCTTTGATCTAGCAGTCGCATAATCGCACAATATTGTTGGCAAGGACCGGTGCGACTCGCCCTTTATGCAACCTTGCGACTCATTTGATGTTTGATTTGACCGGGACTCCAATGTTGCTACTCCACTTCAACCAGCATGTATGAGGAGTGAAGCAAACCAAATGAGGAGTGGAGCAAACCAAGCATGGGCTACTATGTTTGCATTAAATATCTGACAATATCATCCTAAAGCCAAGGAAGTCACACATTCCATCCAATCGCTCAGTTGCATTGGGGAATATTAGCCAAGAAGACAGGATATGCGACCTCTGCCTGGGTCGCTAAGTCGCAGAGTGGCTAACTAATGCAGTATTCGTAGATTTGCGACTATGCGACTCCTTTATGCAACCTTGTGGTTCATTCGATGTTTGATTTGACCTCTGCTTGGGTCGCTAAGTCGCAGAGTGGCTAACTAATGCAGGATCCAGGTGTGCCTAACATTCATGACGCATCACAGTCAACAATGCAACAATGGAGCAGTCTACTATTAGACTAAATGGAGCTCCCGCCCATTGACTCCCTCCCGTGATGGGACAGCTCCAGCCAACGCCCCGCCTCTTTCCGGGTGGGCCCCGCTTCCTTCCGTCGGCTATCTCTGCTACCCTAGTCTCTACCTCCCATCCACTCTGCCAGCACACACGCAGTGGTGTTGGGTTTAAAATTTGAATTACACAAAATATTCCCGCTCATTCTTATTGGTTTATTTGCCCTCGTGCTCCGAGAGTCCAAATATAGTTTCCATGGAAGAGCCATGGAAATCGCGCGCGCACACCCCTAGAAGCCTTCAGGCTTCAACACCCCTCGAATTTTAGTAGCATTTTTCTCAGGGAAATTTGTTGTCACTTCTTCTCTCAAGCCCTTAGAACGATTTATTAGAAATGTTTTGAAACATAAGCTTTCACGCAATGTGAATTAGGGGTTTTCTTCTTTGATTCGTTTTGATTGCAGGTCTTGGAACCATTGCTTCAAGGAGGCTACAGACATTATAAGCCCTCAAAAACCTCGCACTATCTATGTATATGGGAGTAGGTTATAATGCGACTTTTCTGAGATTTTGATCACCCGAAAAGCTCATTTTTTCAGCATCGAGAAATATGGGCCCCTTTGCCATTACCTTGCTGGTTAGCGCGATGTCCGGGCTTCGTTGCTCCTTCGACTAGCTATCTCTGTTACTCCATCTGTCTACCTAGCTTGTTGCATGCATGCATTAACTACGCTGCCAAGCCTGCCACACTTCCCAGCGCCTGAATTTTCGTTTCAAATTTCTCTACAACAAATTCTCTGTTTGCGACTCTGAAGCCTAGAGCACGAACTGAACAGCAACCTGATCAGGATCCCAGCCTGAAAATCTGTCAATGATTGCTGCCCAGCCCGAAACCTTGTCAATGATCGCTGCCCAAAGGTACATAATGACCAGAACTTCCATACAAGCATTCCAGAAATTTGAAACGAAAATTGTTTGCTCTTCATCGAACTTTTGAATCTGTGAACACACTGTGAACTATAACTTTCGAATATGTGAATTTGACACATTGTCAACCATCGTACGTGGGCCTTTAAACCTTTGGTTCAAATTCCCTCGCCTTTTCCTTTCGGCTTCTACATGATTCAGAGGATTTTCTCTACCACTGGCGGGTGTCCCTGTTTTCAAGGCCATCTTTTTCCAAGTGTCCTGGTTTTCACCACCTTTCAACAGTGCCCTGATGCATTATGCCTCTTCAAATGAGGCTCCCACACCATAATACTCTATTTTATCAGCAATTTGAAACGCAACAACAATTTCATAATTGTTTTGGAAATGAAAAGTCGACTTAAACATTGCATTGCAACATGGCCCAACAGGCCCATAAGAGTTTAATGGATAAAAAATATAATTGAGAGGCCTATAGGTCAAATTAGCCGAAATGGGCAGCTCATTAGACTTAAAAACACAACAACAATTTCAGAAAAAAAACAACACAATCCATTTTTTTTTTAAATTAAGTAACTCCAAATCACTATTTAGAAAAAACTCTTCATCCTTGAATTAGAAAATCTCATATATCAATATCTCTTGGTCCTTTGGAATTGACGGTTGTGCAATTGCTATGCATACGAAGGGAAAATCCCCAAATTTGCATACTAAGAAAAAATAATTGATGTTCATACTAAGGGAAACCGTTGTGCATACTAAGGGAAAATCCCCAAATTTGACCTGCAATAAGGTCAATGCCCACTTACAACTGTAGCGTGCTACAGAAAACAAGAAACGTGGGAGAAAATTCAGAGAAACAGAAAATCAAGGAACTGACAAGAACAAGACCACAATTAAAATGTCCTTAAATTCTAGATCTTTGTCAAGAGCATGCAAGAATGTTAGCTTTTTATGTGAGAACCAAGGAAAACCTTGAGGGTCATCATAACTACCACCAAAATAAAATTCCAAGGTTGAAATGGTTGTGCTTAAAGAAATTGCAAGTGATTATGATTTTTGAAGTGAGGAAAATAAATTTTTGGAATTAAGCCAATGAAGCTTCCATTTTTGGAATAAATTTCCAATGAAACTTCCATCCTACCTAATCTAAGGTGGTTGTGCTTGATATTCCACTCAAAGTCCCAGTGCTTCTCTTCATTCTTTAGAGTCCAATATGACCAACCAAATGAAGCCTTTTCATAAGCTTGTAATTGGGCATCACAAAACTATTGATATTCCGAACTTGAAGCTCCTTGCACCTTCTAATCTTTTTTCCATTCAATTGGGACACAATGTCAAAGCTAACTCAATCAGGAATAGAAAACAAACCACAAAATTTATTAATGTCATCACATAGCATACAAGGGATATTATCTTGGGTAGTCTTGTCATCAAAATAATCATCAAAAATATCATAGTAGTGAACATCGACAACGATATTTGATTTGAAAATGCATCATTTATTTGATATAGCTCATGTGGATCAACATTTCCAATCCTATAACACATGATAACATATGTTGTGGAAGAGTGCTTCCGCACAGTTTCATAGCCATTTGAATAATAGGAAGCCAAAACATCCAGAGGAAGAGTTGTTGCTAGAGGTTGCTAGAGGAAGCCAAAATAGTCTACAATGCTTTTAGTAGACAATGATTAGAAATAAGCATTACAAGTTATCAATGCAGAATTGTCTACTTTCTTGATGAAATGAGTAGGCAATTGACAGTACTCTCCAATCCAAAAAACCATTTCCTGGAATTAATGTCCATTTTGAAAGAACTAGACTAGTGCTAGTTAAGATTTAAAGTTGGAGAAATATTTTCTTGAAGGGAATTTGGAGCATATTGACCGCTTATTTTTCCTTCAGGAATCAGCATACGGCAAGGAATACCCTTTTCTGTTTTCTGCAGTTTAGGCCTGTTGTACAAGGGATTTAAAATGGATGATAAAAAAATGTAAAAAATGTAATTTTTTCATTTAGGCAACTAAAATTATTGTCAAATGAAGACCTATTTGTGAGGGATCAAACAAGACATTACAAAGCACTCTTCAATAGAAGAAACACCCATTTTTTCCAACTAAAGTAGCATAGACAGTCCCCAAAATAGTCCACGAAACCTAGCTTCAAAGATTGTTCTAGGGTGACTTTAAAGACTTAGAATATGTTCTTCAACTCTTCTTCATAATTAGCTTCAAATTGACTCCATGGTTTACAAGACAGGCTGCTACAAAAATTATTCCACAAGCCTTCATTAGTGACCCAACAAACCTTTCAAGGGACCTTCAACAATAAGTCTTCAAGATGCTCCAAAGGCAACCTTCAGGTCCAAAATGCTCCAATATTTCTTCAACTAAGGTCTGCAACTAACGCTAGCACTATGCTCCATCAAATCCATCTCTGCTGGCACTATGCTCCATTCCATTTTGTGAACCAGGTGCTGCATGGAGGTCAAAAATAACCTTTAAATCATAATGAATGCAACCAAAACAATAAGTCAGTATGAATTTTTATCTTTATGTCCCTTCCCTACACCACAAAAGAAAATGATATACCCATTTCTTTCTGAACCTTTATGATACTATCATGGTCATTTTTCTTAAAGGTTTGAAAAATCTTCCTATATAATTGAAAATTAAACACTACAAGTGGCACCTCTTCAAAACCTTAAATAGGAAATGATGGCATCCAAAACTCACTCTGCCCATTTAAAATCATCATCGAGAGATTGTAAATATCCTCCTATGAAAAGTGCTGGAGGATTCAGATCATATGAAATCCACCACCAAACATGAATTTTAGTAGTATTTATACCATTCCTGGAGAGGAATTTGAAATCCTTATCTATAATAAATCTGCGTCTATGTCTCTGCATTTTACCAACCAAGAAAATAAAATAGAAAATTGGATGAACAAAATTTTCCATCACAAATGATAGAATCAAAAGAAAGAGAATATTAATATCCATGGATAACTAGAAAGTCATCAATGGAGTCAGTCACCATCTACCACACATGTCAAGGGAGTAGCAAAGCAATCTCTAAGTTAATCATGATAGGAAAAGTATTAAAATAAAAGGGTCTAATAAGAGGGCACATAACCATTTGTTTCATCTTATACATCCACTCATCCAAGACCTTCCATTCTTGGCATATAGCTCTGCATCAAATGAAAAAAATCTTATCAACGGAAACCAAATTTGTGTTTTGGAAGTACATCAAAACTTCTTGTTAACTAGCATAGATGCACCTTAAAATTAGGCTCTTGAACACCAAGAAGGGTCAGAATAAAAATATTGAGGTGTGAATCTCTGTGTTCTTAGAAGGGTTTTGTTTTACATTATAGACCTCAATGACGTGATAACATCTCTTCCATCCTAGTTATAGAGTGCCTCTTACTTCTCCTGGTGCAATTAGAGGCACTTTTGGAATCTAAAAGTTGTTGGGAGATTATAAACTCTAAATTTTGTCTGCCCTGCTAGTTTTAGAATGTCTAGTTTGTTAATTTACAGTTTTCTTTTGTCTACCCAGCTGATGGATCAATTTTCTTAACCATATTTACTACTTTTTTGAAATGCCATTTTCTTGCAAGAAACATCTTTGGCATGTAAGATATAAATCCTGCAGGATGAGTAATGACATAAAAAGAATCATATTTTTTCTATGCCAACCAATAGATATAAGGCCTTACACTAGCTATCAGATACATTAAACCCTTCAGAGTAAAAATAGTGGGTACAAACCAATTGTGGTGATATTGCAGAAGGTAGTCTTCATCTGGCAGTTTTCCTTGCTCTCCTAGAAATCTTCTTTAGCATCGTTTGTACAAATTGTACGAACAAATCATGCCTACTGTCTTCTTCCTCTTCATCCTCTTCATCTTCAAAATATTATTTGCCTGATTATCCCAATCACTTAATCATTATACATATTGTTATCTCTGAATCTCAAATTAGCATCTCGATCAACAAAATTGATCACAACATTCAAATATTTTGTCTATTGGCAGAAAACAACAGGTGTTGTTTGTTTTGGTGCCAATCAGGCTTGCACAACAAAATAACTAATAGGCAGACATACCAATTCAAGTTCCCCACAAAAGTGTTGTAGTTCCAATTTCGTGGAATAATGTGTGTTGGTCTCTCAAAAGTCACTCTACAAAACTATCATTGCATATTCATTGTTAAACCTGGGTGTAAGTGTAATATTCCAAAAATTTAACCTTAAACTAAATGGAATATTATAGTTGGATTTATCACTAGGTAGGTGAATAAATGGGTAGGAAGGCCCATAAGTCTCCTAAGCAGTAGTAAAAACACTTTAAATGTGAAATGATACCCTTTTAGCAGCTTAATAAAGCACCTCCAAGTATGAACAGGGATTATATCATGTTGATTCAGTGAACTTTGACCAAGTCAACAACGTTGTTAAGGAGGAGTGGAGATTAATTGAGGAATAACACAGTTTTGGAGGGAGATGGATCTCATGAAGGAAATGACCTAATTGAGTGGGGCCAAGGGAAAGCAAGCTCATATTCTATTTAAGGAAGAGGATGGAAACCATATTTTTTCATGTTTTAGATTATTATTTTGATATTGGTTTTCTTAGACTATTGTTTCCTCTTGCTGTTTAGCAGGGTTGCTGTGTTGTTTAGCACCGGGTGTTCCCGAGTGGGAATCCCACCTCTTTCTTTGAGGGGCCTCTTGGAATATTATTTTATTCATTTCCACATTCAGGCTTTCAGGACAATCTACAGCTTTCTTCATCAATGCAGTTTCTGGAGGTTATTGTGCTGTGTTGTAGGGTGCAGCAGTGGAGGGGTTAGATCCCCACTTTCTGAGCTATTTTCTCATAGGAGGAAGGTTTATTTCTCTTGGGAGATCTATTTGGAGAGTTCTTGGGCACATTTTAAATCCTTGGCATCAGGCCATACATTTCCCATCATTTCCAGCACTGTTCCAACTAGGTAATGCATTATTTTTGAAGGCAACTTCAGTGGAAGATCTTGTGGTTCCTTTGCAGTGTTTCCTTGTGATTGAAGGGTTCATCCTTTCATGAGATGATACCTTTGAGGAGATCTACTTCAGATATATTATACTTCAGCCTTCTACACTCTTTTTCTTTAGTTTGCAGTGAATATTTAGCCATTGGGCTTTAGATCCCATCTTGTATAGGGTGTATTTATGAAAACCCTTTCCGAGTTCTTTGTAGGAGTTTGTATTGAGCCTAGATCTATATTGGGCATATCTTTTGAGGCATATAACAACCCTACATATTTTGTACATTATTTTGCTGTAGCAGTGTGTTTTTAATTGCACTATAGCAGTCTCTGACATTCTTGTATTATGAAAACAGTTCATCTGTGGATGATTTATTATGGGAGGCTTGTTCCTTCATTGTATATGATTCATGCCTCACTATTATGTATTGATTTTCTGATATAATACATGATAATTATGTCTCCATCATGGTCTCCAATGTTTATAAGTTGATTTACACTACTATTTCTAGTTTTGTGTTCATGTATTGCTGCATCCCCATTTTGGGATATTACAGTAGTATCAAAGCATAATCTTGGCTTAGCCTGTGGATCTCAGCCATTATTATATCAAGAGAAGAAGGAGAAGAAGAGATGTACCGAAAGGACAAAGAGAATACTCCAGTATTTGGAGGAAGAAGGGAAGAGAAGCTCTCAAAGCTTCTTTCTAAATCTATACAGAGCATTAAAGGAGATCTCAGGGAAATGAGAAGGGAGACGAAATCTCCAGAGGAGTTTGGATCTAGAGCCAAATCTATATTTGCACATGATAGGTGTGAGCATGCAGCTACACCCTATTATGCACAATGCAGTCAAATGCCCAGACCTACCATGAGAGAGTTTAAAGAAGAGGAAATGCCAAGGAGGGAAACTCTTAGTAGTTTTCTGCAAGAATATGAATCTCAAACTGAGAATTTTAGCGATCATATCACTTTCCAAGAGTCTTGGAAGATCAAGGTGGAGAGGAGAAAGTATCATGACATGGATAGATTTTCTCTATCTACTTTTGATGGATCACCAACATGTTCAGTGAAAGCTTGGGTGGAGGAGCTACACACCTATTTGCAGCAGCACCAAGTTTCTAAAGATGAAGCCATCAAAGTTGCAGCGCTGCATTTTGAAGGTAAGGCCTATGCTTGGTCGATATTTGAGTCATTTTCATTAGGAAATGCAAATAATTCTTCTTATGCAAGGTTCACTAAGAGATTAGTGGAAAGGTTTGATATAAAACATTCTGAAACATCATTGGTGGAACTCAACAAACCAAAACCAACAAACCCTTTGCATGTGTTGGAAGAACCTATAAACTCAAATCCACTTCATAAAACTGTTGGAAAAGCTCACATATTGCATAATACCTTGCTAGAGGCAAGACCTCTGTCTCATATCTTTGGACAAGAGGGCATGAAGGTTCCTTTCTCAAAAGAGGATCCCCTTAGTGAGCAGGTGAATCCCATTCATATTGAAGAGGAAGAGAAGGATGGGGGCAACATCGCTGTCACATCTAGAGCATATCTAGTCCCTCATGCAGAGGAAGGAGGAGCACATGCTCCAACAGGAGGAATTCTTGTATCATTGCAAGAAATTCCCCAAGATCTCATATATGGAGGACAAAGCACAGTCAATGAGCAGCATGATTGTGAGACATTACAGATGGAAGAAGAAGGTAGGGAGGAAGGTCAGCAACACTTGATGAGGAGCAAACACCCCTATCTATTTTAGGGAGCTAATGCAAAGAAGAGGCAGACTGATTTGCATTGTGAGGGCAAGGGAAAAGTTGCACATCCATATGTACAGTCTACTCTTGACAATGATGTCTCATTACATGGAGGCATTCCACCCCGGAGGCCACCAGATCTGGAGTTGGTAAGAGACATCTTTCCATTTGGTTCACCACTCTTAGATTCCAGAGAGGTGAAGACTTTGGAGGAGTCTAGTACAGCGCAGAGAGTTTGAGATAGACTCAAGGAGGAGGGATACATCCTCCCATTTTCAGCATTACCCACTCTCACTACATATACTGGGCTGACAGAAGTTGCTGCAGTGATGGAGGATGGCCCCTTCATGGTGCAAGGGAGCTACTCCATGGGTTTGGAGAAACAAAGGGTACTTCCTTTGAGGAAGGGATCCTCCCTACATTGGAGTAGATGGAGGCCACTCATGCTTACATTGGCCAAGATCAGGAGGTTCTTTTTGGATGATAGCTTCTCATGTGAGGCCAACTTCCAAAGATCACAAATTCTATTTGAGCGTGAGCAGCTTCATGATGGGCATGTAAACACTTTGGAGGATGAATTTGGCATGGGGGATGTCAAAGGAGTAGACAGTAGCATGTGGGGAGCTTCACATTTCAGATCTCCAGTGCTGTCTCTTAGGAGGATTGATCCATATTGGAGATCTCAACTCTTGGTAGAGTACTCCAAGGTTCTTGGCGCTTGCATGATTCTTGATGACCCAGAGGGAGATGATGGATACATGGTGGTTGGAGAGATCATCTATTCTTATAGCAGAGTCTTCTTGACTAGAGTTTCTGAGCTCAAGAGGAAGCTACTACATGCAACACATGTGGACTTTATTTCCATGCACTTTGATGGAGCAGTTCACTTGGGAGGGCATCCAACAGGATATATATCAGCATATGGAGATATGCATAGCCCAGACGGTGATGAAGAGGTTCGCACAACCATTTCCCTACTCATTGAGAGTGAGGGAGAATTTTTCGTTAAGCCATTTCAGCTCAAGGACCAAAGTACATGGTGGAGAAGGTACAATTTTACATTATGTTTTGTCCTTCTTTACTGTATATGAGCAACATGTTGTATCAAGGAGGATTATCCCTTCTTTCATATTATATGATGATGTACTTGAAGCCACTTGCAACATTGATATTGGCTATTTTATTGGTGGTTTGTGGGGGAAGCCACATAATTTTTGGTGTGCACCATTGACACCACATTGTACTTTCATGCTTCTATCTTATAGAATGATTGTGGCAACAAACAAGTGGTTGGTGAAGCACTTGTTATTCCTTTTTTTGAGGCAGGCAAGGGATGCCCTGCGTTGGTCCCATGTGTGGAACTATGATCCACCCTCCGGTTGTCATATGGCAGCTTGTTTTCATTGGTTTTTGCTTCCATGTATTGCTGATATTCTTATGTTCATGGGCAGCTTTGTTTGGAGAGTGCTAGATGAGTTGGCGATGCCAATTGGGAGTATGATTCTCCCTACTTTACATGTTGTATGTTTTAGGAGAAACAATGGGCAAACCATGATTGCCACATCACACCTCTTGTCTTCATATGGAAGGTGCCATTTGAAGATCTTGAGTTCTTGGAGGAGGCACTTCATGGCTGATTTATTTTGTGTGGTAACTTGGGCCATTCTTGGAGGCCATGACATTTCATCCCAAGATCAGCAACAACCCCATACTCACCATAAATGGAGAGAGAAACAACATGAATGGAAAAATTTGATCTCTCCATGCAGCCCCAATACATTGCATAAACCGGGGGTTGATGATTTCTTTGATAAGCTACCTAGAATGGCTCATTTTATTTAGATGATAGCATGGGTGTGGGAGTCACTCATTGGGAATGATATTCCCCATATTTTTCATCACTCCTACCTTGAGGAGGCCATTGGACAACAAGAAGGTTTCCACTTACACCTTCCACCTTTTTATGATGTGAGCCATTTGGTTTTGCATACTTGGGAGGAAACATTGAGGGTAGATTTATTGCAGATTATTTTGAGAAGTGGTGGGGACTATTGATGAGGAGGCCACAAGAGAAGGAGGGGAGGAATTTTTCTCTCCCTATACAGTTGCTTGAGGACAAGCAACATTTTGGAGGGGAGGACTGCAATATTCCAAAAAATTAGCCTTAAACTAAATGGAATATTATAGTTAGATTTATCTCTAGGTAGGTGAATAAATGGGTAGGAAGGCCCATAAGTCTCCTAAGCAGCAATAAAAAAAATTTAAATGTGAAAGGAGACCCTTTTAGCAGCTTAATAAAGCACCTCCAAGTATGAACAGGGATTATATCATGTTGATTCAGACAACTTTGACCATGTCAAGAGCACTGTTAAAGTGGAGTGGAGATTAATTGAGGAATAACGCAGTTTCGGAGGGAGATGGATCTCATGAAGGAAATGGCCTAATTTAGTGGGGCCAAGGGCAAGCAAGCTCATATTCTATTTAAGGAAGAGGATGGCAACCATATGTTTTCATGTTTTAGATTATTATTTTGATATTGGTCTGCTTATACTATTGCTTCCTCTTGCCCTTTAGCAGGGTTGTTGTGTTGTTTAGCACCGGGTGTTCCCAAGCGGGAATCCCGCCTCTTTCCTTGAGGGGCCTCTTGGAAGAGTATTGTATTCATTTCCACATTTAGGCTTTCAGGCCAAGCTACAGCCTTCTTCATCAGTGCAGTTTCTGCAAGTTATTGTGCTGTGTTGCAGGGTGCAGCATTGGAGGGGTTAGAACCCCACTTTCTGAGCTATTTTCTCATAGGAGGAAGGTTTCTTTCTCTTGGGAGATCTGTTTGGAGAGTTCTTGGGCACATTTTAAATCCTTGGCATTAGGCCATACATTTCCCATCATTTCCAACGTTGTTCTAACTAGGGAATGCATTATTTTTGAAGGCAGCTTCAGTGGAAGATCTTGTGGTTCCTTTACAGTGTTTCCTTGTGATTGAGGGGTTCATACTTTCATGGGAGGAAACATTTGAGGAGATATACTTCAAATATATTATACTTCAGCCTTCTACACTCTTGTTCTTCAATTTGCAGTGAATCTTCAGCCATTGGGCTTTAGATCCCATCTTGTATAGGGTGTATTTATGAAAACCCTTTCCGGGTTCTTTGTAGGAGTTTGTATTGAGCCTAGATCTGTATTGGGAATATATTTTGAGGCATATAACAGCCCTACATATTTTTTACATTCTTTTTCTGTAGCAGTGTGTTTTTAACTATGCTGTAGTAGTCTCTGACATTCTTGTATTGTGACAACAGTTCATCTGTGGAGTGATTTATTATGGGAGGCTTGTTCCTTCATTGTATATGATTCATGCCTCACTATTATGTATCAATTTTCTGATATAATACATGATGATTATGTCTCCATCATGGTATCTAATGTTTATAAGTTGATTTACACTGTTATTTCTAGTTTTGTGTTGATGTATTGCTGCATCCCCATTTTGGGATCTTACAGTAAGCTAGAGTTGGAATGTTAACAGACCCTTGGAGAATGACTTCGCAAGGCCAATGAATAGACTCATACTCTAGAAAACCTCAGGAGTTACCTTGGGAAATAAAAGCATAAAACAATACACTAAATTTCATAAAAAGGGATATTGTTGTGTGTTCTAAGATAGATATCTTGTAACTACACCATGCAAGTAACTGGAAATTCTGATCATAAAAGTGGGAGGAATGTGTAAAAAGATGAAAAATATAAGGAATGTGCTTCTATTGAAATTCATAATGAGGTAATAAGGTTGGAAAATCACACACCCCTTTTAGAGTCTAAATTGACGAGATGCATGGAAAAATCACTTAAATACAATTATGGGAGCGGCACAGGAAGCATATGTAATGTGCTAGCTACTAGGTGATATCCTATGTAGAGTATCCTATCTCATGGTAGGAACAATGTAGACTTTGAAAATGCATTAATACTAAATAGTCTACAATGATTTTAGTAGACAATGATTAGAAATAAGCATTACAAGTTATCAATGCAGAATTGTCTACTTGATGAAAATGAGTAGGCAATTGGCAATACTATCCAATCCAAAAAACCATTTCCTAGAATTAATGTCCATTTTCAAAGAACTAGACTAGTGCTAGTTAAGATTTAAAGTTGGAAAAATATTTTATTGAACGGAATTTGGAGCATATTGACCACTTCCTTTTCCTTCAAGAATCAGCATAAGGCAAGGAAAATCCTTTTCTTTTTTCTGCAGTTTAGGCCTGTTGTACAAGGGATTTAAAATGGATGATAAAAAAATTTAAAAATTGTAAATTTTTCATTTAGGCAACAAAAACTATTGTCAAATGAAGACCTGTTTGTGAGGGATCAAACAAGACATTACAAAGTACTCTTCAATAGAAGAAACACCCATTTTTTCCAACTAAAATAACATAGATAGTCCCCAAAACAATCCTCGAAACCTACCTTCGAAGATTGTTCTAGGGTGAATTTAAAGACTTAGAATATGTTCTTTAAATCTTCTTCAGAATTAGCTTCAAAGTTACTCCATGGGATACAAGAGAGGCTGCTACAAAAATTCTTCCACAAGCCTTCGTGAGTGAACCAACAAACTATTCAAGGGACGTTCAACAATAAGTCTTCAAGATGCTCCAAAGGCAACCTTCAGCTCCAAAATTCTCCAATATTGCTTCAACTAAGGTCTACAACTAATGATTATGGGAATGATCCAAAAGGTCTCCAATCACTTCAAAGTAGTTTTAGAAAATGATTCAAAGGCCCAAATCTATTAAAAAATTTGTCCATGGTTCCACTTCAGTCAGACCCTTCCACTCTCATGGAGTACTTTTCTGGTCTAAAGAAAGATTCAATAACTCCTCCATTTATCAAGCTTTGGTGAGCCAATGCATTAATTTCCATAGTGAAACACAAATGTGGCTTCAATAGCTTGAAGATGGGGTACATACAACTAAGTTGTCTGTTCGCTGCAATAATATAGGGCTTCATGCAAGCGTGCGTCCGTAGCCTGTCAATTGGTCTAGAGTTAAGGTCTAGCATAAGCCTTTGCATGAGTGAAAATGACATACATGCCATCTTAGAAATTTATTACTCAACTCCTGATAAAAAGTTTGCACAAATGCATAAAAAAGTGCTACCATTATGTAAATGTCAAAACTTTCTTTTGTACTACACTTCCATATACATCATTGCAGTGAGTGAGGAAACTACATACATTGAAAACTATCTATAATCTATGCAAATAAACTAATCAACATATCAATGATTGATGAGTTGGTGAAAGCTAGGATCATTGGCACACACATGAGATTTTTCTAGCTTCCAAAGCCAGTATGAAGTTGCATCATGGCCATGAGTCAAAAATTGTTTGGATTCAGCTCCAGTAATGGTTGGTGGCTCTTATGCATCTATGTCCAACATTTGTAGATTAGACAATTTAACTGCATATTAAAAAATTCCATGGATTGTGGACACCCATAGTTCTTAGGGACTTCACTGGGGATTTCACAGTAGAAATGGGGCACCCCAGGTATTTGAAATTACAAGGTACCCTAAGACATCGCTTATAGGAGGCACATCTTTATAAGAGCACATAAAACGAAAACAACAAAAAAAAAATTCTGCTTCAAATTTTATAGCATGGTGAGGGTCCCACCACCCTCAAATTTCCTTTTTCTTCTCTTTATAGCCCTATCAAGCCCTAACTTTTGATGTTCCTTATCTACAAAAAACTAGTTTGAATACATTAAGGAGGTTGAAATTGGATTTTTGGGAACAACAAGATTCCTAACATATTCCAAGCCCAACAAACATTCTTACAGTGAAAACATGAATTAACATCAATGTTTTCTTATTTCTTCTGCTAGAAATGTTATAGCAATGGTTAGATTTGAACAAGGTGTCAGCTATCTTCACATTCCTAAAAAATGATGTTGATAGTTTCCCATAGCACATAGATGCAGAAGACCTAGTAGAGGCTAATTGAACATGACTAGTGGCTTGGGAATTATTTCCTTTCTTTTATTGTTATTTTTTATGCCAATCTTGACTCATCACCATTTAAATTACTATAGATGTAATTATAAGAGAAATCATGGTATTAAATTGTGTTTTGGACATTCATGATTTTACAATGAGAAATACAATTATCTTCCTATTGCATTAATTTTGTCTACCAAGAGCCTCTGCTTCAAGAATCGCTTGTCATACTAAAATGCCTTGTTCACCAGGCCCATTTGAGTCTTAATATGGTTGCAAATCGACCTGAAAAAACATTTGTGCACAATCCACTTCTTCCTGCTGTTGTGCACAATATCATTTTCCTTGACCTCCTCCACTATAGGCCCAATTGACAGCTTATCATTTCTGGGTAGTTGAAGTAAGATTATTGGCCATCAGCTGTGAAAGGGCGAAACAGTCAGCTTGAAGATCTTCAATTTTCCTCTGCTGAATGTGTAAGTTAACAGAATCAAGGCATATTCATAATTTATGGTTTCTTTTTGGGAATGCATCCTAACAGTGACAAAGAGTAGTCCTTAGCTAATAACAATCCAGTCAAATCCATCAACAGTTAGTTTGGATTTTCATAGCATATAAGGAATTCAGTTCCTTTGATGTAGTGTAGTTTTAAGGTTTTGTTTCTTTCCAGTTTTCAATGTTCATATTTACACTTCTTCTTCCTCATCTTGTAGTCCCCATATCTTTATTTTTTTATGAAATTTTGGTTAAGAACTTTTTTTCATTCATTTCCTACTCGATGCTTCCCAAAAATTAGAAGCATACTCATGTGGATTACGAGTGTAAGTTGCATTTAAATGTGTATCAAATGTTTCAACTTTTAATCTCACAATATTTATACATAATGTTTGGTTCCTGCTGGATGATATAATGATCTCATATTACTTTCGTGGTGTTTGGTGAGTGTTGGTCAGTATTGAAGATCTACCCTGTGTCACTTCATTTGAAAATTTTTGAGCTTGAAATTTGAAATTTGTTGAATTTCAAGGTACGAAAAATTAGCTGGTACAAGTGGAACAAATCTCTATAGATGGATTTGGGGTAGCAAAATAATGCTCATGAAGTTAGGAGCTGTAGTAATGATCCATTATGGCCATATAAATTATGTGTTTATTCTAGTTTGGTTCATTATTTTTTTTTAATGACTTCACCATCCCCTTTCTTTTGTGTGGAATCTGGATGTTTGAATGTATAAGCCAAATAAAATCCTATTTTTCTAATATGAATTTATTATTATTTTATTTTGCAGGTCTTCTAAGCATACATAATGGTGCAAAAGTGGGAGTTGTACATCAAAGTGTCTTGTCATCCTAATCCTAGTGAAGCCACTAGAAAATATGTGCTTCATAATGCGACAAGAAATCATGTGCTGCATAGAAATATAGAAGTGCATGGGAGGACAACAAACAACGAAGATTACTACTTTTCCCTTGTTGAGGGGTTAAAGGAGGCAAAAAATTATGTTGTCAATGATATTATAGTTTTCACAAACTCGCAGCTCATATGCAATCATATCAAAGGCATCTACGAAGTTCGAAAAGTGAATCTAAAACCACATTACAAGGAAGCAATAATGTGGATTTCTTAGTTTCAATATTTTAGCATACATTACCATGAAAAAATTCATAAGATGTCCATTGATATACTTTCTAGAGGAATATCAGTTGTAGATGGAGGTGTCGGAGATGACATCGCATCATCATCTATTGCAAGAGAAGTCATTGATCAGCATCAACATAGTTCCCCAATGTGAATGTGTTGTTGTGATCATTTTCCTTGGGGCTATCATGACATGGTTCTTTCATTAAATAAGAACCATGATTGGAGTCTTTGGTATGGGTGACAAGTTTATGGACAAATGTGTGATATTCCATGTATATGAAAAAATCTAATATTTTCATGGTTTGTGATAGAATAGTTTAAGGTTTTTGAGGTTATTTACACTCAATGTGCCTGTAAATTTCACTGTGGAAAATTTTATTGATTTCATAATGAATTTTAAAGGAATGGGTGGAGGTTAAAATACAAGTCAGAAGAACTTACTAATCCTTCATCAATATATAAATGTTTTCTTAGAAAAAAAACATTTTTAAATGTTAGCATTATCAAACAGAAGTCTATCTCCACTAGATAACCATTATCAATAATTTACTTTTATAAGGAACTTTACCTTTCAGATTGGGTAAAGGTAAAATCAAACATTTCATTGTGAGTAGGGTAGGAATATTTTCTGCAAATATATGATTTTTTATCTGATGTTTATTTTCTACAAAGATATGATTTTCTGTCTCCAATAATATCTCCAAAGTCAGCTAAAGCTTCTCAAAAATATGTCTTTAATAAGCTGCATTAAGCCTCAAGTTCTGCACCAACTAATTCTTCGAAGGATTCTTCAATGGTTCTCAACATTGTTGCTTCAAGGCCGCTTCAATATGTCTCCAATATGTCTCCAAGGCTACCCTCAAAGATGCTTCTAAAAAGTATTCTAAATTGTCCCGAAATTCACTTCAAGATTCCTTCAAAGCACCTTCAAATATTTCCCCAAAACAGTCCTCGAAGCCTACCTTCAAAGATTGTTCTAGGGTGACTTTAAAGACTTATAATATGTTCTTCAAATATTCTTCAGAATTAGCTTCAAATTTACTCCATGGGATACAAGAGAGGTTGATACAAAAATTCTTCCACAAACCTTCATTAGTGACCCAACAAAACTTTCAAGGGACCTTTAACAATAAGTCTTCAAGATGCTCCAAAGGAAACCTTCAGGTCCAAAATGCTCCAATATTGCTTCAACGAAGGTCTGCAACTAATGATTTTGGGAATGATCCAAAAGGTCTCCAATCACTTCAAAGTAGTTTTAGAAAATGCTTTAAAGGCTCGATTCTATTCAAAAACTTGTCGATGGTTCTACTTCAGGTCAGACCCTTACCCTAAGATGATCTGAGCTTCTTTAGAAGTATGTTCACACAAATATGAGGCTAAGGTCATAAGTTTGAGCTCCTTTTTTAATGGTGATTCGACCCTCCAAAATTTCAGCTATACTCTTTCCACAGATATGAATTCTTACTAGGCTGCAATCCAAAACAGAGGTGTGAGTTCTAAATAGTCTGAGTTGTAGAGATGAATTAGGTTTCTCACAGTGATGAACCGATCTTCTGATCCTTCAATCTGAGATTTGTACTAAGCCCTTAATAGTTCTTTCCTGAGGTCTGAGGGTGATGTAGGATAGTCCAATGATATAAGTTTTCTACATGACGGTACCAAGTCCGAGCTACAAAGGAGATACTTGTCCACAATACTGAATAGATCTGAGCCTAAACTAGGCCTCCTCCACATCACTGTTCACTAGATATAGTTTGAACTTCACTATATAGACTTCTGTGATGATAATATACAAGAATAGGTGTAGAGATAAGGTTCCACAGGTGTACAGGCAGTTGTAGTATGGTCTGAACTAATCAATCATATATCTGAGATCCTAGTATGAGTTCTCTTGAGCTTTCCCACAAGGTATTCACCGAGTTTTGATGGAACTAGAACTGGGAGCCAACCATGAAAGAAGAGATCGACTCCTTAATACATAACCAGACTTGGGACTTAGTTAGGTTGCCTGTAGGTAAAACAACATTTCAGAATAAAGGGGTTTACAGGTTGAAGGAAGAATGTGGAGGAAAACAAAAGTACAAAGCTAGACTTGTGGTGAAGTGGTTTGCACAGAAGAAAGGTATTGACTTTGATGAAATATTTTCTCCTATTGTTAAAATGACTTCAATCAAAACTATTTTAAGTCTTGCAGCAGCAGAATATTTGCAGCTTGAACAGTTAGATGTAAAGATAGCCTTTCTCCATGGATATTTGGAGGAAGAGATATATATGCAACAACCACAAGGATATGAGGTCAAAGGGAAAGAAAAATTAGTGTGCAAGTTGAAGAAGAGTTTGGATGGCTTAAAACTGGCTTCGATGTAGTGGTATCTAAAATTTGACAGGTTTATGTCTGAACAAGGTTATACTAGATGTCACTTTGATCATTCTGTTTATCTGAAAAAAGAAAAATGATGGCAGCTGTATTATATTGTTATTGTATGTAGATGAAATTCTTGTTTCAGGGTCTAACATGCAGGAAATAAATGTGCTTAAAGGAAAATTTGAAAATGCATTCGCAATGAAGGATTTGGGAGCTACAAAACAAATCCTTGGTATGAGAATAACAAGATATAGGAAAAATCACAAACTAACATTGTCTCAGAATGAGTACAAAAAAAAGGTATTGAAAATATTTAATATGAAAATGCAAAACCAGTTAGTACACCTTTGACTAGCCATTTCAAACTTAGTAAGGAAATGTGCCCCAAGACCAAAGAAGAAATGGATTATATGTCTAAAGTTCCATATGCATCAGCAATTGGAAGCTTAATGTATGCAATGGTTGGCACAAGGCATGATATTGCACATGCAGTGGGAGTTGTAAGTAGGTACATCAACAATCTAGGAAAAGAACATTAGATGGCAGTGAAATGGATTCTCAGATATTTGAGAGGTACCACAATCAATCATTATGGTTTGGTGGTTCAAACATTGCTCTACATGGATATGTTGATGCATATATGGCAGGTTATAGAGATAACAGGATGAGCACTACAGGGTATGTATTTACTATAGGTGGAACAATGGTCAGCAAGGTTTCAAAAATGCAAAGTGTTGTTTCACTTTCAACAACAGAAGCAGAGTATGTTGCTGCTACAGAGGCTAGTAAAGAAATGATTTGGTTACAAAGGTTTATGGATGAATTGGGTAAGAAGCAGGAGATGGAAAGGTTATACAGTGACATCTAGAGTGCCATTCATCTTGCAAAGAACTCAACATTTCATTCTAGGACTAAACACATGCAACTCAAGTACCATTTCATATGATCAGTGTTGGAAGATGGAGAGTTGAAGTTGGAAAAGATACATACTAGCCAGAATCCTGTAGATATGTTAACAAAATTTGTAACCATGGAGAAATAGAGATTCTGCTCAGTTCAAATTGGTCTTCAAGTATGATGCTGAAGATGAGAAACACGCAGGTCCAAACTGGAGTTAGTATCCAGAAAATGAAGTAGAAGTGGAGTTGCTACAATCAGTCTCCAAGTGGGATATTGTTGGGTGTGGAGCCTGATTATCTTCTTTATTTAGATGTATCGCTGTGTTGGAACCCTGTTATTAATGGGGCAGGAATGCCACTTGTTGTTTGATCACTGTCAGGGGGGTCCAGGGGGTGGCAACGACCTTTTGGAGCCCCCCCTGGTGGGGGTTTCGAGGGCAGCGCCCCCGAATCTAAAAATAGATGTAAAATTCCCTTGTAAAATATTGTAATTTCGTATTCAATCTGGGACGTTCATTAGGCAGATGATATGATGGTAGAAGTTTTGTTTAATTTAGTGTTTTTTTCCCTAGAATTCAACCCCTCTTTTGTATGAGGGTATTGTGTTGCGTCTGTGTAAGGGGTGTATACTCTGAGCAAGAAAGAGCAAGGACGACCGTGTGAGAGAGTAGAGGATATTAGAAGATATCTATTTTAGGTTGTGTCTCTTCATTTTGCTAGATAATATAAAGGAAGGACTGGATGTTTCCATGAACGTAACCCAAGTTGGGTGAACCACATATATATGTGTCTCTCTTGTTTTATATGTTATTTATGTTTTCATTTTTTCGCATAATTTATGTGTTCCATTGCTCTGTAATGTATAATTTCTAAAAATTTCAAGCCTATTCACATACCTCTCAAATTAATTGGAACACACTCCCTCCTTGACAACCTTGGCCATCCCAACCCCAAAACCAATATTTGCAACAGGGTTGGAAAGAACCTTTTGGGATAAATACACAATATCCTCAATATTTTCCTCAATATCCTCCATACCTGATTCCATGTTATCCCTACCATCTACCTCCACCACAACCACAACCCCAACCACATCCAACTCAAAGATCCACTCCCACTCAACACCCATACCACCATTTCCAAACTCACACAATGACATATCTCAGCCCACTTACAATGCTAAGGTACAATACTACCAAACATCTCCTCTTGATATAAACGGTATCCATCTTAGCTCAAGAAGAGTATTGAAAAAAAGTGACTCTCTTGATGTCATTGAAGGACAACATTCATAAAAATAAGATTCAAATGAGAATACCAAATAATCATGGGTTGCACTTGATGAAGAGAAGACATCAAAGTCATAGATTGAGAAAGTTACATTATTTTCACACTTACATCCTCTGTGTTCAAGAGAATAATCAGCAAGAAGAGGAAGATATTAATTTCATAGAAGAAGAAGGCATCTAAGATGATCCAAATCAGTAAGTTCACTAGGGGCATCACAACTATATTGAAATATGGTTCCAGAAATTCATTAAGGTACGACAACACACTCTTCTTCAACAATACTTGATATCATCTCAGTCAAAGAAGTTGGTCTCTCATATTTAGGTACATGTCAAAGCATATCTTTCAAGCCTACACATGACTCTATTTGTTATCTTAATGTGCACATGGCTCCATTGGAATTATTCCTATACTTGAAATAAATTTTGTTTTTTAAAGTAGAGTAGGATAAAAAAAAATTAAAAAATGGAAAAAGAGAAAAAAGAAAAGAATAAAATCTTAGGTGAAAACCTATTTTGAGGCACCTCATATTGGCTCAATGACTGAAAACCTTCATGAGGCAGTCAATGGGTTGGAAAAAATACAAAAAAAGAAAAATAAAAGATCCTAGGTGAAAACCTCCTTTGAGGTGCCTACGCAGACCTAATAGTTGAAAACCTCATTGAGGCATCTATTAGGGCTAAGAAAAAAAGAAAAAAAATGAAAAAATGAAAAGACAAAAAATAGTTTCTCCATGTATCTCTCTAATGAATTCAGGTTCTCTCCAACCTTTGCAAGCAATTAAAAAACAAGTTGGCACCAAAAGAAAAAGTTGGTAAAAAATCTAGGCAAGCGAAGTCAAACTTGGAATCTCTCCTCGTTCGCTCAAATGCTCCAAAAGGACTAAGGTCATTCCAATCCATCACCCTCATCCATTTCCAAAATCCACCCATGATTTCCAAACTTTTCTCATTCATTTTCCTTGTTGTCCTAAAATGCTATAGGAAATCTTGTTTTTGCTACAGGAAGTCTTGTTTTTTAGTAGAATATTTTTTTATTATTTCTTGAAAATTGTGCATCCATTTTACAAGATGTTTCATGGGGAGATGCATATGGATGATGGTAACATGCTCAATAAATTTCAGAAAATTTTGGTGCACATTTTTTGATAAATCGGCCTCCATCACCTAAAACAATTTTTAATTTTTCTCAATATTCGTGCATCCAATGGTTGAAATTTTTTATGGGGAGGTGCATAAGGATGATGGTAACATGATAAAAAAATTTCAAGTCAATAAAATCTACCATTTGAGAGTTATGGATAAAACAAGTCTTCTACCAGGGTGTTGTCTTGAAATGCTTTAAGAAGTCCTATAGATGCTACGAGAAGCAGATATGATTGGAGGAAAGGGTCAAAAGATCATTTATTATTTAGAGAAGGTTGAAAGAGGTCCCCCAAAACCACTTCCATCACCATTCCACTCCATTTATCCAAATTCATCCTCAAATTCCACTCTGCCTTACATGAAAAAATTAGAAAAAGCTATGTCATCAACTTTTCCACCACCTACACAACCTCTGGATGATTGTAACCTTGTCCTTATACCTCCTATGACTTTCCATCAATCCCTCAGGTAGTAATGATGTCTCGAAGAGGAATTAAATGATTTATTTAGGAATAGGATTCCTATTGTAGTATCTTGTACAGTCACATCAAAACTCATCATCAATTAATTTTTCACCCACAGAGAAGAAGATCCAGCCACCTTGGCATCATGAAGCAATTTCTAAAGTTGAGAAGAGCACACCCTCCTTACGAAGTAGTCTATCCACTCCACCAAAAGAATATTGAACGCTGGGAAGAAGACTGCAAAGAAAAAAATTTATCAGTGAAAGAATCATCATGCTATGAAGACTTGTATAAAAGCAAAATCATCAACTACAACAATCACATCATGAGAATCTCAGCAACAACATTTTAGCCAGGGATGTGAAGCAGTAGTAACAACAAAAAAAAATCCTCGAAGACCTCCATATTCAAGGCTATCAGCAATAGGATCTCTAGCATATTATCACATGCAGCTTCAGGATCATTAGTAGCATCTTCAAAACTACCAAAGGCAACTTCAACAATCATATCAAGAGCCTCAATATCACCTGGAAAAACACATCAAGGGTAAGGCTCAGGTATGCAACCCTCTAACCTCACCCTTCAAATCTATTCTAGCTTAAGAAAATATTAAAAGTGTGAGAAGGAAAGAATTTTTATAGCCAAAATAAGTATTAGAGAAACCTTGGCCTTATCTAGCAGTTAGCTTCACTTTCCCACCAAGATACACACATGTGGGAGAGGAACGGGACAAAAGTGGAGAGGACTTGAGAAAGTGGGTAGTAAGTAGTTATTTTTTAGGGAAGACAACTAGTGCCAAGGGTAAGTGAGGGCGAACTCAGTTAACAAAAAAATCACTATGAGTTTATTTTTCATGCAATGATAAAAAAAAAAAAATTTGGAAAAAGAGAAAAAATATAAAAAAATAAATAAAAGGTGGACCACCACCTCTTGGCATGAAAATATGGGTTTCTATGGGCGAAATAGAGCCTCTACAGGAAGTTTCTATAGGAAACAGAGCTGTTACAGGAAGTTGCTACAAAAAAAACAAATTTTCTACAAGAAGAACACATTTGCTACATGAAGGACATATTTTCTATAGGAAGTTAACAGAGGGCTGCAAGAGAAAATTTTTGCTACAAGGGTGTTTTACAATGATTAATTAATAGCTACAAGGTACAAAGAAACGCAACACAGTTGCAAAGGATTTTCTACCGACATGGTAAATTATACAAGGGTGAAAGGTATCCAACTCACCAATTTGGTCATCACGTCATTCCTTTCTTTTGCTTCCGTCTATTGACCATAATTTCTCCATTTTTATGAAGAAAGAACTCTCTATTAACTATTTTCAATTCCATAATTTAATGATCAAAGAGAATTTACACTGCTAGTTAAGGATATTCATAAGAATTTGATGGATAATGTTGATCATATGGTTAACATTCATTGCTGTTCCCAGTTTTGAAGCCTCTCTGTTTGTGAAGAGGAATGCCCAAAAAGCCTCTTTCCCCCCCTATTTCACACCTTTTAAACCTCTATTTTCATCCCCTTGTCTCCCCTTCTAATTCCCTTATTATCCTTAAATCATCCCAAATCCCCTTTTAAGCCTTTTAAATTACCTTTGTTCGGCTTAAAACCCCTTATTCCCTTTACTGAATGCCTCCTCTGGCCTTAAAATGCATTAAAAATAGGCCAAAAACCCACTTTCCTTCATATATCAGGCCTAGCCCCTTTCGGCCAGCCCCCTTAACCACTTCCCCATATGCCCCACACCTGCGAGCAAGTGCTTAAGGCCTGGGCGCTAATCGCATCGGAGAATCGAAGCGAAAACGTCTTTTTCCTTTGTAAACCATGAAAGTCCTGATGCGATAGTGTTAAGTCTGTCGGCCCTTTGAAGCAATCTCTACCGTCGATCTTTTAAGATCTGACGGCCAGCGCTTGTCCCGCTCGCGCCCATCGCCCCGATCCTTTCACCCCTCTGATTGCATATCAACCGTCGATCTATCACTGGATTAGACGGTCATCGCACCACCACACCAATCGCAATCGCAATTTTTTAAATGTGTTACCCACTGCCCTCCTCGATTGTAATCTCTGCCATCGATCTCGTCCCAGATAGGACGGCTGGTGTTGAATCGCGCATCGCCAATCACAAGTTCTAAAGGTGTTACCCTCCATCCCTTCCGATTGCGATCTGCCTATCCAATCGTGACCATCCGTTTGATCCAGATCTACGGCCCACAATGTATCGCGCATTTCACCATTTATCTTCATTGGATGTCCTCATTAACTCCATCAGATGATCCCAATGGTCGATCTACTTCTTAGATCCGATGGCTCACATTAAATCACCCTCTACCTTAATCGGGTCCCACCATTCCTCCAGGCCTTCACAACATTCCTTCTCCCACTCCCTGGATTTCTTGATGAGTTTATCGTATTGTGCAGGGTTGTTACAGAGTGATGAATTCACTCTAGGTTCCACAATCACGGTCACTGTGATTCGGAACGCAGAGAGGTTATTGTAGCAGCAGTCAGAGTATCAGTGTCGAAGACCCGCCACGGCAGAAACAAAATATTGAAGTCAATTTGGGGATTCCGGCTAAGATTGATTACCATTAGCCCGATCCTCCAAATTAAATCAGAATTAAAGAAAATCATAAAGATCTACAGGCAGAAAAGCCTCCACCACCACATCAGAGGCAAATTGATTCCTCTCAGCCAACATTCCACCATCTGTGACAGCGACCGCCTCAACTCCACCTCGTCAGTGAACATCGCCAATTCATGATTCAGACCTAGTAGCATTTTACTTCTATTTTAGTTTGTTACTTTTAAATTTCGAGTGGAATTCACCTTCCACTCCTGCATTTTACTTTCTGTCAGTAACTATTGTTTAATATTTTTGTTTAAAACGGCCGTGAGCCTAACTATCAATGATGAGATGCCCCTATTCCTCATCATGATTTTGGTTATTTTTCATGGAGACCTCGTATTGATTTCCAGCATTTGAGGAAGATATTTTTCCCAAAAATATCTTCTCGCTCATGTTTCTGAGGCTTCTATATAAGCAAGAACTAAAGAGAAAAAATGGTTCCAGATTTTCTGAAAAATTTGTTGTGAAAGAGTTTTCTGTATGCATTTTGTTGAAGTTTTAATACAAATGTGAAGAGCCCGTTGGGTCTCAACGATAAGGAGTTTTACCTTTAATGAGGATTCTGGTATTGATGCTTTATAGTTTGTAATTATGTCTTATGTGATATAGTTTAGCTATTCATTTCACTATTTCCATCCTTCTTATATCATGCTATGGAATGCGAGTGGCTCACTGGTTCTGGTATGAATTTATCACAATCGATACTCATGCTAAACCTGTCTAGTGCTTTAAATATGGCTCAATCATGATATGCTGTTTCATTTTCAACTTCATCCACGTTTCTTCTATATTAAGTGCTATGGGATGTTATTTTTTGAAAGCTATGGACATGTATGGATTCTTTTTATCTTAAGCCCATCTCATGTTCAGATATGTTTATGGAGTTTCATCTCATTAGTAGTTAGTATTCCTTGTATATTCCTTACACAACATGCCATCTAATTTTTAATCTCTGTAAAGCATTTTTAGAATCCAGCCCTCCTTACAGCAAGTTGTCTTTGAGTTGTCTGGTACATTTATATTGAGAATTCACTCCTTGCCTCTACAGTGTTCCTTTCATTATGCTGAGTTTGTGAATATTCTGGTTCCATCTACATTGATCTTTCATGTTAAAACTGAAATAGCAAAAGAGCCTTGTCCTGCTAATTTTCCTTGTTATATCATGCTGCTCCTTGCTATATAAGTTGTCCTAGGCACTGGTCTTTCACAACTCAAGGCTGTCTCTAGGATTGACAACATCTTTTTTGCGCCGTTGCTGGGGAATCGAAGTTGAGAGAAGTTGAATCCCTGGGCCTCAACAAAACCTTATTCACTCTTCAAATAGGTGAGCATGGAGAGTTGAGAGTTGTAGATCCCTCACCTTGGTGACTCCACATTCATTTATCAGATAAATTTACTGGCAGTCCTGGCTCCTCGTAAGCCACACTCGAGGTCAGATACGTCTCAGCCAAAGACACCTTCTACGTCTGACCCAGAGAAGATCCTACATAGAAGGAGTTGGAGAGAAATACTATCAGTCCATACTGAGATCCCTGAATTCTCTTTAGAAGACTTTCCATCCTCCTCCTCTCAAGTTTCCCAAGTGCAAGGTCCCGACTCCACTATGGGAGATACTGATTACTACTCAGATACTCCACCTCGGGGAGGTGTCCGAATTAAAGACGAAGCTGAATCAAGGGATACCACATACTACCCCTTTCACCCTACTCGTAAGGTTGAAGAGGTCAAGGAAGTTACCGAAGTATCTGCTATTAACGGCCCGTTGTTCCCGTCAACACCTCAAGCTGCTGTCCAATACATTCCTATTGTCATTCATACTTCACTTCCACCACCTCCTCCTCCTTTTACACATCAAACTCTTGCACTACCTCCACCTCCTCCAATGGCCAACATTCCTGGCTTCTTGTTAAATAAGTATGCCCCCCGGCATTACGTGAAGTGTTGAATGATATGCCACATGACTATCTGAAGATCTTACCCCGATTCAATGGGGAAAATGAGATTGAAGCTCAAAAACATCTTGAGGTCTTGTGCTCTTTTGTAGAGAACTTTAATGTGGAACACCTAGATGTAGTCCTAAGATTTTTTGTGCAATCTCTTGATGGCGAAGCCAGAAAATGGTTTAAGACATTAGGAGACCATTCCATCACCACTTGGGAGGGAATGGAAGATACTTTTCTCAGAAAATGGGGAGAGAAGAAAGATCATGGACATTGTCTTACTGATTTTAACACACTCAAGAAAAGACATAATGAAGGGGTGTCAGAATTTATCAAGAGATTTAACAAGTTGTATCTGAGCCTTCCTGCTGATATGAAACCTCATCAAACTGCTGCTAAAGTTATTTTCGTAGCTGCGTTTAACTCATAATTCAGTTTCTCTCTGAGAGAAAGAAAGCCCGCGACCTTGGATGATGCTCAAACAGATGCACTAGAGTTGGAGGCAAACTTTGCCTCCACAGGTAAATCAAAGGGAAAATCTGAACAAGATACTAGAAGAAAGGGGAAAGAGGAAGTATCTACCTCTAGCCAAGACAAAGACTCAGCTACTAACAGAATTGAGGAAATGAACAAAATGATTAAGAATCTTTCAAGTAAGCTGGTCAGACTTGAACTAGAGGCCAAGAATTCATCCTCAAGAATTTCCAGAATGCTCCAAACAGGGGTTACAACCCTCAGTATAGAAAACCACCCTTGCAGATACTGCAAAGGGAACGAAAGGAACAACAAGATCAGGTACCACACCCTCTGTACTTGGAAGGTCAAGTAGATGGTCCTACCAAAGAAACCACTTACGAGCAAGAAGAAGCATACCTTACTTTTTCAAATAGTGATGAAGTAGAATGTCCCCTACAAGGAAGTTATGAAGTGCAGATTCCATCACATGTGGAAGAAAAAGTTAATGAAAGCACTAAAGATCCTGAGATCGATGACTACTACAAGCTGTTTGTTGATTTCATGCAAGCACAGTTTAATAGAAGATATGACCTTAGATCTTCTAGGAAGAGAACTCGCACTCAATATCAAGAGGAAGACGCACCCCATCAGGAAGCATCTACTCAGAAGGAGACAACAGCTCAAGGGAACACAGACAAAGGTAAGAGACCTCTTAATGAATCTTTGCAGTCTGCTGATCAAATTCCTTCCTCCTCACAAGTTGTTACTCCCCCCAATGTCAAGTCAGTCATAAGGAAAGTCAAACCTCTTGTCCAAAGCAAAGAGTCAAAAGAGATGTTTACAAAAGGATCTTGAGAAGGTCAAAATCCCAGTCCCCTTGACCGAATTGTGGAAGCAACCAGCATATCAGTCCCAGGTCACATCCTTTATGCTTCCCCCAGAAGTAGCACATATTCTAGATAGTCTGAACCTTCAAGAAGAAAGACCTATGGTTGTATTTGGCCCACATGTTGAGGAATTAGATGCTTCTACTCCCCCATTTTATGTGTCCCTAGTAATTCATGACCTGTTGTTGCATAACTGTATGTTAGATTCAGGAGCCTCCCATAACTTATTGCCCCTATCGGTCATGGAACAACTAGGATTACAAATCACTCGTCCATACAAAGACCTCTATTCATTTGATTCCAAAAGAGTTAAATGCCTGGGTATGATCAAGGATTTGATGGTCAATTTGGCCCAAATCCCAGCAAAAAGTGTGGTGATGGACATCGTGGTGGCTAACATCCCAGCTCGCTTCGGCATGTTGCTATCAAGGTCTTGGGGGACTAAAATTGGTGGGTCAATCAAGTTGGACCTGACCTATGCTACTATCCCGGTTTTTGGTGGCCAGGAGAGGAGGTTGTACCGGGAAACTAGATTTGTCAAGACGGTCACCAAGGCTGACAACTCAGTTAATTCTCCAGTTTATAGTAAGGAGGGAGATTTCTCATGTTTGATGCTGGAAGAAGATCAAGATTACTCTCATGAACTATCATTTTTCCAGATCAAGACCGAGCAGTCCATAGAGAGCCATGAAGCAGGAATCTGGACACTTCATTTTGATGGAGCAAACTCCAGAGAAGGTAATGGGGCTGGAGTATTATTGATTTCTCCTACAGGCCAATGGGTCCCATTGTATTTCAAACTAGAGTATGAAGCCACTAATAATGTGGCCGAGTATGAAGCACTTCTTTTAGGGTTACAGATAGCCAGAAGTATGAACATACAGAGTTTAAAGGTTCTGGGAGATTCGGAACTGGTGGTTAGACAAGTGAAGAATCAATGCCAAACCAAACATCCTAGGCTGAGAGCTTATAGGAATGAAGTTTGGGATCTGGTGGAGAATTGTTTCTTGGCATTTAATATTTAGTTTATGCCCCAGGAGCAGAATAGGATGGAAGACTCCCTTGCAGTGGCTGCCAGTACCTTCCGTCCACCTCAAAACCCTCTCTTAAGATATGAAATTGAGGTACGTTATCGATCATCGATCCCAGATAACATCAAACACTGGCAGGTGTTTGAGGATGAAGAACAAGTGAAAATATTCCTGGAAATAGTAGGGGAATTCTCCAACATGGAGATTGATGCTTGTGAAGAAGAAGAGGCTGAGGACATTTTAGAAAGTAAATGGGAAGAAAAGGTGGCTGGCCATAAAGTTCTGCAACTAAAAGGCAACGTTATACCCCGAGGACTAGTGCCCTTAGAAAGGCTGTTTAACAGAAATGATGTCCCACTGCAGCCGAACAAAGTTGTGGAGGAAAATCAGGTAGAAGATCTTAACCTTGGTACTGATGCTGACCCCAAAATTGTGAAGTTATCCAAGAAAGTCCCAGAGGAGTATAAAGAGCTCTACCAGAATTTATTCCAGTCATACAAAGATGTGTTTGCATAGTCTTATTAGGACCTAAAAACCTTTGACATCAGCATCATGCAGCATAAAATTCCACTGAAGGGAGATGCAAAACCACATAAACAAAAGCTTAGACAGATAAATCCCCTGCTGCTTCCCTCTATTGAGAAAGAAATTAAGAAACTGTTGAAGGCCAAAATCATTGTGCTATTGAGATATTCTAAGTGGGTAACAAACCTAGTCCCTATATGGAAAAAGAATGGATAAATAAGGCTATGTGTTGATTTCCGAAATTTAAACTGAGCATCCATAAATGATAATTATCCCCTGCCCAAGATGGATCACATCCTGCAGAAAGTGGTAGGAGCTTCTCGAATGTCGATGATGGATGGATTCTTTGGTTATAATCAGGTGGCTGTACTACCAGAAGATCAGAAGAAGACTACCTTTACCACTCCATGGGGTATGTTTATGTATGCCAGAATGCCTTTTGGGTTGATTAACGCAGGGGCCACTTTTCAAAGGGCCATGGACATTGCCTTTTTTGGGGAGAAAGATAAGTTTGTGGTGGTATATCTGGATGACATTACTGTGATTTCAAAAGATGATGCAGAGCACATTGAACACTTGCATAGAACTTTCGAGAAGTGCAGAAGGTATGGCCTCTCCCTCAACCCACAGAAGTCTTTGTTTGCATTGGAAGAGGGAAAGCTTTTGGGACATATTGTAACCAAAGATGGGGTAAAAATAGATCCTAAGAGAGTAGAAGTTATAAATGGAATTTCTCTTCCCAGAAATAAAAAGGAGGTGCAGGTGTTCCTAGGGCACATTAACTTTTTGAGGAGGTTTATCCCTAACTATGCTGAAATAGTTAGACATATAACTGACATGTTGAAGAAAAATAATGAGGTAAAGTGGTCCCAGGAATCACGAGAGGCCTTTTCCAAGATAAAAAATGCCTTTGCTGAAGCCCTTGTGCTAGCTGGACCAGACTATGCCAAACCTTTCATGATCTTTTCATTTGCATCACCTCATACAGTAGCAGGAGTTTTATTGCAGAAAAATGAAGAAGGGTATGAGCAGCCCATCACTTTCTTCAGTCAGGTGCTCCGTGATGCAGAGCTGAAATATAACATATTAGAAAATCAGGCATATGCCTTGGTGAAGTCTCTTAAAGCATTTTGCATGTATGTCTTGCAGTCCCATATCAATGCATTTGTGCTTACAACAGCTGTAAAAGATATTCTTATCCAAGGAGATAGTGAAGGGAAAAGAGGGAAATGGATTTCCAAAATACAAGAGTATGAGCTAGACATCCGCCCTACCAAACTGATCAAGGGACAAGGGCTAGCCAAAATCCTTTCCGAGTCAAACTATCAGGCTCTAGGTATAAATTTGTCCATGATAGCAAATGAGGAGTCTGAGAAGAAAGAAGAGAAACAAGGAGTAGAGATAGCTACTCAGAAGACACATATGAAGTACCTCATCAGCCCGTTTTACAAAGAGATAGTGGAATATCTTCTAACACTCAGCTGCCCTCCTAGATATGGCAAAGCTAAATACAGAACACTGAGGTTGAGATCACAGAAGTACGTTGTTGCAAATGGTCGGTTGTACTGGTGAGATCCCTCAGGCATCCTGCTCCTGTGTCTCACAGAGGATGAGGTAGAGAGTATAATGGCCGAATTTCATGAAGGAACCTGTGGGGGTCATTATAGTTGGAGGGCTACTGCTCACAAAATCCTGAAGGCTAGTTTCTTCTGGCCCAAACTCTTTGGAGATGTCTTTTCCCGGGTTAGAGCTTGTGAGAAATGCCAAAGGTTTATTGAAAGACAAAAGTTAGCACCTATGCCCATGATCCCTGTTCACGTGGATGAACCATTCTAGCATTGGGGAATTGAATTTATCGGTGAAATACATCCTCCATAAAGTGGTCAGCATAAGTGGATATTAAATACCACAGATTATTTCACTAAGTGGGTGGAAGCTATACCTACAAGGAATGCAACAAATGCTGTGGTAATGAAATTTATGGAAGAAAATATCATATCCAGATTTGGCTGCCCTGCCAAGATAGTGACCGACAATGCACAGGCCTTTAAATCTGCAAATTTTGTCAAAATCTGCCAGCAATATAACATTGCACTAGGTCACTCTATGGCCTATTACCCACAAGATAATGGCCTGGCAAAGTCTTCAAATAAAACCCTGGTGAGGGCACTGAAGAAGGCTATCAACGAAAATCAGAAAAATTGGGATTCCCAGTTGAAATTTGCTCCGTGGGCCAACAGGATTACCAACAAGAGAGCAACTGGGAAGTCCCTGTATGAATTAGTCTATGGGAGGGCAAAAATATTCCCTGTACAGTTAGCCTTACCAGTAGCCCGATTCATGCAAGAAAGTCAAGAAGAACCCGATGAGGTGAGCAGGAGGATCAATCAGCTAGTACAGTTAGAAGAAACACGGAACCAGGTAAGTCAGAGGCTAACTGAATATCAAGAGAAGATGAAGGATCTGTTTGATCAGTATGCCAAGGACAGGAAGTTGCAGGTTGGGGATTTAGTGCTCAGATGGGATATTCGAAGAGATGAAAAGGGGAAACATGGTAAATTCGACCCACTCTGGTTCGACCCTTTTAAAATTATGGAACAAGGGGGCAACAACACTTTTAGGTTGGAAAATTTACAGGGAGACTTGCTCGATGCCCCTGTAAATGGTCAGTTCCTCAAAACTTACTTCCAGTTCTGATTCAAGCCGAGAGAACCTGATGTATCATACTATACATTAGTTTTCTGTTTTCATCTTTGTTTGAATGATGTGTGTGTCATGATGAATCATGAAGAGAAAAATAAAAAGTGTTGAAGAGTGGTGTCCACACAGAAGATTAACAGGTGGTCTACGAAGTTCTCGACATTCCCAAGGATGAACGTATCATCCCCAGGTGGAGCCAATGTTGATCATATGGTTAACATTCACTACTATTCCCAGTTTTGAAGCCTCTCTGTTTGTGAAGAGGAATGCCCAAAAAACCTCTTTTCCCCCCTATTTCACACCTTTTAAACCTCTGTTTTCATCCCCTTGTCTCCCCTTCTAATTCCCTTCTTATCCTTAAATCATCCCAAATCCCCTTTTAAGCCTTTTAAATTACCTTTGTTTGGCTTAAAACCCCTTATTCCCTTTACCGAATGCCTCCTCTGGCCTTAAAATGCATTAAAAATAGGCCAAAAACCCACTTTCCTTCATATATCAGGCCTAGTCCCTTTCGGCCAGCCCCCTTAACCACTTCCCCATATGCCCCGCACCCGCGACCAAGCGCTTAAGGCCTGGGCGCTAATCGCATCGGAGAATCGGAGTAGAAACGTCTTTTTCCTTTGTAAACGATGAAAGTCCCGATGCGATAGTGTCAAGTCTATCGGCCCTTTGAAGCAAACTCCACCTTCGATATTTTAAGATCTGATGGCCAGAGCTTGTCTCGCTCATGCCCATCACCCCGATCCTTTCGCCCCTCCAATTGCATATCAACCGTTGATCTATCAATGGATCGGACGGTCATCACACCACCGAACCAATCACAATCGCAAATTTTTAAATGTGTCACCCGCTGCCCTCCCCAATTGCTGTCCTTCGATTGTAATCTCCACCATCGATCTCGTCCCAGATCGGACGGCTGGCGCTCAATCGCACATCGTCGATCGCAAGTTCTAAAGGTGTTACCCTCCATCCCTTCCGATTGCGATCCGTCGATCCAATCATGACCGTCCGTTTGATCCAGATCTGTGGCCCACAATGTATTGCGCATTTCACCATTTCTCTTCATCGGATGTCCCCATTAACTCCATCAGATGATCCCAAATATCGATCTCCTCTTGATATCCGACGGCTCACATTAAATCGCCCTCCGCCTTAACCGGGTCCCACCATTCCTCCAGGCCTTCACAACATTCCTTCCGCCACTCCCTGTATTTCTTGATGAGTTTATCGTATTGTGCAGGGTTGTTACAGAGTGATGAATTCACTCTAGGTTCCACCATCATGGTCACTGTGATTTGGAACGCATAGAGGTTATTGTAGCAGTAGTCAGAGTATCAGTGTCTAAGACTCGCCACGGCAGAAACAGAAGATTGAAGACAATTTGGGGATTCCGGCTAAGATTGATTACCAGTAGCCCATTCCTCCAAATTAAATCAGAATTAAAGAAAATCATAAAGATCTACAGGCAGAAAAGCCTCCACCGCCACATCAGAGGCAAATCGATTCCTCTCAGCCAACATTCCACCATCTGTGACAGCGACCGCCTCAACTCCACCTTGTCAGTGAACATCGCCAATTCATGATTCGGCCCTAGTGGCCTTTTATTTCTATTTTAGTTTGTTACTTTTAAATTTCGAGTGGAATTAACCTTCCACTCCTGCATTTTACTTTCTATTAGAAACTGTTGTTTAATATTTTTGTTTAAAACGGCCGTGAGCCTAACTATCAATGATGAGATGCCCCTATTCCTCATCATGATTTTGGTTATTTTTGATGGAGACCTCAAACTGATTTCCAGAACGCGAGGAAGATATTTTTCCCAAAAATATCTTCTTGCTCATGTTTCTGAGGCTTCTATATAAGCAAGAACTAAGGAGAAAAACCGGTTCCAGATTTTCTGAAAAATTTGCTGTGAAAGAGTTTTCTGTATGCATTTTGTTGAAGTTTTAATACAAATGTGAAGAGCCCGTTGGGTCTCAACGATAAGGAGTTTTACCTTTAATGAGGATTCTAGTCTTGATGCTTTATAGTTTGTAATTTTGTCTTATGTGATATAGTTTAGCTGTTCATTTCACTATTTCCATCCTTCTTATATCATGCTCTAGAATGCGAGTGGCTCACTGGTTCTGGTATGAATTTATCACAATCGATACTCATGCTAAACCTGTCTAGCGCTTTAAATATGGCTCAATCATGATATGCTGTTTCATTTTCAACTTCATCCACGTTTCTTCTATATTAAGTGCTATGGGATGTTAGTTTTTGAAAGCTATGGACATGTATGGATTCTTATTATCTTAAGCCCATCTCATGTTCAGATATGTTTATGGAGTTTCATCTCATTAGTAGTTAGTATTCCTTCTATATTCCTTACACAACATGCCATCTGATTTTCAATCTCTGTAAAGCATTTTTAGAATCCAGCCCTCCTTACAGCAAGTTGTCTTTGAGTTGTCTGATACATTTATATTGAGAATTCACTCCTTGCGTCTGCAGTGTTCCTTTCATTATGCCGAGTTTTTTAATATTCTGGTTCCATCTACATTGATCTTTCCTGTTAAAACTGAAATAGCAAAAGAGCCTTGTCCTGCTAATTGTCCTTGTTATATCATGATGCTCCTTGCTATATAAGATGTCCTAGGCACTGGTATTTCACAACTCAAGGCTGTCTCTAGGATTGACAACAGATAATATGATATGTCATGGCCAATAATTTTTATCAAAAGTAAGAGGTTTGGACTTCAATGAGAATGGCATTACTAATGAAGTAATGGATGCGAAGAAATCCTTATTTTTACAAGGAGAAGTGCCGAAGGAATACAAAGATGAAAAACCAAAATCAAGTTGTTTCCCTCACAAATAGAAACCATTACAATTGAAGAATCACCTGAGAGAAAGAAGCATCCTAAACCTACATTAGAAGTTCCATGGGAAATTGAGATAAGGGAATAAAAGAAAAATAAAAGAGTAGCAAGAAGAAAAATTGGAGGAGTAACATATGGACCAACAAATAGAGAATGAAAGAGGCCAACATACATGAAGAACCTCAAAGAAAGGAGGATGAATAGCTTTCTTAGAGGATGAGTAACATTTTCTGTAGAGGGGTATGATGGGCCTCTAAATTAGACATAAATTAAGGCCAATATAACCTTCTTAGACACATAAAGGATATATTAAATCTCTGCTTCTACACTTAATAATGTTTTTTAAGCTTTAATATGTTCTTAGGAAGGTTTATAGATAATTGGATATCTATGCCTAATATTATTTATTTTTTAATAATATTGTGAGAATATTGGGAAGATTATGAAGATTTGGAGAAGAAGATAATTTAGGGATTTTCTCCCTACTATAGGAGGATCAAGATTGGAGAATAAATAAATAAAATATAATGAAATTATTGAGATATTATGGAACTACAACGATTGAAAAAAATCTAGGAATGTTTTTCGTGCCATTTAATGCAAACTCCGAGTGTTGGGAACCACATCCATTATTTGAGGGATTTTGGAGGGGAAAGATTCATCCGTCGAAGGAGAATGGTTCCTCATCACTTTTTATAAATACCAATTCGAATTGGCCTCTAGAGGCATGTAGTTTTTAGTCTACTTGTGGAGAAAATTTGTTGTTTAGCAACTCTATTCTCATTTCTTGTATGGATGTACTAGGATTGATTCAATAATGAATTTTGGTGCCATATTTTACTTCTAAATCTTGGTTTCTTCCATAGAAATAAAGGTCTCCTTGGGCTGGGCCATCCCAGGAGCCTCATTTCCCTCTTGCACAATATCTTTATGTTCTTTTCCCTTCTTATTCACATGCATCTCTTATTCTTGTTTTGCCTATTTATGTATTTAGTATTGATGTTTTTCTTGTTGTAGGATTGAGTTAAATGATTGAATTTAGTTATTTTGTAGGTTATCTATAGATTCAAAATCATATTCATCCTTAGAATATCTTTGTAAGGTCATCTTTACCATTGATCTACTTGGATTTGGTTATTAGTTCACGAATATAGGATTTCTACAAATGCCTTGTAGCGAAATAGTAGTAATTTTATGATATTTTTTTGAATGGGTTAATGAGCTTCATTTGATTTTATTACACTTGGATTAGGTCATTAAAAAAAAAAAAATTTATAACAAAATCCACCCCATTGCATTTTCACGTGAATAGGTTAGGCATTTGATAGGTTAACTAGCTCAATAGTTCTTGAATTTCTAGTTTTTAGAGTAGTAATTTTCTATTATTTTTTAGCACATGTGAACAGGGGTATTTTGGAGTGATTCCACTTGGAATGGAGATCCAAGACATCATAATTAACAAATAATTTTTTTTTATCCCATTTTAATTTGATTTACTTAGCCATTTGGTGAGTTATCTCCAAAACAAAACTTCCTATAGCGAAAACAGAACTTCTTGTAGCACTCTTGTAGCACGTGTAAACTCAACCATATTTTCTCCCAAAGCTTGGTTTTTGTCTCTTATGCTTGAATCATGACCCCTAGGATCTAAATCCACGATTGAGAAAGAATAAAATTCACTTAGGACATGAATTTTTACAAAGTATATTAGGCCTATTTATTTGAATTGATGCTCTTAGGATTTCAATTACAAATTGCTTTTCTTGCCTAGGGTTAATTTCTTTTCAAAGAAACACTTCCATTTTTGCAGTTACTTTAGAATTTGATTTTATGACATTCACTCCATTACAATATATAAAGAAATGGACACATTGTATGTTGCACATATAGTGTTGATACCTCTTAAGTTTGTACGAACCCTGAGTTGATAATTAAAGTTGGTAGCCTTGGGAGTTGCAACATTATTGTTGCAATATTGAGGTTAATAAAGAGCCCCCCCTATGTACAACACAATTATAACTGGGCTCTCCACAACTAAATCAGCCACATCCCCTTGCAGGTGGGCTTAGGATTCCAGTCACTATGTCCCATTGATGTAGCCATGCCATTTGCGGCTACTCAGGGAAATTCGACTAATGTCCAGTCTGAAGCGGACAAGTCAAATAACTTCATTGAGTGAATTCAACACATCTGTCAATAGGTTCATGACATATTCAATAGATCCAATTCTAAGTACAAGCAATGACATGATCAACATCGGGTGCCACACAACTTTCAGGTGGGCGACAAAGTGTGGCTACATTTGTAGAAGGAGCGCCTCGTTGGACCCCACCACAAGCTTCGCCCACTCCGCTATGGGCCATACACCATCACCAAGGTTGTAGGGGAAAATTCCTTCGGGCTCAGTATTCCACCATTCCTTGTTAATCACCCAATTTTCAATGTGGAACGCCTTTGGCCCTACTTTCCACCTTTATTGGGCACATCTGACATGGCAGAACAGCTCACACAAATGGATTTAAACCCAAACAGCATGGAACAAGCCACAACTGATCAGATTATGGACACACAGATCAAGAACACCTGCCAGCAGAGGATCCAACTATATTGAGTTGTCAAATCATGCCAACTCCTTCCCTAGAGCAAGTGGTTTTCCAGGGACCAGGTTCAACAAAAATTTCCTCACCTCACGGAGGCTCTGCATACAATGGGGACCATTTCTTCCTAAGGGGGGAGGAATGATCCAAGTGGATATTGGTGGCCACGCACCTATTCCACCTAGACCTCCAGTCATTTTTATCATTTTCCTTTTTTTATAGCATCATTTACTATTTTTAGCAATTTTTCGGGTCCTGAACTTCTAGAGCAGTTTTCACCCCCTAAATGGAATTTTTTTGAGGTTTGCACCAAGCCCGTAGTTGTAGGCACGAGCCTATGGAAAAATTTGTAGTAATCAGAGAGATTTTTCCAATGATATATTTTCCGCGCTAAGCGGAGATAATATGACCAAGTCACAACCCTAGGAAATGGACTGCCCAACTAACCCCAACGGGGCCCACAAACTCTTGGTGTTTCATCTCTTGGGGTTATGGTTTTGGTTGTTTAGGGTTTTCCTATGTTGTTAAATAATAAAAGGCCCTTGAGCCTTATTGTAACAAAGTTCAGAGGCCTATAGATGCCACATCTCTTGTAAGAGATAAGCTACTAGCACCCTAGCTAGTTTATTTCCATTCTGTCTGTAAGCATATTTCAACTATTTAATATTAATGAAATGAAATTTTATTCCTATTGCATCTCTATTTTTAAGTGTATTTTTGTATTTTATTTCATTCATGCATAAGTCCGGATCAAAAACCCATGGGCATTAGTATTTTCTACAATCGCCAGAGTTAGGATCCATGAGAAGTGATTATTCCATGTCATAAAACACATGGGGATCACTAAGCCCAATGTCCAAACATCTATCCCCTAGCGCGAGCCGAGCGAGTTTCAAATTTGATACTTTTTGCTTTGATACCACTTGTTGGAATCACGATTTTCGTTAGACCAAAAATAGTATGAATTAGTATATGCTACAATTGCCAAAGTTAGAATCCACGATAGGCAATTATTCCATGTCGCTAAAGAAATGGGGAGTGTTAAACCCAATGTCTGACACTCTTGTATATCAAATTTTTCTCAACAATCAAGAGGCAATACCGATATTATGTTTTCCAAAATTGGTGTAACAAAAGCATGTGATGAGGTACAATCATTAACATCAAGATTGTTGCAATCAAGATCATGGAAGGTGGAAAAAGGTGAGGCTTGTAACTTAACAAAATTAGTCTCCTTCTTAGCATTACGTAGTTGATTGACTTCTAGTTCAAGGTACTTCTTGCATTCTTACAAACCTTGAATAATATCACTCTTATTTTCTAATTGTAGCAACAATGTGTCATGATATTCTTTCAAAGTCTAATATTGGAAAAATAGTTTATTGGTTTCTTCTTGAACACGGACAACTTATTCATAAAAAATTTCTATGCACGCTTTTAAATAAGAAAGCTCAATTACTTAGTGAGGATTTTTCTCCTCCAGCTTACAAAGTTTCTTCTTCAAGATAATATTTTATGAATAAAAGAAAGACTCAACTTATTACTCCAAATTATCAAGAAGGTCAAAACTGGTCAGAAATTCATCTATAATATTTTGGAAATACTTTCCCATTGTTGACTCCATATTGTTAAACTTCCTAATTTTCTTAGCCATTGTAGTTAAACCAATTGTTAAGTGAACTGCATTCTCTGGTTGCAATACTACAACAACGAATTTCAAATTAAGAACCTCATTACAAATTTTCTTAGCTACCTACTTTTGACAAAATCCATGCAATGTTTTATCCAGGTCGCTAACTTATTAAAAATGCAATAATGGAAATGAATTCAAGAAACAGTAAACATTAGTAAATGCACATAGAGTCACTTGTGTATGAGGCCATGGTACTCAGGCTACCAATTGATCTATTGGATAAATGTTGCATTTGATATGTAAATAATTCATGTAAATCCTCTTTTTTAATGCAAACTCCTTAGAATTTCAACTACATAGATCCAAATATCAACACCATCTAACAACATAAACCTAATACATTATTGTTTGACACTTAAATTAAGTGTCATCTGCATGGGCTTTAACTTTTTATTTTTGTTTTCCATATAATAGTAAAGTAGATCCAATTTATATCTCAATATATATCCTTTCTCAAAATAATATTAATATTTTTTTAGAAAGTTACTAGATCTTTAAAAAAAAATCACCCCAAAAAACACTTTTAAGGATTTTCCTTTTGTTGATAGTGGCATTTCAGTGCTTCACCTATAAAATTTTAAAAACTCACAAGGCTAAGTGAGATAGTGGGAGATAAGCCCATTTCTTATAGCCATACCTAACTCCTAATTAGTGTATGTTACAAAATTACAAGAACTTACAATATAGAAACGAACTTTTAATTTCCATTATACAAAATAAACATTTCACAATTGCAAGAATTGAACAAAACTCATTATGTGTGTAGATAAATATTAAAATTTATAGGTAGATTTTTAAATATACGTCAGTAGTCTAGATATATTTTGCATGTCTTAAAAATCATGACACGTGACAACACCCTATTAGGTATCATATGCCAAGAATCTGCACAAGATTTTAAAAAATGTTACTTCAAAATATAAAGAGACATATTCCAAATATAAATAGGCCAAAAGACTGATTTTATTAATCATATGTGAGTATACAACCAACTATATTTTCAAGTTTCCGTGAAATGACTTAGGAATCCAAATATTTTAAATATCCATACAAAGTCAATTAGGTGCCATGAAAGAAGAAAAGAATACCAATTTATTGATTTGGACCCTTCTAATATGATTTTCATATTCAAAGTTCTATAAAAAAATCACTCATTAGCATTGAAAATTAATCGGACCATCTAGAAAGGACAAGAAGTTACAATAAAACTAAATAACCTTAAAGGAACAAACAAGAATTGATGAGATCACTCCTTCCTTGTCATTCCTCAAGATATTTCTCTTCACTTTTTCCAACTCCTCTCCTAAAACGACTCTTGGTCTTTTTGTAACCTCTGTTATAGGCCATTTTATCACATCCAATCAAAGTGAGCCTCCTAATGGGATCAAGCAACATCTTATTCCCCTTGTCATCATATTTCACAAAGCCCTAAGCATGTACCTTTCATCCCTCCTAGTTTCAACCCTAAATGGCCCTATCTGAGCGAGTTTGAGGACCAATGCTCCCTGCAATCATACTCAAGTGCGTTTACCTATAGGTTTCTCCACTATGGCTAGCGTTTGTCACTAGCAAATTTCCCTCCTTTGCACCAGCGTTGGTTCTAAAATTCTAGGAGAATGATCGAGATTCAAGAAGCTTCACCTTCTAGGGGTTTCCATAATTTGTTTCAACTACTTACCTGGGATTGACATTCAGATCCTATCCTACCCTTCTTTGGAGTTTTCACCACTTATCCTTTGATCCTATCCCTCCACCAAAGGTGGATCTAAAGCCTTAGAATGGTAATTGGATAGGAACTCCCAACTTTCCCCTCTCTCCTATATATTTACCCTATCATATGCAAGAGGTAATGGTTGGCTTTGGAGAGTGATTCTTCCCTTATGTTGCTACAAAAAGTAGTTATCATCTCATGCATAGGGTAACTAGAGGTTCACATTATGACAAGGAAAGGATGAGTTAACAACTTGGAGGAGCTCTTCTAAAATATCAACTTCCACTTATGCTTGTAATCTCCTTCTATTTATATTAATGCAAATAATTCTCTATTTTCCTATATGTGATGTCGTTATTTCATTTATTTAAATAACATTTTTATCTATTGAATAGAGTATTTAGATGATACTGTAGATATCGTATTTTCTTGGCTTGTGTTACCTGATTGTGCAGGTTCTAATTTCGGCAATCGGAGCAGGAATTGGAGCTTCCAATCTAAAGAAGGAGCAAACTGAGCGACAGGTTCCACGTAGGCCTCACTCTATCATATATTTACTTTAAGGAAAAGCATTGAGTTTCTTGTGTCTTTTTTGTTCTAGGTTGAACACAAAACCTAGGGGAGATACCTTTGTCCGCAATCGTAAATATCATATAACAAATTGGTGACCATACTAGGGAACTAAGTATTCCCTTGGTGGTTTTCCTTGTCCTTTGTGTTTGATTATCTCCTTGATAGACCTTTGTTGCATCATCCAACCAAGAACAGACCTAGCAAGTGGATTCATTCAACCATTTTTGCAATTTTTGTGAAGGAATCCTCTTTCCCAGGTCCAACACTCCCTCAGTGCCTATGATAGATCTTACACCTCACTCAGACCCACTCTTTCCTAGCATTCCAAAGCATTGATGCCCTCTCTGCACCAACGTTGGTACCTATTTTTGCACAATTTTTTCCTTGGTTTTTGACCCCCTCTTTCATCATCCTACTTCTAGCTGAGCTTCCTTATGTCTTCAGTATCTTGTGGTCTCTCTAATACCCCCATTCAGTTTGCATTTGTATTTTTTTTCCTTTTATAAGAATTAGTTTCGATTTTTATTTGTTCTTATCGTTTGGTCGCTTGAAATTTTTTTTTTTTTTTATTGCTGATCACTTGGATAAATTGTTGTTTGAGTCCTCGTTTTGAAAATTGTAATTGAATCAGTAATTGCACATTCACATCTTAGTTTTATTCATTATTGAAAATTAAATGTGGTGAAAAGAATTTTTTTTCATTTTCCTCTAGGGTTTTGAGTGTGAAAATTGGAATCCCCTAATGTGAAATTTCATATTTTTTCTTTCATTTTTGAAAAAAACAATTCCCCCTCAGACGTCGGGGGGACCTGAATTTTGTATGAGTGATAATCTTCTTTGAGTGATATCTCTTTTTATTTTTGGAATTTTCACCCAATTTTAGTTTGAGTCCTCTGTTCATGAAATCTTAGATTACGTTTGATTTCATTGGAGTCCTCTTGTGTTTGATTTGAATAATTCTCATGCATAGATCACATTTGCATAGTTATAATTCTCATTTTCACAATAGGAAAGGAATTCGTGCATAGATTACATTTGCATAGTTTTCGAAGGAATCATGCATAGATTACTCTGGATGGTTTGGCATATTTTAATTATTTGAATTGAATTGGGATAGTGAAATTGAAAGATATAGTTAAGAAGATATTTTGTGCTGCATATTTGATTATTTCATCATTGTTTGCATCTCTTCCCTACACTAGATAGCTTTCATCGAAAATGAAAAGAGTTATTTTTGTCATATTAGTTGCATCATAGGTGTGTTCAGGTGACATCTAGTTTTGAGCCTTGAAATCAAAACATAATTCAAGATCGAGTCTAAAATTCATCTCAATTAACCCAAGGAGCATTTGTAAAATTAATGCAAACATTTATAGGTCTAGACTAGAGACGTGTTTCAACATCGTTTAATGCAGGAGCTATCGTTTTTTCTAGCGTTGCATCCCAGGGGTGAAATCTCGTTCCATGTATGCAAGTGTATAGGATCGTTCTCCACGTACCTTCGGGTATATCAGATGGCACTCCATGCATGAAAATTATATGGGAATGCTCTCATCGAACGATTATGCATTAGACAACACTACTACAAACTGTACTCCCACGTACCACCAAGTATATTTTGGGAGATGCCTATAGGTTGTTATCCTCACCATAGGTAACCGAGTTTGTCTTCTTGTATACCATGATACATCGAACAAAACATTCGTGGAGATTGGTTTTATTACATTAAATTCTTGGTTTGCTAAGGTGTATATTATAGTTCACAGTTGCTTGGTAAAAATTTATTCCTATTTACCCCTTTGTTTTGTTTGTGTCTTCAATTTCTAAAATCAATTAATTAATCGTGGAACAACATCCTCCCCGTGGAACAACTCCTTTGTGGATCTTAGGTTGAGACTACTGGCAACAGTACTCAAGTCCACCAATCAAGGAAACCCCTCTTATATGAATCCAATTCCCTTTCCTCTTTTTGGAAATATTGGTTCTCCTTATATGGCAATGTTTTCTCTTCCTGTATTTACCATTGGTTTACCAGTTTGGTTGTTTTCGACCCCTATGGTTGAAAATGTCCAAAATTCTCCTCAACCAAGTCCTCCTCCACCTAAAAAATATACCCCTCATGTTGATCCTAAAGTTGACCCTTTCCCTTTTTCACCTTTTGTTTCTTCATCCATTTCTTCCTCTTCTCCTGGTGAAAGTCTTGATTCTAGTAACGAGGAAGCTAAGAATAAGAAGAAAAGGATGAAGAAGAAGAAGAAAAATAAGCAAGGGGGAAACCAATCATCCATTGCTACTGATGCAGCTAGTATGGAGGAACCTTCCAATCAACCCCACAAAGTTAAATTCCCTTGGAGGTTATGTAAGGGTGATCACATTCTTAGAATTGTCATGGTATTCCCAAGGTATTATAAGTGTGTTCGACAAGCTCACATTAGACTTTGTCATCAGCCTCTGGAAATCATGTTGGTGACAAACCATCGACTAGTGATAGTAAGTTCCATGGGAAAAAGGGTAAAGTCAAATTTCCTTGTAATTTATGTGAAGGGAATCATCCTATTCACCGTTGTCCTTATCTAGATGAAGCCTCAAAAGTGTTGGAAAACCTTACAGCTTCTCAGCCTCATCTTCTGGTTGGTTATCGCAAGGTTTCCCCTGATCCTCCACTAGTTGATGAAGTGATTGATCATAATTCATATCTAGTCAATCTCGCTCTCTCTGAACGTGAATTCCATTAGTTGAGGAAATGGTTGATTTGATTTCACCCTCAGTTGATCGTACCTTTCCCGTAGAGATTGAAGTTCATACCACTCAAGTTCTTCTTGTTTCTTCAGATTCAATGAACTAGGGGGGAATCCTCGCATTCCCACAGTATAAGGGGGAAGTTCTCCTGTTCCCATGGAAACCCCTCCAAGTAGTATGGTAACTTCCTTTGATTGGATTCAACTGGTAGGATATCGTGTTCCTTATTATTTTCCCTTCCAGATCACAATATATGCTTATAATGTGGTTGTACCTAGCACAATAATAGATGAAGGCACATCTGTTATTACTCTATCCTCAACTACTTGGAAAGCTTTAGGTTCTTTGCATCTTATGCCCGTTACCTAGAATCTATTGGATTTTAATAGAGGAAGTAGTCAACCATTATGGATCCTTCCTGAGTTTCCTATTACATTGGGGGGAAAAAACATCTATATCGATGTGATGGTTGTCCAAGGAAATCTGGATTTTAATTTTCTCCTTGGGCATGACTATGTTTATGTCATGGGAGCTCTTGTCTCTTCCCTATTTCGTGTGATGTGTTTCTCACATGAAAGTGAGATCGTGACTATTTACTAACTTTTGTTCATTAGTCCTAATTTGAATCCCAATCAACCAAAATCCCTAAATGGTCCTTATATGCAAGTGGTATCTACCCTGCCACAGGATAACTATGTCGCAACATGTTCCATGCTCGTGTCAACTGATGATCTAGTCAGTGATATAGCGCACCATGTATTGGGCACATTGGAGATTGATATTTCCATTAGATCCCTTGATATGTATCCCTTCCAGAGTGTTGTTCTCCCATATGATGAGAACCTCTTGAAAGCCATGGCCTCTTATGGGCCATGATCAAGGTTCCTCAAGTAAAGTTCCGTGTCTTGTGTCAAGCTCGTTAAAAAATGAAACAAGGTATTATGAGCATATTTATTTCCCTGTGTCAAGCTCATTAAAAAATGAAACATGTCTCCTTCCAAATCGAGTGTTTGATTAGATCTCGTACATTCCCACTCGATTCTTTCACTTGATCTCATAAATGAACCTTCATTTCATCCACCTGTTAGCAACCAACAGTCTACTTAGGTGAATTTGGGGGGCATATACCTTGAATTTAGTCATCACACTGGTAGCATGCAAACTTATATCAAACATATTTTTCCTTTGTTTCAAGCTTGTGTAAAAATGAAACCAATTTCAAGCATAGTTTCCCATGTTTAAAGATTCTGTAAAAATGAAACCATTCCCACTTTATCCCTCATGATTTCCAATTTTATCAACCTTTTTTCCATATGATACTTGGTTTTCTCATTCCATCGTCACCATCTTCTTGGCTAATCATACGCTTTCGCTTGGTTTTTACCCTTTCCTAGGGAACATCTGCGATGAGTGGTATTATTAGCTAGCCCCTTGACCTTTGCATGTTGTGAGTAGTTCCATCATCAACAGAACCAATTGTTATCCCTTTATGCCACTCGTTCCTCTAGGAGGAGTCCTCTTTTAGCTCTTTTCAGACTCCCAAAATATGAAAACATTTATGAGCACTTATCCTTTTGAACTCGTAAAAGTAAATGAAAATATGTCTACTCAATATAAGTTTAAACCCTTTCTAGGCTGAGATATAATAGCCTTAGTCGAACATGGATAAGAGGTTCTCTTGATTATTATTTTCTACCTTCTCGGACTTAAGAGACTATCTACGAAAAAGGGACATGTGGATTTTCATTTTCCGCCTCTTTCTCAAACTGTATAAATATGAAAAATATTTTGAGTTTTACCTTCATTGGACTCGTTCAAACATCAAATAGTCATGGACTTGTCGAACATGACAAGGTCGAAACACTCCTTCTCAAGGTTCATTAAAAATACTTAGAGGGATTCATCCGAAGGATGAACTTATAGTTCAAGCATATGGTATTCTCCTTAATATTTTTAAAAACTAAAGAGCTATTGACCAGTATTGGAAAAACAGGGGATTCCATTTTGCTAATCGCAGTGATTCACTCTTGAACACGAAAATTTCCATTTCATCTTTGTGGCTATTGATTTGGGTAATATGTTTGTTTTTTGGTTATCATACCAATTTCATAGCCTCCATTTCGTTTTGGGTAAATAATGCCAACTCCATTCAGTATCGTTAGGTGTTCAAGACAAGTCCTTCATTTGATATCTGTTAAAATACTCTTAAGCCTTCATTTCATGTATGCCTTTCCTGATCCGGTTCCACATCAGCATCATTCTAATCATTCTGTCTCAATCATGACACCTGTTTTGTGTCGTTGATGGGGGATGCATCAAGGCCCTCCTGCGATGGGTCACTTCCTATAGACATCATCACATCATCCAAGAAGTTGACTTAGAAACACCACTTTTGTAACTTGGTGCTTGCATACATCAATGGAAATTTTCCTCACTCTCAGCGATAGGTTTACATCACCTTAGACTGAAATACTCGGTGTAGTGTTCGACATTAGCTCATTTATTCACACCATATTGATTGTACCATAGTAAATTTAGAGCCATTAACATCATCAGTGGTTTCTCTCATGTATTTTAGTGGAGTAAATCATTGGCTGGTAATCAGATGGTATCTACCATGTTTGACTCCAACTCATTGATTCACATGGATAGAATCGTACATTAATTGGTCCTATGAACGAGATACAAGATCGCAGATCTAGTTTCATCCATACGGGCTGCGATTTTAGGAGTTATAAAAATATCACAATGTATGATGGTTGTGATCATATAGACAATAATACAGTTATGAGTCCATTAGTTGCATCTATGGGCGCGTATTTTGATCATTACACATGTTATGTTAGCTTATGGCATGAGTATGGGTATGCATCCCTCAGCATCCAGATGTCATGGTAATGGTATTGTAACTGATGTATATCACCAGTTGTCCTTGATCCCTACTTGTCCCAAGGTAAAGCACTGCAGTCATCAATCACGGTCTCTAACTTTGAGTTTTAGGGGGCATTCTGTTATAGGCCATTTTGTTACATCCAATCAAAGTGAGCCTCCTAATGGGATCAATAAACATCTTATTCCCCTTGTCATCATCTTGCACAAAGCCCTAAACATGTACCTTTCATCCCTGAGAGGTTCAACCCTAAAATTCCCTATCTGAGCCAGTTTGAGGACCAAAACTCCCTAAAAACCTACTGGGGTGCGTTCACCTACAGGTTGCTCCACTATGGCCAGCATTGGTCACCAGCAGGTTTCCCTCCTTTGCACCTGCGTTGGTTCTAGAATTCCAGGAGAATAATCAGGATTTTGGAAGCTTCACCTTCTAGGAGTTTCCAGAATTTGTTTCAGGTACTTACCTTGGATTGAAATTCAGATCCTATCCTACACTACTTTGGAGAATTCACCACTTATCCTTTGATCCTATCCCTCCATCAAAGGTGGATCTAAATCCTTATAATGGTAATTGGATAAGAACTCCCAACTTGCCCCTCTCTCTTATATATTTACCCTCTCATATGCAAGAGGTAATGGTTGGCTTTGGAGAGTGATTTTGCCCTTATGTTGCTACAATAAGTAGTTATCATCTCATGCATAGGGTGACTGGATGTGCATATTGTGACAAGGAAATGACGAGTTAAAGACTTGGAGGAGCTTTTATACAAGATCAACTGCCACTTATGGTTCTAATATCCTTCTATTTATATTAATGCAAATAATTTTATGTTTTCCTAGATGTGATGTAGTTATTTCACTTATTTCAATACCATGTTGATCTATAAAATAGAGTATTTAGATGATATTGTAGATCTCGTAGTTTCTTGGCTTGTGTTATCTGACTGTGTAGGTTCTAATTTTGGCAATTGGAGTTGGAATTGGAGCTTCCAAGCAAAAGAAGGAGCTAAGTGAGCGACAGATTCCAGGTAGGTCTCACTCCGTCATCTATTTGCTTTAAGGAAAATCATTGGGTTCCTTGTATCTCTGTTGTTCTAGGTTGACCAACAAATCTATGGGAAATACCTTTGTCAGCAATCATAAATCCTATATAATAGCTTCCTTCAAGTAGTTACAAGGCAACTAGATTCAATTTTTTTAATCAAATTTTTTTTTTAAATTTCAGGAGAAAAGTGTCGTTTGAAGGAAATTTTATATTTTTAATTTACTTTTGAGTAGGTGGGGTCCCACTAGACTCATATAAATAGCCTATCATTACACATCACTTTGTGACTCCCTCAAATATATCATAAAAATTCTAGCATGGTATAAATGTGCTATTGCTAATCATAGTTAGTTATATCATCAAAGGTCTCTTTTATATACATATATCATGAGTATTAACCATAATAAAAACTCATAAAAAATGGCTTACACGATATCATCCTTATATCTCACATGTGTCCACAAAGCATAGTAATAAAATAAATTAGTACTATTGTTATAATGTATGTATATATCCATGTCTGAAAAGTAAGAAAATGTAAGTCAAATAATAACCCTGATCATGACCACTCTAGATCCCTACATGAGACAAAGAATTTCCATGGAATTTTCCCTTTTCATCACTCCTATGTTCTTCATCTACTTTAGGATGAAAATATAGGAAAGAAAGTTGTATTCTCCCTTCATCATGAATACTTGGATTGGTGGTGTGAGAATGGGTTTAAGTGGCATAAGTGGAAGAGAAAATAAGTACAAGGATCATAAGTTGTTTTTATATATATTTTTGTAAAGAGGAAATATGAGGTTGTCTTACAGGGTAATGCTCAACATGAGACATAGTGGATGGAAACTAAGTGACAACTAGAGGGAGGAAATTTCATGTCTAGAACTAGAGGGCCAGCTAGTGATCTTAGAGGTTGGTATGATGGGGTTTGTCTCCCAATAATTGTGATATTGTGTCATGTGTCAAGAATAACAACCATTTTTTTTTAAGGTTACTTTACTAATACGTTAAACCCAATGGTTGTTTCATACATTATTGATCTAAATCTTCTGGATCCCTTCGCCACCTAACACAAGATGATGAATGAATCATATACCAAATTTTCCCTCTTAAATTTGACCCTAAGTCTCAATTTTATTTACAAGAGGCTAAGGTGAGAGTCTTTATTTATGCATTCAATTCCTTTCCTAGTTCTAGAAATACCTATACAATGCTCAACAGTTTAATTATTGAGAACCCCTCTTCTTCTACATTGTAAAAATTTTTATAACACAAGTCCAGCAAGGGAGCACTCTCTATGTTATGATTAGTGATCCACAATCTTTTTCTTGAGATGTATAAAAGAATTAACATGTGAAAATTATAGCTCAAAACAAGAAACTTTAAAGGCATAAGTGGGAAAAGAAAGAAGAAATTAACATCATGCACGAGAACACAGAGTTGATATCGGAGTTTGTCCAGGAGGGACTATGTCTCTGGGCCCTGCTCAAATAGTGGGGAGGCCCTACTTTCATTAAATGGAAAAAATGAAAGTACAAGTAAAAAATGAGGATGTACACCCTTTTACATGCCCAATCTGAAATTGGCCGAAAATTGTAGATCTCTGATGATGAAATGGGCAGCATCGTTGGATTCGTGGCATCGAGTAGTGCAAAATTCATATAAAACTTGCCCCAATATGACAAAGTGAAAATCTGGCCCCTCTAGAAAAATGACTCAAATCATGGTTCCGCCCCCTCCTACACACTACTCAAGGTTCCATTGCCTCGTTTTTCGTGTGCGCTCCTATCTGCCCTTGGGTGCACTGCAAAATGAAGGCTTAAATGTTACGTGCTAGGAGGATTTTTTAAAAAGACCGTTGGTGAATTGGTTGAGATCCCAAATATGAGGGAGGGAGTTGGGTGGTCAAACCCCACCCCCTCCATAAAAATCCGAATTGGTTTTAACATAACTGCATTTATTGTTTTAAAAAAACTACATTTATTTTGGAGGGGGGTCGGGCCCGCATCGGGCGGCCCGCCCCACGTTCTCTGTCGTCAGTTCCGTATGGTAGAGTGTAAGGTTTGTGGCGTTCACAACCCCCACCCCATATTAATACATATGCGGCCATTGGGTCCTCACTAAAGAGCTTTTGGACCCCAAAAGCATTAACACTCTCATCATACTGTTTTTGTCCTTTGCAAACCACATTTTGAATCCTTTGTACGCGAAACTGGTACAAAATTTGCAATCATGCACACCGCACATGACTCAACCACACCTCCTTGCCAAGAGTTTATAGAACCCACTCATTGGCCAAGGACTACATAAAAGAAGAAAAAAAAAATCACTATCTCAACTACTCATAAATAAAGGCCAAAACATCATCGTTGCATTTTGAAGTGATGGGAAACACACCATCACGTTTACATTTAGTTGCAATGTATGATTTACAAATGTGGCCATCACACTAAGACCCCTAAAAGAACCATATTTTACTTAATAAGGTAAATGGATCATCTCCCTGTGGAGGATCTACCTCTGGAACAACTTCGGGGACTGAGCTTTGTATGGGTGTTCTTTGATCCTGACATGCTTGACATGCAGGTTTCTGGGGTTCATTCTGGTTGTGATGATTCTTCCTCCTCCATACCTTCCATGTCATCTTGGAACACCTCCTCCTGATGTGCCTCCGAGAAGTGCCCATGAATCCATCACTGTCGCTGAGGTGTGAGGAGGTGCTCTCATCATGAGTTGTTGGTGGGTTGCTGGCTGTTTTGGAGCTTTCTCCCACTTCCTTCCTGGTGTATCTGAGCCCTGCATGACGCGGAAATTCCTCGACTTTGATAGGGTTTATGACGCCTTGGTGATTGATTTTGAGGCCCTTTCCTTGATACCCCATCTTCTTCAGCAATTTGGACCTGATCCCTGTAGTATGATTTTCAAAAGAAGTGAATTCATCATCATGAAAAATACATGAAATTGAAGGGTTGTTTTTTACCTCGGGTTGGTTATGTCTCAATTTTTCCAAGGCCTAATCCTTAGCTTGCAACTGGCATAGTAACCTTTGTATTTCTTCCCTTGCTTCATGTATGAGCCTTCTTAGCTCAACATTTTCGGCTTGGATGCCTTGGTTAATATCTTCAAGTTCTGGGAACTCTGCCACAGTAAGTGTCCCTTTTTCCTTTGGTACATTATCTATTGATATCTTTGCTTCATCGCCTGAATCAGAACCCAAGTCTATGGGTCCTTTTTTCATAATCCCAAAGGCTGCAAGTTTCATTTGATCACCTGAATCAGACCCTGGGTCAATTGGTCTACCTCGTGCAAATCCTGCAACTGCGACCTTTTCATCTTCCTCGGATCCAGAATCTTCAGAATCTTGGTTTTGTTGTATGGTGGTGGTGGTTTTCTGCTTTCCTTTTTTGTCATTTCTCTCAAGTCTCAACTCAGGGTGCATCTTCCAAAAATTTTCTTCATCATGTCCCCGTTTTTCACAATATGTGCAAGATGGATTTGCTCCCCTTGTTTTGGCTGCAGCCATCCTTTTTGGGTAGTCACTTTGTTCATGGCCTTCACACTGGCCTCATCGATGGTAAGAGGCTCAAACAACAATACTGAATGTCTTATGTAACTATGTAATGACCCAATGTACTTAGTTACAACTTCAGGAGAATCTAATGAAATGCCTAAACTTAGTGCTTGTTTTCTAAATTCCTTGGTAAAGCTTTGCACGTTTTGTTCTTTACCTTGACTTAGGTACTACCACTCCATTAAGGATTTTTGCTTATATCCCAAGGGATAGAATTGGTATTTAAGTGTAGTAATGAAATTTGACCATGAGGAATGTAGGTTACCCAAATTATTGCTTCCTTGAAGTTTGCTCTCCCACTAGATGAGAGTTGTGCCACTCAATCGAAGAGAAGCCAATTGGATTTTCACCTCATCCTCCAAAATCTGTTGGATCCTGTAATAGAGTTCAAGCTGCCTAATCCAATTATTAAGCTTCTCAGCATTACTTTCACCATTATATACTGGTAGATCAAATTTAACATCTAACTTAAAGAAAGGCTTGTTAGACGCATTTATAGAATTTTTATTATGATGGTTAGAAGAGGAGGAAGGACTTTCATTTGCTAAAGGAGGTGGGTCTCCTCCACCATCTCCATGCGCTGAACCTTGCCCTTCTGAAGCATGATCTCCCTATTTCTCTGCCTTCTCAAGTCTAGAGAATAGCTTCTCTAATCGATTTGCCATGGTATAGAAGGTTTTGCAGAAATTGAGCTCCTCCTCATTCTGATCTTCATCACCCATCTTCCTTCTCTGACGTGCACGTCTTGCTTCGGGATCAAAAGCCTATAGTGTCCCTTCGCCTCTTCGTAGCCTGTTTCTTGTTAGCATACAAGCATGTAATTCAAATCTACAAACATTTGCTCTGATACCACTTGATCCAAAATCTTTTGCTTGAGATGTATAAAAGAATTAACATGTGAAAATTGTAGCTTAAAACAAGAAACTTTAAAGGCATAAGCGGAAAAAGAGAGAAGCAATTAACATCATGCACGAAAACACAAAGTTGATATCGGAGTTTGTCTAAGAGGGACTACGTCTCTGGGCCGTGCTCAAATATTGGGGAGGCCCTGCTTTCATTAAATGGAAAAAATGAAAATACAAGTACAAAATGAGGAATTACACCCTTATACATGCCAAATCTAAAATTGGCCGAAAATTGTAGACCTTTGATGACGAAATGGGTAGCATTGTTGGATTCTCATCGAGTAGTGCAGAATCCATATAAAACTTGCCCCAATATGACAAAGTTAAAATCTGGCCCCTCTAGAAGAATGGCTCAGATCATGGTTCTGCCCCCACTTGCACACTGCTCAAGGTTCCACTACCTCGTTTTCTGTGCCTGCTCCTGTCTATCCTTGGGTGTACTACAAAATGAAGGCTTAAATATTACGCGTTGGGCAGATTTTTTAAAAGGACCGTTTGATGAATTGGTTGAGATCCAAAATATGAGGGAGGGGGTCGGGTGGTCAAACCCCACCCCCTCCATAAAATTCCGAATTGGTTTTAACATAACCTCATTTATTGTTTTCAAAAAATTGCATTTATTGTTTTAAAAAAATCACATTTATTTTGGAGGGGGAGCGGGCCTGCATCGGGCGGCTCGCCCCATGTTCTCTGCCATCGGTTCCATATGGTAGAGTGTGAGGGTGGTGGGGTTCACAACCCCCACCCCATCTTAATACATATGCGGTCGTTCGATCTATAGAAATGTGGGGACTGCGGGTTGGCGGTGTTGACCAACTGCCCCCCAACCATATCATTTTAAAAATAATTTTTTTGGGATTTGCATGTGGTAGCGGGGTTGGTGGCCCGCCACCCTTATTATATATATTTTTTATTTTTTCCATTATAAGAACAATTGGTTGTTTTAAAAACTCGGGATTTTTGACTGAAGGAGACGTTTTAATCGTCCCACAAATTTGTCCAGAATCCGGCCGAGTTGGCCAGAATACGGTGGCCAAATTTCTTCCAAATTGTCGCCTCATTAAGTTGCCACATCACCAAGTCAACCCTCGAACTTTTACTACTCCTAAATTCTTCTTACGGACTCCGAATTGAGTGCCATTTGTGCCATTGGAACCAGAATGACGAGATCTACAACCTGAACCTAGTTTGAGATACTTTTCAACACTTTAATTTTTGAGCTTTTGTACTCAAGCCACTTGTACTTGTACCTGTTTAATCCACTTGGATCAATTAAATACCTAACTTGTATAACATATTATGGTGTCATATTAATTTATTAAGTGCGATCACTATATGGATTTAAATATAACTAAACTCCTGGTATGATATATGCACTCAATCTACAGGTTAATTCATATGTATTTTTTTATAATTCTGAAACATTTTAAATAATCTCCAAGTGTGAGTTCTTCGACATAGAACTCAAAAAAATAAATTCACCTTTCTATGAGCACATCATTCACCTCGCCTCTACCACATGGTCGTTATAAGGTTAGTGTACTATGGTTAAGTGGATGGCTAGGATTTTTCCCCTTAGATCCAATGATGTATCCTTGCAATAGTAACCCTAATCTCTCCTTGGTGTACCTTTCCCTCTCAATTGGTCTACGAAGCTACTAGAGGTGTCTTTTAGTGCACTCACTGTTGAGTCTCTCTCTCACGTGCTAGCATCTGGACAAAGCCATTGCAGCCAAGCAAGCCTCATGGTAATATGGTGGAATTGTGGGTGCTTACCCATAATATCTGGTTTTTCTTTCTTATTTATTATTTCACTCCTCACACGTTTAATTTATGGCTCCTTTCTTGTCTTCTATTATAGGTTCAGCAAAAACTCTAGTAGTGGAGTCGACCCGAGGTTTTTTATTTTTTCAAGTTTCTCTTTCCATTTATTTCCTAGGGTTTTCCCTCATTCGATTAAGCAAAGGGTAACGACTTGTCAAATCCCAATTAATCCCATGTCGAGTGAAATTTTTTGTTTCTCTGCAACATTTCTAGCTTCAAAAATTGCCAGGTGAATCTCTGCCTTACCATTAGGTTTTTTTTTTTTCACAAATTAATGTGTTTTTCTTTAGAAGCTTCTTTGTTTTCTTTTGTTGGGGTTTTTAACACTCCCCCTACGCTAATTTTCCTACCCTACTTATAGGAGCAAAAGAAAGTAACACTTGACCTACCTAGGTATGATCTACTTCCTTTCTCATTGCCAAGGATTTCATTTTCTTTCTCTTTTCATGGTTTGTTTCAATAATTTAATAATACCCTATTTAGTTTCATTATTGTCTTTTGTTTCATTTTCAGGCATGACAATTGTGCACTCTCTAGCTCCTAGCTAATAGTAATCAGTTCTCGGGGTTGACTGACATACCTGTCCCTCTCCAGGTTGGTTCTCTACGCATAATCCTAGAGAGGCTTTTCTTCGGTTACAAGCATGGTTTCATTAATTAAGGTGAATGAAAACCACTAGCTATTTTTATCCAGTGTCCAAAAGATTCCTTCTTCTATTTCAATGGTTTTTTTCTCTGTATTACTATACTAAGTTGATATTGAGAAATTGTTGATGGCTTGAAACGCCAATTTAAAATTGTATATGGTGAAGGTTAACTCCAGAAAGAGGGTTAAATTTTGTGGAAGACAATTGTATTCAATATACTCACTCTAGCCCTCCTGGACACTACTCTGTAATTCCTTCATATTTATTGTCTGAAATTTGTTTGTTCTAGTTACAAAGGCCCTATATACTAGATAAAATACTTGCATTTTTCTTTTTCTACTTGAATTACTGCAATAATTTATGCTTTGAAAAAAATGAATGAGTTTTACGCTTATGTTATGTTTATCGGCTAATTCTATTGCATGGAAGTTGGATTTAATGGAACTTAGAATCCATTTGTTTTAATTCTTTTGTGTGTTACCATTTATATTTGACTCAAACCTCTCATTCAATGTATGATGGTTTAATTAACGAATAAGTTGTATTCTTAAACTCACCATTCAGTTAACTTTCTATGTATGTATAGTCGGTTGTAAATTTTGTTTCCTATCCCTCTCTCGGTTTTACTACTTCAACGTTTACTCGAAGCATCCATGGATAACCTAAAGATCAATACTCTGTCCATCAATTTTTTTGATAACCATTTTGCCTTTATCATCGATTTATTACCTTGTGCATATTACTCTTATACATGTTTTCAATTCTAGCCTTCATAATTCTTTTGTTTTGGGGATTGAAATACATATTTGATTTTTTGTTCCTTCATATGGTTTAGATCCTCTCCAATGATTATTAGTTCATTATTTAAGGAATTAAGTTATTACCCATGTGCTAACTTGATAATCCATTATGAAATTATCTCCGTCATTTCTTGGCCTCGCTCATCAATTGAATACTAGTAATTTTGTTTCTACTTTATTTGATGTCCACTGAATTACGTGTTCTATTTTACTACCCTTCGCTAAATTTCAACCTGTTAATATAATAATCCATTGACTCCTTTCAATATCTCTAGCTCTAACCAAACTGCAAGAAATTATATGCGACTCTTCGCCCTCACAATATGTTATTATTTTTAATCATAGGGTAACATCATTCCTTCCCTCAATGCTTAGTGATACAAAAACAATATTCCTGTAACGAATATCTAGACCAGTTATAGGTTACTTCATTAAAATTTGAGCTCTAATAATAATCTTCTTTAATACAAATAACTACCGCAACCCATTCCGTAATATACTAGAGATAAGTCACAATTTGCAAAAATATTAGATTTCAGAGTTCATGACAATCCATAATCCACCCACAAAAAACTCTTATGTGACAAATACTTTTAAATATAAATATAACTAACACAACATATTTCAATTGACCAACCTACTGTCTTCAATATCCAGAATAGTTAATAACAAACCCAAAATCAATATAAATACTTTCAAACTAAATTTATTAAAAACGCTATACTTTCAACAATATAATATATTCTAAATGTATTGAGATTATAACCGTAACAATGACATGGAAGAATCCACTTGAGTTTCCCTTTGACCACTTCCGCTCTATACTACTGGAACCATTTACAGGAGGAAACACTATCCTTCCAACCTTGAATTGATCCTGCAGTCCCCCCCGAACTGAGATTTTGCTTTTGTCCTCCAAGGAATAAACAACCTCTTATGATTCCATATGAGGTATTTTATGCCTTTCTTCCCTAACAATTTTTTCCTTAGCGATGTCTCGCTTCTCAGGGTCTGCCAACCCTCTAACCTAGGATTCTTTTTTTTTTTTAATTTAAAGCTCTCCTTTCTCTCCCGTGACACTTTATCCCACCCTTTTCTCAGTGTTTTTAGCAACTAAGTGATTTAATATATTTTCTCTCCCATCATATTAAATCTTGCTAATCAACCCCTAGGGATTTTTAGGAGTGATTTAAGGAAAAATTATCTTGATATTACCTGTAAACCTTGGTTTCTAGATCTTGGCAATAATCTCTTTAACTCTAGTATTTATTTCCCAAGTAATTTCTAGTTTTCCTTTTCATTAATAACATTTATTACATCATCATACTTCATGGATTTCTATCCACCACAACTAAAAATAGTTCAATATAAATATATATATATATATATATATATATATATATTTACGTAGGAACATAGGGGTATTACATTTTCCCCCTCTTTAAAATAACATCTTCCTCATTGTTTATTATTCATTTGCTTCATTCTTGAACAATATCGGGTAAGATTCTTTCATTGTATCCACCCGCTCCCAAGTAGCCTCCTCGAGTGTGAAGTGCCTCCACTAGAATTTAACCCTAGTGATGACTCGATTTTGGAGCAAGATCTCTTTCCAATTGAAGATGCAGAGTGGCTCTGGCAGGAAGCATCCTTCGGGTCCCATCTGTATCGAGTTCCAATCAATCACATGATAATTATCATGTATATACTTCTTTAACAAAGACACATGAAAACATTATGAAATTTAATATGGCTATGCAAAGCTAGTTGATATGCTACTTGACAAACTCTGTCCAAGATTTCAAAATGCCCATAGAATTGTGGTGCCAACTTAGCACAAGTCTTGGTTCTTAGATTACTTTTTCTCTGTTTTACTCTTAAGTAAACATGGTATCCAATGTTTAATTCTTTATGAATTCTCTTCTTTTCCACATAACGTTTTTGCCTATCTTGTGTTATTTTGATATTTTGTCTAATCTTCTCTACCACCTATTCCATTTCCTGAAAAGCACCGGGTCCCAATATTAATCTATCCTTTGACTAACTCCAATTGAGTGGTGTATGACATTTTCTGTCATACATAGCTTCAAACAAACTCATTTTAATTGAATTTTGGTAGTTTTGATGTAAGAAAACTCTACTAAATGCAAGAAATCCTCCCATTTGGTAGGCCTATCCATGACATACATTTGTAGCATATCCTCCAGGATCTGATGACTCCTTTCTGTCTGTCTATCCATTTAAGGATGATATGCAGTGCTGACCTTTAATTGAGTTCCCATCCCCTGAACAAATCTTTCCAACAGTTGGAGGTAAATTTAGCATCGTTGTCTGACACTATCATCTTTGGTACGCTATGCAGTCATAACATTTCCTTCATTAAAATATTAGCAATATGTGTGGTTCCAAAAGTAGACTGCATCAGTATAAAATGTGTTTCTTTAGTCAAAGTGTCCACCACCACCACGATGGAGTCATGTTGTCGCTTTGTCCTTATTAATCATTTAATAAAACACAATGAAATTACTTCCCACTTCCATTTAGGAATGGGAAGTGGGTTCATAAACCCAGTAGGGTGTTGGTGTTCCACCTTTACTTGTTAAAAATTTATGCATTTTGTTAAGTATTATGCCACCTCCCTTTTCATGCATGGCCAAAACAATTATTTCCTTAACGTTGTTAGCATTTTCTTAGATTCGAGATGGCTTGCATATGGTTTCTTGTGATATTCATCTAATATCATATGCTTTAAACTACTCACATTGGAGAAATACAATCTATAAATGTAAATTAATAGTTTTTCTAACTTCTCCCCATAACCTGAGATTCCTGTTTGCTGCAATTTTTGTTGAATTTCTAGATATTTATGGTCTCCTCACATGGAATTTTTAATATACTCTATGAAATATGTTTTAATACTGCTAACAAATACTCCCATTATAGCATGTGTTGTCTTCTTAGAGCATCTGCAATTTTATTTTCTTTTCCCTTTATGTGTTTAATATCAAAAATCGAATTCACTAAGGAAAGCTAGCCACCTATATTATCTAGCATTGAGATCTGGTTGGCTGAAGAAACATTTCAGGTTGATATGATCTGTTGATAAGGTAATTTTTTTCCCATAATAGGTAATGCCTCCACATATTTAAAGAATGTATTACAACAACCAAATCTAGATCATATACATCATAATTATTTTCATGTGTTTTCAGTTTCCTAAACTCATAGGGTACGACTACATTTTCTTGCATTAACACACCCCCAAGACCTTCCATACAAGCATCAGGGCATACAATGAATTCCTTGTTTGGGTCTATAATTTTTAATATAGGATCTATTGTCATTAATTGTTTTAATTTGTCAAAAATTTCCTGAGATTTAGTTGTCCAGTTAAATTTTATTCCATTTTTCTGTAAAGAAGTAACGGGGTGAGAAAATTTTGAAAATACTTTTATAAATCCTTGATAATATCCTGTGATACCCATAAATGAATGAATTTTTTACACACCCTTAGGAATGGGATAATTTATAATATCCCTAACATTTTCATGATCAACATATAGTCCTACTTGGAAACGACGTGTCCTAAACACTGTATTATGTCTTTGTAAAACTCACATTTGCTGATTTTTGCATATAGTTGATGTTCTCTTAAATTTTGTAACCCAATTTCAGATGTTCCTTGTGGTCTTATTCATTTTTAGAATACACTAAAATGTCATCTATGAATACTAACACAAGCCTGTCAAGGTATTTGCGAAGTACATTATTCATTAGACACATAAAGGTTGTCAGTGTGTTAGTGAGACCAAAGGGTAACAATGTGAACTCATATTTCCCATATCTAGTTCTAAAAGTTTCCTTGTGAATATCTTAACCTTTTATCCCTAGTTGGTGATAGTCGATCCTTAAATAAAATTTTGAAAATATAGTTTCTCCCCTCACTTGATCAAACATATCAATAATGGGGCAACAAGTATTTTTTTTTAAGATTAAATTGTTCAATTGACGATAATAGATGAAGATTATAAATGTGCCATCCTTCTTCTTGACAAATAGTACAACCCCCCCCATGGTGAAACATTGGTTCTGATGTAACCTTTCTCTAACAGTTCTTGTAACTGCATTTTTAGTTCCCTTAACACTGGTATACTCATTTGATAAGGAGCTCTAGATACTGGGGTGGCACTTGTTTCTAAATAAATGGAGAAATGTATGTCCCTACATGGAGGTAAACCTAGGATTTCGTCTGGAAAAATGTTTGGAAATTCTCTGATGACTGGAAAGGCCTCTAAATTTTCCTTTTTTGTTTGTTTTTTATTTGTTTCCACCTGCACCAAGTACATTGGGCATCCTTTTCTTGCATTTATTTTCAGCTCTAAAGTTAAAATTTATCATACTGATATTGGTTTTGGTTTAACTCTGATTAGTTTGGTTTGCCTGTCTTGAACCATACAACTCATTGTTTTATCCAAAAAGTTTATAACAACTCCTTGCTTTTCCTACCAATTCATGGCTAGTAAGATATCATAATATCCTAGAGGAAGAATGTTTAAATCCATTTCTATGGGGTAACCTTTTAATTCAATGAGAAAATATCTTATTTGAATAGTTATTTTTCTTTTGGTACCATTTGCTAACTGTACCAACCATGCATTCTTTAATTTTTCAGATTTCAATTTACATTTTTCCACAATTTGGGGACTAATGTAGCTCAAACTAGCCCATGGATCAGTTAAAACATAAACATATTGGTTTAGGATGGTACTGCTCAACCTGTATGTATTCTAGTGTCGTACTGATCCTGGGAATATTTATGGCAACATCATTCATAGTCGTTTCTTCATGGACTGCTTGAATATTCTAAACAAATCATGAATTATGTGGATAGTCCCTTAATAAGTGTGGTTCTCCATAACCCCAACAGTTCAGCGGATATATTTCCCTGACCCCACTGCTCTTTTCTTTGTTTAGTTCCATGTGCTTTGACCTAGTGTAAGACTGTGCAGGATGATTTACATTACCCTCACTGAATTTATTCCTCTGATGATCCTTTCCAAATTTTTAAGATAAGGAGGTTTCTGTATTTTTACATTCATTTAAAACTTGGTTTTTTCCTTACTTTTCCATGTTTTTGAACCTTCACTTCTATTTTTGAACTGCTCGTAGCACAATCTAGATTTTCATACTCCCTCATCAATTTACTTAGGATTTTCAAATTCAATGCTTTCTTTGTAATGTGTTGGTAAACAATTCAAAAATCGTTGTACCATGTCTTTCTTCTCTTTAATATAGGTAACATACTGTAGTAAGTTTGTAAATTTCACTACAAACTCATCCATAGTCAGTTGTACCGGCCTTAACTCATGGAACTCCTTGGCACGATCATCATAGTATCACTCACTGAGGTATCGAGACTTAAACTATTTCTAAAATTCCTCCCAAGAAATTGTCTTCTCTTCTAACAGATGTACGTTTTTTGCTTCTTCCCACTAGAGAGTAACTTTTCCCTACAAATGGTAAATAGCCAGTCTTTCTTTCAAATTACTCTTGTACTCATATGCCTAAAAATATTTAATCATGTTAAGAAGCCATGCTTCCACATCTTCTTCCTTTTCCCCATAAAAAGTAGGGGGTCTGATTTTCATAAACATGCCCTATAACTCCATTTTCTTCTTTTATTTCCATGATTTCAGATATGTCTTATCTGATTTGCCTCCACTTTCAAACTTCTATGACTATTTTTCCACCTTTTTCCCTTTTAGCCCTTTTGCTTCTATGCTTCGATGGATAGACCTTTCAGTCAATTCTCTTATCATTCTTTCTTGATATTCACTAGATTTTAGTTGGAGTTCATTACTACTCCAAAGATGAGCTAATTCTTGTTATATATTTTTGATGATATCCATAAACTGAGAGGTTGGTGGGGTACTTCCATTTTGCAACTCAACATAGAGTTCTTCACCGCTTGTTATGGCTGGAGGAGAATTCTCTGTCATTCTATTGCAGGTTGCTTCACTCAAGTACCTTATAAAAAATACCAACTATTATCAGTATCTCGCATTTATACTGTTACACATATTTCTTTTAAATATGGTGGTGTCTTATAAGCCTAGTGTAGTAACTGGCGCTCTGATACCATTCTCTCATGAGTCTAGAATAACACTCAAATTTGTTTTTTTTTTAAATGTTACTTTATTAATACGTTATGCCCAATGGTTTTTTCCTACATTATTGATCTAAATTGTCTGGATCCCTTCGCCGCCTAACACAAGATGATGAATTAACCATATACCAAATTTTCCCTCTTAAATTTGACCCTAAGTCTCAATTTTATTTAGAAGAGCCTAAGGTGTGAGTCTTTATTTATGTCTTCACTTCCTTTCCTACATCTAGACAGACCTATACAACACTCGTCAGTTTAACTATTGATAACCCCTCTTATTATACATTGTAATTTTTTTTTATAGCACAAGTCCAGCAAGGGAGAACCCTCTACATTATGGTTAAATACGTAACTTCTAGAAAATATTATGGTTTCATGTTAATTTATCAAGTGTGATAACTATATGGCTTCGAATATAACCAAACTCCTGGTGTGAGATCCACGCCCAGTCTACACGTTAATTCATATGTATTTTTTAATAAGTCTAGAACATTTTGAATAATCCGCAAGTGTGAGTTCTTGGACAGAGGACCCAACCAAATCAATCCACCTTGCTCCCATCACATGATTCACCTCGCCTCTACCACATGGTCGTTGTAAGGATAGTGTACTATGGTTAAGTGGATGACCAATATTGTTCCCATTAGATCCAATGGTGAATTCTTGCAATAGTCCCATAATCTATCCTTGGTGTCCCTTTCCCTATCATTTGGTATGTGAAACTACTGGAGGTGTCTTTCAGCGCACTGACCGCCGAGTCTCTCTCTCGCCTGCTAGCATATGGATGAAGCCATGGAATAAAAACAAGCCTTGTGGGAAGACGATGGAATTGCCAATGCTTACCCATAATATATGTTTTTATTTTTTATTTTTATTTTTTTTTCTCCTCATACGTTTAATTTATGGCTCATTTCTTGTCAACTATTACAGGCTCAAGAAAAATGTCGACAGTGGAGTCGACCCTGAAGAGAATTTGCTTTACAATTTACCTTCCTCAAGTGGGGTTTTTTTTTATCTCTTCCTTTGTCTATTGGTTCTTTTCTTCTTTTTAAATTTTCACTTTCCATTAGTTTCCCAGGGTTTTCCCTCATTTGATTAAACAAATGGTAATGGCTTGTCCAATCCCAAGTAATCCCATATCTGGTGAAATTTGTGTTTCTCTACGGCATTTATGGCGTCAAAAATTTCCAGGTGAATCTTTCCCTTACCATTAAATTTTATTTTCCACAAATTGTTGTGTTTTTCTTTCAAAGCTTCTTTTTTTTCATTTGTTGGGGTTTTTAACACCCCCCCCCCCCACGCTAATTTCCCTACCATTCTTACAAGAGTAGAAGAAAACAACTCTCAACTTACCTAGGTATGATCTGCTTCCTTTCTCAATGCTAAGGATTTTGTTTTCTTTCTCTTTTCATGGTTTGTTTCAATAATTTACTCATACACTCTTTAATTTTGTTACTCTCTTTTGTTCCATGTGTAGGTATGACAGTTGCGCACTTTTGCTCCATGCTAACTAATATCAGTTCTCAGGGTTGACTGACATACCTTTCCCTCTCCAGGTTGGTGCTATATGCATACTTCTAAATAGTTTTTCTTCGATTATGAGCAAGGTGTCATTAATAAAGGTGAATACAAACCACTAGATTTGGTGATTCAGTGTCCAGAAGATTCCTTCTTCTATTTTAATGGTTTTTTTTCTATATATTACTATACTGAGTGGAGATTGAGAAAATGTTGTAGGCTTGCAACCTTGATTTAAAATTGTATATGGTGAAAGTTAACTCTGAAATGAGGGTTTAGTTTTTTGGAAGACAATTGTATTCAATATACACATTGTATCCCTTCTAGATGCTACTTTGTAATTTCTTGATATTTATTGTCTGAATTTTGTTTTTTTATAGTTACAAAGAAATATTGACAAGAAATCATACTTGTGTTTTTATTTCTCCACTTAAATTCATGCAATTATTTATGCTTTGAAAACAAAAAATGAGTTCTACGCTTATGCTATGTTTATCGGATAATTCTATTGCATGGAAGTTGGGTTTAACAAAACTTTGAATCCTTTTTTTTTAATTTTGTTGGGTGTTACCATTTATATTTAACTCTAGACACCGTCTCATTCAATGTATGATGGTTTAATTAACGAATAAGTGGTACTATTAAATTCATCATTCAATTAACTTTCTATGTATGTACATTCGCTTGTAAATTTTGTTTCCTATCCCTCTCCTGGTTTTACTACTTCAACGTTTACTAGGATCCTCCATGGATAACCATAAATATTAGAACTATATCTGGAAGTGTTTTTGATAACCATTTTTCCTCTATCAATGATTTATTACCTTGTGCATATTACTCTTATATGCATTTTTAGTTCCAACATGCATCATTCTTATGGATTGGGGATTGAAATACCTGAACATGATGCTTCTAGGGCCATTGTAAACATGAGGGCCATTGTAAACAACTTGTTGGTGCTAGTATATATGATCGGTCTTGGTCAGCAGGAAAAACCCGGTGCAAACATCAATCTATCATAATCAGCTATGGATTATCTGAATAAGAAAGCTATAAGCATATTTATCTTAAGTTTTAAGTATGGATCTAACATGAGTTGAGAGATAAAATTTCTTCACGTCTAAATCTCTTTAGAATGTAAAATACAATGTCTTATTTTTTAATGTTTAAATTGTATTTTTGAATGCTAATAGAGTATATATAAGACCAAATAAACATTTTTACCATAAACACTTAATTTTTTCCTTATATATACATAATTTTTTAAAAATGATATATAATGTATATTCCATTGAGATTATATTTTATGACTCAAATTAAGATGGTTTTTTATTATTATATTGATTTTTTTTATTATAGCCTATATTATTTTTCTATTTAGAGCATAATTTTTAACTTTTATTTTTATTTTAAAGTGAAGAGATGAGACAGACAAACTTACACATCCCCGCTCATATTCTACTGTATAAATCAAATCATAAAAAAAAAATTTATAATGTCCAAATCCAATAAAACCAACCACTTATCTATAGCAAAATCACTCATCACCTTGTAGGAATTTACAGGGTAAGTTCCTTAGATAAAAAACCAAAGGTCACCGCTCACAAACAGATGAGCCTGAGCCAAAGCAGCCACTTCAGGCAATTTATTAATATAAAAAGAAAAGTTACATATGTTTCTCTCATAAATAGTTACCGGACAAAGGACCCTCCATGCTCTTTAAATAGAGATCATGGACCAATCGGGTGTTCAGCCACGAATCAAGTGTCATTAATACCAATGAGAGAGATAACCATCGGATCACTACAAATCGTGACTGTCGGATTACAAGTTACAAATGTACATAGTAAAGAAACACACTTTACCTAACTCTACACTAGACTAAGTTATTCATAACTATTTCCTATGTGTCGGAATATTCTAAGACACCTCTTATCCAAGTCAACAATATGTATAAAAGATGAGCACGCACAAATCGATATAGATCAAAGTGTTCACAAAAAATGATGTTTGAAATTGCCATCCATGCAATGAGGAGCCACCTAGAATAAAACACACAACCCATAATCTAAGACTTATAACTATTTCATAGAAGAGAAAAGAAAAATTAAAGATTAAAAATTAAATCAACAAGGTACTAAATTGCTTGGTTTCATATCATGTATGAGTTTTGTATTATTGGCAATGTTTGAAAAATACTTAAAGAAGTCCTGTATTTATTAAGCCCAATATTAATTAAAAATAATTGAGACAGCTTTAAAACTAAGAATGCTAAATAAACTTGCTATTCATAACACTTTAGAAAAAAATAAAGCTTCAACTTAAAAAAGTCACTAAAAGGCATTAATTAACTAGCAGGAGTCAATTGAAATATGTAGTATGAGTCAATTGACCTTGTTGAGATATTATCTTTTCAAATAGCATGCTAGCCTCTCCCATGAAATATGTAGTACGAGTCAATTGACTTTGTTGAGATATTATCTTTTCAAATAGCGTTGCTAGCATCTCCCGTGACTTATCTGAAAGTCGCGCAGCGTGTTCTTGGTGTAATGAGGAAGAAGATACATATGTGTTTCTTTTCTCCTTAGGAAAAGCTTATTTAACAGGTTATTAGTCATTAATAAGTGAGGCAGTATATGTCTATGTCTACGGTTAGATATTGTATTTGTTTTAATTTAGTTGTGTGTCTCAGATATTTATGACTAGATAGATTTGTATATATTGGTTATCAAATATAAAGTTAATAACTCAATTTAATTACCCTGACCTTATGTTTTTTGATCTTATGTAGGTTACTGATTCCCCAAATATTTAGCTTATTTGACAATCAGACAAACATGAAAAAGGTTGCCCATGTCCATCTAACTTCGTTTTCAGCATGGTCCCTCCCTACATAACTTTGATGGGTAGTCTGGCATCCGAGTATTTGGGCTTGCTTAACGATACTAGCAACGAAAAATCATACAATCACTTATTGGCAATCGAGTTTGATACGGTCCAAAGTGTGCAATTCCAGGACCCTGACGACAACCATGTTGGTGTCGATATCAACAACCTCCACTCCGTCCAGGCCAAGGCTGCTGGCTATTGGATTGGGGACAACATCCAGTGGTTGAACCTCAAGAGTGGACGAAAAATACAGGCCTAGATAGATTACGATCAATTTGAAAGCCGCCTCAATGTTAGCGTCACGCCAGCCAGTTTCCAGAGACCACAAAGACCACTAATATCTCTAAAAATCAATCTTCAAAGCCTTGCGCAAGAGAAGATTTTTGTTGGTTTTTCAGCGGCTACTGGTGACACTTCAGTGGAAGAACATTACATTCTTACGTGGAGCTTCACCACGGAATGCACTGCACCCCACCTCAATCTCTCAAGTTTACCATCATTTGCTAAAAGGTATTCTAAGTGTCCGCGTGTAGGGCTCATAGCGGGCATTACGATGGCCACTTTGGTTATTTTCTCGCTGGTGTTTGCAGTTTTTTTTCTCAAAACAACAAAATACAGAGAAAAAATCGAAGAATGGGAGCAGGAGTTTTGGCCCCATAGATTCACTTACAAGGAACTTTGCATGGCCACCAGTGGATTCAGGGACAAAAATTGTTGAAATATTAAATACAACAGTGCAGAACCGAAGGATAGAAGGATGCAGCGACAACATATTTTTTTTTGGCTTGATTTGCACACAACCATGAAATGCGTTTTTGGTTTTAATGAACCTGCAAATCCAATTTTTGGGTTCATGGTTTTAGCCTATTTTTGTGTTGAGGAGCCGTGGTTCAATCACCACGCAACCATAGTCTTTAAACTCTGCAACCACCATTTAAACACTATCCTCGTGTGATGTCAGGTCGCCTTGCCAAACCCACATTCTCTACCTCAATGCTATGCATATAAAAAATGCATCTCAATAAATGCCAAATAAGACTCCAAGTCTAGCAAAAAGTTTTATTTTGCGGAAGCTCTTCAAGCATATGGTTCAAAACCACTCGACACATACACAAGGCTCTTCTATCATATTCAAGGTTGTTTCTCAAATGAAACCCTTTTTCAAAAGTCTTAGAAAAATACTTTAATTAAAACCCATTGGTTTTATTTAACTCCTCAACTTTTTAATTAAGCCCCAAGGCTTATCACACCTCAACTCAAAAGTTCAAATTGGTTAATTAAAACTCAAGGCATATGAACATCATTCAATTACATCAACCTTCATGCCTTACTCAAACCCAACATTTATATAATCAAGCCCAATGCTTCTCATAATATTGATCCATGCGAACATTTCGAATTCAAAGTTCGACCTTGGTAAATTATTACCAATGCATATGAAATCTTCACGCCTTAGTTAAAATGCCAACTCACATAAAATAATATTCGACCATAACTCACACTTTGATTAAAATCAAATTCCAACATAAAACTTCAATTGGGCCCCACGCATTCAATAATAAACAACTATGAATGAACACTTACCATACTTTTAGTTATCTCCCATGCAGCTTTGAAATCGAGCGCCCTTAAGATCGAACACGAATCGTGTTCCTTTCATCACAGAGTCTTAACACAAAAATATTGCGCGATATTTGTGGCTTTGTAAAACCACTCAGGGCCACGTGTCGGAAGCTAATTGTTATCGCGTTCCAATTGAAGGAAACCGCTTACTAGATTTTGGTCATGCGATACCACCAGTATGGGTTGAGAAACTCGCCTTTAGGTTCACACGGAACTCATGGTTCCGCTTCCAATTGAATTCGCCATTTCTTTGACTGTTCCTTCAATTCATTTCAAGGCTTGAACAGTTCCACTGCCTCCGTTTGCTCATAGTTCCAACTTCAGTTCAAATTTGCAAAGAAGAATTACAGTTTCCTTTGTGCCTTCGATCTTCAAATCACAATCTTCGCAATAAGGATATCTTCTCTCCAATTTACACAGAACACGCTCTTCAAATCAGAACCGTAGTCCTTAATTCACGATTCTATCTTCATCGTTTCTCACGCACATTTGTAATTATGTACTTTCATCTAGGTTCTAAATGTGCCAACGCACTCACTGGCCATTACTGATTCATTTCCATTGATTATTCAACACTGGTCCAGTTTTACTGTTTGGTCAGATATATTCTTGATATACCTGCAACCCAATGTATCCAAATACCGAATTCACTATTGATCGGATATATTCCTGATATAGATGGTCCAATATGCCGAACTGGAAATTATGTTTATGTTCTATGTCATCGATCGTTTAGTGATCGATGACTAAGCTTTATAATTTCCGATTCAATGGGTCCTCTTCAATGTATATATAACCATTCGTGCCTTCAGCTCAAGGTTTTGTAAAGTGTGGTTTCATTACACATCCTTTCTTCAACCTTCGAACAGAGTTAAAAATACTCTGAGCCTCTATTACAACGTGGCTCTTGAACTCTATTTCTACCTTATCGAATTTCATTCGATGCTTACCCTTCTGCGCCTGATCTGAGATTACTATTCGATCTCAGTTTCCATACGATCTATTCGTAGATCCCTATAATGACTAATGCACATAGTACTCTGTATTCAAAATTCCATTTTAATTCCAAGTGATTGACTCTTTGATTGATCTCACAGCATTATTATATTGCCTTCACTTGCCTTCTGGTTGCTTGCACCATTTCTTAATCTGAATTGAACTTGATTTCAATTCTTCTCCTGGATAATCGATCTTCCTAATATGTATAGTTTTGTATGCAAACCTTCTCACTCTAATTCGTAAAATTGACATTAAATCATCAATTTCCCAATTCATATACGCACTCTCACTTCAAACCCCATTTACAGAATTTAAGCATGCAATTTCTCAATCAACCAATACATATAGTTCTGAAATGATACTTTCATATAAACAAATGAAATTACTTACAGAAATCTCTGTTTCTAGCCTGATTTTCAAAGCATTGGCCCTGTTTTACAATTTCCCGGAAGCTTGACAAAAAAAACTCTGTTTGTCCTCTTCAGCTCCTGTCTGCTACATCTCTCCCTATTCTGATCTATTTTTCCTTTAAGGCTTATTAATTTATACAAATTTTGGATGAACCAATTTATGTTCAAATCCCTTCAATAACTCAACAAAGTCCTCAAATATCTCAACACCCCTACAATCTAGATTTTATCCCTAAAATCTTGAAACCAAATCTAACTTAGGCTTCATAATTAATTCTTAGATATCTCAAATCTAATTTCTCTCATGTTCTCCAAATAATTTGGGAACATTAGCAAATACTCACAATAATTAATTAAAATCACTCAAAAATATCATTAATATTTACATAAAATCAATATTTTCTCAAAAACATAAGACCCCCTATGTTTAATAAAATACAAAGTATTTTTCAAATCTAATGCCCCTGCATCATCGTGCCATTTAAAATTACACCAACCGTCTACATTTACCACCATTGTATTTGTTTTTGAAGTGGGCAACGACAACTGTTGTGGAACCCACCTCCTAAGCACCACCAAGCTGTGAGCCAATCAACAACCGATTGCACGATATCAAGCTGACGTAGACAACCCCAAAATGCTTGCGATAAGGAATTATAAAATGCACATAGTTTTTGTTTGAAGTCCACCGGGGTCCACCTCCAACTATTAGCAAGCCGATCACAAGGTTTGGTTGTCCAATCAGCAGGGAAAAAAATGAATGCGATAAATATCGCTTAACCGTTTTTCATAGAAGGTTTTGAAATCCGCGAAAATGCATTCGCATATGTTTTAAACTTTAGGACTAAGGTTTTAATGTTTTAATGTTTTAATGTTTTATGATGTCGTGGTGATACAAAGTTTAGTTTTTAACTTAGGTTATATACTTTGTAATATATATATATATATACACTGTTTTTTTTTAATACACTCTGTTTTTTTTTAAATGCACAGTCTTATTTCTTTTTTCCTTCGGGCTGTTTCTTTTTAACACTGCACACATCTCACTATATGTTTCATTACAATATATATATATATATATATATTGTAATGAAACATATAGTGAGATGTGTGCAGTGTTAAAAAGAAACAGCCCGAAGGAAAAAAGAAATAAGACTGTGCATTTAAAAAAAAACAGAGTGTTGTGACTCTGTATTAAAAAGAGAGACATAGAGAAGAAAATGTATTATGCCAGAAGGCAGAAAAAAAGAGAGACAAAGAGCAAATATTGTAACACTGTGTTTGTAGCAGCTAAAGTAATTTTTGTGAAAATCCAGAACACTGCAGTGCTGAGAGACCTTCATTTTGTAATAGATTGTTATGCTTAATGAAATTGTTGTTTTTGTGCATCTGTGTCAATATTGTTAAATGATTTCTCTATGTTAGAAGGAGAGATTTTTTTTTTCTCTCTATGTGTTTGGAATATTTCAAAAATTCCAACATGGTATCGGAGCTAGTCCAGGCTCTTTACATTTTCCAAAGAAGCTGAAGGAAGAAGAAGGAGTTTGTTGAAGCAGTTCTCCAACAGAGTGAAGGTTTGAGAAAGTCAGTGAGAAAGTTTTTTTGGAAACAAAGTCAATTTTAAAAGCATAGTTCAGAAAGGTAGCAATGGCAGGAGCCAGCACAAGCACGAGTATAGGAAATACTCAACTCCCACAGTTTAATGGGAAGAACTATCATTATTGGGCAATCACAATGAGAGGCATGTTTGGCTCTCAAGATTTATGGGAGCTAGTTGAAAATGGTTTTGAATAACCATTAGATGAACAAGAATTTAATGCCTTAACACAGGCAGAGAAGGATTTGCTGAAGAGTAATAGGAAGAAGGACCTAAAAGCCCTCTTCTATCTCTATCAAGCAGTGCATGAAAGTGTATTTCCAAGGATTGCAGCAGCCAAGAGGTCCAAGGATGCATGTGATACCCTCCAGACAGCCTATCAAGGTATGGAGAAGGTAAATACTGCAAAGCTTCAATTAATGATAAGGGATTTTGAAGTTATTTGCATGAAAGAGTTTGATACAATAGACTCATTCTTCACTTTGTTGATTGGGTTGGTCACCTAAATGGGATCTCATGGAGAGACAGTAGAAGAAAGAAGAATAGTGGAGAAAGTGTTGAGGAGCTTACCCTAAAGGTCTGATGTGATAGTCACAACCATTGAAGAGACAAAGGATCTTTCAAAGTTTACTGTTGATGAACTTCATGCATCATTGATGACACATGGACAAACATTGGGTAGAACAACAAACTCATCTTTGGAACATGCCTTCAAGACCCAAATGTCCTTTGGAAGAGGAAGAGGTCAAGGTAGAGGAAACTATAGAGGAAAAGGAAGAGGTAGAAGCCAAAACAGAGGAGGAAGAAATAGCCCTGCAAATACTAATGGAAGGGGCAGAAATAAAAATTAGAACCAACGCCAAGGCATCATCCAAAAAGTTGGACAAAATCAAGCACATGGACAAAGGTATGATAAATCCCAAGTCCAATGTCATTACTGTAAGAAGTATGGCCACTATTCCAATGAATGTAGGAAGAAACGGAGTGACATGGATAATAGACCCAGTGCTAATTTTACAAAAGAAAATAACAGTCAAGATAATTTGTTTTTAGCATGTAATATGGCTGAGGAAAAGAATGAAAATATATGGTTTCTAGATTCAGGTTGTAGCAACAATATGACTGGAAACATTTTTATGTTTTCCATGATTGATGAAAATGTGAAGTCTCATGTAACATTGGGGATAGACAGTAAGGTCTTGGTCATGGGAAAAGGAAAAGTAAGTGTCTTGACAAAGAAAGGAGAAAGGAGATCCATATCAGATGTTTACTATGTGCGTGGTATGAAGTGTAACCTTTTGAGCATTGGACAACTCATTTAGAAAGGCTACAATGGTTTCTTTGAAGATGATGTATGCAACATCATGGATAATCCATCGAGCAAGAAATGCATTGCACAAGTGAATATGACAAGGAACAAAATTTTCCCTTTCAAAATGAGAGCAGATTTGAAGAAAGGAGTTGCAATGGCAGCAGTGACACAAGAGACATTCCAAAGAGAAGCACAGGATGAAAATTGGTTATGGAACTTGAGATTTGGATATCTCAACTTTGGAGGTCTGAATTTGTTACATAGGAAAGAAATGATAAAGATATTACCATTGATTGAAAAGACAGACAACATATGTGAAGGCTGCATCTTAGGAAAACAACACAGAGAAATATTTCCATCAGGAAAGAGCATAAAGGCAAAGACACCCTTAGAAATAGTCCATTCTTATTTATGTGGACCAACGCAAACACCATCATTAGCAGGAAACCACTATATGCTGACCTTTATTGATGATTACACAAGAAAAACATGGGTTTATTTTTTGAAATTTAAAAGTGAAGTGTTTGAGAAATTCAGCCACTTTAAAGCTCTTGTAGAGAATCAAAGTGGGCGGCATATTAAGGTCTTAAGAACAAATAGAAGAGGAGAATATATCTCCAAAGAATTTCTGCGTTTTTCTGAGAAAATGTGATACACAAGTTATTTATAGCAAGGTATACATTGCAGCAAAATGGAGTTGCTGAAAGGAAAAATAGAACCACCATGGACATGGTAAGAAGTATGCTGAAGGGAAAACATTTTCCAAATGAGTATTGGGCTGAAGTTGTACATTGTGCGACATATGTGCTGAATAGATGCCCAACAAAGAGTGTTATGAACAGAGTTCTGGAAGAAGCATGGAGTGGCATAAAATAGTTTGTCACCCACATGAGAGGTTTTGGTTGTGTGGCTTATGCATACATTTCAGATCAGCTAAGGAAGAAGTTGGACAACAAGGGGGAGAACTGCATATTTGTTGGATACAGTGAAGAATCCAAGACATACAGATTGTATAAGCCATCCACCAAGAAATTTATGATAAGTAGAGATGTACAATTTATTGAGGAAGAAACTTGGGATGGAAGCATTGAGAAAATAGTGAATGTAAAAACATGTTTGTCTCATGATGAAGATGAGGAAGAAATGGCTGAAAGACATCCCTAATTAGTAGCACCACCTCCACCAACACAAGGAAAACAAGGGACACCACAAATAGGTATGAGAACACCCTTGAGAAGTGATGACAGTGCTTCTCCAAGCACATCACAAGGAGAAGATTTGAGTGCTTCTACAAGCACAAGTTCAGCAAGTGAAAGAGGAACCAGATTCATAAGTCTGAATGAAATTTATGAGAAAGAGGCAACAAATGAAGGTATGAACTCTTTATTTGCATTGTATTGTCATGTAGAAGATCCTATTCATTTTGAAGAAGCAGTAAAAGATAAGAAATGGATAGATGCTATGGATGAAGAAATAAATGGCAAAGAGAAAAATAAGACATGGGAATTAGTTGATCTCCAAAAAGCAAAGAAGTAATTGGAGTGAAATGGGTTTATAAAACCAAAAGAAATGCTGAAGGTAAGATTGAAAGGCACAAGGCCAAACTTGTTTTCAAAGGCTACAAGCAGCAACAAGGAAGAAACTATGAAGAAACATTTGCATCGGTTGCAAGAATGGAAATAGTAAGAGCAATGATGTCCATAGCATCACAACACAAGTGGAAACTTTACCAAATGGATGTGAAATCGGCATTTCTGAATGGAGTATTGATGGAAGAGGTTTATGTTGAACAACCTCTGGGCTATAAGAAAAAATTCCAAGAGCATAAAGTGTGCAGATTTAAGAAAGCTCTGTATGGGCTGAAACAAGAACCAAGAGCATGGTACAATAGAATAGATGCCTATCTACTGGAAAATGGGTTTGAGAAATGTGAAGGAGAACCCACATTATAGTGTTGAACCACTAGTTAAACTGAGAGAGGGGGGGGTGGGGTGAATCAGTTTAACACATTCATGGACTTTCAAAACTTTTCAGTAAAACTTATTAACACCTTCATTTCATGTCCATCTTAATATGTGAGTAATCTTAGAATGTGAGTAGCAAGCATTAATATAATATAATAGTAGACTTAATATGAGAGCAACAGGTATTAAGAAGATGATATAAATCAGATCAACACATAAACATCATGCACATAGACACTAGATATAAGTGGAAACCCATAAAGGGAGAAAACCACATCTTATTATTGTTGTGATGCAAAGGCAAGCTCCAACTCCCTCTCACCACTGTTTTTCTACAGGCACCAACCTACAAGAGGCTCCAACCTCAATTCTGCAAGCTACAACTTGCAAGGAAGCACCAACTCCCTTCAATTTTCTGCAGGCACCAATCTACAGGAGGCTCCAACCTCAGTCAGCTACAACTGACAGCTATCAAGCTGCAACTTGATAGGGAAGCTCCAACTTCCTCAATTTATCAAACTGAATGTTTGCTAATTTACCTCAGATATCAACTATGTTCTGTAGCATCTCTTTCTGCTCTGCTTCTTTGTCTCACTCTTCTATACTTTGCATTCTCTATGTTTACTCTCTCTAACCTCTCATTTTCATATCAAGTTGATACAACATATATAGTTCCTCACATGAATGTTTGTATTTCACAGGAATTTGGAGTGAAAAACCATGACTCTTTGGCTTTTGTCTTCTCATTCCTTTTATTCAACTCATTTTAAATTTATAGCAATATGTGCAAATTTTCATTCCACAGTGGGATTTTTATTTTCCTTAGGATACTTTCCTTTGCATCACAACAATATAAATCAATTAAAAACCATTTAAATTTCACCTTTTTGGTTACATAAAAACCAACTTCACTTAGCCCATTTTCTGGCCTTTGGCTTTGCTGGTTTTGTCATTTTCTGCTAATATTAAGAACCTATTCTGCACTCTCTATTTACATTGCAGTAATGTAACCGCTGCATATATATGACTGTCTTTTTAATATAACTGCGTTACCCACATATATACTTTGCCAAAGGTTTAAAACTAACTTTCTCGTCGGGCCCACGATGCATTGCACCCTGCCTTTATATATATTGCGTACCATATAAATATATATATATGGTTTGTGCCTTTGCATATAAGGCGCATCCGTAATTAATCTCCGCATGCTCTTGATATAACTCAACCATATCATATAACCCTCGGCAGGTACATATATTAAACGATGTCAGCCTACTCGCATTTAATGCTATATCACTTATATGGTCACGACCTCCGTTCAAATATTAAACCGTCACGATATGGTTGACCCCACATATATTTCATGGCTCATCCCCTTTGCATATTCAAACATCATTTAATAATCCCGCAAACCTTAGTTTAAAAAGTTTCGATCAATAGAATTTTAGAACTGGGCCCCAGCGCCTACGACCATCCTCATCCGACGGCTGACAACACGGCGCATCACTTAGGTTGATCCAATGGATATCGCTCGGTGGAGATGCGCGAACGATAACGTGCGATGGCGCGCAATGGAGGCAGTTTTCTCCGAGCCCTTGGAGCCACGTGTCAGATATTGTATGGAATCGCTCTGAAATTTTGAATACCGCTTGCCCAACGAAGGCGGTGCGATGAAAACCAGAAACCCCCTTCACTGTTCATTTCACTCGTGGTTCCTCTCCTTCGCTCAAGGTTCCACGTCCTTCCGTGATCTGGTTACTAACGCCAACCTGTATCTCTGCATTATAACGTCAGTTCATCTAGCCATAATGCTGTTATATAGTTCCGATGGAATCCTTATAGACTATTCAACTCGGGTTTCTTGCATTCAACAGGAACACCCTTCATACGCGAAACACACTATTACTTTGACAGACAGAGCTTATATGCCTTGTATACCCAGAACACGTCTGTGACTCGCTTCTTCCAACAGGGCTAGGATTCTTGATGCGATGGGCCTCTTCACACAAGATAGTCATACCTTCGATATAGCCACATAATGGATACATCTGCGAGCATTCAGGAGTATCACACCAACTTCAGAGAGGATTCTTGATGCGATGGGCCTCTTCGCAGAAGATAGTCATACCTTCAATATAGCCACATAATGGATACATCTGTGAGCATTCAGGAGTATAAGCACTCACCCATTCAATTGCATCCTTCATTAAGAAGATCAACCCTATCGAATCTATCAGCCCTTTAGTCAGATTTACTCAACCATACTTAACACAATTCCACAGTTTTTCATCAACTACAAAAACCCTCCTGGTCTTGGCCAGATATTTAATTGGTCCTTCAATTTATTACCTTGTCTCTCCCTAGCATCTCTCCCTTTTGCCATCTCCTTTGCAAACTGTATTAAACCCCTAATTCAACTCCACTGCTCTGTCTCTAATTCCTCTGTTGCTTCTGTTTCAATTCCTCTGTTTCATCTGCTGCCTCTGCTACCTCTCTGTCTCTTTTTCCTTATAGTTGGTTTAGGTGTTGCTCCTGTCTGTTCCTTTGCCATCAATGCCAACATTTCCAACAGTGTCCCCCTTTGGCATTGATGGCAATACACTTTCTCTGTGGCAAGACACTTTCTCTGTTTGCATACACTTTCTCTGTTTGCCTGCTCTTCCCCCCCCTTTGACATCAATGGCAAGGGGTTGCACATCTCGTAGTGTAGATACTGTCCTTTAATCCTTTGATCCCGAGGACCTGTTTGATGCTTCCTATGCTGGCTGATCTCCCCCTGGAATGATATTTTCATTTATGTTCTCCCCCTGAAACTGTGCTTTCTGTTTATACCAGAGAGTAGCATCTACAGATACTACCCCTAGTTTATCTCTCAAATATTCAAATGGTTCTCTAGCAAGAGGTTTGGTAAATATATTAGCTGTCTGTTCTTTTGTTGGTACATATTCCAGCTTAACTATCTTCTGAGCCACTTGTTCTCGGAGAAAATGATACTCAATTGGGATATGTTTGGTTTCTGAGTGAAGTACAGAATTTTTAGACATACTTATAGCACTTGTATTATCACATTTGATTGAGATAGGTTCATCAATGCTTACCTTCATGTCTTGGAGGGTTTGATTCATCCACATGACTTGTGTACAACAAGCTGCTGCTGCTATATATTCTTCTTCTATTGTAGATAGAGAGATAGATGTTTGTTTCTTGCTTAACCATGCCACCAGACTTTCTTCTAGATAGAATTCACCTCCCCTTGTGCTTTTCCTGTCATCCACACAGCTGGCCCAATCTGCATCTGTGTATGCTATCAAAGTGAATTTTTTGCCTTTAGGATACCAAAGCCCATACACTGTTGTTCCTTGTAGATATATGAGTATTGTTTTTACTGCAAGAAGGTGATTTTGTTTAGGTGTTGCTTGATATCTAGCCACTAGTCCTACAGCTAGCATGATGTATGGTCTTGATGCTGTCAGATACAACAGACTTCCTATCATGGATCTGTAGATTTTTTGATCTATATCAACAGATCCATCATCAGCACACAACTTGTATCCTGTGATCATAGGAGTTGACACAGGTTTGCAGTCCTCCAGTTTGAACTTTTTCAACATTTCTTTTAAGTATTTTTCTTGTGAGATGAATGTACCTGTGTTCTGTTGCTGAATTTGAAGTCCTAAGTAGAAACTAAGTTCTCCAATCATGGACATTTCAAACTCTGATTTCATTTCCTCGGCAAATCCTTTTTCTAGTTCATCTCTGTTGCTTCCAAACATAATGTCATCAACATAAACTACAACAATTAGGAGTTCCTTCTCATGGGCTTTTATGTATAGATTGTTGTCTACTCCACCTCTCTTAAAGCCTTGTTTTCGAAAATATTTATCCAGTCTTGAGTACCAAGCATGAGGAGCCTATTTCAGTCCATATAGAGCCTTTTTCAGTCTACACACATAGTCTTCTTTTTCTGTCAAAGAGAAACCTTCTGGCTGTTCCATGTAGACTTCTTCTTCTAGATCTCCATTTAGAAATGCAGATTTCACATCCATTTGATATACTTTGAAGTTTTGGTAGCAAGCAAAGGCCAGAAACATTCTGATGGCTTCCATTCTGGCTACAGGGGAAAATGTTTCATCGTAATCAAGTCCTTTGATTTGTGAATATCCTTTGCAGACCAGTCTGGCTTTATTCCTGATTACTTGTCCTTGCTCATTCATTTTGTTTTTGAATACCCATTTCGAGCCTATGACATTTCTCTCAATGGGTCTAGGAACTAATTCCCAGATATTGTTTTTCTCAATTTGGTCCAATTCTTCATTCATATCATTTACCCAAGACTTTTCCTTGCTGGCATCTTCAAATTTCTTTGGCTCTATTTGTGACAACATGGCTATGTATACCTCTTTATTTTGTTCTGTTAGCTGCCTTCTTGTTTGGACCCCTACTTTCTTGTCTCCAATGATCTGATCTTCAGGATGGTTCTTCTGAGTATATCTTGAGGGAGCTTTAGAACTTAGCTCTGTATCTTCTGTTGTCTTGCTTGTTTCCTCATCATCTTGGTTTTCTTCTTCATGGTTGTCTGATGGACTGCAGCAGTCTGTATCTCTTGTATCGTTTGGAAGTTCTTCATCAAATCTCACATCAATGCTTTCTACTATTTTTCGAAGAGTATTATTGTAGCACCTGTACCCTTTACTTTTGGATGCATATCCTAGAAATATCCCTTCATCTGCTCTTGCATCAAATTTCCCAAGATTTTCATCATTATTCTTTATGTAACACTTGCTTCCAAAGATTCTAAAATGTTTTATTGAAGCTGGTTTCCCATGCCATAGTTCATAGGGAGTTTTGTCACTGCTTGGCCTTAAGTGAGCTTTATTGAGGATATGCACTGCTGTGTGTACTGCTTCTGCCCAAAAGGTTTGAGCAATATTACTTTCATGCATCATGGCTCTGGCTATTTGCTGTATAGACCTGTTTTGTCTCTCTGCTACTCCATTTTGCTAAGGTGTTCCTGCAATAGTAAATTGTTGCATAGGTCAGCAAAGTCATAATCTGTGAATTCACTTCCTCTATCTGATCTGATGCATTTCAGCTTGCATCTTGTTTTATTTTCTGCTAATGCTTTGAAGATCTTAAATTTTTCTAGAGCTTTTGATTTATTCTTGAGAAAAGAAACCCATGTCATTCTGGAGAAATAATCTATTATCAGCATGAAGTAAGATTCTCCACTTGGTGTCTTAGTTCTAGCAGGTCCACACAGGTCCATGTGCACAAGCTGGAGTGGTCTTCTTGTTGTAAACTCATCTTTAGATTTAAAGGATGTGCGGGTCTGTTTCCCCAATTGACAATATTTTCATATGGTATTCGAAGGCCTTTTTATTTCTGGCATATCTCTGACAGCTTTCTTCTTGCTCAGTCTGATGATATGGTCGAAGCTGAGATGTCCCAATCTCCTATGCCATAACCATGACTCCTCAAGTTTGCTAAGATGGCAGGCTTCATCCTCCTCTTTCACTATGTAAACATTACTCTCTGTTTGAACACCTTTGAGTAGAGTCTTTCTTGTTGTGCTTGATCTAACTTCACAGTCTTGTGCTCTAAAAAGAGCTTCACAGCCTTTGTCACACATCTCACTAACACTTAGTAAATTTGCTTTCAGCCCATCTACAAATAGTACATCTTGGGCCTTTCCTCTGCCATTGTCTATGCTGACTGAGCATTTTCCCTTGATCTTACCTGATTTATCATTGCCAAAAGTAACATTTCCAGATTTATTTTCATCAAGAGTTATAAACTTTCTTCTGTCTCCAGTCATGTGTTTTGAGCAGCCACTATCCAAATACCACTGGCTTTTCAAGTCTTGAGCAGTTAGAGCCAGGTCACACTTATTCTCCTTCTTTTTCCATTGGAGGCATCCTTTTGTTTGATATCTTTTGTGAGATGATGAATCACTTCCTTTCAGAGGACATTTGGAAGGCATATGTCCAACTTGATTGCATACACAACATTTGATCATAGTTTTTGTAGAATTATGAGTATGAACAAAATTTCTTTGATTCATAAACCTCCATAGTTGTTAAACATCAATCTTTGTCCATACTTTCTACACTCAATGATTTTATGGCGAAATTCCTTACAATAAAAACAGTAACCATAGAAACTGTTTGCATACCTGATGTAAGGTTGTCTTTTCCATTTGTTTGCTTGAGGCAGTCTCTTCACTGTTTGCATCTTTTTCTGGTTTGAATTACTCCTCCTTGTATGACAATATGCAGTAATGTGTCCTAGCTTGTGGCAGACGTAGCAGATGACATTCTTCATAGGAGGGAAGACTCTCCTTTGATGGTTTCCAAATTTGACACACTTAGGGGTCTTAGTATTTATCACATGCTTAGCTACTAGTGTTTTTTTCTGGTATCTGTCTTCCTTATTACAGATTTCTTCTTTTGTAGGAATTGTTTGAGCTGCTTCATCATTCTTCTTTGCTTTTACAAAAATAATCTCTTTGTCAACGTTTTCTTTGCTTTTGCTTGATTCTCCTTCATAGCCTATTCCAGTTTTTATCATAGGGGATCTTTGAGCAACCAGAATTTCATTCAACTTACTAGAGCTTGTTGTTTGAGAACAATTTGTAGATACTTTCCTCTGAGCTTTTTCTACTTTCTTCCTTAGAGATACAACTTCTTCTTCCAGCTTCTCTTGTTCTCGAGTTTTATCCTTGATTTGCTGAAGTAATATGTCTTCTATCTTCTTGACCTCTTCAAGCTCTACCTTCAGCTGCATGAGGGCTTCTGAATTCTTTTCTTCTCTTACATACTTGAGGAGAATGTCCTTTTTTTTTCTGCACTTCAGTTTGAGTCTATCAATCTCCTCTAGAGCACTTCTTAACTCCCCCTCAAGATCGACTTCACCTTCTTCTTCTACATCTTCTAGTAGGAGTCCTTCAAGTTATTCTATGGCCATCAATAAAAATTCTGAGGTTCCTTCTTCACTTGAGGGTTCATCTAAATCTTCAGATGTACTGCTATCTTGTTGAGCATAGCAGGATTTTCTGCTGAACTTCTTTCCTTTCTGCGAGTTCTTTGATGTATTTTTCTCTATTTCTTGGGCCTGATTCCTTACTTTCTTGTGAGGACACTTAGCTGCATAGTGTCCAACTCTTCCACAATTAAAGCATTTGAAAGGAATTTTACCTTTGTATTTACCTGAGCCTCTATCCAATTTCTTGACAATTTTTGCCTCTTCTTCATCCGAGCAAGAGTATATGTCTACCTCTTCTTCTTTCTTCTTTTCTATTTTAAATGCTGCCTCCCTCATACTTGGCTTCTTTTGTGGGAGCCTCATCTCATATGCTGTTAAATTTCCAAGTAGCTGGTTCATGGTCAAGGTTTCCCAATCTGCTATTTCTTCTATTGCAGACACCTTGGGATTAAACTTGGATGGAAGAGATCTTATAATCTTCTGAAAAATTATACTTTCTGTTATGGTTTCTCCAAGAGCTTTCATATTGTTAACAATTTCTGCAATTTTTAGGAAGAAACTGTCAATGTCTTCATCATCATTCATTTTTAAGTTCTCAAACTGGGCTCTATAGACTTGAAGTTTGGCAGTCTTCACCTTCTTGTCTCCCTCATGGATATTCTCTAGAGTATCCCACATCTCTTTGGCAGTGTCTTTGTGCATTACTTCGATAAACTCTGCCTCACACAATCCATTTAAGATGGCATTCATGGCTTTTGCATTGGCAAAAAAATCTTGTTTGGTTTCTTCCTCTGTGTCAGTATCCTTTGGGGCATATCCTAATTCCACAGCAACCCATACTTCTATACCTAGAGACATTATGTATGTCCTCATTCTGATTTTCCAGAAAGCATAATTTGCACCTGTAAAGAAAGGGGCTTTATTGGTTGAACATCCTTCTTTACTAGCCATCCTGCGAACCTAGGATCTCCTTTCAGTTGTTAAACTTGTACAAAGGAACCCGCCCTGATACCAATTGTTGAACCCTTAGTTAAACTGAGAGGTGGGGGGGGGGGGTGAATTAGTTTAACACATTCATGGACTTTTAAAACTTTTCAATAAAACTTATTAACACCTTCATTTCATGTCCAAATTAATATGTGAGTAATCTTAAAATGTGAGCAATAAGTATTAAGATAATGTAACAATAGACTTAATATGAGAGCAACAAGTAATAAGCATATTAGATAAACCATATCAACACATAAACATCATGCACAGAGACACCGGATATAAGTGGAAACCCATGAGAGAGAACCACATCTTATTATTATTTGTGATGCAAGCGAAACTCCATCTCCCTCCTCCTGCCCAGCCCTTACTGCAGGGGCACCAACCTACGAGGCTCCAACCTCAGTGCTGCCAAGCTACAGCACAAAGGCTTCAAACTCCCTTCAATTTTACGCGAGGCACCAACTTACGGGAGGCTCCAACCTCAGTCAGCTACAACTGACAGCTATCAAGCTGCAACTTGATAGGGAAGCTCCAACTTCTTCAATTTATCAAACTGAATGTTTGTTGATTTACCTCAGATATCAGCTTTGTTCTGTAGCATCTCTTTCTGCTCTGCTTCTCTTAATATTCTCTGTCTTACTCTTCTATACTCTGCATTCTCTATGTTTACTCTCTCTAACCTCTCATTTGCATATCAAGTTGATACAACATATATAGTTCCTCACATGACTGTTTGTATTTCACAGGAATTTGGAGTGAACAACCATGACTCTTTGGCTTCTGTCTTCTCATTCCTTTTATTCAACTCATTTTAAATTTATAACAATATGTGAAAATTTTCATGCCAGAGTGGGATTTTTCTTTTCCTTAGGATACTTGCCTTTGCATCACAACAATATAAATCAATTAAAAACCATTTACATTTCACCTTTTTGGTTACATAAAAACCAACTTCACTTAGCCCATTTTCTGGCCTTTGGCTTTGCTGGTTTTGTCATTTTCTGCTGATATTAAGAACCTGTTCTGCACTCTCTATTTACATTGCAGTAATGTAACCACTGCATATATATGACTGTCTTTTTAATATAATTGCGTTACCTACATATATACTTTTGAGTTTAAATAACACTCATCTGAATTTAAAATTTATGATGCATTGCACCTGCCTTTATATATATTGTGTGTCTAGTATATATATATATATATATATATGGTTTGGGCCTTTTCATATAAGGCGAATCCCTAATTAATCTCAGCATGCTCTTGATATAACTCAACCATATCATATAACCCTCGGCAGGTACATATATTAAACGATGTCAACCTACTCGCATATAATGCTATATCACTTATATGGTCACGACCTCTGTTCAAATATTAAACCGTCACGATATGGTTGACCCCACATATATTTCATGGTTCATCTCCTTCACATATTCAAACATCATTTAATAATCCCGCAAACCTTAGTTAAAAAGTTCCGATCAATAGAATTTTAGAATTGGGCCCCAGCGCCTACGACCATCCTCATCCGACGGCTGACAGCACGGCGCATCACTTAGGTTGATCCAACGGATATCGCTCGGTGGAGATGCGCGAAAGATAACGCGCGATGGCACGCAATGGAGGCGGTTTTCCCTGAGCCCTTGGAGCCACGTGTCAGATATCATATGGAATCGCTTTGAAATTTTGAATACCGCTTGCCCGACGAAGGCGGTGCGATGAAAACCGGAAACCCCCTTCACTGTTCATTCTGCTCGTGGTTCCTCTCCTTTGCTCAAGGTTCCACGTCCTTCAGTGATCCGGTTACTAACGCCAACCCGTATCTCTGCGTTATAACGTCAGTTCATCTAACTGCAATGTTGTTATATTGTTCCAATGGAATCCTTATAGACTATTCAACTCGGGTTTCTTGCATTCAATAGGAACACCCTTCATACGTGAAACACACTATTACTTTGACAGACAGAGCTTATATGCCCTGTATACCCAGAACACGTCTGTGACTCGCTTCTTCCAACAGGGCTAGGATTCTTGATGCCCTAGGCCTCTTCGCACAAGATAGTCATACCTTCGATATAGCCACAGAATGGATACATCTGCGAGCATTCAGGAGTATCACACCAACTTCAGAGAGGATTCTTGATGATATGGGCCTCTGCGCACAAGATAGTCATACCTTTGATATAGCCATAGAATGGATACATCACTCACCCATTCAATTGCATCCTTCAGTCAGCAGATCAACCCTATCGAATCTATCAGCCCTTTACTCAGATTTACTCAACCATACTTAACACAATTCCACAGTTTTTCATTAAATACAAAAACCCTCCTGGTCTTGGCCAGATATTCAATTGGTCCTTCAATTTATTACCTTGTCTCTCCCTAGCATCTCTCCCTTTTGCCATCTCCTTTGCAAACTGTATTAAACCCCTAATTCGACTCCACTGCTCTGTCTCTAATTCCTCTGTTGCTTCTGTTTCAATTCCTCTATTTCATCTGCTGCCTCTGCTACCTCTCTGTCTCTTTTTCCTTATAGATGGTTTAGGTGTTGCTCATGTCTTTTCCTTTGCCATCAATGACAACATTTCCAACATATAGATTAAAGAGAAAGATGGTAAGATGCTCATTGTTGTTTTATATGTTGATGATGTTATATTTACAGGTAATGATGCTTACGCCATTGAGAATTTTAAAACATTCATGAAGGATGAATTTGAGATGACTGATATGGGATTGCTGAGACACTTCTTAGGAATATAAGTAGAGCAAAATGAAAATAAAATTTTATTTCTCAAGCTAAATATGCGAAAGAAGTTTTGGAAAGATTTAATATGCAGGACTACAAGGCAACAATTAGTCCTACAGTGATGGGATTGAAGTTAAGCAAAGAAGACAACAACAAAGATTTTGATCCAAGTTTGTACAAGAGCATAGTTGGCAGCCTTATGTATTTGACTACAACTAGGCCGGATATTATGCACGCTGTGAGTTTAATTTCCAGATTTATGGAAAGGCCAAAGAAGACACATTGGCAAGCAGAAAAAAAAATTCTGAGGTATGTGAAAGGAACAAAGAGGTATGGAATTTTATATAGCACTTTAGAAAATTTTGAATTGATATTCAGATATATTGTTAGTGATTGGGCTAGAAGTATAGATGAAAGGAAAAGCACATCTGAATATGTTTCTCACATGGGTTCAGGAGCCATCTCATGGGCTTCTAAGAAAATCCCAATTGTGGCTTTATCAACAACAGAGGCAGAGTATGTGGTAGCTAAAACAATAGCATGTCAAGCAGTATGGATGAGGAGAATGTTAAGAAGTTTGTGTCATGAACAGGTAAAAGGCACAACAATTTATTGTGATAACAACTCAGCTATAGCTTTATCCAAGAATTCAGTGTTTCATAAGAGAACAAAACACATTGATGCCAAGTATCACTACATTAGAGAGCTAGTGAAAAATGGGGAAATTATTTTGCAACATTGCAGAACTGAAGAACAGTTTGCTGATATATTGACAAAACCATTGCGGTAGAAAAATTTTAAATATTTGAGGAAATGTCTGGGTATGCAAAAGAATGCAGCAGTTGAATTTAAGGGGGAGTGTTGAAATATTAAATCCAACAGCATAGAGCTAAAGGACATAAGTACGCAGCGACAACAGATTTTTTTGTCTTGATTTGCACACAACCGTGAAATGAGTTTTTGGTTTTAATGAACCTGCAAATCCAATTTTTTAGTTCATGGCTGTAGCCTGTTTTTGTGTTAAGCAGCCGTGGTTCAATCACCACGCAACCATAGTCTTTAAACTCTGCAACCACCATTTAAACACTATTCTCGCACCATTTAAAATTACACCAACCATCTGCATTTACTGCCATTGTATTTGTTTTTGAAATGGGCCACGACAACGGTTGTGGAACCCACCTCCTCCACATCACCAAGCCATGAGCCAATCAACAACTAATCGCATGATATGAAACTGACATAGACAGCCCCAGAATGGATGCTATAAGGAATTATAAAATGTGCATAGTTTTTGTTTGAAGTCCACCGGGGTCCACCTTCAACCAATAGCAAGTCGATCGCATGGTTCGGTTGTCGAGTCAGTAGGGACAAAAATGGATGCGATAAATATCGCTTAATCGTTTTTCATAGAAGGTTTTGAAATCTGTAAAAATGCTTTCACATATGTTTTAAACTTTAGGACTAAGGTTTTAATGTTTTAACGTTTTAATGTTTTATGATTTCGCGGTGATACAAAGTTTAGTTTTTAACTTACGTTATATACTTTTTAATATATATATATATATATATATATATATATATATATATATATATATATATATATATATATATATATATATTGTAATGAAACGTATAGTGAGATGTGTGTGCGGTGTTAAGCAGAGAAAAGTCGATGAAAAAAACAGAGTGTTGTGACTGTGTATTAAAAAGAGAGACATAGAGCAAAAAATGTATTATGCCAGAAGGCAGAAAAAAAAGAGAGACAAAGAGAAAATATTGTAACGCTGTGTTTGTAGCAGCTGAAGTAATTTTTGTGAAAATCCAGAACACTGCAGTTCTGAGAGACCTTCATTTTGTAATAGATTTTTATGCTTAATGAAATTGTTGTTTTTGTGCATCTGTGTCAATATTGTTAAATGATTTCTCTGTGTTAGAAGGAGAGATTTTGTTTTCTCTCTATGTGTATGGAATATTTGAGAAATTCCAACATGGTATCAGAGCTAGTCCATGCTCTTTTAATTTTGCTAAACAAACTAAAGGAAGAAGGATTTTGTTGAAGTAGTTCTCTAACAAAGTGAAGGTTTCAACAAGTCAGTGAAAACGTTTTTTTGGAAACATAGTCAAGTTTAAAAGCATAGTTTAGAAAGCTAGCAATGGTAGGAGCCAACACAAGCACGAGTATAGGAAATACTCAACTCCCACAGTTTAATGGGAAGAACTATGACTATTAGGCAATCACAATGAGAGCCCTGTTTGCCTCAAGATTTATGAGAGCTAGTTGAAGATGATTTTGAATAACCAACAGATGAACAAGCATTCAATGCCTTAACATAGGCAGAGAAGAATTTGTTGAAGAGTAATAGGAAGAAGGACCCAAAAGCCCTCTTCTATCTCTATCAAGCAGTGCATGAAAGTGTATTTCCAAGGATTGCAGCAGCCAAGACATCCAAGGATGCATGTGATACCCTCCAAAAAACCTATTAAGGTATGGATAAGGTAAAAATTGCAAAGCTTCAATTAGTGAGAAGGGATTTTGAAGTTATTTGCATGAAATATTCTGATACAATAGACTCATTCTTCACTTTATTGATTGGGTTGGTCACCCAAATGAGATCTCATGGAGAGATAGTAGAAAGAAGAAGAATAGTGGAGAAAGTGTTGAGGAGCTTACCCTCAAGGTTTGATGTGATAGTCAAAACCATTGAAGAGACAAAGGATCTCTCAAAGTTTACTGTTGATGAACTTCATGCATTATTGATGACACATGAACACAGATTTGGTAGAACATCAAACTCTGCCTTCAAGACCCCAATGTCCTTTGGAAGAGGAAGAGACCAAGACAGAAGGAAATATAGAGGAAAAGGAAGAGGCAGAAGCCAAAACAGAGGAGGAAGAAACAACCCTTCAAATACTAATGGAAGGGGCAACAATCAAAATCAGAACCATGGCCAAGGCATCAACCAACAAGGTGGACAAAATCAAGCACATGGACAAAGGTATGATAAATCCCAAGTCCAATGCATCACTATAAGAAGTATGACAACTATGCCAATGAATGTAGGAAGAAAGAGAGTGACATGGGTAATAGGCCCAGTGCTAATTTTACAAAAGAAAATATCAGTCAAGAGAATTTGTTTTTAGCATGTAATATGGTTGAAGAAAAGAATGAAGATATATGGTTTATAGATTCAGGATGTAGCAACCATATGACTGGAAACATTTCTATGTTTTCCATGATTTATGAAAATGTGAAGTCTCAAGTAACATTCGGGACAGACAGTAAGGTCTATGTCATGGGAAAAGGTAGAGTAAGTGTCTTGACAAAGAAAGGAGAAAGGAGATCCATATCAGATGTTTACTATGTGCCGGTATGAAGTGTAACCTTTTGAGCATTGGAAAGCTCATTCATAAAGACTACAATGCTTTCTTTGAATATGATGTATGCACCATCATGGATAAACCACCGAGCAAGAAATACATTGCGCAAGTGAAGATGATAAGGAACAAAATGTTCCCTCTCAAAATGAGAGCAGATTTGAAGAAAGGAGCTGCAATGGTAGTAGTGACAGAAGAGACATTCCAAAGAGAAGAAAATGATGAAAATTTGTTATCGCACTTGAGATTTGGACATCTCAACTTTGGAGGTCTGAATTTGTTACATAGTAAAGGAATGGTAAAGGGATTACCATTGATTGAAAAACCAGACAGCCTATGTGAAGGCTGCACCTTGGGAAAACAACACAGAGAAAGCTTTCCATTAGGAAAGAGCATAAGGGAAAAGTCACCCTTAGAAATATTCCATTCTGATATGCGTGGACCAATGAAAACACCATCATTAGCAGGAAACTACTATATGCTGACCTTTATTGATGATTACAGAAGAAAAACATGGGTTTATTTCTTGAAATTTAAAAGTGAAGTGTTTGAGAAATTCAGCCAATTTAAAGCTCTTGTAGAGAATCAAAGTGGGCAGCATATTAAGGTCTGAAGAACAGATAGAGGAGGAGAATATATCTCCAAATAATTTTTGCATTTTTGCAGAGAAAATGTGATACACAAGCAATTTACAGCAAGGTATATACCGCAGCAAAATGGAGTTGTTGAAAAGAAAAATAGAACCATCATGGACATGGTAAGAAGTATGCTGAAGGAAAAACATTTTCAAATGAGTATTGGGCCGAAGCTGTACATTGTGCAGCATATGTGCTGAATAGATGCCCAACAAAGAGTGTTATGAACAGAGTTACAGAAGAAGCATGGAGTGACATAAAATAGTTTTTCACCCACATGAGAGTTTTTGGTTGTGTGGCTTATGCACAGATTTCAGATCAGCTATGGAAGAAGTTGGACAGTAAGGGGGAGAAGTGCATATTTTTTGGATACAATGAAGAATCCAAGGCATACAGATTGTATTACCCATCCACCAAGAAATTTATGATAAGCAGAGATGTACAATTTATTGAGGAAGAAGCTTGGGATGGAAGCATTGAGAAAATAGTGAATTTAAAAACATGTTTGTCTCATGATGAAGATGAGGAAGAAATGGCTGAAAGACATCCCTCATTAGTAGCACCACCTCCACCAACACAAGGACAACAAGGGACACCACAAGTAGGTATGAGAACACCCTTGAGAAGTGATGACAATGCTTCTTCAACCACATCACAAGGAGCAGATTTGAGTGCTTCTACAAGCACAAGTTCAGCAAGTGAAAGAGGAACTAGATTCAGAAGTCTGAATGAAATTTATGAGAAAGAGAAAACAAATTAAGGTATGAACTATTTATTTGAATTGTATTGTCATGTAGAATATCCTATTAATTTTGAAGAAGCAGTAAAATATAATAAATGGATAGTTGCTATGGATGAAGAAATAAATGGCATAGAGAAAATTAAGACATGGAAATTAGTTAATCTCCCAAAAGGCAAAGAAGTAATTGGAGTGAAATGGGGTTATAAAACCAAAAGCAATGCTGAAGGTAAGATTGAAAGGCACAAGGCCGGACTTGTTGTCAAAGGCTACAAGCAACAACAAGGAAGAGATTATGGAGAAACATTTGCACCAGTTTCAAGAATGGAAACAGTAAGAGCAGTGATGTCCATAGCAGCACAACACAAGTGGAAAGTTTACCAAATGGATGTGAAATCAGAATTCCTGAATGGAGTATTGATGGAAGAGGTTTATGTTGAACAACCCCTGGGCTATGAGAAAAAAGGCCAAGAGCATAAAGTATGCAGATTGAAGAAAGCTCTGTATGGGATGAAACAAGCACCAAGAGCATGGTACATTAGGATAGATGCCTATCTATTGGAAAAAGGGTTTGAGAAATGTTAAGGAGAACCCACATTATACATCAAAGAGAAAGATGGTAAGATGCTCATTGTTGTTTTGTATGTTGATGATGTTATATTTATAGGTAATGATGCTTACATCATTGAGAATTTTAAAACAATCATGAAGGATGAATTTGAGATGACTGATATGAGATTGCAGAGATACTTCTTAGGAATAGAAGTAGAGAAAAATGAAAATAAATTTTTTATTTCTCAAGATAAATATGTGAAAGAAGTTTTGGAAAGATTTAATATGCAATACTGCAAGGCAGTAATTACTCCTATAGTGATGGGATTGAAGTTCAACAAAGAAGACAACAACAAGGATTTTGATCCAAGTTTGTACAAGAGAATAGTTGGCAGCCTTATGTATTTGACTGCAACTAGGCTAGATATTATGCACACTGTCAGTTTAATTTCCATATTTATGGAAAGGCCAAAGAAGACACATTGGCAAGCAGCAAAAATAATTCTGAGGTATGTGAAAGGAATAAAGATGTATGGAATTTTATATACCACTTCAGAAAATTTTGCATTGATTGGATATACTGACAATGATTGGGCTGGAAGTATAGATGAAAGGAAAAGCACATCTGGATATGTTTTTCATATGGGTTTAGGAGCCATCTCATGGGCTTCTAAGAAACAACCAATTGTGGCTTTATCAATAGCAGAGGCAAATTATGTGGCAACTACAACAGTAGCATGCCAAGCAGTATGGATGAGGAGAATGTTAAGAAGTTTGTATCATGAACAGGTAAAAGGCACAACAAGTTATTGTGATAATAGCTCAGCTATAGCTTTATCCAAGAATTCAGTGTTCATAAGAGAATGAAACACATTGATGTCAAGTATCACTACATCAGAGAGCTAGTGAACAATGGGGAAATTGTTTTGCAACATTGCAGAACTGGAGAACAGTTTGTTGATATATTGACAAAACCATTGGGGCAGAAAAGTTTTAAGTATTTGAGAAAATGTCTGGGTATGCAAGAGAATGCAGCAGTTGAATTTAAAGGGGAGTGTTGAGATATTAAATCCAACAGTGTAGAGCTGAAGGATAGAAGGATGCAGCGACAACAGATTTTTTTTGGCTTCATTTGCACACAACTACGAAATGAGTTTTTGGTTTTAATGAATCTGCAAATACAATTTTTGGGTTCATGGTCGTAGCCTGTTTTTGTGTTGAGGAGCCATGGCTCAATAACCACGCAACCACAGTCTTTAAACTTTGCAACCACCATTTAAACATTGTCCTTGCGCCATTTAAAATTACACCAACCATCTGCATTTACCGCCATTGTATTTGTTTTTGAAATGGGCCATGACAACGGTTGTGGAACCCACCTCCTCCACATCACCAAGCCATGGGCCAAACAACAACCGATCACATGATATGAAGCTGACATAGACAACCCTAGAATGGATGCGATAAGGAATTATAAAGTGCGCATAGTTTTTGTTTGAAGTCCACCGGGGTCCACCTTCAACCAATAGCAAGCCGATCGCATGGTTCGGTTGTCCAGTCAGCAGGGAAAAAATGGATGCGATAAATATCACTTAACTATTTTTCATAGAAGGTTTTGAAATCCGCGAAAATGCATTCGCATATGTTTTAAACTTTAGGACTAAGGTTTTAATGTTTTAATGTTTTACTGTTTTATGATGTTGCGGTGATACAAAGTTTAGTTTTTAACTTAGGTTATATACTTTGTACTATATATATATATATATATATATAAATATTGTGATGAAACATATAGTGAGATGTGTGCAGTGTTAAAAATAAAAAGCCCGAAGGCAAAAAGAAATAAGACTGTGCATTTAAAAAAAAACAGTGTTGCGACTCTGTATTAAAAACAGAGGCATAGAGCAGAAAATGTATTATGCCAGAAGGCAGAAAATAAAGAGAGACAAAGAGAAAATATTGTAACGCTTGTTTGTAGCAACTGAAGTAATTTTTGTGAAAATCCAGAATAGTACAGTTCTGAGAGACCTTCATTTTGTAATAGATTGTTATGCTTAAAGAAATTTTTGTTTTTATGCATCTCTGTCAATATTGTTAAATGATTTCTCTTTGTTAGAAGGAGAGATTTTGTTTTCTTTCTATGTGTTTGGAATATTTCATAAATTCCAACAAAAGTATTTTGGGCCAGGGTGGGTTTGGGAAGGTTTACATGGGTGTTCTCCCTTGCAGTGGCCAAGAATTCGTAGTGAAATGCATGATGAAAGAGTTGACGAAGGGAATGAAGGGGTTCATGGAATATATCTCGACCATGGGACGCATGCAGCACCAGAACCTGGTTCAATTGCGAGTATGGTGCCAGAGACAGAAGGAGTTATTCATAGTTTATGACTACATGCCAAACGATAGCCTGGATAAACTCATATTTGGGAAATGTACGATGGTGGTGGTGTGGGCTTAGTGATACTCAGTTTTAAAGGGCATGGAAGTAGGGCTGTTGTATCTGCACGAGGGATGGGAGAGGAGTGTCATCCATCAAGACATCAAATCGAGCAACGTGCTGCTGGATTCAGTGTTCAATGCACAGTTGGGGGACTTCGACCTTGCTCGACTGTATGATCACAGCAAGAACCCAGAGACTACTCGCGTTATGGTAACGCTGGGATACCTAGCGCTGGAGCTGACACGGACGGGGAAGGCTACGCCCAACTCGTACGTGTTCAGCTTTGGCGTTCTATTGTTGGAAGTGGCATCCAGGAGGAAACCCTTGGACCTCGACGCTGAGTAACTGTTTTTGGTAGAATGGGTGTGGGACCTGTACGCCCATGGCAGGCTACTGGATGCAGTAGATCTAAAGCTAGGGAATGAATACGAGGTGGGCGAGATGGAGAAAGTATTGAAATTGGGGTTGTTGTGCTCCCATTCTGAGCCGGAGAGGAGGCTGGGCATACAATAGCTGTGTCAAATACTAGAAGGTGAGGCTCCTCTACCCAAAGTCCCTATCGCTATCACAAATCCGGAAGAGAAGATTCTCAATGAAATATTTGAGCAGTAGTTGGTCAATGGGAGGTTCATTTCAACCTCTGTAACTAAACTAAATTTAAGGTTCATTTCTTGTTCTATGTGTGAAAAAAGTGAACTATTTGTATTAAAAAACAAATAGATTTGGGTTTATTAGGTTAATAAATTATGTTTTAGTAATAAAAGTAAAATATGTTTAGTGTAGTGTAATAATTTTTTTTAATATGATTTGGTAAGTGGTAATTAGCCAAGAATTTTGATTATATATAAAAGATTAAGTGTGGTTAAAATTAAAAAAAAAATTGAATTTAGGTTTTTGTGATTTATAGCAATTTTTCAGAATTTTTGGTAATAATTATATGAAACAAAACATTTTTCAAGTTTTTCAAACCAGTTAGACTGGTTCATCTTAAACCAATCAGTATGGTCCATGTTCCATCTTCAAGACTAAATGAACCACAATAATTGGTTTGAAACAAGTAGACAATGTTATGTTTCATATGATTATTATCCAAAAAATTATATATATATATATATATATATATATATATATATATATAATTTTATTAAAAATTATAGGATTAAATGTGATTATTAAAAAAGTAATGTTTTTGATAATTGTTATTTAAGTTGAAATTATATGTTGATTCCAAAACAAACTTAAATATATATATATATATATGGAGTTGTCTACAGAAGCAACAGAAGGGACTGCGGTTTTTTGCCAGAATTTGGTAAAAAAAAAAATTAAAAATCAGGTATTTGGATTGTTTGAATTGCATTTTTAATAGTGGAAATGGATTTAGTACCATCAAAAACCCTTAGGGCACCCAAAATACTGAACTTTCACGATATACAACTCATAACACAAATATACTATCGACGTCATAGATTGCAAGATATGTACACAATTGACTATGGCTAAATGAGGAGAAGTACAACTCAAAAGAAGAAACTACAGCTGAATGAGGAGAAGTACAATTTTGTTCACGACAATTTTCTTATAACCAACCTGAGATGACCGTACTACTCTTCAATGAAATTTGTTGAAAGGCATCCTGAATAATCAGTGTGTTGTCCCCAGCCTTTTTCAGGAAATTCTGGATAATAGAACATAATGTGTGAGCCATGAAAACTCACTTGGTCGGCTTTGCCATATTTATCTCTATTTTTGGCATGTGACCATTTAAATTTTGAAGTTATTACAAGTTAAAAAATTTAAATTTTTATTAAATAAGGTTGGAAGTTGGATGTAATTTTCTCTTTTCATAATATATATTAAAGTTCGATAAAGGGTGTATTGTTAGTGTAGATAGATCAATGATTACTAGTCATTTCAGGACCTTAAATATAGTCAATGGTTATACAGAAATTACCTGCAAACAAATTTTTGAAAAACAGAAGAAATATATAATGGCAAGAACATAAAAAAAAATATACAAAGAGATTTTTCCAAACAAATTCTTGAAAAATAGAAGAAATATATAATGGCAACAACATAAAAAAAACATACATAGAGATTTTTTCCTCAAAATTAAAATCGAGAAAACCAGATTGATTTTTCATTATATTCCTTTCAATATTAAAATACATTATATACATGTTGAAACATTCATAAACCTCAATTCATTCACCATGGATTGAAACATAATGTAGTTCCCTTGACCGAATCTACAAAAAACCATTGGCAAAACCATCATGACAAAAAAAAAACCATGGGAAAAACCATGTATAAATCTATCCATCATCCTTTGGTCTACCCATACTTGGGTCTGCATGAAAGTAAAATAATCACGGAGCATCCAAACCTTTTGCAATGGGGCTATCTCCCCCTACAAACCACTTTACAGGGAACCTGCACTCGGTGCAACGTAATAGCACAGAGCATCCGAAAAGTCATTGAAGTTGTATATCACCTAGGCTATGTGGCGCTCAATGAGTTATTTCGAGGTCCTTCCCTAGTTTCCAAAATCATTATTTCTCCCCTTTAAAAACCATCCATAGGTAACGTGATTGGTGAACCCAAAAGAAAAACAATACTAACTAATAAAGTATCCACTTGGATTCAATGGTTATCCTTCGTGAGTGATACATATTTCCTGGGCTATAAAATAATCAATTTGGTTGGGCAGTATATGCCCACTGTTAGATTTAAAAGAATTTGAATCTAACGGTGGGAATATACTGCCTAGCCACATTTATTATTATATAGCTCAGGAAATAATGGTCACCCATCCTTCGTGTAACCCATGTAAGCATGACATCATCAATGTTTCCAAAATAGACATTAAACTTGTTTTGATATGGTTTCACCTAATTTGAAGGTGCGACATGTCTACAAATAGATGGATTCACTATAAATGGAAAAATGTGATAATTTTTCCCATTCACAACTATTGAGGAATAAGGATGACCATTGGACCACCAACACAATCAAACCAATGACTATTATAGATTTATCAACCCTTCTTATCAGTTATTTCCAAGGAAAAATTCAATCTTTGTCCTATTTTTTTAGAATGAAGGCCATGAAAATTAATCCTAAATTCCTTGAGGGTTCTTGACCTGTGAATGTAAATGTTAAAGAATTACCCTTAAATGAACCAAAAGGGGATTTTCATGATACCCATTGTGATTTTGACCATTATGAATTGAGATGACTGTATTATCATTTTACGTTTTACGAACCTACAAGATATTAAGATTTTTTTTTGGTCTGGGAATTATATTTGGCTCAACTTCTTGAGTTTGAAACTTTCTCTGTTAATAACTACTTTTAAAGTAAACAAATTGTAATATCGAGGAATGTAGTAATTTTATTTTTTTATAAACTCTCAATCAATCCAATAAATTCTTAGGTTAGTTCTGCTTACTAAAACCTAAGGCCTAGATGAAAATACTCATTAACTTCCATGAATTAGCTCTAGAAGAGAAGAAAAATCTACTTGAGTCATATTTTCATGTGAATGCTACATTACCAAAAATTATATCCCCATACCCTTCTACATTTTTTCTTGAATTGTCTATAAAAATCATATCCATGGTTTTTTTTTATTAGGTTATGATCATGATCAATCCGTTCATGAAAAAGTCCTAGGATTCTTAATATTCATTTACTCTATTAAAAATTATTTTAATAGTTTCCATTTTTAGTCAATATCTTTCAGATGTTATTAACTTTTAGTTGTCTCAGTATAATTTAACTAAATATTTTAGGCATGAATCTTTCTTAGTCTATTTGTTTCTTTATTTTCAAATTGAACTATTTTCCAGTCTACGTTTATAGCTTCAATATGAAAGTGGGAATGTAAGTGTTGTCATATTGTCATTTATAGTTGCAATAAGAAAGTGCTAATCTAAGTGTTGTCATATTGTCAGAAGGAAGCCTCAAAATTCAGTATTTTTTTATTATATTAATAAATTCATGCTAATCATCTATTTTGTGATGTATGGAAAATCTCTTCCCATAATTTTTCCTGAGATAATTAAAAGTATTCAGCTCGACTGAGACACTAGACTTTGATATTGGTTTTTATTTAAATATATTTCATAGAGATCAAGATATATGGTTGGGAGCTTCCTCTTTATCGACTTCTAGATTTCCTATCTACGAGGATTTTCTTTGGAATATATTAGACAAATTTTGAGTCCAAACCATCTACATGTTATGTCCAACAAACATTAATCTATGTCTAAATTAAAGAAAGAGGTGGGCCCATTCCTTATTAACACCAGAACTACTATCTAGGAGGTGGAGGAAATTATTAAACATGTTGGGTGTGGAGCCTGATTATCTTCCTTATTTAGTTGTATCACCGCATTGGACCCCTGTTCTTAACGGGGTGGCGACGCCGCCCGTCATTTGACCACAGTCAGGGGGTCTAGGGGGGGTGCGATGGCGCCATTTTGGAGCCCCCCCCTGGTGGGGGATTTCGGGGGCAGTTCCCCCGAAGCTAAAAACATATGTAAAATTGCCTTGTAAAATATTGTAATTTCGTAGTCAATATGGGTCGTTCATTAGGCAGATGATCTAACAGTAGAAGTTATGTTTAATTTAGGTATTTTTTCCCTATAAAAAACCCCTTTGTTGTATAAGGGAATTGTATTGCAATTGTGTATTGTGTGTATAATCTGAATGATAAATAGAAAGGGGGACTGTGTGAGAGAGAAGCGGATATTATAACGGATCTGCTGTAGGTTGCGTCTATTCATTTTGCTAGATAATATAAAGGAAGGATTGGATTTTTCCATGGACGTAGCCCAAGTTGGGTGACCCACATATATCTCTGTCTCTCTTGTTTTATATTTTTTCTGTGTTTGTGTTTCCACATATTTTATGTGTTCCATTGCTCTCTAATATATAATTTTCTAACAACTGGTATCAAAGTTGAAGGTCTATTTGGTTGATAAACTCACAAGAAAGAAGGGTTCCTGGTTCGAGTGGGAGCAATGGCAGAAGTGAAAGGGGATTTATAGCATATGGTTAAGTGGAAGGGTCAAGAAATTTAACGGCCAAAACTACTCGTTGTGGAAGATGCAGATGGAAGATTATTTGTATCAAAAATATCTGTACCTACCATTGAGCTGAAAAAAAAAAGAAGGCGTCGAGTATGACAGATGCACAATGGGAGATTCTTGATAGAAAGGCACTTGGGAAAAATACAGTTGTACCTCGTGCCGTTGGTAGCCTTCAATATTTTGAAGGAAGCAACAACAAAGGGTTTAATTACAACATTGGCGAAACTATATGAAAAACCCTCCGCCTCAAATAAGGTATTTCTTATGAAAAATTTATTTAATATGAAGATTTCGAAAGGTGTATCTGATGTTTACCATTTAAATGAATTTAATATGGTTACCAGTCAGTTAAGTTGTGTAGGGGTAAACTTTGATGATGAAGTTGTTGATCAGCGGTTGTCATTGATGTCAACCCAAGCAGCACCAGGGGCTACCCCAATATTGCATGGAAATTTTAACCTACAAAATTAATATATTTCGGGTCAATAATGCTTTTGATGGTTTCTACTTTTCGAGATGTTTCTATTGATATATGGCATGCCATGTAATTCTTCACGGTTTGAGAGATATTCATGTTTGAAGTTTGTACCTGCAGTTAGTGGGCTAAAATCCCATGGGGTTGTGGCATGGATCATTGAAAAGTCATAATTAATAAATTTTAAGCTCCTTAAATCCCTCCCATGTTCACTTGTTGAAGCCCCTCTCAACCTAAGCATTTATATAAATTGTGATCCTCATATCCTCCTCATGCAAGGTATTTCGCCATCTGAAACTGGTCATCATGGAATTTTCGCTCTAAAGGATTTTATATGAAGGTTCAAAAGCTGAAATTTTTATGAGGCGAAGCTGAAATCCTGAGGAAGCTTCTGTGAAAATTTCAGATGAAGGTGCGCAATATTTTCAGAGATATGATCTGTGGAAGTTAGTGTTTTTGCAGCCTCCTCAACTTCATCTCAAAGAAGTGACCTTGGGAAAATCGTCATAACTCTCTCTCTAAGTATCGGATTGGAATTCCGTAAGATGTGGTAGATATTGCACATACTATAGTTTTCACTCTATCAATTTTAGAGCCGAATGAAGATACAGTGACACGTGGCATGCCGTACAATTTCGCTCTTCTGAAACAATCCATAATTAGGGCATTGTGAGAGATTGGGCATAACTCTCTCTTGAAGAATCCAAATTGGGTCATACCTATGGCATTGGAAAGAAAACTCATACAACTACTACAGAACCAAAAATCACATATTGAGGATCTGAAATAACATAGATACACCAGATTCAATATCGAGCTCCTAGAAGGCAAGAAAAATCTAGATCATGTGTTGTCAAGGGCTACAAAGGACCAGACTTTCTAGGGTAGCAAAGAAAAGTAAGGTGCAACAGAGGGTAGCATGATAAGAGCAGCAAGCAAGGTGCAGAATAGCAGTAAGAAGTTCATCACATGAAGTCTTCAAGTGGGCAGCACTGCATACAATCATTGTAAAGGTATCATTGTAAATATATTATTGTAAAAATTGTTCAAGTATCTATCTGCCAAGAGTTGAAGAGGAAGTGTTGGGAGGTCTAGGATCATCATTATGTGGTTGTGTCATTGTTGGGGTTATGTTCTAGTGTGTCTTCTTCTTCTACATCATTCTATATCATTGTAAAATGGACCATTTTCTCTACTATGGGAGTCCATTCTTATTTTATTCTTCTACAGGGTGGTATGGTGGTGCTAGGGTGAGTTGTAGCTCATTGGGTGTTGGGGCATCTATTCAGTTAACTACTGAAGAATCTTGGGTGTTGGAGCATTCATCTAGTGGGAACTGCAGAAGAAATCTTTTCTAGATTCTAGGAAGTTGGAGCTTTATTTTCAATTGGAGCTAAATATTAAAGAATTATTAGAAAATCATTAGGTGGTTTTTGTCCCAGAGGGTTTCCACCTTAAAAACTATGTGCATTTGTGTTCCTCTTGTTTACTGCTATCATTGTACAAACACTGATAATAATTGAAGATTAACTAATGCTCTAATTGAAAGGAATACTGATTCACCCCCCCTCTCAGTATTTCCAACAATTGGTATCAGAGCTTGGTTCCTTCAATAGCAGTTTAACAACTGGAAGGAGGTCATGGAGCATACCAAGAATGGTGTACCTCTATTCAATGAAAATAATTATGCACTATGGAAAGGAAGAATGGAGGTATATCTCTTGGTGCAAGGTTACGAAGTATGGGACACTATTCAAAATGGATTTACATCAACTACGGATGAACAAGGTAAGAAGAATTTGGTAAATGATGCAAAAGCAAAGAATATTATTATCAGTGGACTTATTGAATCTGCTTATCATAAGGTGTTGGGTTGTAAAACTGCCAAAAATGTATGGGACAAGCTTGAGAATATATATGCAGGTGACTCAAATGTCAAAGAAGCAAAGATTCAAATATATAGAGAAAAATTTGAGCAACTCAGAATGAAAGAAGATTGCAACATTGCTGCATACTTCCAATACGTTGATGAAATAGCCAATACTCTGGAAGGATTGGGAGAGCCAGTTGACGAGAAGACTATTATATGGAAGATTCTTAGAACATTACCAGGGAGATTCAACCCAAAGGTATCGGTCTTAGAATACAGTGCAAATCTGGACAAACTCAGCAAGGAAGAATTACATGGAGTTCTCATAGCATATGAAATGAGACTTGATGAAGAAAAGGGTACTTCAAATCTAGAAACTGTGTTTGTTGCATCTAAGAAAACCAATAAGGACAAACAACCTTCAATTGAAATGACATGCACCTGCAAGTGTGAAGAAAAGGGAGATGATGGAGAAGGTCTTTCAGATGAAGAATATGCTTACTTTATGAGAAAACTAAAACCTAGTAAGGGAAAATTCAAAGGTAAACTTCCATTGATATGTTTCGGTTGTGGAGAGGTTGGGAATTTCGTAGCAAAATGTCCGAACAAAAGTGATGGCAACTCAAAAGGAAATAAAGGCTTTAAGAAATTCAACAAGCAAGGCAAAAAGAAAGGATCCAAAAGGAACTTTCTCTCTAAAGAAGATAGCTCATCATCCGATGAAGAAAGTGACAACAAAGAAGAAGCCAATGAGAGAGTATTGTTTATGGCCAAGCACAATAAACAAGAGGTATCAAACAACGAAGAAGAAGGATTGACCATAGAATAATTTTATAAGGAAGCAATCAAGCTTATAAAAGATCTCAAGGCAGAGAAGATTCGTTCCAATACTCTTGAAGAATAAGTTCAAGGTCTCAAAATTGAAGTTGAAGAACACAAATGCATTGAAGAGTCACTTCAAAAGAAGTTGGAAGAAAGCAACCAAGAAAGGGAAGAATTAGAAGCCGAAGTAGTCTCGCTGCATGAGGAAGTGAAGAAAGGAAAAACTATCCAAAACTATGCCAACAGCTCAAGGGCATTGGAAGAACTCATCAACAATCAATGATCTTACAACGACAGAACTGGCATCGGTTACAAAGAAGAAGAAGCAGGACCTTCTACAACAAAATACAATGAACCTATGAGATATGACATGCATGTAGACTTCATTGGACAAGATTCACAAGAACAACCTTGGAAGACAATTCCTCGAATAAAATTTCCATCTAGGTACCAATATATTTTTTATGGCTACTGTTATTCATGTGGTAAATTTGGTCATGAAGCTGTAGAATGTTGCACGTACCCTAGGAATGAATACAATTCCAGGAGACTTGTCAAATATGAACCTCCTAGGGCTCAGCGAAACATCAACAGATTTGAACATTTAAGAAATAATATTGAATTTTACAAATGTCGAAACTTTGGAAACATAGCCAAAGACTGCAGAATTGAAAATCCTCCAGAAGAATCTTCGAAACCACAGAACGAACGAACATGGAAGAAGAAGAAGACTGATAATTGTGATCTCACTCTCAAGGCTCAGAACAACAAAGATGTGTGGTATGTTGATAGCGGTTGCTCAATGCATATGGCTGGAGATAGAAATAAATTTTTATCTCTGAAAGAGAAGAAGGATGGAACCGTGTCCTTTGGAAATGATGGATCTTCAAATGTTATAGGATCAGGTACTGTCACTCTCGGAAGAAAAGATGCTCTAGCCAAGAATGTTCTATTGGTTGAAAACATGAATCACAATCTACTCAGTGTTGGACAAATGTGTGATCAAGGACACACAATACTATTCAACTCCACAAAATGTGAAATCAGGAAAGGCATGTATGGTGAAATTGTGGCTATAGCAAGTCGAGCTCCAAACGACATATATGTTCTGGATGAAGAAACTAAAGCATGTCTAATAGCTAAAGAGGATGATATAATATTTGGTAGCAATGATGATTGACTAAGTAAGAAGTTTGCTACAAAGATGAAAAGTGATTTCAAGATGTCTTTACTTCATGAGCTGACATACTTCTTAGGGCTTCAAATATCTCAGCAAGAGAAAGGAATATTTATATGTCAAGCCAAGTACATCAAGGAAATGCTCAAGAAGTTCAAAATGGAAGATTGCAAACCCATCCTTACTCTGATGCCAACAGGTTGCAAATTGAGCATAGATGACTCATCTAAGGATGTGGATCAAAGGTTGTACAGATCTATGATTGGTAGTCTTCAATATGTAACAGCCTCCTGGCCAGATGTTATGCAAGAAGTTGGACAAGTAGCAAGATTCCAAGAAACACCAAAAGAATCACATATTATTGCCATCAGAAGAATTCTTCGATATCTAAAGGGAACAACAGAATATGGCTTGTGGTATCCCAAGGGTAAAAATCTCATTATTAATTCCTTTCTGTATGCAGATTGGGCAGGAAGTGTTGATGATCATGAGAGTACTCGTGAAGCATTGGAATATCTTCGCCAGAAGCTTGGGATTCTCCCAAGTTCTCATTAGATTTTCCTTATTCAGAATATAAATGGGGAGTGGAAATGTGTACAGGTCCGCAGGATGGTTGTGTGTCAGGGGGAGTTACCCTTTTTCCATTCATGTCAAAGGGGGAGAGAATGTTGTGGAAGAGGTTTCATGATCGCAGGGGGAGTACTTGTATTGCCATTAATGCCAAAGGGGGAGATCGTTGATCAGCGGTTGTCATTGATGTCAACCCAAGCAACACTAGGGGCTACCCCAATATTGCATGGGAATTTTGACCTACAAAATTAATATATTCTAGGTCAATAATGCTTTTGATGGTTTCTACTTGTCGAGATGTTTCCGTTGATATATGGCACGCCATGTAATTCTTCACGGTTTGAGAGATATTCATGTTTGAAGTTTATACCCCCAGTTAGTGGGCTAAAACCCCATAGGGTTGTGGCATGGGTCATTGAAAAGTCATAATTAATATTTTTTAAGCTCCTAAAATCCCTCCCACGTTCACTTGTTGAATCCCCTCTCAACCTAAGCATTTATATAAATTGTGATCCTCATATCCTCCTCATGCAACGTATTTCGCCATCTGAAACTGGTCATCGTGGAATTTTCGCTCTAAAGGTTTTTATACGAAGGTTCAGAAGCTAAAATTTATATGAGGCATAGCTGAAATCCTGAGGAAGATGCTGTGAAAATTTTAGATCAAGGTGCACAATATTTTTGGAGATATGATCTGTGGAAGTCAGTGTTTTTGCAAGCTCTTGAACTTCATCTCAAAGAGGTGACCTTGGGAAAATCGTCATAACTCTCTCTCTGAGTATCAGATTGGAATTACGTAAAATGTGGCAGATAGTGCACATAATATAGTTTTTTCTCTATCAATTTTAGATCCGAATGAAGAAACAGTGAGACGTGGCATTCCATACAAGTTCTCTTTGCTGAAACAATCCATAATTAGGGCATTGTGAGAGATTGGGCATAACTCTCTCTTGAATAATCCAAATTGGGTCAGACCTATGGCATTGGAAATAAAACTTGGAGGACTACTACAAGACTAAAAATCACATATTGAGGATCTGAAATAACATAGATACACCAGATTCAATATCGAGCTCCTAGAAGGCAAGAAAAAGCTAGATCATGTGTTGTCAAGGGCTACAAAGGACCAGACTTTCTAGGGCAGCAAAGCAAAGCAAGGTGCAGTAGAGTGTAGCTTGATAAGAGGAGAAACCAAGGTGTAGAACAGCAGCAAAAAGTTCAACACATGAACTCTTCAAGTGGGTAGCACTGCATACAGTCATTGTAAAGGTATCATTGTAAATACATTATTGTAAAAATTGTTCAAGTATCTATCTGCCAAGAGTTGAAGAGGCAGTGTCGGGAGGTCTAGGATCATCATTAGGTGGTTGTGTCATAGTTGGGGTTATGTTCTAGTGTGTCTTCTTCTTCTACATCATTCTATATCATTGTAAAGTGGACCATTTTCCCTGGTATGGGGGTCCATTCTTCTTTTATTCTTCTACAGGGTGGGAGGGTGGTGCTAGGGTGAGTTGTAGCTCATTGGGTGTTGGGGCATCCATTCAGTTAACTACTGAAGAATCTCAGACGTTGGAGTGTCCATCTAGTGGGAGCTGGAGAAGAATGATTTTATAGATTCTAGGAAATTGGATCTTTATTTTCAATTGGAGTTGAATATTAAAGAATTATTAGAAAAGCATTAGGTGGTTTTTGTCCTGGAGTGGGTTTCCACCTTAAAAAGTGTGTGCATTTGTGTTCCTCTTGTTTACTGCTATCATTGTACAAACGCTGATAATAATTGAAGATTAACTAATGTTGTAATTGAAAGGAATATTGATTCACTTCCCCCCCCTAGTATTTCCAACAAAAGTTAGGGCCCTATTATTTCTGTGCTCATTGATAGAAAGTTGGAATGGTTTAGTTTTGGAAATTAGTAACTCTATTTCTGGATCTAGTAATTTAAAGTTTGATGATGTTGTCGGGGCTATCCTTAGTGAGGAAATGTGATGGAAAAGCTCTGGTGAGACATCGAGTACTGCTTTGAGTGCAGAGACTAGGGGAAGAAAAATGGAAAGAGGAAAGAGCTCAACATATCGCAGTAAATCAAGGAAAGGTAGATCCAAGTCCAAATCGGGGATAGTGTGCTGGAAATGCGGAAAGAAAGGACACCTGAAGAAAGACTGTAAATATCAGAAGGGAAAAGAAGGAGACACACAACAAGAAAACAATCATGAAGCAAATGTGACACGTGATGTGTTACAAGATGCTTTGATTCTTTCTTTAGAAAATGTTATTGATTCCTGGGTGGTAGATTCAGGGGCCTCATTCCATGCCACACCTAATAATAAATATTTTCATGACTATGTTTAAGGATATTTTGGACAGTTTTGTATGGGTGATGATATGTTGGGTATGTTTTATATTATTTCCACGATTAGTTGCACACACGGGGGGGGGCTGTCATAGGGAGGGTGATAACCCCCCCTGTTTGTTACACTGGGTGCAACAAGGGGATGAAAGCCCCGCCTGTCTAGGGGTTCACAGGAGGCGGGTAGCCCCTTGCATGGGGTTTGGGGCAATGACCCGGGGAATTTTTTTTTTCTTTATTTTTCGGTGGGCAAAGCCATCTATGGTTTTTTGCATGGGTTTGCACATGGTTTTGGGGCATGATGGTTTTTGGCCCCTGGTGGGGGGGCGGGGGGGCGTCATAGGGAGGGCGATAACCCCCCTTGTTTGTTACACTGGGCGCAACAAGGGGACAAAATCCCCCCCTATCGAAGGGTTTGCAGGGGGCAGGTGAGTTTTCCTTCTGGTGCTTAGAGGGTGAGCACAATATTAGAGCTTCTGCACAATGATGTGTTTGGACTTGTGTTGGTTCCATCACTGGTAAAGTTTGTGTACTATGTTTCATTCATAGTTGAATTCTCAACGAATGCATGGATATATTTCTTAAGTAATAAATATGAAGTCTTTGACAAATTTAAAGAATTTAAGGCTCTGGTAGAAAACCAGACAGGGAAGAAGATCAAGGTATTGAGGAAAGATAATGGTAGAGAGTTATGCAAGAAGGAATTTGAAAAGTTATGTAAGAAGTGTGGTATAGCACGACATAAGACCACTCCATACACACCTCATAAAAACAGAGTTGTAGAAAGAATGAGAAAAACGTTGATGGAAAAGGCAGGAAGCATGCTCAGTGTACCAGGTTAGGACATGAATTCTGGGCAGAGGTAGTGGAGACTGCATGTTACCTGGTTAACATATCACCTTCATCAGCATTGGAGGATAAGACTCCAGATGAGGTATGGATAGGTAAGAAACCCTCTCTTTCACATCTGAGGGTATTTGGATGTGATGCATATGTACATGTTCCAAAGGAGAAAATGATCATGTTGGATAATAAATCTGAAAGGTGCATCTTTATTGGGTATAAGGATGGTTTAAAAGGTTACAAGATTTGGAACCCAACAACAAGGAAGGTTGTGTACAGTCGATATGTGGTGTTTAAAGAGGTGAAAGATGTTGTTAAACATGAAGTCCTAGAAAAATAACCTGAGAAGATAAAGTTTGAGCTAAAAGAGGATGAATCAGACTCTACAACAGAACAAGATTCAGAAGAGGAAGAGCCACAAACTCCAGCTGTGAGAAGATCAGTTCGGGAAAGAAGGCAACCAGAAAGTTATAGTCCATCTATTTTATGTTCAAATTTTTCTTTAACTATCACTGATGATGATCCAAAAACTGTCAGGGAGGCAGTGGATTCAGAGGATGGAAAAATCTAGAAGGAGGCCATGGTTGATGAAATGACATCCTTGCCCAAAAATGAGGCATGGGATCTAGTGGATTTGCCCGCTGGAAGGAAGCCCATCGGGAGAAAATGGGTGTTTAAGAAAAAGATGAATGTATAAGGCAAGGTGGAAAAATACAAAGCTCGGTTGGTAGAAAAAAGTTATTACCAGGTGTCGGATTTGATTTTGGTGGTATTTTTTCTCGTGTTGCCAACGTTGCTTCTATTATATTACCTTTATTTGTTGCCGCTGCATTTGATTTTGAGATAGAATAGATGGATGTGAAGACATCATTTCTTCACAGAGATATGGAAGAGGAGATCTACATGAAGCAACCTGAAGGCTTTACAGTGAAGGGTAAGAAAGAACTGGTATGTAGGTTAAAAAAGTCTCTGTATGGGTTAAAAAAGTCACCAAGGATGTGGTATGAGAAATTTGATACCTATACACGGGGCCTGGCTTCACCAGAATCAAAGAGGATCACTGTAGGTATTTTAAATTAATTGGTGACCATGTTATTTATTTGGTCTTGTATGTGGATGATATGTTGCTGATTGGAAATGACAAAGAAATTATCCAGGATTTGAAGACCCAATTGCTCTCCAAATTTGGCATGAATGATCTTGGTGCTGCAAAAAATATTTCGGGCATGGAAATTAAGAGATATCAGGAAAAGAGGAAGCTTTGGTTAAACCAGAGGAAGTATGTCGAGATAATATTGTAGAGGTTCAATATGCAGGATAGTAAACCGGTTAAGGTTCCTATTCCTGTAGGTTTAAAGCTATCCGCTGAGAAGTGTCCCAAGACACAAGAAGACGAGGAGGATATGTCCTGTGCTCCATATGAAAGTGAAGTGGGTAACTTGATGTATGCAATGGTTTGTACCAGACCATACATTGCATATGCAATGGGAGTACTGAGCAAGTTTATGTAAAAACCAGGGAAGGAGCATTGGACAATAGTGAAGCGGGTTTTCGGATACTTGCGTGGCACTAGTGATTATGGTTTGTGCTACCAGGGAAGTGTTGAGCCCCAAGATTGTTCTTTCTTTCATCTTACTTCACTCCATTTTCCTTTGTCCATTGTTATCCCAGGCCCAAATGATCAATGAAATTAGTTAAAATTACTTTTAGAATGAATAACATGGCTAACTTGCTAAGTTTTGTGATTTTGTAATTGTAATGCATTTTGAACTGAAACTAGCTACAGAATGCAGACATTCCGTAGCTAACCGCAAATTCTGCAGCTGTCTTAACGTTCAAGTATCTTCCAGGTGTCCTCTCAGGAAAAGCCACACATGGGTTTATTCCACATCATGTCCTCAACGTTTGTTGCTCACCATGAAGAATGAACTGAATTCTGGAAGTGGTTTTGTACATGGGAACTCATACAATGAAGCAGACTCCTAATAGGACAAGGACAGTCCAGATGTCCTTTGTCCCTTTAGGCTGCCATCTTTAGAGTTCTAATACAATTTTGATATGAAAAGACAATGATCCCCGTATTGTTGCAAGTTCTGTTATGAAGATTTGTTATAAATGTACTTGGGAAACCGAGAGACAAGCTCTAGATTTTTGATTAGATTCTGCTATTTTTGTGAAGACCAAGAATACTCTGTTTCAATTTATTTTCCTTTAATGAAGAAGACAGCATTGCTTTGAACGCGTTGAGTTGATCTTGAGTTAGATTCCGTCTGGTGGTAGAGGGCCCCTGCCTCCTGAACGACTTTACTTTCGTAATTTAGATAAGTATCTTAGTTCGTTTTCACGTTTTTGAAGTTTGAGTTCATAGTTAATTTCATTAGTCACTATAGCTATACTTGTTCTAAGAAACTCTTCCAAAAGATCATGATAATGATTGAGAAATGGCTGTAGTGTTATAGATTTTAATTGCAATTTCTTTTGTTCATTATCACAGTTGAACTTATTCTAGTAAACTCTTCCAAAAAATCATTATGATGACTAAGGCATGACTGTGATACTGAAGGTTTCAGTTGTTTGTTTACACTAAGTAGCATAGCTGATCTTACTCTTAAAACGCTCTTCCAAAATATCATAACAATGGTCAGGAAATAACTGTGATGTCTTAGTTTTTAATTGTAATTGATTTCAGTTTTCATGTTTGCATTTTCATTGAATTGTACAGCCAGGATTGTTCTAACAAGCTCTTCCAAAATACCATTCATGATGGAAAAAATAGGTTGCAGAATTCCTTAGGTTAATGGCATGATAACTTAGTTAGGGCACTCTGGAGTCAAATTGCATTCAATTCATGCTCTGCTATTTCATTTTAAGTTTGATAATGGCTTGTTAGTTTAGCACTGTCTTTAGTTCAGTTCCAGCTTAGCTCACTATATTTACATTCCAAGATTAGTTGCCATCCATTTCATTTTAAATTGCATTAGTTGTTAAACTTAAACACCACGGTCTTCATTATTTACAAAACTTATTTTGTTCCAAATCTATATTAACTCATAATCATCTGGACAGGGGATAGTATCAGTCTAAGGCCTGGAGTACTTCTGCAACCTTTTTATCATCTCACAAACAAGCCCTTCCTCAAAGACTATTCTAAAATAAAAATCTATAACTTTTGAGTGAGGTTTAGTGGTGTTAAACTAAGTTGCAGAACAGAATTAGGAGCTAGTTTTAGAGTAGAAATCTTATGATGTTACAAATGTTCTTTTCCAAATATGTTTCAACAAACCTTTAATCATGGATAAGATGTTGTGTCATTATAAGTTGATTGTTTAATTGTTTAGTTAGGAGAATTTTTACACTTAGCTGCCATTTCTCAAGCTCTTCCAAAATATCTTTAATGAAATAATTGGACAAGTTAAGTTCATGTTGTGATTTGTTTTCTTGAAGTCATTATGAAGCTTTGTATTCTGCTTAGTCATATTTTAGGTTTGGTTCTGTTTCAGTCTTTGCATTTGTCATTTGTCATTCATAACTTAGGCTTTTCTTTGTTTTTAATCAGTAGCTTCTTTCTACCAACATTTAGTTCTTTCCCTTGTGAACATCAAACCATCAAAAGACCAAAAACATCATAAAACACTAAACACAATTCAGTAAGAAACAAACACCTAGGCACATACAGTGCACCTCACTTCAACAGTTTACCAACCCTGGTTGACAATTAAATGAACTCAATTTAGGAGACTAGGTTGAGCAGAAACAGGAAGGCCAGGATTGGATAGAGCTTTAGACATTCGTGATTTTGTTGATGCCGACTAGGATGGAGATCTGGTCCAAATAAGATCTACAAGTGGGTATGTGTTTAGCCTATTTGGAGGCACAATCAGTTGGATGAGTAAAAGACAGTCTGTAGTGGCTCTTTCAACTACTGAGGAAGAATACATGGCAACCAATCATGCAAGCAAGGAAGCAATTTGTTTGCAGATATTTTGTTCAAGTATGGGGTTGGTGTAGCGAGCTACAAGGATAGACTGTGATAGCAAAAGTGAAATTTTATTGGCTAAGAATCCTGCTTATTATTCAAAGACAAAGCACATTTATGTTCAATATCACTTTGTGAGAGATATGGTTGAGGATAAAAAGGTGTTGCTAGTAAAGGTGGACACTTTGAAGAATGTTGCAGATGCATTGATGAAGTCTGTGAGCACTCAGAATTTCTCTTGGTGTAGAGAAACAATGGGTGTTGTAGGACTAGACTAATGACTAAGCTCTCCTGTGGCCCCCTGCGGAAAGAAAACAACAAGTGGGAGAATGTTGAGTATGTGTTATATTATTTCCATGATTAGCGACATGTGCAGGTTCGCGGCGGGGGGGGGGGGTGGGTAGCCCTCCGTTTGTAGGGGTTTGCAGGGGGCGGGTAGCCTCCTGCGCGGGGTACAGGGCAACGCACCGAGAATTTTTTTTTCGGTGGGTGAACCCTACTATGGTTTTGGCGCATGATGTTTTTCAGCCCCTGGTATCTTATAGATCTATTCAAGGGAACTACGATTATGTTCTAACCTAGGGTTAATGAATTTGGGTTTATGAATGCTTCAACATGTATATATATATATATATATATATATATATATATATATATGCTATAACATTAAAAGTGACATAATTTAAAATCAAGTTGGTAGTTCCAGTTTCGGTATCCAGGGGAAATTTTTTTGTGTATATCTGTTTTATGTTTTTTATCTCGCTATTGTTTATTTTCTGTCTCTTAAGAATTAATTTGCAGATAATTTTTGTAGAAGGTTAAAACCAACATTTGGTATCAGAGCTGTTTCGGCTTCAAGGGTACAAATTTGCTGCTGAGGGTTTTTTTTTTTCTCAAGCCTGTGGTAGACCTTGTTCAATAGTAGATCCGCGGGATCGACTCTTGCGGTGAAAGAAGATGGCTAGAAGTGGAAATATAGAGATCGAGAAATTTAATGGTCATAGTTTTGAGTTGTGGAAGCTCAAGATGGAGGATCTGCTGGTGGATAAAAATCAGTGGATTGCGGTAGATCCTAGTAGTAAACCAACGATTATGTTAGATGAATACTGGGTGAAGTTGGATCGGAAAGAAAAGAGCACAATACAGTTGTGTATCTCACATTCAGTATTGTTGAATGTATCTAGGGAAGCTACGATGAAGACTTTGTGGGTCAAGTTACAGACTTTGTACCAATCTAAGTCTCTGATGAATAAATTGTTCCTGCCGAAAAATATGTATAACCTGAGCATGAAGGAGGGAGACTCGGTGAGATAACATTTGAATGCCTTCAATGATGTGGTAAGTCAGTTGTCATCTGTTGATATTAAAATCTCAGATGAAGATAAGTGCATTATTTTATTGTGTTCTCTACCAGATTCGTGGGACGGTCTTGTTATTGCAATAGGTAGCAATACAACTACCTTGAATTTTGATGAAATTGTCTCAGCGTTGGTGTCAGAGGAAATGAGATGGAAAAATATGGAGGGTCAGAATGGATATGCCTTATCTGTACAAGGAAGGTCCCATAACAGAAACAAAAATAATATTTCGAGTGAGTGATCTAAATCTATAAGGAGATCTAAATCTTTAGGAAAGCCTATAAAGGTGTGCTAGAAATGTGGAAAGGAAGGGAACTACAAAAAGGATTGTATATCTAAAGCTCCTGAGAAAGGAAATAGATCTAATAATTCTCCTTCTGTAGAGGAAAAACCCACCTCAAATGAAGGTGGGGATGTGTATTTGGCTTCTTCTTCAAATAAACATGTAGATCATGAGGCATGGTTGAGTGACTTAGGTACATCCTTTCACTTCAATCCCCATAGGGAGTGGTTTTGTGAGTATGAGAAGTATGATGGTGGTGATGTCTTCTTAGGGGATGATAGGAAGGCTAAAATCGTTGGACGTGGAAAATTCAAGCTAAAGCTACAAGGTGGAAGGATTAGAACAATCCCTAGTATTCTGCATATTCCTGCATTAGCCAGAAATTTGATTTCTGTAAGTAAGATGGATGATGTAGGTGTTAAAAAAGTGTTCGAGAAAGACACCTGCAAGTTGGTTCGACGAGCATTGGTATTAATTCAGGGAGTTTGGATTAGAACTCTGTACAAGCTTCAGGCACTAAAAGGAAAAAACCTTCTAGTGGAGGTTATAAAGGAGGTTTTTAGTGTTATAAAATTGGCCAAAACTGTCAAAAAAACATATGCTACCACATCCGTTTCTGGGTACGGAGGTTTTGGCAGAGATTTTAACAGAAATTCAACTCAACTAAAAAAAAATGGGCTGCTGGAGGTTATTACGGATGTTTTTTCATTAGTGCGCTTCTGTGGATTTAACGCATCAATGCGTACATTCAGAAGGCGCCCCGTGGCGATCTAGGGAGAATGCACTGGGCCGTTAATGTATAAAACAACACCGAGCATAGTGTTGGTGATACAACACACAGGGCCGTTCTAATTAGTCTTGGGATTTGAGCGGTGCCCATAGGTCGTATCAACGCACTGGTGCGTATACCTTTATGATGCACCGGTGCGCCATATCAGAAAAAGGCACCGAGATTTATAATTGGTATTGGTATTCATGCGGTGCACATGGATCATATAAACTGGTACGCAATATCACACAAACACACTGATATTTATAACTGGTATCGGTATTTGTGTGGTGCCCGTAGATCATAAACACAATGATGTGTATAGACACCGATGCGTATAGGCACTGATGCGTATAGAGACATAAATGCACCGGTTTTCATTTTTTTTTTTTAGAAACATCGATCTATGACAGTCCAATTATTGTGATTGTTTTAAATTCTTTATTAATCAAAATTTGACACATCTTATAACAATATTCATATTAATTACATTTTTATTAATGCACTTGAATGTGCTGTTTGGATTAATTTGTTATATCATATCAGAATTATTGTGGATTTTAAAATTCATTATTCATCAAAAGTCGACACATATATATCTTATAACAATATTCATATGAATTAAATTTTTATTAGTGCATTTGAGAATGACAATGGAGAACACAATAGCGACAATGGAGAACACAATAGAATAAATTAAAACATATTTTATGACTATATATATAGTATATATGAATAAGACAGTCTTTATCATACAAAATGGGACAGTTAATATTCGTATCCCTTTGTCTTTCAATTGGGACACTATGTCCATTACATTAAACAAAATGTCTGATTTCACAGACATATTTCAAAAAATAAAAGGCCTTGCTTTGATATCCAAACATAGTGATCATCATTCTTCGCTGAATCATTTGTCATCATAGAGCTACTTCCATGACTTGCTATTTTCTGAATGTTGTGTTCACGGTATTGATTGCTTCTGCTCTCTTCACCTTTCCATCTACAAACATAAAAATAAATCAAATGAGTATATACATTGGTGAGAATAATGAAAATTGCAATATTAAATAATATACATCAATGTAAATCGAAAGAAAAATGACGCACCATTGCAACAATTGACTCATAAACTATACACATTATTTCAAAACCATGTAACATGCCATCTTTCAAGATTTCATCTGTTGGCGCAGTTCCATACTTTGTTTCCTGCAAGTTTTATACCCCATAATAAATCATATATTTAATATAAAATATTTTTTTGTTCTATTAATTATAGACGGAGCTAAGTAAAACAAGATCGATAGATGCTTACAAATTCCACAATTAAATTTTGATATGCTAACATATACTCACAACCCATATTTAATCCAATTTCAATCAATTCGTCTGATGGTTCTTCTTTGTATGTTAGCACCTATTTGAAGACATTCCATGATGATTTTTGTAAAACAACTTAAAAAATACAAAAATGAAATCTAGTTAAGTTGTTATAAGGAAGTAACAATTACTCACAAACTTAGAGATCAACCATTTTCTTCCTTGTCGTCCTGTTTTATGTGCTGAATGCGTTCCATTTTATTTTCTTTTATGCAAGAAAATTCTTGAAAATTAATATTTAATGCTAAATTGTTTATTTATTTTACCTAATGATCGAAAAATTCAATGATTACATATTACATTTGAAACACGTTGTTGTTGTTGGAAAGAACGTCTATACATTTGTTCCACTAGATCCCTCAAACTTTTGTAAAATTTTTCCTCCCTTTCATTAACTTCCAACACCACTCTAGATGAGCTAAGGAGCAATTGATTTTCATTTGCATGTTCTATTTTTTTTCTTTTCTTAGAACAACATTCCTTTTCTGAGTTGTTGGTCCCTGTAGAACATTAAACAAATGTGAATTAGTATACTGTTTGACACATATTATCTAATAATTTTAAGTATATTATTAATGATAATTAAAAAAAGAAACTCATATTGGATCGATAGTATTTTTTCATTCACCTGATTCATCCTTTTGTAATTTTTCCATTAAACTTTTACACTCTTCTTGTCTTAGATAAAAAATGATCATATCGAGCTTCGTCATTTTGTGGCTCTGCATGATACACAGTAAAGAATACATATTAGTTAAACTTACATATAGTTCAAAAATTATATTTTTTATAAAGAATTTACAAAGAACTTGCCTTTTTTGCTTTTCTTGATGTGTTAACAACATCTTGTTACTTGATCTCTTCTCAGACATTTCTTTATCAATCTGAAACCTGTACCATATCATTCATTAATATATTTATAAATAAATTCTCAACTTTTCAGGTAGAAAATAAATCTCGAGACACCAGTGCGCCTTTCATAAGGTCCACACCGCAGCCGGTGCGTGGGGATATTAACAACACACCACAAAATAGTATAATACACCATACGGTGTGTTTGGTATTATAAACACACCATAATAAATAGTGTAATAGACCTAACGGTGCGGGGGGTATTATAAACGCACCGCAAAAATGGTGTAATACACCGTATGGTGCTTGCCTAGTTAAATGGAGCACTGGTGCCCTATTTCAGATTTGGCGCACAGATTTAGAAAAAATGTTTTCATTTTTTTTACTATAGTACTTGTGCAGTGCGCTGTATAATATAGAGCACCGATGCGGTAGTGCACGCAGGGCGCATCGATAAAGAAAAATCCATTTTTTCAAAAATTCACGCAATGGCCGAATGGATTGGGATCCGACTATGCAATTTGTCCTGTGGGTTGGACGTCAATATAAAATGAAAAAAACCTAATTCTGAAATCATAGAAACGGGAAGAAGAAAGGGCAAAAACAAAAAATGAAGGGTTTAGGGTAAAAATGGATAAAACTGCAGAAAAAAGTAAAAAAAAAATAGTCAAATTTAATCACAAGATGGTTTCAAATTCTATGATACAGGGTTTGAATCACCAAATGTTTGGTTTCTGATTGTCTGAATAATTCTGTTCGAACGTATTTCGCTGCTCCATAGTGCCCTCCTGCTCTCTTGCTCCAAGTTTGTCTCCTTCAAATATCTGGCTGAAAATTCTAGCAAAAATAGTGAAATAATGAAAAGTGTTTAGTATTTAAAGAATTATTTGATGAAATTAGGTTTTTGAAAATATTTTGTCGCCCATTTTTCAAATTGCCGCTTTTTTTTCACTTAAAGAAAATAGAGTTGCATTTTTTTTATTTGCGTTTATTCGTTACCAATGCGGCAGACTTTTGACGCATTGGTGCATCGTATTAATACGACACACCGGGGCGTGTTAAGAAGATAAGCGACCAGACTGTATAAAGTTTTTTTTTTTGTATGTAAGATCATAATAAAATAATGATAATTATAAAGTACATGAATTTATTTTCATTATTTTCTAAACTTTATTATGTTACAAAAATTTGTATTATTTTAGATTTGTTATTTTACAATTATTTCCAAATTTACAAATTTAAACATTTTAATAAAATCATTTCACATTAATACAATTAAAATTTTCACATTAATAGAATTAAAATTTTACAAATATTTTACATACAATTACAATTAAAAGTACAATTACAATTAGAATTAAAGTTACAATTACAATTTTACATTAATTTCACATACATGAATTACTATTAGAATTGCAATTACAATTTTAATTTTACATATAATTACATTTACAATTTTACATAGAATTACATTTACAATTACAATTACAATTTTACAAATATTTTACATACAATTCAATTAAAATTAAAATTACAAATACAATTTATACAATTTTAGAATTTTACATACAATTACATTTATAATTTTACATAGAATTACATTTACAATTACAATTACAATTTTTCAAATATTTTACATACAATTCAATTACAATTACAATTACAAATACAATTCCAATTTTAGAATTTTACATACAATTACATTTACAATTTTACATAGAATTACATTTACAATTACAATTACAATTTTATAAATATTTACATACAATTCAATTAAAATTACAATTACAAATACAGTTACAATTTTAGAATTTTACACACAATTAGAATTAGAATTAGAATTTTACAATTTTTCATATATACAATTACAATCATTTCAGAATAAATTAAATATTACAATTACAATTACAATTTTATATTAATAAATATTTTACATACAATTACAGTTAAAATTACAATTAGTACAAATACAAATACAATTTTACAATTTTACATACAATTAAAATTTATATTACAATTACAATCACAACATAATATTTAATAAATATCATGGTCATTTAATATTAAATTAATTAATAAACATCATCACGATCATGATAACCATCGTACAAACATCGTATTCGACTAATAAACACATTCAAACATCAAATTAACATTATATATTAACATCATCACAACACGAACATCAAATATACATCTCAATATGCCAAATAACTCATGCTATCACATATACACATCTATCTGCAAGATAAACATTAAATGAACATATCTAACATAACCTAACAATATGTGCCACATCATGATGATCACCAACATGAAAATTAAGTACAACTGCAACATGAACATAAAATACATGGACCATATATATATATATATATATATATATATATATATAACTGAATAATGTTAAAAATATACAGCTGTAATATAAATGTCATGGATCAGGCACTGGTGGTAGTATAACAACATCAATAGCACTACAAGTGGATTCCTGCTTAGTAAAGCTGGGGGCAGCCTCGACAGTCGATAGTCGAGCCTGCTCATGATCATGATCACTAGTACTGATGGATGCATTCGCTGGTGGTAGTACAACATCAATATGAGCAGTAGTAGTGGAGGCCTGCTCAATCAATAGTGCAGCCTCGGTGCTCGATGGTCCAGCCTGCTCATGATCATGACTAGTACTGATGGATGATGCACGCTGCTGATTGGACGTGGCTGATGGTCTAGCCTCATCTCCATGATGACTATCAGATGCTGCCAGTGGAGCCTCATGCTTATCAGGAATGCTGCGAGGTGAACGATCATGAGATGCATGTGAGTCGCTGCTCGCGGTCTTTCTATCATGTGCCACGGCTCGAATATTCCTATAGCTACAGACAATCCTCCTCAGTAGCGTAATAACTATCGTAGCTCCTACGATATGCCGCATTAGGCCGTACATGTCACGCGGCATGCCTCTCCACATCTGTAACAGCCTAGCATCGGCCTGTATGTCTTTGTAATGAGCGGGTCTGATGCCCGCATTAACAATAAATGCACAGAGTTGGTTGCCCAAATCCATCGTATATCTTGTCTCAGGTCGACCACGCCTAGCAAAAGGCGGCACCGATGCACCATGAGCAGGAGCATGTCTCTCTGTTGCACTGGCCTCATCCTCATCATCATGATCATGCTCGACATCAGGCATGTCCTGATCGTCATCATCAGGATCCACATCTGGATCATGTGGTGGACCTGACATCTCCTCGCCATCAAAAGAGCCAATGTATGCAAAATATATACAATTACACAACAATAATTAGACAATTTCATTACACAATTTAATAAAAACAAGTTAAAGAACATGTTAGAATAAATATAAATAAAACAATAATATTACCTCTATCATCTGGCGACTAATCAGCCGTGTAGAGGATATTGGGACACCCTCGCTAATCTAAGCCATCATAAGGACATGTGACCATAATGAAGGGATGCATCCCGTCAACATTGGATAGTAATTCCAGTGAATCATGTGATATCCTGGTTAGAAACAAAGTGTCTCCCCTCTTGAGCATCATCTGCCCCCACATATGCATCTGGGCCTCAAACATCGGCCTACAAGGCTGTCAAATAAAGATAGGTCTCACCTCTGGAAACCTCTCAAAAAATAAACAAAACAACTCTGAAGCAAAAGGGAAGTTGACCCTCCCTTGTGCATGAGCACGAAATCTATCTAAGGCCATGCAAAACTGCCACAAAAAAATGGTAGGCCACCTGACAAGTCGTGGCTGTTGTACTAAAGAATCAACATAATATAAAAGCGAGCAACTAATGCATTGCCCGTCACTGGTGTTGTGCGAAATGGTCGAAATGATAGGGAAAGGCACTGCACGTCCTGTCTACCAAAAGCACCTATACGTAACTGATCTCCAGGTACCTGAAACTCTGAAGGAGACAGTACATGTGCTCCAATGTATCTCTGGGAGTAAACTAACTAACTCCCTGCTACACAACCAGCTGGCACGTCTAGGAATGAGGGAAAATCCACCACTCTCCTCGATAGTCTTGTAATAAAATAAATATCCTCCTCAGTGGGTGTGTACCACCGGTCAGGACCAACGTGGAAAGCCTGTCGGTGGGAATTCCACCTATGGATAAGATATCTCAAAAACACACTATGGGACTTTGAAAAGAAAAAATAGACAAGTTGGTGCACCATAAAAACAGTCACGCACTGGTAACGGTGCATTTTAATAATGTAGCACACTGGTGCCGGTGCCCGTAATGAAATACAACGCACCGACCGTAGTGCAGCTGTCTATTTTTCGAGCACCTTTACCTTTATCAAAGTTCAGAATAGCGGTGCGCTGACTGAAATATACACCCTGGTGTGGTCTTTTACCTGGCCGCACCATTGACCCTCTCGGAATCCAGAATGCGGTCTACTAACATACACCGAGGCAGATAATTTCGTCAACACACCACACTGTGATTCCCGTGGTCAACGGTGCGCCTGGATAAATGAGCGCACCAGCTTTTATTTTATTTTTTTAGTTTAAAATTATTCGGGGTGCCTTTCAGTACCGCCCCGGAAACGGTGCGGATACAGTTAGCACCGGTGGCAGTGCATCCTGTAAATTTTACAGGCAGCACCGCTATCTGGTGCAAGCTGAACAACTCTAGCACACCATGGGACAAATTTTTATTTTTTATTTTTTAATGGTTATTTTTAAGGTTATTTCAATTTCTAATCCGCTAAAAGGCTTAATTATGGAAAAAATAGAAAAATACATGTACATTTTGCCGTCGAGGAGGCATATTGGCTGTAAAATTTGCAAAAGAAAATTTGGTCACCGTTTTTCAAAATGCAAGCTGGAGATTGGTGGACAATACAGAGCAGTAGTGCGTGCAATGGATGCAATGAGAGCACCGATGTGAGGGCGGCTCAGACAAGAGGAAATGGCACCGGTGCTTGGGAGGTCTGGAGCACTGAGGAAAGTGAAAAATGAGGTTTTTTGGCTGTAAATATTTTTTTATTTAAGCCTGTTCCGGTGTGCGTGGTTTTATAGGCGCACCAGTACGCTTACCTACAACCACACTGGGCTGTGTTAAATTTGGCACGTTGTTTATAATGCACCGAGGTGGTGCCCTAACAGCGCACCGAGACATTTCAGTTTTGGTTTGAAAGTTTGATGATGCACCAGGGCAGAATATCCGTAAAGCATTGGTGCGGAATAGTCATAAAGCACCGATTTTTTGGCCTTATTTTTTTATTTATGTAACGCTATTCCAGTGTGTGCGGTTTATAGGTGCACCGGTGCTCTTGGATAAGAACGCACCGACGCGTTTCTTTTATGGCATGGTGTTTTATGATGCACCGATGCGGAAGTGTGCTGAAGCACCGGTGCGTTACAGTAATAGGACGCCCTGGAGGTGTGTGTACGTCGCGCACGCTGTCCGGTGTGGCAATGTTTCGTGTGCACTAGTGCATTCTATGGTAGGGCGCACACCGGTAATTGAGAGCTCAGGACCACTGGAAAACTGAAAAATCCCGGTTTTTTGCCGTAATTTTTTTTTTAAATTAACCATTTACCGGTGTGCATGGTTTATAGGCGCACCGGTTTTGTTTCTTACAAACACACCAATTGGTTTTTGTTTTGACGTGATGTATTATGATGCACCGGTGCAGTTTCTTTCTAACGCACCGAGTGGTTTTGGTTTTGGCGTGGTGTTTTACAGTGCACCGGCGTGGAAGAGTTGTCACGCACCAGTGCTATAGAATAATACGATGCACCGGGTGGGTGTGGACGGAGTGCACGGTGTCTAGTGTGCCAATGTTTTGGTCCACACCAGTGCTTTCTCGGTTCCTCCGCACCGAGGCGATGTTTAATGATAAGCGCACCGAGAGGAAAACACCCACAAAACCCTTCGCCTGCCAACCTCCTCTAGTAACCTTCGCTAGAAACATATGTATGGGGTATTTTTCAGTGGGGTTCCTCAAAAACATCCGCTAGAGGGTCTTTTCCTTGTAGTGAGGGTAGCACTGTTATTGATGGGTGCAACAGTTATGTGGTTCTTGAAAGTGGAGCAGAAAGCTTAGCGGTCTCTAGAGAAAAGACCATGCTATGGAATCAAAGGCTTGGACATATAGGAGAGAAGGGCCTTCAAATACTGCATGGTAATGGTATGGTAGAAGGTGTGTCAAATTTCTCTTTGGATTTTTATTTCTTTTAACATTGTGTATATGGGAAGCAGAATCGGGTGAGTTTTCCTTCTGGTGCTAAGAGGGCGAACACGATATTAGAGCTTGTGCACAGTGATGTGTTTGGACCTATGTCGGTTCCATCATTGGGAAATTCAGTGTCCTATGTTTCATTCATACATGAATTCTCAAGGAATACATGGATATATTTCTTGAGGAAGAAATATCAAGTCTTTGACAGATTTAAAGAATTTAAGGCTCTGGTGGATAACTAGAAATAGAATAAGATAAAGGTGCCGAGGACATATAATGGTGGAGATTTATGCAAGAAGGAATTTGAAGAGTTCTGTAACAAGTGTGGTATAACACAACAAAATACTACTCCATACACACCTCAGCAAAATGGAGTTGCAGAAAGAATGAACAGAACGTTGATGGAAAAGGCAAGAAGCATGCTCAGTGGTACTAGGTGGTACTAGGTTAGGACATGAATTCTGGGCAGAGGCAGTGGAGACTGCATGTTACCTGGTTAACAGATCACCTTCATCAACGTTGGAGGATAAGACTCCAGATGAGTTATGGACTCCTAAGAAACCCTCTCTTTCACATCTGAGGGTATTTGGATGTGATGCATATGTACATGTTCCAAAGGAGAAAATGACCAAGTTGGATAATAAATCTGAAAGGTGCATTTTTAGTGGGTATAAGGATGGTTTAAAAGGTTAAAATATTTGGAACCCAGAAACAAGGACGGTTGTGTACAATCGACATGTGGTGATTAGAGAGGTGAAATATGTTGTTAAACATGAAGTCATACCAAAGGAACCTGAGAAGATAGAGTTTGAGCTAAAGGAGGATGAATCAGACTCTACAAAAAAATTACAAGATTCAGAAGAGGAAGAGCCAAAAACATCAGCAGTGAGAAGATCAATTCAAGAAAGAAGGCAGCCAGAAAGGTATAGTCTATCTGCTTTCTTTTCAAATCTTTCTTTAACTATCACTGATGATGATCCCAAAAATGTCAGAGAGGTAGTGGATTTAGAGGATGGAAAACTTTGGAAGGAGGCCATGGTTGATGAAATGGCATCCTTGCACAAAAATGAGGCATGGGATCTGGTGGAGTTTCCTGCTGGAAGGAAGCCCATTGGGAGAAAATGGGTGTTTAAGAAAAATATGAATGTAGAAGGCAAGGTGGAGAAATACAAAGCTCAGTTGGTAGAAAAAGGTTATTCCTGAGTGTCGGGAAATGATTTTGGTAATATGTTTTCCCTTGTTGCCAAGGTTACTTCTATTAGATAATTTTGTCTGTTATTTCTGCATTTTATTTTGAGATAGAACAGATGGATGTGAAGACAAAATTTCTTCATAGAGATCTGGAAGAGGAGATCTACATGAAGCAACCTTAAAGAATTGGCATGCAGGTTAAAAAAGTCTCTGTATGGGTTAAAACAATCACCAAGGATGTGGTACAAGAAATTTGATACCTATATATGGGGACTTGGCTTCAAAAGAAGGAAAGAGGATCATTGTGTGTATTTTAAATTAATTGGTGATCTTGTTATTTATTTTTTCTTGTATGTGGATGATATGTTGTTGATTGGAAATGATAAAGAAATTATCCAGGATTTGAAGACCCAATTGTTCTCCAAACTTGACATGGAATATATTGGTGCTGCAAATTATATTTTGGGCATGAAAATTAAGAGAGATCGGGCAAAGATGAAGCTCTGGTTAACCCAAAGGAAGTTTGTTGAGACAATATTGCAGAGGTTCAATATGCAGGATAGTAAACCGATGAAGGTTCCTATTCCTGTAGGTGTAAAGCTATCTGCTGAGCAGTGTCCCAAGACACAAGAAGAAGAGGAGTATATGTCCTATGTTCCACATGCAAGTGTATTGGGTAGACTGATGTATGCAATGGTCTGTACCAGACCAGACATTGCACATTCAATGAGAGTATTGAGCGGGTTTATTTCAAAACCAGGGAAGGATCATTGGACAACAGTGAAGCAGGTTTTCATATACTTGCATGGTACTAGTGATTATGGTTTGTGCTACTGGGGAAGACCAGGAATGGACAGAGTTTTGGACATCTGTGGTTTTGTTGATGCAGACTAGGTTGGAGATCTTGACCAAAGAAGATCTACAAGTGTGTATTTTTTTAGCCTATTTGGAGGCACAGTAAGTTGGATGAGTTAAAGATAGCCTGTAGTGGCTCTTTCAACTAGGGAGGCAGAATACATGGTAGCCATTCATGCAAAAAGGAAGTAGTTTGGTTGCAGAGATTGTGTTCAAGTATGGGGTTGGTGCAACGACCTATAAGGACAGACTGTGATAGCCCAAGTGTAATTATCTTGGCTGAGAATCTTGCTTATCATTCAAATACAAAGCACATTGATGTTCAATATCACTTGGTGAGAGATATGGTTGAGGATAAAAAGGTGTTGCTGGTAAAGGTGGACACTTTGAAGAATGTTGCAGATGCAAAGACGAAGTCTATGAGCACTCAAAATTTCTCTTGGTGTAGAGAAACAATGGGTGTTGTAGGAATGGACTAATGACTAAGCTCTTGTGTGGCCCCATGCAAAAAGAAAACAACAAGTGGGAGAATGGTGGGTATGTGTTATATTCTTTCCACGATTAGTCGCACACGTGGGAGGGTGACAACCCCCCATGCCTAGGGGTTCGCAAGGGGCGGGTAGACCCCTGCGCGAGGTCTGGGGCAGTGCCCCAGGAAATTTTGTTTTTTTCTTATTTTTTGGTGGGCGGGCCCGCTTATGGTTTTGTGCATGTGTATGAACATGGTTTTGGGGCATGCTTGTTTTCAGCCCCTAGTATCTTGTAGATCTATTCAAGGGAACTACGGTTATGTTCTAATCCAGAGTTAATGGATTTAGGTTTATGAATGCTTCAACATGTATATATATGTGTCGTAACACTAAAAGGGACATAATGAAAAATAAAGATGGTAGTCCTGGTTTTGGGATCCAGGGGAAAAATCTCGGTGTATATTTGTTTTATGTTTTATACTCTCACTATTTTTTATTTTCTATCTTTTAATAATTTATTTGCAGATAATTTATGTGCAGGGTTAAAACCTATATGATAAACCCTGTAAAATCGTTGGAATGGGTAAAGTTCTTGGAAAACAACAGAATGAAAACCAATGGTTATTAAAGGGGGTAAGGCATGTTCCAGATCTGAAGAAAAATCTGATTTCAATAGGGAAATTAGGTGGTGAAGGTTGTGTGACAACTTTCACAGATAAAACTTGGAAGGTCACTAAAGGATCGTTGGTAATAACAAAATGAGAAAATGTTGGTACATTGTATTTATGAAATGGTATTTCTAACTATGTTAATGCTTTAAATTCCAAAGGAGCAGATGCAGCATTATGGCATCATAGGCTCAGACACATAAGTGAGAAGGGGATGAAGATTCTTTACTCAAGAATTTTGTTGTCGGGTTTGAAGAATATTGATTTGAATTTCTGTGAGAATTTTATTTATGGAAAACAGAAGAGTCAAATTTCTTTGAGTTGGGAAAGAAAAGAAGAGGGAAAAATTAGAGCTTATGCATACAGATGTATGGGGACCTGCTCAGGGATCATATCTCAGGGCTCTAGTTATTATGTTACTTTTATTGATGATGCAACTAGAAAAACTTAGAGTTATTGTATTCATAATAAATCTGATGTATTTGATACTTTCAAGAAATGGAAAGATTTGGTTGAGAATGAGACAAGAAAGAAGTTTAAGTGTTTGACATCAGAAAATGGAGGTGAATATTGTAGCAAAGAGTTTGGTAGGTACTATTCAGAGCATGGAATTTGCAGAGAGAAGGCAGTTCCAAGAACACCACAAGAAAATTGTGTGTGAGAAAGGATGAACAGGTCAATCATGGAGTGTGAAAAACAATGTAAACTATGAAATGGAAAATATAAAATGAAAATGAGAATTGTAGTAAAAAATACCCCGAAAATATAGAAAAGCAACTCGAAAATGAAAAGTGTTGATGCTGGAATACCAACTTTTTTTTCTTTCTGGGGTAAATTTTCAACATGTTTTAAACATGGCAGTGAAAACAACTTTTTTTGGTGCAAAAAACACCGTGAAAACAAAAGGTGTTGATTCTAGAATACAACTTTTTTTCTTCAGGATAGATTTTCAACATTTTGAAATAATGACATAAAAGAGAAAATATCATGATTCCGACAAACCTTACATTTTCAAAAGAAAAGTGAAAACAAAAATTTTTACAAATAAAATAAAATTAAAACAATGGAAAAAAAAACAAAACAAAAATTTAAAATAACAATAAAAATTAAATAAAAGTATATATTAGAAAAAAACATAAAATAAAAAAAATGAAACATTAAAATGTAAAAAAAAAAAAGAGTTAACCTTTAAAAGATAAAAACACTATCTATATATATATATATATATATATATATATATATATATATATATATATATAAACATTTTCAAAAAAAATAATTAACAGAAAAAAAATCAAGTAAAGAAAAAAAAATACTTTATTGAATAGTTAAAAAAAAAAAAAATCAATAAAATATATATTAAAAAAACACATTTAAAAAAAAAATAATAAAATTTTAAATTTTAAAATATAAAAATTAAATAATAATAATAATAAACAAAAAAACAAAAAAATAGAAAACATTAAAAAAAAAACGAATTATCAAAAATATTTAAATCAATAAGAAAAAAAATTAAAATAAAACACACACACACATATATATATATATACATAAATTCAAAATAACAAACAAAGGCTATTAAAAAAGAAAAAACTAATGAGAACTAATTAAAATTGATTAAAAAAAATAATTATAATTAAAAAAAATAAAAAAATATACAAATTCGGTCCCTTAGGCCACCGACGGGCTCAAGCTGATTCTCAGAATCGGTTGGAGGCCCAAGTCGATTCTCATAATCGGTTTTGAGCCCGTTGGTGGCCTAAGGGGGAGCCTTCCATGGGTGGGTGGAGCTGCAGCAGCTCCGCCCGCCCATGACAGGTGGCCCATAGGGCCACCAACGACTCAAATCTGATTTTGAGAATCAGATCGGCTTCTCAAAATCAGATTTGAGTTGTTGGTGGTGAGAGGGACCACCTACCATGGGTGGGCAGAGCTGTAGCAGCTCCACTTGCCCTCATCAGGAAGCCACCAATGGCTCAAATCCGATTATGAGAATCAGATCTAATTCTCAGAATTGGATTTCAAACATTGGTGGCTCGAGAGGTCACATGCCGTGGGCAGGCGGAGCTGCTGCGACTCTGCCCAGCTACGGTAGGAAACCTGTCAGGCCACCAATGGCTCAAATCAGATTCTAAGAATTAGATCTGATTCTTAGAATCAGATTTCAGCCCAGCTCCACCCGCCCCCTGCAGGCGTCCACCAACGGCTCAAATCCGATTATGAGAATCAGATAAGCTCTGCTGGCCTAAGGAAGGTGGCCACCAATGGCTCAAATCCGATTTTGAGAATCGGATCCGATTCTCAGAATTAGATTTCAACTGTTGGTGGCCCGAGGGGCTGCTTGCCATGGGCGGGCGGAGCTGTTGTAGCTCCCCCTCCCATGACAAGTGACCACCAATGGCTCAAATCCGATTCCACTACAAGGAAAACACCCTCTAGCGGAGGTTATAAAGGAGGTTTTTAGTGTTATAAAATTGGCCAAAATTGTCAAAAAAACATTTGCTACAACATCCGTTTATGGTTACGGAGGTTTTGGTGGAGCTTTTAATGTAAATTCAACACAACTAAAAAAAATAGGTGGCCGGAGGTTATTATGGATGTTTTTTCATCGGTGCGCTATTTTGGATTTAACGCACCGGTGCATACATGAAGACGATGCCCCGAGGCTCTCTCAGTCGAACAAATGCACTGCCGCATTTAGGTGTAAAACCGCACCTGGTGTAGTGTTGGTCATACAACGCACAGGGTTGTTCTAATTAGTCTTGGGATTTGTGCGTTGCCCATAGATTGTATCAACGCACCGGTGCGTATACCTTTATGATGCACCGATGCGTCGTATCACAGAAAGGCACCGAGATTTATAATTGGTATCGGTATTCATGCCGTGCCCATTGATCGTAAAAATGCACTGGTGCTTATAGATACATAAATGTGCCGGTACCCGGTATCACACAAACACACCGATATTTATAATCGGTATCAGTATTTGTGTGGTACCCATAGATCGTACAACGACACTGGTGTGTATAGACACATAAATGCACCGGTCGACAGTTACTGACACGCACTGGTTTTCATTTTGTTTTTTTTAGAAACATCGACCTGTGATAGTCCAATTATTGTGATTGTTTTAAATTCATTATTCATCAAAGTTCGACACATCTTATAACAATATTCATATGAATTAAATTTATATTAGTGCATTTGGAATGTCATTTTGGATTAATTTGTTATATCATATCAAAATTATTGTGATTGTTTTAAATTCATTATTCATCAAAGTTCGACACATCTTATAACAATATTCATATGAATTAAATTTATATTAGTGCATTTGAGAACGACAAAGGAGAATGCAATAGCGACAATGGAGAACGCAATAGAATAACTTAAACATATTTTATGATTATACATATATATATATATATATATATATATATATATAAGACAACCTTTATCATACAAAATGGGATAGTTATTCATATCCCTTTGTCTTTCAATTGGGACACTATGTCCATTACATTAAACAAAATGTTTGATTTCACAGACATATTTCAAAAAATAAAACGCCTTGCTTTGATATCCAAACATATTGATCATCATTTTTCACTTGAACTGTTGTCACTGCTAGAGCTACTTCCATGACTTGGCTTATTTTCAGGAATGTTTTCTTCACGGCGTTGATTGTTTTCTTCTTCTTCACCTTCCATCTACAAACATAAAAATAAACTGAAATGAGTGTATATACATTGGTGAGAATAATGAAAATTTCAATATCAAACAATATACATCAATGTAAATCGAAAAAAAAATGACGTACCATAGAAACAATTGACTCATAAACTATACACATTCTTTCAAACCCATGTACCATGCCATGTTTCAAAATTTCATCTGTTGGCGCAGTTCCATACTTTGTTTCCTGCAAGTTTTATACCCCATAGCAAATCATATATTTAATATAAAAGAATTTTTTGTTCTATTAATTATAGACGGAGCTAAGTAAAACAAGATCGATAGATGCTTACAAATTCGATAATTAAATTCTGATATGCCAACATATACTCGCAACCCATATTTAACCAAATTTCAATCAATTCGTCTGATGGTTCTTCTTTGTATGTTAGCACCTGTTTGAAGACATGCAATGATGAATTTTGTAAAACAACTTAAAAAATAAAAAAATGAAATTTAGTTAAGTTGTTATAAGGAAGTAACAATTACTCACAAACTTAGAGATCAACCCTTTTCTTCCTTGTCATCCTGTTTTATGTGCTGAATGGGTTCCATTTTCTTTTCTTTTCTGCAAGAAAATTCTTGAAAATTAATATTTAATGCTAAATTTCTTATTTATTGTACCTAATGATCGAAAAATTTAATGATTACATATTACATTTGAATCACGTTGTTGTTGAGATGGCTGCTCTTGCGATGCAATTTGTCCATTTCTTTGACCATCTCCTTGTACACCTTTTTGGACATTCCTACTGATATATTTCTGATATCAGCTCGTTCATCTTTTGAGATTTTCATAATCTTCCTGAAAATGTAACATGACAATAAAATATTTAATTTTTATATTGATATATGAAAAGTAAATATAACAAAAGTGATATTTATAAATAATTCTAGACAAACATTTAAAGAAATATTACTTTTTCATTCCTTCTTTTTTTTTGTACGTTTTTGCTATTAAAAGTTTGACATGTCTCATTGACCAATTCTCTGGAAACTCTTCCTGTAGTTTAGATAAAATTTAGTTCTTGGAATCATTGGATTGATTTTTGTATTGTAAGTGGAAAGAACTTCTATACATTCGTTCCATTAGATCCCTCAAACTTTTGTAAAAATTTTTCCCCCTTTCATTAACTTCCAGCACCACTCCAGATGACCTAAGGAGCAATTCATTTTCATTTGCATGTTCTATTTTTTTCTTTTCTTAGAACAACATTCCTTTCTAAGATTTTGGTCCCTGTAGAACATTAAATAGATGTGAATTAGTAGACTATTTAACACATGTTATCTAATAATTTTAAACATATTATTAATGATAATTAAAAAAAGAAACTCATATTGGATCGATAGTATTTTTTCATTCACCTGATTCATCCTTTTGCAAATTTTCCATTAAACTTTTATGCTCTTTTGGTCCTAGATCAGAAATAATCATATCGAGCTTCGTCATTTTGTGGCTTTGCATGATACACAGTAAACAATACACACTAGTTAAACTTACATATAGTTCAAAAATAATATTTTTTATAAAGGATTTACAAAGAACTTGCCTTTTTTGCTTCTCTTGATGTGTTAACAGTATTTTTGCTACTTGATCTCTTGCCAGTCATTTCTTTATCAATCTGAAACCTGTATCATATCATTCATTAATATATTTATAAATAAATTCTCAACTTTTCAGGTAGAAAATAAATCTCAAGGCACCGGTGTGCCTTTCATGCGGTATGCACCGCAGCCGGTGCATGGGGATATTAAAAGCGCACCGCAAAACAGTATAATAGACTATACGGTGCATTGGGTATTATAAACACACCGCAAAAATGGTGTAATACACTGTACGGTGTTATCCTCGTTAAATAGAGCACCGGTGCTCTATTTTCAGATATGGCGCACGGATTTAGAAAAATGTTTTCAATTTTTTTAGTACACAGTACTTGCATGGTGCACTGTATAATAGAGCACACCGGTGTGGTAGCGTACGCAAGGCGCACCGATAAAGAAAAACCCTATATCAAATCTTTCGGTGAAAATCACATTCGAGAAATTTGTGTCGACGTGATTCGAACCGGCCAATGTGGTTCATCATCAGAACAAGATGAGAAATTTGATTAAGGACTCAGCTTAAATAGATAATAAATCTTCAATTAGCCGTTGTATAATAACGACTAGTTTGACTATAAAAAATATAAAAATAAGAAATAACAGTCATATAATAATAATAATTATTATTTAGTTTAATTTCTTATATTCAAAACTTAAAAAAAAAAGTTAAAAAATAAATAAATAAATAAAAAATAAAAATAAAATATAAATATAAAATAAAATAAATAAATAAAAATAAAATAAATAAAAATAAATAAAAATAAAAAAATCATAGTAAAAAAAAAATATAAATAAATAAAAATATGAATATAAATACAAATTTTAAATACAAATAATAATAATAATAATAAAATAAATATATTGAAAATAGATAAATATATATTATTTGAATGTAATTCAATATATCATTTGAAACTAAATTTTAATTTTTATTTATTTATTTAATTTCATTTATTTATTTATTTTTGATAAATTAATTCATTAATTAATTAAATATAAATAAATAAAAATGAAATTAAAAATAAATAATAAAAATAAAAATGTTAAATAAATAAATAATAAGTAATTAAAGAATAAATGAATAAATAGATAAATAACAATAATAAGGAACCAAAAACGAAAAAAGGAAAACGGGATGAGAGGAGAGGAAAAGACGGCTCGAGGAAAAATAGAAGGGAAGAAACCTAATAACTACGAATGAAGGGCAAGGATCCAGCATCTGCTCACACTTCACCCATCATCTTTGTTAAGGTTGACTGGCTTCTTTTCGATTTCAAGAGCCTCCCTAAACTTTCGGTGGTGGAAGTGGTCCACCCTCGCAATAACCTCAACATTTTTAATGGAAATGTGATGCTTTGTCTTTTCAGCATGCTCTACTAAGGCAGAGGAGCGAGATCTATTATGCTTTAGGTCAGCGACATTTTCATGAATTCTTTGACTGATGGATCGACCAGTTTCACGAATGTAAGGTGCCCCATAAGAGCACGAGATCAAGTAAACACCCTTATCCTCCTTAGGGAAAATTGGGTCCTTAACAGATCTAAGCGAACTTTGAATAGTGCGGAGTAGCTTGAAGGTTGAAGAAACATTATGTCTCCTTAGGATCCTAGCGATCTTATCAGTCATTCCTTGGATAAAAGGCAGGTGAACTCTAGATGACCTATCACAATTATCAATTTTAACCTTAGTACCTTTTTCATATTTTTGGAAAGCTCTAAGACATTGAACCTTGCTATAACCATTTCTAAGGAAAACATTAAGGAGATGAGATTTCTCACCTTCAATGTGGTGCTCATCAACAATTCTAAAGGCACGAGTGGCTAAGGTAGTGAGAACTCCTAACTTCTGAGCAGGGAAATGATGAGAGCGCGCATGTAAATACTACTTAGTGTGCGTCTTCTTTCTAAAGACTTGATGAAAGAAAGAGCCTTATTAATTCCTAGTAATAAGGACATCAAGAAAGGGAAGGCTACCATCCACGTCGAATTCCATGGTAAACTTAATGGAGTCAGACTAATCATTGAGATGACAGAAGGAAAGGTCTAATTTCTCTTTTCCATTTGGCCACACCACACAGGTGTCATCCACAAACCGTTTCCAAAGCTTAGGTTGAAAAAAATGGAGGAGGAGAGGGCTCTAGATTCAAATTATTCCATGAAAAGATTAGCCACTACCGGGGATAGGGGGAACTTATGGCCACACCACAAGTTTGTTCAAAGAATTCACCCTCAAAACTGAAGAAGGTCGAGGTAAGACACATCTCAACTAGATGAGAAGTATCAAGATCTGTGATCCAAGAAATGACATCAATAGCTTCCCTAATGGGGATGCAAGTGTATAATGAGACAACATAAAAACTAACAAACCTGTCATCAGGGCCCAATATGATGCCTTTCAATTCATTAATAAAAGAGGATGAGTCTTTGACAAAGGATTCGGTATGCCCCACAAGAGGCTTTTAATTCTTGGATCGTATTCCCTAAGGTTTGCATTAGTGGTATCAGAGTGGGTTAAGAATCCATGGAAATTGAGGTTTTATAAAGGTTTCTAGGGTGGATTCGTCAGCTTCCTACCATAAATTATTTGGATTTACAACATTTTTGAAACTTCTCACCTAACCCACAAAATGATAAGGATGAGCACCCATTGAGCTCGTGTGGTGCTAGTTTCCTTTTCGTTAGTCATTTCCCCTTTCTTATTTTATTTTATTAATCGCATTGTGCACAAATAGGTATGTGACCTGTATGATTGAGTCCTCCAATCCAGGTATGTTGAATATCTAACATATCTACTAGCTCGTGCCATGCCTAGGGAAATTGTGTTTGGGTTTCCACTTCCCATTTGATGGCATTATGGTTTTTCAAGATCGATCTGGGGTTATTATGTCATTGGCGTTGCAATTTTGTTTCAAATCAGGCATGGAGATGGATAGGAGACACACAGGGTAGTCTGATGCACAAATGCTAGGATCGTTGTAGCTCCATTGCAGTTTGTTGCTTATCAACGTTGCCATCGTATTGGCCAAAACACTTGGGATTTTCGCAACAAATTTGGTTAATTATGATACTCATAACATAACACCATGGGGATGATGTATTTCTCTGGGTTTAATTGTTGTTCCTGCACTTTTGACAATAATTTGAGGGATATTTATTCCTAATACTCCCAATAGTTTGATAGAATGTGGTTGTGATATCTTGGAGAAGACCAGGGGCACCAAGAATTACTTCAGGAATGAAGTTGGTAGTGTTTAGTAACATTTTTATCTTCTTCTTTTTTGCTAATTTTTTTTCCAAACATAGCAAGTACTTCACATGAGGCACCCTATTACAATGCTTTTTCCTATACACAATGTCTTCCTTATCTTGCTATGCCTCTTTACGATGGAGGGGATTTTAGAAATCTAGGTTTCGATAATCAAACCAATCATACTATAATGGTTTTGGTGGCCTAAGCATAACACTACATATCTAGATTCAGGATGATGGTATCAAATACATTATGGCATCAAATCGACAAGAGATATTTCATTCGCCTCTTCAAACTTTGGAAAATCTTTACAGCTACATCCTCACAGATCCATCTATCCTTTTGCAAGGAGAGGCCTACTATTTATAGTATTTTTGGTGTCTTATTGAGTTACATCATACAATACCATGGGTGGATACCGCTTTACATTTAAATCATTTATGGAGAGCTTGTTTTTATAGATATTTCTAGGAATTGATCACATTGAATCGAGACATCCTTTTTACCATGTCTAGTCATTTGATCCTTATTCTCTTTGAGTGATCAACTTTGACATGGTTTAAGCTTATCCATGCAAGTTATTTCTCTATTTCTCCATCATAGTGTAACTAGTGCAATGGTAGCTCTTTGTTGTTTGATTCTAGACTACACAATGTTGTTTGGCCTAGTGCTGTAGGAATATAATGCTAGGGGAGCATTGAAGGCATGAATTTTAGGTTTTTGGTGCTTTCCATAGACCAATATCAACATCTTGACTTTCAAGGCATTGCTCCCTTCTAGTAGACCCAATAGGGTGCCTTTTTAAGATATAACACAAAACACCTTTTTTAATTATTCTTCACATGAATTAATCTCATGCATGTGAAGTGGCCCTTTCATGTTTTATAAGAGTCTATATATTTAATATCATACAAGGGGATCTTCCCAAATAATATAAGCAATTTTAGTTAAAAAATATTTAAAACTTTTATCATACTCACAATTTGACTCCCTTGGATTCTCTTTGATTTCCTTAAGATTTTGGGTTTTAATAAGTTTTATGTCTTGGGCCTCAAAAAATGAGTGGAAACTACTTTTATTTTAGCCTTTGTTCTTGTTTAATTTTCTATAAAGTTCATGAACCATGTTAATTATCTTTTCCTTGGGTATCCTACAAATTGAGCCATATACTTATCCTCATTTTTTAGATCATTGGCATTCCATTTATTTTTTCCCTACAAACCAATGCACTTTTATTTTTTCATCACCCTCTGTAACAGCCCTACTGAAAATTCCATGTAATAAAAGTTAAAAATAATAACCATGGCTGATCGGACACTTATTCCAAGTTGAATGTTGGGCAAAACATACAAGTGGGTGTTCATTTTGGTTAATATGGCTAAGGAAATTGGAAAAGGCAACGACTTTGGATTTGAAAAGGCATGAGGCAATAATTGGCATTTTATTTATGAAAATAATGGAAAATGGGAGACAAGGAAGATGAAACATCAGACGTAGCATGTGAGGAGGAAAATGAAGGAAAATAATGGAAAATGAAGAAAATAGAGATCTCATTGATAAAAAGTCTTTTGAGGATTAGTTGGCAAGATTTTGCTCACATTTATGGCTCTCATTTTATTCTCTCTCTCTCTCTCTCTCTCTCTCTCTCTCTCTTTCTCTCTCTCACTCTTGGACACTTGGAGTTTCTTGGAGAATTTTTCCATTAGACCAAGAAAAGCAAGAAAGCAAGAAGAAGGACGATGCAAAGAAGGAGGAGAAGGAATCAAGCAACTACAACAGGATTCTTGACATGTATTGATTTGCATGTGTGTTTCTCTTTCTATATCTGACATGCATGGAATTGCATGGGGTTCGTTTATGTCTTGGGATGGGCTTTTTCTAGGCGTGAAAATATTTTTAGCCTAGCCTTTCGATTTTCGGATAGCCATGGTGTTGTGGGTTTTTCATGTTTTGGTTTAGCTGGATTTTTGGATGGATTCGAAGTTGAGTGAGGTGGATCTTCGAATGATATGACACAAAGTCGGCTTATGTCTTTCCTTGATTTAGGTCCTAGTGATTTAGGTTTGGATTACAGTAAATCTTGAGAGGTGGTTTTTTCTCCATCAGGCCTATGAATCTCGAGTTTCAAATATATGGTAAAGCCTGGAGAGTATGTCTTGGTTTAGGGCCTAGTGACCCCTCATTTAGATTGTGGGTTGCGGTAAGGCCTGAGAAACTAGGAGACATGAAAATTCCTCACAGTTTAGGTGGAGATAATCCAGTGAGATTCATGCTTTTGTTGACCTAGTGATCAGGTGTAGATCACGGTAAAGCCGGTTAATGACATGTTTATTGTGTTGGCCTATTGATGAGGCTGAGGTGGTTTAGACTTGGGATGCCCTAGTTGGTTCTTTCAATTTGAGTGCCACATTCATGCTTAGAATATGGCATGGGGGTGATTGGTTCAAGAGATATTTGGCTCATTCAATATATGGTCAGGTGGAACATGGTAGTCCCATCTTTGGTTGGTTTTTACAATCATTAATGAGAAGTTCGTTCATTTGGTATTTGATGGATAATTGCAGTAGCTATTATGTGGATTATATTGTTGTTGTATCCATTGTAATCCTGTTCTTGTTATGCTAGTTATGAGCATGTATTTTAACAGTGATATATGGCTTTCCTCATGTTTTTACTTGTAAATGAATGCACACTGTATATATGGTCAAATAGATTTTATTGTAGCTTATGATGTAGGGGAGAAATTATTCTTAACGGTTCTTAGATAAGTATGAGACCCATTTTCTCTATTAGGTTGTGTATACATGTAGCTTTCATGTTTGTGACATGTTTAATGAAATTCCTGTCATGGCTAGTAGGGGTCCAATTTAGTCCTGATGTATATTTTTGTAAATTCATCACTGTTTTGCATTTTAATTCATCTCTGAACATGCCAAGAAGTTCTTGGCAGAGCACTAGGTTCTGGGCTTGAAAAAGTGGCTCAAATCCCAGGGATGTTGGCTTGTAGGCTTGTGCATGCGTTCAAAGACCCATAGATGCTGGCTTGCAGGATTTTGCATATGTCCAGAGGCCCAAAAGAAAATTAGGTCAGTGGAACCCAGGGGTAGGTTTCCTAAATGGTTGGGTTAGCTCATAGGGGAGTTATTGTTGATGTAAAAGGTTTGTGTGAAGAGATTCCATCAATTCCACTTCCTTAAGGTCACCTAGGAGGTTGAATCTCACCATAGTAGCCCCTCATCACATATTTACATTGGCTGGCCAATTGCTTGGGTAGATGTGGGAAGGGGGCATTTTTGGGCCTCTAATTGGCCTCCAATTTGTCATGATTTTGCTAATCAAACCATCCATTTTTGCATTATTCCACTCACCCATTGTCATCATTATTTACCATATTTCCTCATAAATGAACCAAATTTTCGCATACATGTTTACATAGTTTATTATTATTATTTCCATTATTTTTAATGAATTAAGAATATTTTTGCATGGTTTTACTAACGACAGTTTGACAAGTTCTAGATTCTACAACTCAGCCAACATTCCATAGCCATCTCCATGGTTAAGGTAGTAGCACCACTCTAAAATGAAATCCGACACTTGGACATGGTTTCGAGAAGATCTAATATGGATTGTGAGTGATCAAATTCCACCCAGCTCACAGATGTGGACCTCCAAGTAAAGATCAAGGGAAAATCATAGCAGTTTTGACCAATCAACTTCAAATGCATATTCTGAGCAAAAAAAAGCGAATTAGGAAAAATAAAAACATGGGTTTTGTTAGGCACTAGCCCAATTAAGTTTTTCATGAGAATTTTTTCCAAATTCATCTCCGTTTGGGAGATATTTTAGGTTTTTTGAACCCCTATTTTTCAAGTTGTGTGAAAAAATAGTGCCAACTTGTCAAATAACAAAAAATAAATGAGGAGAACTAGAAGCATGTGCTAGAAACTAAGGATAATCATCAAGTGAGCCTGATCATATCAAGGAAGCATGGATCTTCATGAATTTGTTTATAACTTCCCCTCTTCAGTGGCAAGTCGATAACCAAAGAACAAGGCTTATTTTGAATCAATAATAAATCTGTCAACTAGGAGTAGCTATTATCTCGGATCTAAGTCTGATATTTTGAAGCCTTTGAAACATTATAAATAGGACTGAGATTACAAGATAACAGAGGTTCAATTATTGTAATATTTCTACATAGGTGAAACTCTGTTTTGTTAATGCAAGGAGAAGGCAAAGTTCAGTTGATGCGTAGTTAGTCTTCCATAATTCTTCAAGCTGTTCTGTTGCAGTGGGCCCCTGCACAGAAAAGGTTTTAATTTCTTTTTCTTTCTAGTTTTATTTCTCGTTATAGAATAGATTAAATTATAAGTTTTCATTAGTTAGATATTTTCTATCTTTTGTATTAGTTTAAATGATTTAATACTTCAATTTTCCTGAATTGTGTTGATGCCATAACCGTGTTAACAATTAAACGAATTTCCATTTTGCATTTGTTTACACAATGAGCATACAATTAAAAAATTAAATACGCATTTTACTTTTGTGCTGTAGCTTTAATATTATGTTTTCTTTCCTTAGATTAATTAGTTTTTTTTTTTGATTCTCCTTAGCATAATCAATAGATTTAATTTCGTAGGCTTTAGTTCTTTCGTTTTTCATAAGATGAATGCTTTGTTTTATTGTTAAATAGACTTAGAATTACACTCTGTTTTTTCATTAAATAGATGATTTCATTTGATAGATAAAATGAAATGTTGATTTTGATAGATTTAGACATAGTTTAGATTACTGCTTTTCATACATGTTTTAGAGATAAATGCATCATAGTTGTCGGCATAGTAAATAATTCAAGTTGATTTCTTCTTATGCAATTTAGATTTATTATTTAACATTTCATTTTCTTCCTTCTTATAAATTTTATCTTTCAGTTATTAAAATGATTTCTTTAGAATAGTTTGTAGATAAATTTCATTTCTTAAATTAGTTTGAACATTTCCTTTTCTTCCTTCTTAAATTTAATCTTTCAAGCATTAAGATTTTCATTCAAAGTTTCTTTTATTTCTAATTTCCTAGTTGTTTCATCTAGCAATAGAATTCTCAAGTTTTAAATATTTTAGTTTAGAGTTATTTTCATACTTCAGTTCTTAGTGTCTCAAAACATTTAAAAACAATCAAAGATAAAATACAAAACTCCAAAAACATCATATAAAACCAATACAACGAATCAAGAAAAGGCTTCTAGCATATATAGTGCACCACACTTCACAATATTACTAATTAATTTATGTAATAAATTTAAGACAATTAAATTGACCAAACATTTTGGCGTTGTTGCTGGGGAAGTGTAAATAGGAGCCTTTTTATTTCTTTAAAAAAAATAAAATAAAAAAACTTCAATCACCTACCACACCCACTATATCACGTGGTGCAGTAAGAGCCACACATCCACATCATGAATTCATATTTTTGCAGGTAGAAGAAGAGGTGACAAAGGAGGTTGAAGAGATGGATGGAGATGATGACAATGAGGAAGGTCCTTTTGGATTTCCCATTCAACAAACTGATATCAACGTTCAAATGAAGAACATTCATCCATCTGTACTTCCTAACTTCGAAGGTAAGAGATCAGAAGACCTAGAAACCTTTCTTTTTGAATTTGAAATAATTTTTAGATCTTATGGCTACTCATTGCACATTCAAAAATTGAATTTGTTTCCAGCAACATTGAAGGATAGAGCTCCTAGATGGTTCATGACTTTAGGAACAAATTCTATAAGGACATGGGATGATATGAAAAGAGTATTTTTGGAAAAATATAAAGAATATTTCATGCAACATGAACTTAGAAATAAAGTCTTTAAGATGAACAAAAAAGAGGATGAAAGCCTAGAAGATTTAGTGGAGATATTTACTTATAATATCAAAAGATCTAAATTGCATAATTTAGGATCAGACGCATTAAAAACTCTCCTACTAAATGCTATAAAGGATGAATGGATTGATCTTCTTTATCTGGTGGGAAAAGGAGATGTCTATCAATTGTCATTTCAAGAGATTTGTGAACTGTGCAAGAACATATCAAGAGGAAAAGCAAAGTATGTAAGATCCCTCAAGATCCATTTATGGCAAGAGTAAGTAAGTCGGCATTAGCATTGGTAAGTCAAGATGAACCTAACAATTTGCTAAACATTCTTGGTAATTTAAATGAACAAACTGACATGCTAAGAATGCAAAACAAGCAAAAACTTGCCTCATTTATATTTTTCCCTAAATGTAGAAAGAAACATTTTTTGCATGAATGCCCACTTGATAACATTAAAATTTGAAAAATTTGTGCAGGATCACATACTACTGAAGATTTCCCATCATTACCAGGGTTGAAGGCAGTTTACCAGAAGGATAATGGAGCACAAGAGAAACTTTTTTATGTAGCTCCAAGAGGACTATGGCATCCTCAACAACCCAATATGATGCAATACCCTTATGCATAGTTTCAAGGTTATGCACAACAATCTCAAGGTAATTGGAAAACACCCTTGCCTTGGCAACCTTGGGCATCTTAATTATCAACATCAAAACCAATCTTGGAAACCTTGGCCATCTCAATCCCAACCTCAAAACCAATCTTGGCAACAAATTTGGCAAAGGCCCTACAAAGGAAATCCAACATATCCTCAATCTTTCCCTCTCTATCCTCAATACCATCATCAATTTTATCCATACCATTCACCACCACCACAACATCAATATCACCCTCATTTAACCTCAATTCAGCCTTTCCCATCATCATCCACAGAAGCACCCAAAATATCCATTCCCACTCCACTACCTGCACAACCATTTCATATCCCCAACAACAAAAACCTCAATCAACTTACAATTTTGAGGTATTGCAAAATGATTCACCAGTTATCATTGAAGAACAATAACTAGAAGAATAAGTTTCAGTTAAGGTCCAAGAATCATGGATGCCTGTCGATAAAGAGAATTTGTTGGAATTGGAGATTGAAAATTTTCATGCATGCTTATCACCAGATCCTTTGAATGGATATCACATATTTGAGGACCTGAACTGCATGATAGAGGAAAGCCAAGGAAGACAAGATTACATTGAATATTGGTTCAAGTCAGTCATCGGATCCTAATTCTCAATTCTTCAATATCTTCTGACATCATCTAAATCAAGACAGTTGGTATCTCATATACTGGTACATATCAAAGAGTATTTTTCAAACCTGCATATGATTTTATCTATCAATTTTTTACAGATATGGTTCCATTGGAAGTATTCATATACTGGAACAAGATTTTATTTTTCAAGTAGAGTAGGACATATATAAGAAAAAAATTAAAGATAAAAATAAATCCTATTATGAAAACTAGCTGGCTGGCACAATTGGACATGAGCTTTGCTTGAAAACCAGGAAACTGGTGAACAAAGTTCACAATAAGTTCTGCAATTTCATGATGCTTTTAATCTCTTAGTATGGTTCTTCAAATCATATTTGGTTCTATGCTCGAGTTGGTTGATGTGGGATTCCTTAAGGCCCACCTTCCAACATATATTGTCCCATCGACCTCAACACCTTATATGGGATCAAGATCAAATATTATTTGGAGTGCCTTGGAACTTGCATACATCAATGGCAAGCCTCCTCATTGATAACAATGGGAATGCAACAATGTCTCTTGATTGTCGAATCTTGCAGGCGACTCGACTTCGACATATTCATTCATCCCTATCATGATACACTTAGATACCTTGACACTCATTTACATTATCGGTGAGTTGTCTCGCATTGGTTAACGATTTTCATCATTGATCGATAATCCAATGATTTCTTCTCATGCTCGACTTCAACACACTCATTCGCATGGTAAGAATTGTACCATGAATATTGGCTTCGATGAAGACTAATGGTTTTATGGAATCAACAAAAACTTGCAGCAGTGCATTTTATTGGTTTCTTGTAGCAGCATGTTCATCTTTTTGTCATTCAACAACGGCATGATGGCACCATTACAACATTTTTTTCATTCATTTCATTTTCAAGAAAAATATCAAATTCAGGCCTATTTCAGTCAACATGCATTATGTTTCATGGTTTCTACTTCAGCAGGCAGTACACAATTCAAATTAGCAGTTCAAACTCGAAGAAAACAATTTTATGCAAATATTGACATTTTTTGCAACAGCTGCAGAAAGTTGCAGTTTTTGAGCTATTGCTATAGCAACTTGTTTTTGTTGTTGCAACATTTTCCAGAGACAGTTTTGACACAAATATTGCAAGATATTGGAGCAAAAATAAAAAATTTCGAGCTTCTGGGTTTTCTCAGAATATGATAAATTGAGTAAGACGCAGACATAATTAAAAAAAAAAACAATTTTGAAGGGCATTTCAAGTGGGTTTCTAAGGCAGATTTTCATTTTCTACCATTATGGATAGATTAGGGCAGATTTTGATATTTTTGCACAGCAGTGCCTTTTCTTCATCAAAATGAAATTCTGAAAGCAAGTGGCAGTAGAAAAGGTAAAAATTCACATATTCCATTTTGAATCACTCAATTTGACCTTAAAATGAGTTCTTGGCATATTTTTTTGTTGCAACATTGGGTAGTGTGAAGGGTGAAATAGAGTAGAAATTGATTTGATCATAACTTTCAAACCATGCGTCCATTGGTCTTGAAATGTTTATGGTAAATGCATTGAGGTAGGGTAAATGAACTCAAAAAATTTCAGAAAATTCCAGTGTTTATTTTTCAAGAAATTTGCCACTTCCACCTACAACCATTTCTCATTTTTCATGAGATCCGTGCAACCATTGGCTGAGATGTTTTGTGGGAAGATGCATAATATTAATGGTAACAACCTCAGAAAATTTCAGGAGAATCTGATGTACCATTTGAGAGAAATTGGAAAAACAGGTCTCCTACATGAAAATGGTACATTTCGTGGAGCAAGGTCAAAGCGATGGAGCAGCATACCTAAGCCAAATCAATGCCTAAAACTCCTACTTCAGCATTTCAAGTTCTTCAAAAGATAAACTTGAGGTAAAACTAACCTTAAACTTTTTAACTTGTTAAAATTTTTGGAAATTGTAATAAGAAAGCTATTGTAAAACATGTGATCTATGTATTTCGCCTTATCACATTCACATTATTCAAACCATTCTTTCTTATCCTTCATCCCTATTCTACTATTTTCAGCACTTATACCATATTGGATGCTCTACCAACTTTGTTATAGTCGAACCCCATCCCATGATTGTATAATATTTTCCTTCAAAAGGTCTTATGTTTTCCCTAGTAATAATGTTGTCTCCCACCATTCTCATGATTAAATTTTTCTTCTTGCTGCAATACAAATTGATTCATCTTCAGATTTTAATGAAAGCCAAGAAGTGATGTTTACAAAGCCACAAAAATAAAAGGGGTTGAAACAAGGCTTTATTCACACTCTTGAATTTAAAATGGAAAGTCTACTTGCATGAAGATTATTTATTAGTTGGTGAGATTTTGAAGAAGTTGTTTGACAACATTGTTGAAGCAAGATTGGTTGTTATAAAAAATGCTTCTATGCATGATGATAAGAAGGCAAGCATGTGCTACTTTCTGCTACTTTGCAGAGGCTCAAAAAATAATGAAAACGTACTTGGATGTACTACTTTGTGGGCACCCTTGGCATTTACAAAAGTTGTATATGATAATGTGAAAAGGGCTAATAAGTAATGCATGGACGTTTATTAGAGAAGAAAAAAATCAGCAGGCATCGCTTCTACCTTTATAGCATCCATGAGCTTCCTAGTATGTGAAGAATTCAAGTTCTTTGACTTTCAAGGGAGGGATGAGTAGCTCTTATTTCTTATTCTAGTGACACAACAAACAAGTATCGAAACAAAGAGTTGTGCTATCAGATGTGTAATTTTGGAGAATGAATTCATTAGTTCACTGAACCAAAGAGAAAAAAAATCTTACCAAGATAGATGATTTGAACCAATCCTTTGAAACTTTGGTTAAAGATTTAGCTAAAATGACAGAACAAAGGAACACAAGGAACCGGTGGACTATGAAAATTTTCAAAGCTTTGTTTTCATGAGGGCATGCAAAAACTCAAGTGTGGGGGAATGTTGGGCCTCCAATTTGTCATGATTTTGCTAATCAAACCATCCATTAATGCATCATTCCACTCACCCATTGTCATCATTATTTACCATATTTCCTCATAAATGAACCAAATTTCTGCATACATGTTTACATAGTTTATTATTATTATTTCCATTATTTTTAATGAATTAAGAAGAATTTTGCATGGTTTTACTAAAGACAGTTTGACAATTTCTAGATTCTGTAGCTCAGCCAACATTCCATAGCCATCTCCATGGTTAAGGTAGTAGCACCACTCTAAAATGAAATCTGACACTTGGACATGGTTTCTAGAAGATCTAATATGGATTGTGAGTGATCAAATTCCACCCAGCTCGCACATGTGGACCTCAAGGCAAAGATCAAGGGAAAATCGTAGTAGTTTTGACCAATCAACTTCAAATGCATTTTCTGAGCAAACAAAAGCGAATTAGGAAAAACAAAGACATGGGTTTTGTTCGCCACAGGCCCAATTAAGTTTTTTATGAGAAATTTTTCTGAATATCTTCTATGACCTTAGTGAGGTTTGGAACATATCAGATATTGACATATCACAACTATAGAGCAAAACAGACAGAACTAGGAACTGCAAACAGATTTAGCTACTGTGCACAAGATACTACTCATGAGCATATTCAAGATGCAAAATTAAAATGTAAAAGTAGCCAATACATTCATCATAACCAAACGCTTATCACAGAACTCAGGACATCAAACCCAGGTAGAAGTGTATTTCATTATCAATAGCGGAAAGTTACATTACTCCTCAGAGTTCATTACTGAAGGACTAATTACAACATTACAGAACAGAATAGAATATAATCGAACGGAATAGAACAAAAGAGAACAAAGCCCTCCTACGGTTCTCTTCTTTTGCCCTCTACTGCACCAACCTCCTGTCTATGCTAGCTGATTGCCTATTTTTTCCTTTGCTAATGCGACTGTCAGTTTTCCCTCCTTTCCTGCTTTGTTGTTTGCCGCATCTCCCTGATCACTGGGAGTTCTGTTACCTATCCTTTTCACTCCTTCCTGCCATCTATGCTAGCTTCCGCAACTGCTGCGCCACGTGCTCTCCTGCTCTCTGCAACTGCGACAGCTCCCTGTCTACTGTGGTTGTTCTCTGCCACCTATTATACGTGACTCAAAACTGTTTCATTTTCAAAACAAGGGCCCCAACAGGGCCCAACCACATGATATTGACTCGTTCCGAGTCGATCCTTTTCTACTGCCTCGGTCTCCATTGGTCCACCTGCCTCTATGGCTGGCCCTATCTTCTTTATTTCCTCTCCCTGTCCAAACAAGAGCCCCAACTCGGGAACCTTTTCCAATGCTGACGATTTGAGTTTGACGAAGTCGGTAATGGCCTGTTTCCATTCCTTCATGAGCTGGTCTGTCTTTGTGGTGATTTGTTCAACTTCCTTTTCTCCTACAATGACTGGCATCTTGCTGATTACTGCCTTAATTTTTATTTTGGACTCAGTGGCCATTTGTTGTATTGTTTCTACAGTATGCTTTACCATTTGTCTCAGTTCTCGGAGGACCTTCTTGGTGGCAGCCGAATGCTCTTCAATCTTCTGTATTTTGGTCTCCAGTTCCTGTGTTTGATTGTACAACTAGTTAATGCCAATGAGGTCTGTGGCCTTATTTATTTCCTGTGAGACCTGCTACAATTGTGCCAAGATTGGTCGAGCCTTCATAGTTAGTGAGGTTGAACATTCGTGAAAATGTTTCAGAAGGTCGTAAGCTTCTTTCACTGTGGTCCCCAAAGTTTCCTGCATCACAGTTGCCTATTTCTGCTTCTTGGTGACCTTCTCGGCGTATATGATAGCAGGATCTGGTAATGCCAGTCTGGTCACGAGTGCTTCCTTTAGCTCTTGATTCTCCCTGGTGAGATTTGCATAGGTTGTCTTCACGTGGATAGAGCTTTCGACTATAGTGAAAACGGTTATGTCCCCTAGTGTCTTGTCACCCTGAGCTATCACAGTTGGCCAAACATCCTTAAAAACATCCGTCACATTCTCCAGTTGTTCCTGCAGACTTTCCTTTTCTCCCTTCAATTGGACATGCTCTTCAGTAAGCGCACTAATCTGCAATTTTTTCTATTCAAACCTCTGCTGGAGGTCATTGTGGAGTCCTTCAGCCTACTGTGCTGCATGCTGGATGAAATTGTATAGTTTTTCTATGCCCCAGGTCTGCATACTCTCAGTCCCAGACATATCTTGGTTCGACGGCCTCTCTCTAAGTGGTTGACTACTAGCTATTGACCTGGCTGAGTGTTCATGTGGTGACATAGGTTGGTTCTGTTGTGACAATTGATTCCTTGGGTTATTCATGCTTGAGGTTGGCTGAACCTATTGCAGTGTCAATTTTTCTTGCTGAAAAGGGCTTAGCTCCTTGGGCGAAGGCGTTGTATCAGCAGTGAAAGATCCCCCATGAATTAAAAGGTCCTAGAAAGTGCTCTGTCCAACCAGGGGTTGGTTAACCTCGGGTACCAATGTTGTACTCGAGTTAACCTCTACCTCGTTGTCTCCATTTTTTTTGCTTTTTGTCTTGACTGGGTCTGAAATGGTTGCTGACGTGGATGGAGTGAGGGTGGAATGGTCTTTGGAAGTGAATGATGTGTGAGGCGATGAATAGTGAGTGTAAGGTGAAGATGTATGAGTGTGGGCTGGAGATGAAGTTTGAACATTCAAAAATTAGAATGGATTGAACATAGGTAGCTCAGTGGTTACTTGGGGGGCCACCTCTGGCTCCTCTTGAATTGGTGCTCTTGTATCCATAGGCTGTGTTTGATCTTCCTCCGTGAGATCAACCACATGCTTTGGCACCATGACTTTGGCTTTCTTGGCCTTAGGAGTAGCTATAAGTGGTTTAGGTGCCTTTATATGTTTGACTGGAACTACTGTTATTTCTTGGGGTGAATTAAACATTGTGGGTAACAGGGTAGTGAGTATGGGTGCAACTATGGAGGGTGATGCCGAATTTGAGGCCTGAAATTCTGAAAAATTAGGAAACAGGGGAGAAGCACTGGTGAGAGTTTGCATTACCCGATTGAAGCCTTTTACTCTCATGTCCAGCTCCTCTAGTACTTGTGTTAGCCGCAGCAATGACATTTTGTTCAGTGTCTCACCTGGTGTCTCCCCTGGTAATGGTTTTGGATGCATGCCCTCGAATGAGTCGTGATGGACTTCGTTTCTGATTTCTATTCCCACCCCCGGCCAGGAGCAAAATTTAGTGTGGAATGCCTTTTCATCCATGTGAAGCTTCAACGGTCTCATTTAAATTTTTTTTTTGTCCACACAGGTTGGCCTGATGTAGGTCTATTTGTGAGTGACCTCGAACCATATTTTAGATGAATAACTGTCCAGCAAACTCCTCGGGACCCTTTGTTTCCTTTAATACACCATCTGCCTGTACCAAAATGTGAACACCTCTTCATTTACCTCTTTTGTGCTGGGGTCTCCCGATATCTTCCAGGGCGTTAACTTCATCGCCAACGGCTGACCACTTGCAAGTTCCACAGGTTGTCTGACTCCCGGGAAAGTCCATTTCTACATTGCGAACACCATGATAAGGTAGTCGTAGATGAACCTAGTGGCTCTTTTGTAGTTATCCTCACATGCCTCGAACAATTCATTCAGTAGCAACGTACACCAATTCAGCTGGGTTCCCTGGAGGAAGTGTTTCACAACGGAAATGGTGTTGAAGGTGCATTTTCCCTTTGTATAGTGTCTCATGGTCTTTCGTGCAATCAGGTAACAGGAAAAATTAACTGTTGGGTTGTTTATGAGGTCTATCTTCGCCCCCTTCCCTCCTCTTTTGGTGTCGTATTTATTGTAATAGTCGCAATCTCCTACCTTCTTTGCTCTTTTGGAGACTCTCTCGAATGCTGTGGAGACATCCCTCCCTTCTGCTAATAACCCGTCAGTCTGTGAATATCTTTTGCATGCATTTTTATCTACCTCCCTAGCCATAGTGACCCGTTCTAGAGTCTGCTTAGCAGGAATTTTGTACACTACATCGTAGCTCCTGTGGTTCTGAACACAGGGAGGTTCCTTAGGTTTATATTTTTTGGCTACTGGATGCCTCTGAACTCTAGAAGTAGCCTTGCTATTTCTTCTCCTCCTTCAGTAGCGTAATTTTCTATATAAACCTGCCTCTTCATCGCCGAAAACTGGTAAGAATCCGTGAAGTCTGTGTCGACCAATGACGCATTGTCATATTTTCCCACCAGCGACTCCATTCTCTGAATTCTCTCGTCGAGCTCGAGCTCGACGACTGCTGGTGCTACCTTGGTCATTTTTTATCTTCTTTGGTATACTTGCAATGCTACCCTTTCTCTTTCTCTGTAAATTCCTGCTATTGGATGCTCTCTCTGGACTTCTTTTGATGAGATTTATCTCACTGTTGTTGTTTCTTGTTTTAACTCAAAATTCTCTGCCATTCTCATGCTTTATTATTTCATGTGGGTTATGTAAGTAATCGGCACGAATGAGGTTGATAATACCCCATAACTAATTAATTTTTCCTACCTCCCCCCGTGGCTATAATCTTGTGATTAGTTACCGCAAAGAGGTGTGTTCTAACATGGCTGACTGTGACTACGGGATTTGGGCAGATGTGATGGGTAATGATTATGGCCTAATATGGAAAATTTATTACGGTATGGATGATACTAATTATGGCAATTTCTTCTCAAATCTAGGTAATCCTACGGAATAACATGGGAATGATTGGTCATGATGATGGAATTATGTTTGACACATTTGGCTCTCTGACATGGATGACACACTAGACACTACCTTCCCCCCGACCACAATCAGTTGCGATGCAGTCTTCGCATCGTAACTGTGAGTTTTTTATGTTATTACATTTTTTGCTTTATTGGGATTCCTATATATTCTCTTCTCGGGTGCGAGAGAGTTATTGAATCTACCTACTCTATTCTACCCTACTAACTCCTCTCGGTTGCGAGAGTTATTGGAAAAGGAAATAATGAAACTTACTCATGATAAGGCTTTAGGCATGTGCCATTCACCCATCCTGGTAATACTTGGTCTTCCAATTGTGCTAACCGAACTGCTCCTCAATCTCAGATTTCAATCACATGGTATAGTCCCAGCAAATGCATTCTGAGTTTACCTGGGAACTTTTGGTACTTGCTGTCATACAGTAAAAAATTTCCTTCGACCGTGAACATTTTATGCTTGATATGATGGTCATGCCAAGATTTTTGTTTGCCTTTTTGGACAGTCTGATGAAACTCTGCTACAAACCTGTCCTCTTCAAGTTCTAGTAGTTCATGTAATCACTCTTTCAATGAGTCTTCCTCTGTTAAATTTAGTGTTGATGTGATTAGCAGGCTGGGTATGACAAATTAGGCTAGTACAACTGCTTCCCTCCCGTACACCAGCTGTAATGGATCTTGGTTGTTTAGTCTTTTGAGAGTTGTCCTATATGCCCACAACGTTGCTAGTATGTGCTCATCCCAGTCATCTCGATCAGCATTGCAAATTTTCGTTAGTCCCTTCTCGAGAATCTTATTAAATTCTTCCACTGTACCATTTTCCTGAGGATGGTATAGACTGCTCTTATGATGTTATACCATGAAATTTTCTAACAGAGATTTGATCGTTGCATTGATAAAGTGTGTACCTTGATCACTGGTTAGACTTCTGGGGCAACCAAATCTACTGATGATATTTTCAAATATGAACCTGGTCGTTGTTTCTGCCATGCAATCCTTCACTGGTACTGCTTCTGCCCACTTGGTAAGATAGTCTATTGTAGTAATGATGTACCTAGCGTGCGAATGTCTTGCGGTAGGTGCTATCAGTCCTATAAAATCAATGGCCCACTTCTCAAATGGCTGAAATTATTTTATAGGGTGAAGTGGTATCTCATCTCTGTGCGATGGATGTCCCATTCTCTGGCAGACATTGCATTTCTTTACAAATGTTTTACTATCAGTGTGTACTGTGGGCCACCATAAGCCTGCTTGCAGTATCTTTCTCGCTATCGGTTTTTCACCGACGTGTCCTCCAACAAACTCCACAATGACACTCCCACAATATATCTTCCCTTTCATGGTCCAGGACACATCTCTGAAAGACTTGGTCTAACCCCATCTTATACAATTGTCCCACTATTAGCTGATACTCTACTGCTCTGAAAACTAGATGTCTTTTCTGAGTTGTTGTATATTCAGTCGGGCATTGTCCTGTTGCAAGATATATTGCTATCTAGTGTAAGTAATCTGTGATGGCTTCTACTCTAAAAATATCAGCGGCTGGCAGTTGATCATCCAGGGACCCTCCATTTTCTCCATTTTACAACCTTGAAAAATGGTCAGGACCCACATTCAGTCTTCCTGGTTTCACTATCACCTCAAAGGTGAACTCCTGAAATAGTAGGAGCCATCTACAGATCCTTCCTTCAAGGCCAATTTGTTAACTAGGTACTTTAAAGATGAATGGTCTATGAAGAATTTAAATGTACCTCCTAATAGGTAGCGGCGAAACTTTTGAAGGGAATACACCATTGCTAAAGCTTCTCGTTATGTTGTGGTGTAGTTCCTTTCATCTCTCGATAACTTCTGGCTTGCAAAATAAACTGGGTGATCAACTCAAGTATCTCCTGGTTGAGCCAGAACCGCTCCCAGTGCAATGTTGGTGGCGTCAATATGGACATGGAATTTCTTGTCCCAATTAGGATGAACTAATATGGGTGCGCTTGCTAATTTTTCTTTGAGTGTATTGAGGGCAGTACTATAGTTGGTTTTCCAAATGAATTGCTCTGATTTTTGCAACATCTTATCAAATGGGGTTGTTATCTTCGCGTAGTTGCAGATGAATCGTCTGTATTAGCTAGTGTGACCTAGTAGTGACCTTAACTGCTTCACGGTTTTTGGTGCCTCTATGTTGATTATAACTGCCACTTTTGCTGGATCTATGAAAACCCCTTGTTTGCAAACAACATGTCCTAGCAATGTCCCAAAGGGTACTGCAAAGATGCACTTCTTAAGGTTTAATGAAATCTGTAGTTGTCTGCATCTATCAAACATTATACTTAACAAAGTTGCATGATTCTTTAATAGGCTGTAAACTATCTAGTCATCCATATAAACCTCCAGGAATTTATGGATATATTCCTGAAATGCTACAATAACAATTCGTGAAAAAATTGCCGGTGCGTTTTTCAACCCGAAGGGCATTACATGATATGCAAATGAGCCCCATTCGGTTGTGAAAGTTGTTTTCTTCTTATATTATTCAGCTATCCTTACTTGATGGTATCCTAAAAATCCATCCATAAATGAATAATCCTGATTCCATGCAACATTGTCGAGCACCTCATCATTGAACAAAGTGGGGAATGGATCATGTATGTATGAATTTTTGAGGCTCCTGTAGTCAACACATACTCGAATATCAGACTTTTCCTTTTTACTTTGTATGACTATAGGACTTACCCACTTTGCTTCTTCCACCGGGAATATCAACCCTACTTTCAACATTTTGTCAATCTATGCCTTGACTTTGTATTTCACTCTTGGATTTAGACTTTATGGTCTGTGCTTCATCGTTCTTGCGCTGGGCTTCAAAATTATACGCATATCCCCCATGTCTCCTTTTATTCCTTTCAGCTTCGCTACTGAGGATGGTAACAAGTCTTCATATTCCTGTAGCAAATTAAATATCTCCTTAGTCATTTCTACATCCTAGTAGTCACCAATTGACACAATTTTGGGCTTTTCCAGTGTTCTGATGTTCAGCTTCTTGGTCTTCAACGGTAGCAGATGAATTCCTTCTGTTGTAGGTTCTTCTTGAATATCCTGCTCCCCTTCTTTTTCTTCAAAATATAGATGTCTAAGATCTTCTAGATCATCATCATTCATTTCACTATTTATCTTTTTTCATGCTACCGTCTATCTGACACTCTGTTTAGGGAGTGGTTGTTCTTCATCCTCCTCAATCTCTAGAAACAAAAGTACCATTTTAATGGCCTGCAACACATGTGTGACTGGTTCTATTTCTCCTTCAAAGGAAAAGCATTGCGTAAACTGGTCTGCAACTGCTCACCAGGTACCAGTTCCTCTTTTCTTCTCTTCAGTTAGGTACCACACCTGTGGAATCGAACCCAGTGAATGTAAAAACTTGTGGTTCTTCCAAGTACCATGCTTTCTTCCATTGATCCTCACAATGTTGTAAATGTTTACTGGGGACAGAATCCGCTTGGTATTTTTCAGTGAATTTTGGTCCTTCCACTTCCTTGAATCTGGCCCTCAATCTTGCTGCAACCCTATCCCATCACGATAGAGAGTTGTGGTGGTTGCTCTACCACCTTGCTGACGTGGATTGTAAAGCCACATCCATGAGTGGGACCCTATGTTCCACTGGTACTTTATCTTATATTTTGGCTATAAAGGTATTTACAACATACATATTTGATAAAGTTGGATATTCTCTTACCTCTGTTTCGATCCAATAGACTCTTCGAATTTTAGCGCATCTTCTTGTATTCGTCTCATATCCCCCCTAATGCTAATCATCCTAGGCTATTTCTGAGCCCAAGTCTGAGCTTTGAACACTTCTCTAGCTTACAGTCCCCCCCGCTATTGGGTTAATATAATCTTTTATTTTCCCTGCTATCATCTGATAAAGATGATCAAGAAGCTGAGCATCCTCTCTGTTGTCGACAGTTTCTATATAACGAGGTCCTTGATATGGGTCAAGTGGCTGAGTGACCCTGAATTCCCCATCTTCAAATATCATTAGTTCCTTTTTCAAATCGATAACTACATAGTTCTCGAAAGCCCAATCTATCCCCAATAATGCTGGGTAGGGATCCTTATCCCCCATGATATCTATCACCTCGAAGTTTGTGTATGTCTTTACCCCCACAACATCGACTTCGAACTCCTCCAGCCTACCTTTGGGCACAATGCAATACTAGTTTTCCATGTGGATTGGTGAATATGTCAGCTTTGGTCTCCCCAATTCTTCCCATGTCTTCCTTGGCAAAATGTTGACATCTGACCCTAGGTCAAGCATTGTGCCCTTAATTTGGAATCCCGCGACTTGAGTGTTTACACGGAATTATTTCCATGTTCTTCTCTTATTTCTTTTGACTCTCCATATGTATTTCTGTGTTACATCATTTTACTCTTCTGGTTCTGGGGTTTCCTACACCGCCATCTCCAGATTTTGTTTCAATTTCTCCAGCATCGGTGGATTGGTTACAATTTTTAAAAATAGCTGGAAATATTCTTCAATCATTGTGCTTGTATTAGTCTGTTTCTCCTTGTCAAACTTTGGCTACGGCACCTCAATTCCTTTTCTCCCTCCAATATGGGCAAACTTTTCCACTGCTTCTTTAAAGTATTGCTTCTACCTATATGGTCTAAACCCTGGCTTTGGAGATGCTGGCTTTATCAGCTTTATTGGGTCTATATTTTGTGCAGCTTCCCCAGTTCTCTTAGCTCCTCACGTCACTATGGCTACATTCTGCATAGCCTGAGCTTCTAATATTCTTAGTTCTGCATTTACTAAATTTTCTCCTCTTTGTCTGGCTCTTTCTTCCCATATTTTAATTAGCTCTGGGCAGTCTTCAATTGCATTCATATTGAATCTGCACTAAGAGCACCATGGTATTCTGGGAAGTGGACATTCCCTGGTTACGTGGCCCTCTTGGTCACAATTGAAACATCTTACAGGTCCTCTTCCTCCAGCTCTGCCTCCTCTCATGCCTCCTCCTTGTCCCCTAGGAGCCTCATTCACTCTATATGATGGCCTATCCAATCATTCCGCCAGTGCATCCAGGGCTCTACATTTCTCTATGTTGTGCATTGTGGAAGCACAGAACTCACAATATATGTTTTTTGGAACGTTGGAGTATTTTTGCAAAATTGGGCATAGGCGGGGTGGATAACCAATGCTTTTGCATATCTCACAATATTCAGTTGCAGCCTGATTCTATTGTGTAGGGAACCCTAGGTAGTGGGATTGTGGTGGATATAACCCTTGAGTGTTTATATGCACAACTCCCCCTACTGGTGGAGTTCCTTGTGTCCCTGCTGTTGAAGCCCTCGTATTCTACCCCCGCAACCTTGGACATTCGGTGACCACATGTCCCTCCATCAGAGAGTGCGTACACCATATGTTGGGTCTTGCAGGTCGCATTGGCTGGATATCTTTCAAATTTTCTATTAAAATAGCTATCTGATTTTGTAACCCCAATATGGAAGGGTCTTGAGCTATTGCCCCTCCTTTGAACTCCTGGGGATACCCTGCTATGGCCTCTATCTTCATGGCTTGCTCCAATGCATATTGTAATGTATTGATCTTCTGTTGCATTAGTGGAGTTCTTGTCAACGGAAGAAGGGCCTTGATAAAACAATCTCTCTGATGATTCAGATCGATTAGGTAACTCAGTTTTCCAACCGCATCCTTGAACCTTCTCATCAGATCCCATGCAGTTTCACCTTCTCGTTGTTTAATCTCCCACATCTTTGACAAACCCTGCTGATATGTCTAAGGTAGCTCAAACTCTTTAAGAAATTATTTCTTTACATCATCTATCACTGGGTTTGGATGAGCTTTGGACCATTTAATAAACCAGCGAAGAGCTCTCTCCCTGAGAGTAGTTTGAAACTCTATCAACTTAACCACCTCTGGTGTCTGTCGAGCCCTCCATATGGCTTCACAAAGAAACTAATGTTGCTCCACATCATCATTGCCTCTCCCAGAGAACTAGGTATCAGGTAAATGATCCTGCCATACTTCTTTGTGTGGATGGTACTAGGATAAAACCCCTATTTCCTCGCTGTGAAATTGTATTACTAGCACTACTGCTAGTATGTATTGTTGTTGTAGACTAAACACTATTCAACTTACTTAACTCTCGTAACTTAACAAAAATTTCTCCTAGTGGCTAATAGAGTACCAGGGGAAGGTCAGGACAAGAGCTACTTGAACTTTGGGGAATAGAGTTACCTTGAGTTATGGGTGTCGGCCCCTCTTAGAATAGTTGCTCCATCGCAACATGCAACTCCACATCGAACATCTCCTCGGGGCGTGTGTCCTCCACATTGGGCTTTTCTCCCTTTTCTCTTTGGGCTAGGCTCCTATACAATTTCTTGAATTCCTTGACGGTCCCTCATATTCCTTGGGATTCTGTTTGACCTTCCATCTCCTTTGTCATCTGCGGCGCCTTCTCCTTGTTCTGTCGACTACTTTCCTGCTTCTCCAACTCCTTCATCACTCTTTCCCGCCACTTCTCGGCGATCTGTGCCCTCCAATCTACTCGTCACTCTCTTAACCTATTGGAGGTCTCGGCATACATATCCCTATTTCCCCTTCCAACTTACTTGTAGCATCTCTCCCTCAATTCCTTCCGCCAGTACTGGAGGTTTAAGTCTCCATCTCAGATTTTTGAAATTCCATCAATCCCTCCTCTACCATTAAAGCTTTGATCCACAAAGGAATCTCCTTCAGTAGCTCTCCTTGTAATCCAGATATGAACACGCCTTTTTCTTTTGAGAAGGATTGGTAACACTTAGTTGGAAATTCCACTATATATCCTTCCAAGGTAGATTGCACCTAGAAATCTACAGCTCGGGTCAAATCGATATCTAACCAATGGAGGGTTACTAGATCCACGTGCAACCACTTGCAAAGGATCTTACGTGTGCTTCCTTGGACTGTCTTGACTAGTCTCTGTAACCTATTATAGAGTTCGTCTGGAAGCTTTCCCCAGAAAATTTCGTATAGATCACTGGCAGATTCAGAGAATAGAACTCGGTCCTTAACAATTTTCTCCCTCTGTTGTCTCAACTCAGCTTGCTGCACTATGAAATGATCTAAGTGGTTATCCCACCATCTTAGTATTTCTCTCTCGAAGATCCGTAATACCATGATCTAGCTCCTAAATAAAATTTCAGGTCCTGACAATGGAACCATTTGTTGGCGAGAAATAAGGTCTCTGAGTAAGATCTAGGTTCAAGAGAGAGGCCAACAAGGTTTCCGTAGTATTCTATCACAATGTCGACATTTTCACCCTACTTCGAAGAGTAGAGATTCTCACCCGATGCATGTTGTGAACTTAGTGAGGTTAGGAACAGATCAGATATAGACAGATCACAACTATAGAGAAAAACAGACATAACTAAGAACTGCAAACATATTTAGCTATTGTGCACAAGATACTACTCATGAGCATATTCAGGATGCAAAATTAAAATTTAAAAGCGGACAATACAATCATCATAACCAAACGCTTATCACAGAACTCAGGACATCAAACCCAGGTAGAAGTGTATTTCATTATCAATAGCGGACAGTTACATTACTCCTCAGAGTTGATTACTGAAGGACTGATTACAACATTACATAATAGAATATAATATAACCAAATAGAACAGAATAGAATAGAACAGAGCTCTCCTACGGCACTCTTCTTCCGCCCTCTACTGCACCAACCTCCTATCTACGTTGGTTGATTGCCTATTTGTTCCTTTGCCAATGCAAATGTCAGTTTTCCCTCCTTTCCCGCTCTGTTGTTTGCTGCATTTCCATGATAACTGGGAGTTCCATTGCCTATCCTTGTCACTCCTTCCTGCCATCTGTGCTAGCTTCCGCAACTGTCGCGCCACCTTCTCTCCCGCTCTACACAACCGTGAAAATTCCCTGTCTACTGTGGTTGCGCTCTGCCACCTGTTATCTGTGACTCAAAACTGTTTCATTTTCAAAACAAGGGCCCCAACATTTAGATTACTGCTTTTCATACATGTTTTAGAGATAAATGCGTCATAGTTGCTGGCATAGTAAATCATTCAAGTTGATTTCTTCTTATGCAATTTATATTTGTTATTGAACATTTCATTTTCTTCCTTCTTGTAAATTTTCTCTTTCAGTTATTGCAATGCTTTCTTTAGAAAAGTTTGTAGATAAATTTCATTTCTTAAATTAGTTTTAAAATTTCCTTTTCTTCCTTCTTAAATTTAATTTTTCAAGCATTAAGATTTTCATTCAAATTTTCTTTTATTTCTAAGTTTCTAGTTGTTTCATCTAGCAATAGAATTCTCAAGTTGTAAATAGTTTAGTTTAGATTTATTTTCATATTTCAGTTCTTAGTGTCTCAAAACATTTAAAAACAATTAAAAATAAAATACAAAATTCCAAAAACATCATATAAAGCCAATACAATGAATCAATAAATAGGCTTCTAGCATATATAGTGCACCGCACTTCACATTATTACTAACCTCGGTCGATAATTTATGTAATCAATTTAAGACAATTAAATTGACCAAACAGGTATTGCAAAGAGGTATCAGAGCATGGTTCAACCCTCAGACTGGATGGGTGGTGTGTTGGTCATGCATTCAAGTCAGTTACATATATGTCTCTTCTACTTGTAGTCCATGTTCTTGTTGCATTTTCATGGTGTTGAGCATGGCTGTAGTGATGTCTTCATGTGAAGTTTGATGGTGTTGTTGTGGGATGTATCGTCATGAATGTATCGTTGTATATGCATTTGTTATGCTTGTCGGTGTCTATATGTTTTTATGCATGCATTTTCATGGTTAAGGTTGTTATGCATAAGGTCATTGTATGCAATTAGGTGATCATGATGATATTGGTATGTTATGATGCTAATGCGTTGGATAAGATAGATCAGGAGATGCATATCATTAAAGTGAATTTGTGACAATGGACTTTGGGGTAAGAGAAGATCATCATACAAGTTTGTATGCTTGACATGTAGGTATGTGATTCATGGTTGTTGTAAGCATTAATGTTATTTATATTTTTTCATTCTATTATTATTATGGTTACATATGTGATAAATGCTAGTTGATCAGTGTAGTCATATGCATTATGCTTATGTGTATGTCTTTCATCCTATATATTTTATGGTTACATACATGATAAATGTTATTTAATTAGTGTGATCATATGTGCATGTGTTGGTTATTCAAGCATGGTATTAACTTGATGACTATGTTATATGTTGTTGATGAATATGTTATATGTTAACTTGTAGTTAGTTCGGTGATGATTATGTTATATGTTGTTGATGATAATGTTATATGTTAACTTATTGTTGTTATATGTTATTTAAATTTATGATTATGGATATATCATTAATATCTTGATGTTAGAAGTACCATGCTAATTGGATTGGCCTAGGCATATGGTTAGGGTTATGACATTCAGGTATGAGTTGACTTATTTGTGACATTGTTAGGGCTCTATGTTACTAGTGTAGTCCCTTATTGTTTTTTTGTGTTGCCCCCTTATAGTTATTTTTGTACCCCTATAGTCCCCATATTATTATTATTGTGCCCCATAATAGCCCACTAATGTTATTATTGTGCACTTACATTATTATTGTTTGGTCGGCTAGGATTATATTGTGACCCCATGGACTCCTATATTTAGAAAAGATGTTTTTTCATTTGAATCATCGAAGGATTGTTCATTTATGTAATTTAAAGGAGGTTTTCCCCTCAAAGTCGTTTATTTCTAAGTTTTTGATCTCTCTTTTCTTCTATTTTGTGAGCTGGTTTCATAACATTTGGTATCAGAGCTTTGGATTCTAGGGTTTTGCTGCTTCAAATAGGTCATCAAGGCATTTTCGCTATAAATATTTTTCTACAAAGGTTCAGAAGCTAAAAAATAAACCCATTTGCACTGAAATCAGGAGGAAATTTGTGGAAATTTTAAAAAATCTTGGTTCGCAATATTTTTAGAGATATTATCTGTGGAATTTAGGGTTTTTGTAGGCTCCCGAATTTCATCTCAAAGAGGTGGCCTTGGAAAAATCATCATAAATCTCTCTCTCTGAGCATCAGATTGGAATTATATAAAAATTGGCCCAAATTGCATGGGTGGTAGTTTCCTTTATATCAATTTCAGAGCCAAAGGAGGAAACAGTGACACGTGGAACACCATAGAAGTTCGCTCTACTAAACCAGTCCATAATTAGGTCATTGTGGGAGATTGGTCATAAATTTGACTTGAAGAATCCAACATACATATGGCATTGGAAAGAAGATTCAAAGGGCTACTAAAGGACCGAAGATAAAATCTCTGGGATCCGAAATTACAGAGATACACCAGTTTCAATATTCAACTCCTCAAAAGCAAGTAAAGATGTGTATTTTTTTTAAATTTTGATAAGTATTGTTTGAAAAATCAGTTTGAAGTGATTCCAAGGGAACATTGAAGCCTAGATATCAGTATTTGGTTCTGAAATTCCCCTTAAAAATAATTCAACACCTATTAATCCCTTAGAAAGCTTTACTATGACTCATGAAGAGGAAAAAGTGCAACATGATATATCAAAATTACAAGACCAAGTGCAACAAATTTCGCGCTTGCAAAGAGTAACAAAAAAAGAAATGGAAGCTAAGATGGATGGTTTGAAGAAAGGCATGGAAGCTAAGATGGATGGTTTGAAGAAAGGCGTGGAAGCTAAGATGGATGGTTTGAAGAATGCATGGAAGCTAAGATGGATGACGTGGAAGCTAAGATGGATTGTTTGAAGAAATGCGTGGAAGCTAAGATGGATGGTTTGAAGAATTACATGACAGCTAAGATGGATGGCGTGGAAGCTAATATGGATGAAATGGAAGCTAATATTGATGCTATAGAAAAAAAACTGAAAGAAAACATGGAATACATGAAGAATGATCTAAAAGAAAACATGGAAAGTTTGAAGGAAGGGTTGGAAAAGTTGCTACAAGAAAAGCTCCCTAATGGCGAAAAGGTAGTAGAGGAAACTCATGATGAGAACAAAAGAAATGTTAATCATGATTTCATAGAATCTAATGTTATATTTAAGACCCACCATATTCCAAAGATAGATATGAGGAAGTTTTATGGCAAGGATTTGATAACTTGGATACTACAAATGGAGCAATACTTTGAGCTCCCTAATATGCAAAACACACAAAATTTATGCATTGCAAATTTATATTTATAACAAAATCAGTTTGTATGGTATCGATGGATTTTCTCCTGTAAGACACTGGCCACTTGGTAAATCTCTACGGAGGAAATGATAGCACATTATGAGGATACAAAGAGCTACACCTTCTTTACCCACTTGATAAATCTTAAACAAAAGGGTTCAATGATGAAGTACATTGAGGATTTCCAAAAATTGAATATAAGGGTAAATAATATTCTAGAGGAACATAATATTGATGTCTTCATAGGGACTCTAATGGATAATATCCAACATGAGGTTCACCTTTGGGAACATGATACATTGGAGAAGGGATTCAAGTTGGCAAGAAAAAATGAATGAAAAATTATGGTAACAAGGAAGCCTAACACTCACAAATATAAAGATGAAAGTGTTGCTACTCCTAGATTTCCACAACCTACAAGGTTGACACCTCAAAAATTGGAAGAAAAAATATCAAAAGGGATTGACTTTATAATTATTTTACATAAATTGTGAAGCGGAGGAAGAAAAGGAACAAGAAACTTCAAAAGAAGAGGATATACAATAGGAACCAACGCTAGAGGAAGAAGAAATGAATCCAACCATATTGTATAATGCATTGCCAGGAATTAGCACTCCTCAAACTCTCAATATAGAAGAACATGTCAAGAAGAAAAATGTAATATTTCTTATTGATTCGGGTAGTACCCATAATTTTATTCATTGTAAGGTAGCCAAGAAATTGAAATGCTTCCTATACCCAGCGCCAGAGTGTAAAGTGATGGAGGAAAATGGAGGAACTATAAATTTATCTGGAAAGTGCCATAATATCAAGCTAACCATGGGGGAATTTTTATTTAATAGTCCAATCCTCTCCATTCCAATGGGTGGTGCTGATGTTGTACTAAGAGTACAATGGTTACAATATTTGGGGACGGTAGCTTTTAATTTTCAAGAAATTTTCTTGAAATTTTTTTCGGAAGGAAGGGAAGTTGAATTGTGGGGTATCGCAGGGAAGCCAGGAAAGATAATAAGCTCTAATGTCATGAAAAATATTATGAAGAAATAACAATGAGGCCTAATTCCACAATTATGCTCACTAGATGTTCCAACATCAAAATCATCTATTTCTCCAGATCTCCAAAAAGCCTTGGACAATCATTCCAATGTGTTTGAAACTCCCAAAGGACTCCCACCTATTCATGATCATCATCATGCTATTCATTTGAATCCACAAAGTGTTCCTCCAAACATCAGGCCTTAAAGATATCCTTATGTCCAAAAGAGAGAAATTGAACGTATGATTTCAGAAATGCTAGAGGCTAGTATAAGTTAACCTCGTCAGAGTTCTTTCTATGCTCTAGTAGTATTGGTGCATAAGAAGGATGGATCATGGCACATGTGTCTGGATTACAGGGAGCTCAATAAGATCACTATTAAAGATAAATTTCCCATTCTTGTGATTGATGAATTATTGGATGAATTACATGGAGAAATGTATTTCACCAAGCTGGATCTCCATTTAGGATATCATCAAATTAGAATGAAGATTGAATAGAGTCGGAAAATAGCATTTCAAACTCATGAGGGTAATTATTAATTTTTGGTCATGCCTTTTGGCCTTACCAATGCACCTTATACATTTCATGGGTTGATGAATTCCATTTCAAACCCTTCCTTAGAAAATTTGTGTTAGCATTTTTTGATGATATATTGATCTACAACATGTATTGGAAGGATCGTGTTCAACATGTTGACAGGGTGCTCAAACTATTGGAGGAGAAACAACTATATGAAAAAAACTCCAAATGTTTCTATGGAGTACAAGAGGTGGAATATTTGGGTCATATTGTATGTTAGTAGGGTGTTAAGGTAGACCCTAGAAAAATGAAAGCCATTAAGGAATGGAAAGTCCCCACAACCATAAAGTAGTTTCAGGTATTTCTCGGGTTAACAGGGTATTATCGCAAGTTTCTTAAGAATTATTGGAGAATAGCAACACCTCTAACAACATTATTGAAGAAAGATGCATTTTCATGGACCCCTAAAATAACTAAGGCCTTTGAACATCTTAAAGAGGAAATGTGCCAAGCACCAGTATTAGTTATGCCATACTTCAAAAAAACCTTTATTGTGGAATGTGATGCCTCAGGAAATGGAATTGGTGTTGTTTTAATGCAAGAAGGAAGACCCATTTCTTTTGAAAGTCGTCCAATCAAAGGAAAGTATTTACAAAAATCTATTTATGATAAGGAAATGTTGGAAATACTACATGAACTAAAGAATGGCGACCTTGCCTAATGGGAAGACACTTTAAGGTAAAAAATGATCATGATATTCTCAAATACTTTTTGGAATAAATACTATCTTTAGAAGTGAAGCAAAAATGGGTCAAAAAGATGTTGTGTTATGACTTTGAAATCATCGACAAAAAAGGGAAGCTAAATGTTGTTGCAAATGCACTTTGAAGAAAGGATGAGGATGTGGAAGCATTGCCTTATGCCATTTCTATTATCCAACCAGATTTGATAACCGAAGCAAGGGAGGAATGAAAGAATGATGAAGAAGTATGGAGACTCATTCAAAAGTTGCAGCAAGATCCTAGTACATCTGATACATTTAGTTGGAAAAATGTTTCCTTATGGTAAAAAGATTGCTTATATCTTTGTAATAATTCCCAACTAAAACAAAATATTCTTTTGGAATTTCACACCTCTCCCTTGGGAGGACACTCGGGATTTTTAAAAACTTACCACAGGGTGAAGAAAGAATTTTTTTGGGATGGCCTTAAATATGATATTCAAAAGTTTATGGCGGAATGTTTAGTTTTCCAGCAAAATAAATTTGAGACAATTAAGACCCCAGGTCTGCTACAACCTTTATCCATTACATGTCAACATTGGGAGGAGGATTCAATGAATTTTATCACAGGTTTACCTAATTCCGAAGGAAAGAGTGTCATCATGGTGGTAGTTGATATACTTACCAATTATGAGCACTTTTGTGCATTATCTAATCCATTTAAAGCAAGTACAATTGCTACTGCATTTATCGAAACAATTCAAAAGCTACATGGAAACCCAAAGATTATTGTAAGCAATAGAGATCCCATTTTCACTGGAAATTTTTCGATGGAATTATTTTCTTGTTTGGGTACTCAACTAGCTCATAGCTCATCTTATCATCCTCAATCCGATGGGAAAACTAAGATAGTGAACAAATTTTTGGAATGATATCTTTGTTGCTTTGTATTTGATAAACAAACACAATGGGTCAATTGGTTACCTCTCGCTAAATGGTGGTATAACACTTTCTTCCACACTGCAGCAAAAATGACCCCTTTTATGGCACTTTATGGATATCATCCACTATCCATTACATCATACTTAAGAGAAAATTATAAGGTTAAATCAGTGGAAGATCACATTGAGCATCAAAAACAAGTTCTCCAACTCTTAAAGGATAACCTAAATTTGGCACATAATCAAATGAAAGAACTAGAAAATCAACATTGCAGCAATGGCGACTAGGTATTTTTACGACTACAACCATACAAACAAATGTCACTAAAGCAAGTTAAGAAGGATAATAAATTATCACCAAAGTACTATGGTCCTTACAAGGTGTTTTAAAATATCAGTACTATGGAATACAAATTGGAGCTTCCTGCATCTTCCCGAGTGCACCCATTTTTCCATGTTTCATGCTTAAAGAATTTTATAGGTGAAAAAATTACGGTTCAAAAAATATTGCCAGAACTTGATGAGGAAGGAAAATTCATATTGGAGCCTTAAGCAGTCATGGAAAAAAGAACTCGTCAGCTATGAAATCCATCAATTTCAGAGTATCTCATCAAGTGGAAGAACTTACCAACTGAAGATTCCACATGGGAGGATGAGAATTTTATACAAAAACATCCAAACTACTCAATCATTGAGGATAATGGTTTTTTGAAGAAGAGGGGCATGTTCGGGCCCTATATTACTAGTGTAGTCCCTTATTTTTTTTAGTGTAGCACCCTTATTATTATTTTTGTACCCCTGTAGTCCCCAGATTGTTATTATTCTGCCCCATAATAGCCCACTATTTTTATTTTTGTGCCCTTACATTATTATTGTTAGGTTGGCTAGGATTGTATTGTGACCGCATGGACTCCTATATATAGAAATGAGGTTTTTTCATTTGAATCATTTAAGAATTTTTTATTTATGTAATGTAAAGGAGGTTGGCCACTTGAAGTGGTTGATTTCCAAGTCATTGGTCTCTCTTTTATTCTATTTCATGAGTTGGTTTCATACATACATTGTGTTGTATTAATCTAGACTAACCTTTCCTATGTGATTGTTATGCATGAATGTCAAATGTTTATGATCTTATGATGTGAATATGCTAGCTAGTGACTGTTATGGATATCATGACCTTATTTACGATTGATTTGATAGGTTGAGAAGTTATCTTGTGCTAATCTAGATTGATTGTGAAGAGAATATAACCTCCCCTAAGATACATCAAGGTATGAGTTTACTTATGTCATCTACTAGGTGTTTGAATTTTTGATTATGTCGTTTATTTGGTTTTTTAGTGTTTGGTGTCTATTATGTCATTTATCTATTGTCTCAATGTTTTATTAATTGCATGATATGAGTATGTTCCTATAAGGTTTCATGATGAAATGACCTTATTTTGAGATGGTCGTACTAACACACATCTGTTGAGATATTTGATATGTACTTGAATGCAAGTAGTTGATAGTTGTAGTATTATGTGTTGGAAATATTTTCATTGATGGCAAAGGCATTGGCAATGAAGGAGCATCTGAAACATACCTAGGAAAAGAGAAAAGAAAAGTTGCATAGAACAAAGGTCAGAAGAGAAGAAAAGAGGAAGAGTGCATTTACAGAGAGCAGTATCAGTCAAGGAGCAGAGACAAGCAGTGAATTGAAGCAGATTTGTCCAGAGACAGAGGAATAGAAAACCTGGCAATTTGAGAAGAATAAGTGGAACTCTTATTACATTTGTATATAGTGATGAGGGATTGCTTCTAAACTCTCCATGAATTATATATTCAGCAGAATATTTGAGTCCCTGTGGACAATTGTGAAATCCTATGTTACTAACAGATGGGATTATGCCCGTATAGACATATTGAATTGTGAAAGCGTGAATTTGTTACTCATAACATCTAAATTCTGTGGAAGGGGTAGATTCGTGAATTTGTAAAAGATATCGGGTTGCTAAGGCCATGGTACAGTGAGCCACATATGGGTTCTGTGTGTACAGGGCACATTATATATATATAACCTGAGTTACATTAACATAATCACGGAGGAAGAACAATTAAAACAAAGTAATGCTTTAAAGATGGAAGGAACCTTAAGCGAAGGAAAGGAATCACGTGCGGAATAAACAGTGGAAGCGGATTCCGGTTTTCATCGCACCGCTTTCAACGGGCAAGTGGTATTTATGAAATCGGAGCGATTCCATAGAATGGGCGACACGCGTCCCTGTACGAATCCACAAAACCGCTTATCACTGTGTGCCATCGCGCGTTATTGTTCGACCCAGGATGCCCAGTGAAATTTTTGAGTGCCGTTGATCTGGGAAGGAGTCATCGGACGGTGATCGCTTGATGAAGATGTGCGGAGATTAACCAAAGTACGGAGCGGGAATTTGATTGGGTCGTTGATCATATATGTGGGCCCAGTTTGAATTATATTAATTGGCCCTTTTCAAATTGATATTTGCGGGTTTAACCAAGGTTTTTTAAATTAAACATTAATAATGACGAAAAGTGATTGGGCCATTTCTTTTATTCCAAAGTTGGTGGTCGAAATATGAAAGTCTATGAAGTATGTTGAGGGTTTTTCATTACTAAAGGAGAAATTTGGATTAATATCTCAATCTCAGATTGAGATATTAAAAATCCTTAGATTAATTATCTAATTTTCAAAACCAAGGAAATAAAACAATGAGAAATTGTTTGGGGGCTTGGGTAGACCCCGCTGGATTATCTAATTGATCCCATCCAGGAATACCATTAGCGGTTGGGTGCTTTTGACTCATGGTATTAATAAAGGCAAAACTATATAAGGAGAAGCGAATTATGGTTCTAGGTGTGCATGTGGAAGGGTTGTTAATGAATAAATATATTTAAGATATATTTTCATTGAACTTTGATAGATCTGTATCGGCGATGCACCTATGGATATGTTGAAGGGTCAAGATCTCTCGATCTAGAAATGATGAATCTTTAGAAAGATCTGTAAAAGAAATAATGAAGACCTGACGCTAGTCTGATGAAGAAATTGAAGAAAGTTGATGGATCTAAGGAATGAAGCCTTCGGTATGAAAGTGGAAGCTTTCTGTCAGTAAAATCTAATGTTAATTCAGGGGGTTGGAGCTCCCTTCTAGTAGTGATTGGAGAACAAGAGAAGTTTGCAGCCTTATGCAGGTGGTTGCCTGCGTACTGGTATAAGTCTGTGCCAACACAAAAATTGTAAGAAGTTTTCTTTATAATAAATATTGAAGACAGAGACGACAGCAGTGGTGGTTTTCTCCCGAATTGGGTTTCCACCTTAAATACCGGTGTTCATGTGTGTTGCTTACGTGTGATGGTTTATTTTGTTATTACTGCACATGCTTTCTACTTACTAAACATCTGATGAATGAATGATGTAATGATCAAAGTAAATAATTAAACATATAATAAGATCTCTGGACATATCCACATTTATATGGAAGTCGGGCTCAGCAAAATAACGTATGGGTTTAAGAGAAACAAAAAGTAAAAAGTTTTCAGTCAGCTCTAAATACTGATTCACCCCCCCCTCTCAGTATTTTTCTCAACATTATGATCTTCACTATTAGTTGATTATGACATGGTTGTTAGCCTTTGCAGAGGCTGATTTTAGTTAATAGATATGATGTCTTGATATTTGGAATATGTGATTGACATGTGTAAACAACTACATGGAAACATGCTTGGTATTAGCATGACAAGGTAATAGTTTATGTGTTTATATAATTAATAGATGGGTGATGTGATCACATGAAGATTCAATTGTAGCAAGGTAAATATTAGAAGAAAGGAATCTGGTAAGAATTCCTTTAGATACGTTTGGAAACCATAATTCCAAACGAATGAGTGATTTGCATACAAGAAGTATTCTTAACCTTGATTTTGTCTGACATTATGTGGATATATGCTATATTCGTGAACATGTATTTGACAAGTATAACCACCGGTTTCCATCTATGGATGGAATCATGAAGGAATTGTAGTTCCTTGAGAGATGTACGTATTCAGTTACAAGGCAATGTGTTTGGCACAACAAGGTAAGATAATTGGCCCTATTTTTAATTTAATTATGCGCTGATAGTTATGTGTTTATGGCACTATGATGCATGGGATTGCATGGCAAGATATTTCAATGAAATATTGAAGGAGGATCAGGTTGAGCTTTCCTTTGGAAGCATTGGGAACCATGGGTTTGATTCATGGTGTTTTTTGCTAAGTCTTGTGCTTTTGGTCTTTTGTGATTTGTTGAGCTCGATTTTCAATTTTGTTTATGTATTTTTCAATGCCTTGCCACTTTGTTGCGGTGTCGTATTGTTTTTGGTTTTTCATGGTCTTCCTCCTATTTTTTCTTTTTCTTGACTTTTATGTTTTGAGTGTCTTGGAAATTGGTTGGGAAAGATGAAAGTTAATTGAGCTCGGGGAGAGCTTTGTGGTACCCAACAAGTAATGAAAGACACAGATAAGCGCAATGGAAGGTAAGAATATGACAGTCAATTGGACTAGTTGGGTCCATTATGGTAAGTGGACGATGGCAGTACAAACATGAGAAAGGAAACAAAAAGGGTAAAGAAAATGGATCTAATATGTTAGATGCCTTGACTATGTTGAGAACTGTTGTTCTCAATGGTGTGCATATTCTGCACAGATAGAGGAAGTTCTCCTAACCTTGACCTTATGCTATATGATAATTATGATGTGATCATGATTATGATTGTGTTTATATATGTATGTATGTATGTATGTATGTATGTCGTGTCTAACAGGGTTGTCATGGATCATGGTTTTTTGATGCTAAATGTGTATATGTATATATGTGTGCACCATTAATTTCCATTAATTTCGTAAATAAATTCCAAAAAATTCCACTTTGCCTTTCCAAATCCTTAGCCATTTCCTTTGCCAATTTCCATAGCCATAATAAACCATATGAACACTCGTACTAGGATTTTTTTCCCGACATTCAACTTGGAATACGTGTCCCATGACCTTGGTTATTATTTTTCTTCTATTAACTTTTATTACATAGAATTTTCACTATGGCTGTTGCAACATCCAAATATCAACATGAAATATAGGGGGCAACTCAACCTTCCATCAAATTATTATCATAAAAGAAAAAAGCACTATGCACTATGTTACAACCATGACACTAGAAGGCTCACCAACCTTTCAGATTCAGACCATGTATAGAACAGGGAAAAACTTATAGTGTAGAAGCCATATATATATATATATATATATATATATATATATATATATATATATGAACATTACAACATGGCTGCATAGTAGCTTTAGACTCTAGTATCGACACCTACGATCACAGATATATAGATATTAATATTACATAACCCAAAAGTACTAACAATCGGTGACTCTATACAAGCTACTCAGTTTCATCCTTACCTTCATCAAATTATATTATATCTTCAACATTCCTTCTTATCCTTTCCTATAAGCCCTTCAAATCTTCTCATCCCTTTACCTTATCACTTGAGTTGTCTTGCAATCCATTGGAGTATTTCCTGATCCCATCTATGAGCTGGCCCATGCATACTAATGACCCTTTGAAATATATTCTCGTCGAACTACTCCACTCCACCATTCTTCTTTCACTTGCAAAAAATATATAACTTTCTTCTTGCCACAACATCCCTTTTCAGCTTCATCCTTGCTACGAAAATCCTAATCGTTGATATTTTCTTGTATGCAAATTTTGACCTCGTGCATCACTACCTCCTTCTTGTGAGGCGTCCACCTGCATCGTGCATTACTTCCTATGCCATCCCTATAATTCACATCATACATACCTTTTGCACTCCTTAATCCTCGTGCATGGTCCCATACTTAACAAAATTAAATAAAAAAAATTATGAGCTCCAACAAGTTTCATTGATTTTCTCTTTGTGATTTCTCTTACAAGATACTGAAAAAGATCATGTAAAATGGTCTGAAAAATATCCTCCCCAAATTCCTCTCCAAAAATCAAGTGTCCTTCATGCGGAAGTGATAGATAGTGGAAAACATCATATGGTCCAAGAAGAAATCCACTCAAGTAGGAAGAACAAGTAAAAATGAATGATCATAAAAATTCATATGGCTAACTCTTCTGATAGGGTAAGACATTCATTTTGTTTGATGTTTCATATAAATTAGTTTTATTCCTCTTTCATTAAACGAGTTTCAACATGTATTAGCATTCCTTAGATCACCCCTCTGGTAAATAGGAGGCTTACATATTTTTTTTTTTAAGGGAGTTGTTTTTTAAGGAAATGATGCCACCTCACTCATTTTGTATATGTTATTATCGAAAATTCATAGAGTCATATATTAGACGTTGAAATGTTCTTAGGAAACATTCTTGGAATTTAAAATTGTAATGGGTGTGAAGAGACTTAATATTTCTTAGTTTATTAATAACACTCTTATCATGGAAGGTGCATCCACCATCGTTTCTAAGAGATTAAAATAGGTCCTAAACTTGTGTATGAAGATTTGATATGCAAATTGAAAATTTTAAGAAGGTTAGGTTTTTAGCTGGAACACAAGGTTTCATCTTCTTCACTCTAGCTAAATAAGTATCAAATCAAATAAAAGAATATATTATGAATGGTATGCTCTAATATAGCGTGGATGTTAAGTTTTTTTAAACATGTGTTAGCATAAATGAAATTTTATTTTATGTTAATCTTTCATTAAAGAAAAACTCATTAACTTTCATGATATCATGAAAGAATAATATTATTATGATACCTCATTTATCTATCATAATACCTTGTCACATTTTATAATATAAACTCACTTTAAATTCTATAATTGAAAAATGCCTTTATGAGGTGCATCATGAAAGTTTTTCTTTTTTGTGAATTTAAATTGGTATTACCTCAAATTATCAAAACATCAATTTAATGCAACTTCAAGATGTCCATGCTTTTACGGATCTCACCATATGTGGTCTCAATCTACCACAAGAGAAACTGGATATATTGACCACCTATAGAGGAGAAATCTATAACAAGATAAAAAACACTATTGTAATTAAATAGGCATATTAACTACATAGCTACAAATAGAAAATCCATTAATGCACATAACAAAAAAGTAGGAATTTGAGGAAGTCACTAGAGTAGGATATTTAGCACTAGAACCTAGAGGAGTTGTAAATTTTACCTCACATTGGAGATGAATCTCTAGGTGGGATATCAGAGCATCCAAAATCTCCAAGCACAAACATTGGAACCATTGGGAACACTTGATGTCATTCAGGGAAAAAAAATATCACACTACTCCTGTTGTTTCTCCTTGATATCTTTTCCTGGGAGGGTTTCCAACTACAAATGAAGGGTAATGGAGTTAAAATACTATTTTCGTCTTCCCTTGGTGTGACCAAGGTTAGGAACCCAATGGGCTGCCTCATTAAGGATGTCAGAGTCAAAGAAATTTTAAAGGTCATCAATAGAAAGGGGCTCAAGACGACATATCTCAACACAAATATTGAGAGGTACAATATATTGGTAGATGGATACAACCTCTTGTGCCTATGTCTAGGAACAAGTTCTACCCTAAGGTCCACAACTAACCCCCTAGGTCGCTATGCATTCACTACTGAGGCATGGAGCTTAGGAAAAGATAACACCAAATGTAGAGGTCGAAAATCAAAATTGTAGGGGAAGAGAAGTAGAAGCAAGGAATAGCTAGCATAATCCTAAAATGTTATTTAGCTACAATTGTATAGAAATAAAAGTTAAGGAGGTGGGAGAAAAGGTAAAGGTTTGTAGAGACAGAAAGATTTCAAACCATAGTCCACACACTAAAAGGAATGAAGCCAAAATACAAAAAATACTCAACACCAATTAGAGCTACAACTAACAAATTTAGGACCAAAGGAGAAGTGAACAAAACTAAGAGTCATTGAGAGTACACCAAAGAGAACGACCCGCGATGACCTAGTCATCAAAACGTGGTGGACAATGGATGGTGCGGACTACCGTAGAAGGAGGACCAAACTTCGAAGGAATCCACAACATCTCATGAAAAAATATGATGCCAAAACCAACAATGGCATTAAATTTCCATCCCACTCTCTTCTCAAGTGCCCAACTGACCAATAGTAATTTCCCAATTTGGAGTGTGAATAGAGAGAAACCACCAAAAACTCCACTATTTAGAGTATTCAAGCCCAATTCATGAAAAATCAGAATTAAATTCTCCAAGAAAGCAAGTCAATTTTCATGCACATACCTCTCCACGTCGTAACACCCCAGAGGAAATCTCATATGCGGTGGGGTGGGGGGTTGTGGGGGGACTGAATTACACCATATAATTCACATAAGGATTATTTGATTTCGAATGAAAGCTGACCATATTTGTAGCTTGAAGGAGGAATATTCACACGTGTTTGGATGTGGGGGGTTGGCCACCCTCTCATAAATGTGATGTGAAGCGGTGGGGTGGCGAGCTCGCCCCCAACGTCCTGATTGTCCTTGTTCACCACCCCAATTGGGTATGGTGCATCATGAAATTTAAATATATTCCTTTTCTAAATAAAAATTGAATATAAAATAAAAAATTCATTTATACATACACGTCTAAAAAATCATAGATAAGATTCATCTCTATTAAAGCATACCATCCATTCCATTTTTTTAAGATGTTTTGGTTTTGGATTTTATTATAATTACATTTTATAAATATGTTTATAAATTCACATATAACAATATATTATTAACCCATCTCTATAAGTTTACATTTAATATTATTAAACAAATTTTATATCTACATATTATTATCATATGAAAATCCCTCATTTTGGAATGCCGCCCATTTTAAAGTCTTAGAATTTTCCTTTAATTAGAATTATTTTGTTATTTAAATATTTTTATGTAACAAAATTATTTTTATTAAATCATCCTTACTCATATATAATAATTAAAATTAATACTTATACCAAAATTGAGATCAATAGTGGTATCAAAATTGATCTAAACTACCTATTTACAAAGTCTCACTTGACATTCAAAGTACAAAACAGAATAAACAAAATTCTCACAGATAACCAACTGATTCTAATTCTTCAGAGCTTCAAAATTTTACAAACACACCTAAAATATGAACCAATTGACTTTGGTAAATATCAAAATACCCATTCCTATCCACATATCCACTATGCTCATTTTACAAACATACTAACAAAATAATCATTTGAATCCAATGATCGGCTACACTCGCAACGATTCAATCATAACTCAATCGACCTTTGACATCATTTTCTTCCGATGCATGGGATGAGAACCATAATATCTCAATCCTTTGCTTTATATTTGTTCTCATTTTTGAATCCCACCAAGTCAATTCATTTCCCACATAGTAAAAGGAATTTTCCCCTTATTAATCTCCCTATGACTTCTAAATGGCATTGACTTCATCCTCTATAGCTACGGCCAACAACACATGTCAATTAACTCTATGATCTATGTTTCTTTTAACTTAGAACCAAATTTGAAGCTGCTACCCATGGGTGTGTTGACAGGAAATGGAGGAAAGATCTATGACCAAAACTACAGTGGTATCTCTTCTAGGTCTACGAGTGTATATCCATCGTACCTCATGAGATTTAGAGTGGTAGAAGGAGGTCCATAGGATACAAGAAGCTGAGAACAATGTGGACTCCTGAACTCCATGTTCACACTTCTCAGCGGAAATGCATTGGCAGGTTTCCTTTTTTATTTGGATAGTGATACAAACAATGAAGTTTCAGATCAGTATTTATGAGATGTATTATCAGTATGTGATATCACATATTTTTTTTATGAATGTGATTATTAATTTTTTTTAATTATGTTAATAGGTTTTATTTATTTATTTTTGAATAGGTATTTATACTTTAAATTCAATTATCAATAATTATTATGTGGATGATAAATATTTGACCTCTATGAAATATTCAAAAATATTTTGAGTAGTATGTATAATCCTAAAATGAGATTAATTATGATGTAGGTTCCTATGGCATAGTGCATTTCCGCTACGGAAAATTTAACAAAAGAAAGACAAGTCATCGGTACATCAACTTGAACTCTGGGCGGTCGTCCGATGATACTACACAGGGCTTTCAACGTTTTTGTTATTCTTCTAATAATGGTTATGTTGACATATAATGCAAATACTATGGAATGATTTTTGGATAAAAACACCTAGTGTCAGTAAAGCGACCTAACTTTACCTTGGTCATCTGTAACAACCAGAAATTAAAATATACAACTAATTACATCAATTTATGTGATTAATCATAAACATAAAAACTATTCAACTAAATTGCATAGAATTTTTAGAAACTGCAAGAAAATAAGACTTACATGTAGAGATGATATACCTTACTTGTGATTCTAGCATTGTAATGCTACTTAGATGTTGTTGACCACAAAAATGTTTTGGGAACAAATCTCCACCCAACCTTAGGCTCATCTACACATAATATCTCTACAGTTGGCCACCCCCGAGCCCTCAATCAACTACTACTACCATAGAATCCCCTGTCTCACAACACTCTCCTTCTAATTGAATGAATGAATCTTTATCGTCCCTCTTTTCATCCATTAAATAGAACAAATGGTTCCGAAAATGAAAAGGGAATGGAAATGGATACACATGCACATAAACCATGTGTTAGCCTGCCATCTTTTATTTCGCTGTTTTAAGTTTTACTTAATTCAACATTTTTCCTTAATTTAAGTTTTTATTATTTTATTCCTTTTTACTTTTTGTTAACTTTACTTATTCTTACTATTATATATATATATATATATATATATATATATATATTTATTTATTTATCTATTTATAACTCTAGTTTATTATTATTATTATTATTATTATTATTATTATGCGGCATTAGATACTCCCCCATATTTAAGGAAATTCATCCTTTTTATATTATTTTATTTATTTATTTATTACTTCATGTTTTCCCTACACCCTCTGTTGAACTAATATACCATAAGGCATCAAAAGTTACAGAACACTGGGGAAATCCCAAGGAACCTCAAGTCCTTTTTCTCAACTTTCAAAACTAGGTATAAAGCCTCGTCGATCTGTACCATATACCCAAGGCTAAGACCTCATCTACCCCAAGGAAGGCATCCATTCCAGGTACTCAATGACTCTGAGCATCTTGCAAGGTTGGCCCAACTCCCTCCACACTCACTAAGATGAAAAACCCTAGGAATCAAAGTCCTCATGCTGCCTCAAGGTTTCGACATCCTAATCCAATATCAAGCACTTGGCCTCCTCAAGATGGTCCCATAGCCCCTCAAGAGTTATCCATAAATACCTATAGAAGACAAAGGAACCATTTCCATATGTAGTGTTGATTAATTATGTCCCCAACCCATATGGTGTTACATATTCTCCCTTGTAGGTATGGAATCCCACGAGATCATGAAATAAACTAACCCTGTTGGCCCATTTGTGAATTTCATGTCAATAGCCACATTTCAACATGTAACCAATGCATTATTCATAATCATAACATCATAATTTCATAGAAAATAATCTACATGTTAGCTCTCTCATGTCATAATTAGAACACAACATTATTGTTATCACAACATTCTAAATAATAAATAACTACATGTTCATGCATGTTATAAAATCGACATGCAATTACATCATGCTTCACACCATGAAATACCATTATAAGTTATAGAGTCAAGATATTTGTATAAAAAATATCATGACATCACATAATAATTGGAACCATTTGTCAATATAACCTCATATCATAACATCATATATATCAAATATAGAGCAATAATACAAAAAAACATTCTTATCATGATTCATTAGAAAAATGAATTTCATCTTCTTGTATAGAAAAATGAATACCAATTATTAAATAAGATTATTAATCATCCATCTAATATCTAGGCTATCTCATCAATACTATTAGTGTCATGCTTTCATAAAGATACCAATTACTTTTCAATAATCATTTCCTTCTTCCAACTAGGAAGTTGACAATTTTCATAGTAGGTATAGTCATTTAAGTACATGTTTAAACTTCAAATAAGCCTCATCATCTTGAAAAGTAATCTCTATTCGTGTATTCTTCCTTACCCAAGGAAATTTAGTGAAATTCATCCTTAAGATATTACTATACGTACAAATAAAAATTATTCCTTAAATCATCAATATCAAATTAAAATTCCTTGATCACCATATGCATATTTTTCTTATCCATTCTAGTACAATTCTAATTAATGGCACACATACACTAGGTCATCCTTGTGTAACTTTCTTATCGTTCCTAATCCACTTGGATGAGGGTTTGTTGATCTGTAGGTTTCAACCCTATACAAAAATTTCCTGAAAACTAATTCTTAAAATAGAAAAATATACAATGGCAAGAACATAAAATAAATATACACAAATATTTTACCCTAGATCCCAAAAAGAGGACTACCAGATTGATTTTCCATTACATTCCTTTCACTGTTACAATATATATATATTTTTGAAGCATTCATAAACTATTGAACCTTTAGTTAAACTGAGAGGGGGGGGGGGGGTGAATCAGTTTAACACATTCATAAACTTTTAAAACTTTTCATTAAAACTTATTTACACCTTCATTTCATGTCCAACTTAATATGTGAGTAATCTTAGAATGTGAACAGCAAGTATTAATAAAATATAATGGTAGACTTAATATGAGTGCAGCAGGTATTAAGCAGATGATATAAATTAGATCAACACATAAACATCATGCACAGAGACACCAGATATAAGTGGAAACCCATAAAGGGAGAAAACCACATATTATTATTGTTGTGATGCAAAGGAAAGCTCCAACTCCCTCTCACCACTGTTTTTCTGTAGGCACCAACCTACAGGAGGCTCCAAACTCAATTCTGCAAGATACAACTTGCAAGGAAGCACCAACTCCCTTCAATTTTCTGCAGGCACCAACCTACAGGAGGCTCCAACCTCAGTCAGCTACAATTGACGGCTTTCAAGCTGCAACTTGATAGGGAAGCTCCAACTTCCTCAATTTATCAAACTGAATGTTTGCTGATTTACCTCAGATATCAGCTCTGTTCTATAGCATCTCTTTTCACCTGCTCCTCTCTTCCTTATACCTTTCTTGCCTCGAGTCTTCTATACTCTGCATTCTCTATCCTTACTCTCTCTTACACTTTATGAATATCAGGTTGATATTATATATAGAGTTCATTACATGACTATTTGTATTCCACAAGGAATTTGGAGTGAACAGCCATGACTCTTTGACTTCTGCCTTCTCAATTTTTTATCCAACTTATTAAGAATATAACAATATGTACAAATTTCAATGTTACAATGGGATTTTTATTTTTCCTCTAGACACTTGCTTTTGCATCACAAACAATAAAACAATTAAAACATTTACATTCACATTTTCAGTTACACACTTCAATTTCACTCAACTCCTTTTCTGGATTTTGGCTTTACTGGATTTGTCTTTTCTGCTACAGTCATGCCACTGTCCTGCATACTTTGTTCACTGTCTTTTGCACATTTTTCCATTTTTTGTTCTTATTCACCTGTAAAATTCATTCCTGTACATATTCCTGTTCACTGAATTTTCATTTCTGCATGCTCTCCTCTCTTTCCATACACATTCCTCCAACCTTACTCTCTTTTTCATTTTCTCCTTTATTCAGTTCCCTATTCATTGCAGTTATATAACTGTTGTATGTACAACTGCCTTTTAATCAAACTTAACATAACTCTCGGTGTTTTTATAAAACCCTTTTAGCAACACAGATATATCAGTACTAACAATCTTTATCATGAACCATCAATAGTATAACCTTTGGTTTCATATTTACAGGAAATGCTTTGACTTATTTATAAAACAAATATCTGCTCCCAAGTTAAAAATTTATAACCTTTATAACATTAGACTGTATTTCATTTATATGCATATACAGTTAAATCCAAACTCTGAATCTAATGCACTTATAAGAATTCGGGTCAACCTTCAACTTTTATAATAAAATGTATTATATAGTGGCGACTATGTAGAATGTGATAGTCCGCTTTATAATAAATTGAATAAAGGAAATTCCATCGCACATAAGTATCTACGTTAATCCACCATATTAAACCTTCATATCAATCCCGATGCATATTATAATACATACATGTTCCGTGGAGCCCATTCTTTAATGCAATTCTCTAATCGACGGTTAATAACGTATTGCGCAGCCAACACTGATCTGACGAATATCGCTTGCCATAGATGCACGAACAATAATGCGCGATGGCACTCTATGGAAGAGGTTTTGCGAATTTGCTCAGGGCCACGTGTTTCCCATTCTATGGAATCGCTCCGATTTCTTGAATAACGCCTGCCCGTCAAAAGCGGTGCGATGAAAACCGGAATCCCACCTTCTTGTTCACTCCGCTCGTAAGGTTCCGCCTTCAAGGTTCCGCTCTTCTCCTTTACGCTTAGGTTCCGCCTTCAAGGTTCCATTCACTCTTCAATGTATTATTATAATTAAACTCTTCTTTCGCTATTGCTTATCCTTTCTTCGCTTGGCTCCATTGAAATGTGAACAATTACCATTTCTTCACGGCTATCTCCATTGTAATTAAACTCAGGTTCTGTCTCACAAAAGGCAGTTCCTTCATTTTACAATTCTCTGCCTGTGACTTGACTACCACACTTACGGGATGGCTCTTCCATCGATTTTTGGAAGTTCAGGTTCTATTCCTAATTCTCACCCATATGCAAAGTCACAAATTTACCCCTTTTTACCAAGTTCATCATGCAATCCTCAATTCATACTTTCATAAAAAATTCCACTAGTCAGTACATGCATGACCCAGTCAGTTGCATGCCCATAACCCTCAATAACACATAGTTTCATTTTTCCACAGAGCTCGAATGTTCATAACTACCTCTGCTTCATGTTTGCTACTTTGCCTCATTGCGGGTTCAGGTACTCCTCCTTTGCCATCCCCTTTGCCATCAATGACAACATTTCCAACATCCTCCCCCTTTGGCATTGATGGCAACAAATCCACCGATAATCCAATGCTTCCTCCAACTCTTCCTCTGCCTAGCTTCTTTTAGAAGATCCTTTCTTCTATTTCCTGCTTTTCCTCCCCCTTTGACATCAATGGAAAAGGGTTGCACATTTCTCAGTGTAGATTTTGTGTTTACATTTCTTCTCTCTGATTTGTGTTTAGCTCATCTTCTTCATGTAGCCTTTTCATTGATTCTTTTATGCTGGATGTATTAGGTATTCTTTCAAGATCGCTTTGTTTGATCTTGAGGACCTGTTCCATGCTTTCCTTGCTAACTGATCTCCCCCTGGAATGATATTTTCGTTTCTGTTCTCCCCCTGAAACGATGCTTTCTCTTCATATCATAGAGTAACATCTACATATACTACCCCTAGTCTATCTCTCAAATACTCAAATGGTTCTCTAGCAAGAGGTTTGGTAAATATATCTGTTGTTTGTTCTTTTGTTGGTACATACTCCAGTTTTACTATCTTATGAGCCACTTGTTCTCAGATAAAATGATACTTGATTGGGATATGTTTGGTTTTTGAGTGAAGCACAAGATTTTTAGATATACTTATAGCACTTGTATTATCACATTTGATTGAGATAGGTTCATTAATTCTTACCTTCATGCCTTGGAGGGTTTGCTTCATCCACATGACTTGTGTACAACATGTTGTTGCTGTTATATATTCTTCTTCTGCTGTAGACAGAGAGATAGATGTTTGTTTCTTGCTTAACCATGCCACCAGAATTTATCATAGATAGAATGCACCTCCACTTGTGCTTTTCCTGTCATCCATACAGCTGGCCCAATCTACATCTATGAATGCTATCAAAGTGATGCTTTTTCCTTTAGGATACCAAAGCCCATCTTGTGCGGTTCCTTCTTTTAGATATCGAATATTCTTTTGAAAATTTAATTGCAAGAAGATGATTTTGTTTAGGAGGCACCGCAGTATCCTTCACTAGTCCTACGCCAACAATGATGTCCGGTCTTGATGCGTGAGATACAACAAACTTCCTATCATGGATCTTGTAGAGTTTTTGATCTATATCGACGATCCATCATCGGCACACGGCTTGCATCCAGTGATCATGGGAGTTGACATAGGTTTGCAGTCTTCCATTTTGAACTTTTTCAACATCTCTTTTAAGTATTTTTCCTGTGAGATGAATGTACTTGTGTTGTTTTTCTGAATTTGAAGTCCTAAGTAGAAACTGAGCTCTCCAATCATAGACATCTCAAACTCTGACTTCATCTCTTCAACAAATCCTTTTGCTAGCTCATCTTTGTTGCTTCCAAACATAATGTCATCAACATATACTACAACAATCAGGAGTTCATTTTCATTGGCTTTTATGTATAGATTTCTGTCTACTCCTCCTCTCTTAATGCCTTATTTTTGCAAGTACTTATCCAGCCTTGAGTACCAAGCACGAGGGGCCTGTTTTAGTCCATATAGAGCCTTCTTTAGTCTGCACACATGGTTTTCCTTATCTGTTAATGATAAACCTTCTGGTTGTTCCATGTAGACTTCTTCTTCTAGATCTCCATTTATAAATGCAAATTTCACATCCATTTGATATACCTTGAAGTCTTGGTAGCATGCAAAGGCCAGAAACATTCTGATAGCTTCCATTCTGGCTACAGGGGCAAATGTTTCATCGTAATCAAGTCCTTCGATTTGTGAATATCCTTTGCAAACAAGTCTGGCTTTTTCACGATTACTGTCCTTCCTCATTCATTTATTTTTGAATACCCATTTTGAGCTATTGAATTTTTCTCATTGGGTCTAGGAACTAGTTCCAGTGTGTATTTTTTCTCAATTTGGTCCAATTCTTCATTCATAGCTTTCACCCAAGACTTGTCCTTGCTGGCTTCTTCAAATTTCTTTGGCTCTATTTGTGATAACATGGCTATGTATACCTCTTCTATTTGTTCAGTTAGTTTCCTTCTTGTCTGGACCCATACTCTTTTGTCTCCAACGATCTGATCTTCAGGATGATTCTTCTAAGTGTATCTTGAGGGGCCTTGCGAGCTCAGTTCAGCATCTTCTGTTGTCTTGCTGGTTTCATCATCATCTTGGTTTTATTATTCATGGTTATCTGATGGACCGCTGCAGTCTGTATATCTTGTATTGTTTTGAAGTTCTTCATCAAATCTCACATCAATTCTTTCTACTATTCTCCTAAGAGTCTTGTTGTAAAACCTGTACCCTTTACTTTTGGATGCATATCCTAGAAATATCCCTTCATCTTCTCTTGCATCAAATTTCCCAAGATTTTCATCATTATTCTTTACGTAACATTTTCTTCCAAAGATTCTAAAATGTTTGATTGAAGCTGGTTTCCCATGCCATAGTTCATAGGGAGTCTTGTCACTGCTTGGCCTTAGGTGAGCTTTGTTAAGGATATGCATGGCTATGTGTACTTCTTCTGCCCAGAAGGTTTGAGGAATATTACTCTCTAGCATCATGGCTCTAGCAATTTTTTCAACAGATCTGTTTTGTCTCTTTGCTACTCCATTATGCTGAGGTGTACCTGCAATAGTAAATTGTTGTTTTATGCCATATTCATTGCATAGATCTGCAAAGTCATAATCTGTGAATTCACCTCCTCTGTCCGATCTGATGCATTTTAGCTTGCATCCTATCTGATTTTCTGCTAATGCTTTGAATATTTTGAATTTGTCCAGAGCTTCTGATTTATTCTTGAGAAATGTAACCCATGTCATTCTAGAGAAATCATCTATTATCAGCATGAAGTAGGATTCTTCACTTGGTGTTTTAGTTCTTGCAGGTCCACACAGATCCATGTGCATAAGATGGAGTGGTCTTCTTGTTGATAACTCATCTTTGGCCTTAAAAGATGTGCGGGTCTGTTTACCCAATTGACAAGATTTGCATATGGTATTAGAAGGCCTGTTTATTTTTGGCATGTCTCTAACCGCTTTCTTCTTGCTCAGTCTGATGATATGATCGAAGCTGAGATGTCCCAGTCTCCTATGCCATAACCATGACTCCTCAAGTTTGCTGAGATGGCATGCTTTATCTTCCTCTTTCACGATGTAAACATTGCTCTCTATTCAAACACCTTTGAGCAAAGTCTTACCTGTGGCGCTTTATCTGACTTCACAGTCTTGTGCTCTGAAAAGAACTTCGCAGCCTTTATCACACATTTGACTAACACTTAGCAAATTTGCTTTCATCCCATCTACAAATAGTACATCTTGGGCCTTACCTCTGCCATTATCTAAGCTAACTGAGCCCTTTCCCTTGATTTTTCCTGATTTATCATTGCCAAAAGTAACATTACCAGTTTTATTTTCATCAAAAGTTATAAATTTACGTCTGTCTCTAGTCATGTGTTTTGAGCAGCCACTGTCCAAATACCACTGGCTTTTCAAGTCTTGAGCAGTTAGAGCCAAGTCACATTTATTTTCCTTCTTTATCCACTGGAATCATCCTTTTGTTTGGTAATTTTTGTGAGATGATGAACTACTTCTTCTGAGAGGACATTTGGAAGGCATATGTCCAACTTGATTGCATACATAGCATTTGATCATAATTTTTACAGAATTGTGAGTATGAACAAAATTTCTTTGATTCATAAACCCCCTTGAGATGTTGAACATCAATCTTTGTCCATACTTTCTACACTCAATGATCTTATGGCCAAATTCCTTACAATAAAAACAGTAACCATAGAAACTATTTGCATACCTGATGTAAGGTTGTCTTCTCCATTTGTTTGTTTGAGACAGTCTCTTCAATGTTTGCATCTTTTGCTCGTTTGAATTACTCCTCCTTGCATGAAAATATGCAGCAATGTGTCCCAGCTTGTGGCAGACATAACAGGTGGCAATTTTCATAGGAGGGAAGAATCTCCTTTGATGGCTTCCAAATTTGACATATTCAGAGGCATATGACCCTTTTTCTGTTGTCTTAGTATTTATTGCCTTCTTTGTTATTAGAGGTTTCTTCTGATCTCTGTCTTCCTCATTACATGTTTTTTATTTTGTAGGAATTTCTTGAGTTGCTTCATCATTCTTCTTTGCTTTTACAAAAATAATCTCTTTGTTTTCCATTTCTTTGCTTTTACTTGATTCTCCTTCATAGCCTATTCCCGTTTTTATCATATAAGATCTTTGAGCATCCAGAATTTCGTTCAACTTACTAGAGCTTGTTGTTTGAGAGAAATTTGTAGATACTTTCCTCTGAGCATTTTCTACTTTCTTCCTCAGACATACAACTTCTTCTTCCAGCTTCTCTTGTTCTCGAGTTTTATCCTTGATTTGCTGAAGTAATATGTCTTTTATCTTCTTGGCTTCTTCAAGCTCTACCTTCAGCTGCATGAGGGCTTCTAAATTCTTCTCTTCTCTTACATACTTGAGGAGAATGTCCTTTTTTTTTCTGCACTTCAGTTTGAGTCTGTCAATCTCCTCCAGAGCACTTCTTAGCTCCCCCTCAAGGTCGACTTCACCTTCTTCTTCTACATCTTCTAGTAGGAGTCCCTCAAGTTCTTCTATGGCCATCAATAAAAATTCTGAGGTTCCTTCTTCACTTGAGGGTTCATTTGAATCTTCAGATGTACTTCTGTCTTGTTGAGCATAGAAGGATTTTCTACTGAACTTCTTTCCTTTCTGCCAGTTCTTTGATGTATTTTTTTCTGATTCTTCGGCCTGATTCCTTACTTTCCTGTGAGGACACTTAGTTTCATAGTGTCCAACTCTTCCACAGTTAAAGAATTTTAAAGGAAGTTTACCTTTGTATTTACCTAAGCCTCTATCCAATTTCTTGACAAATTTTGCCTCTTCTTCATCTGAGCAAGAGAATATGTCTTCCTCTTCTTCTTTCTTCTTTTCAGTTTTAAAGGATGCCTCCCTCGTACTTGGCTTTTTCTGTGGGAGCCTCATTTCATATGCTGTTAGATTTCCAAGTAGCTGGTTCATGGTCAAGGTCTCCCAATCAGCTGTTTCTTCTATTGCAGACACCTTGGGATTAAACCTGGGTGGAAGAGATCTTAGAATCTTTTGTACAATTACAACTTCTTTTATGTTTTCACCTAGAGCCTTCATGTTATTTACTATTTCTGCAACCCTTAGAAAGAAGCTAGCAATGTCTTCATCATCATCCATTTTTAAGTTCTCAAACTGGGCTCTATAGACTTGAAGTTTGGCAGTATTTACTTTCTTGTCTCCCTCATGGATGTTCTCCAGAGTATCCCACATTTCTTTGGCAGTGTCTTTGTGCATTACTTTGATAAACTCTGCTTCACACAATCCATTTAAGATGGCATTCATGGCTTTTGCGTTAGCTACAAAATCTTGTTTGGTTTCTTTCTCTGTGTCAGTTGCCTTTGGGGCATATCCGAATTCCACAGCAGCCCAAAATTCTATTCCTAGAGACATTATGTATGTCCTCATTCTGATTTTCCAGAAAGCATAATTTTCACCCGTAAAGAAAGGGGCTTTATTTTTTGAGCATCCTTATTTACTAGCCATCCTGAGAACCTAGGATCTCCTTTCAGTTGTTAAACTGGTACAAAGGAACCCGCTCTGATACCAATTGTTGAATTTTTAGTTGAACTGAGAGGGGGGGGTGAATTAGTTCAATACATACATGAGCATTTTTCAATTTCTCATCAGCTTATTTATAGCTTACTTTTATAATCAACCTTAGTATATGAACAGTCTTAATAATTTGCAGCAAGTATTAAATTAATGTGACATTAAACTTATTATGAGAGCAGCAAACATTAAGCAGATTTGATAAATCATCTTAGCACACAGGCAACACAGATAGAGACAGCAGATATAAGTGGAAACCCATAAAGGGAGAAAACCACATCTTATTATTGTTGTGATGCAAAGGCAAGCTCCAACTCCCTCTCACCACTATTTTTCTGTAGGCACCAACCCACAGGAGGCTCCAACCTCAATTCTGCAAGCTACAACTTGCAAGGAAGCTCCAACTCCCTTCAATTTTCTGCAGGCACCAACCTACAGGAGGCTCCAACCTCAGTCAGCTACAACTGACAGCTATCAAGCTTCAACTTGATAGGGAAGCTCCAACTTCCTCAATTTATCAAAAGAATTGTTTTCTGATTTATCTCAGATATCAGCTATGTTCTGTAGCATCTCTTTCTGCTCCTCTCTTCCTTATCTTCTATGCCTCAGTCTTCTATACTTTCCATTCCCTATCCTTACTCTCTCTCTCAATTTTTCATATCAAGTTGATATTATATATAGAGTTCCTTACATGATTGTTTGTATTTCACAAGGAATTTGGAGTGAACAACCATGACTCTTTAACTTCTGCCTTCTCAATTCTTTTTCCAACTTATTAAGAATATAACAATATGTTCAAAGTTCAATGTTACAACTGGATTTTTCTTTTTCCTCTGGACACTTTCCTTTGCATCATAAAAAATAAAACAATTAAAAAATTTACATTCACATATTTAGTTACACACTTTAATTTCACTCAGCTCCTTTTCTGGATTTTGGCTTTACTGGATTTTTCTTTTCTGTTGCAGTCATGCCACTGTCCTGCCTACTTTGATCACTGTCTTTTGCACATTTTCCCGTTTTCTGTGCTTATTTACCTGTCCAATTCATTCCTGTACATATTCCTGTTCACCGAACTTTCATCTCTGCACGCTCTCCTCTTCTTTTTCTTTTTCCATACACATTCATCCAACCTTACTCTCTTTTTCATTTTCTCCTGTATTCAGTTCCCTGTTCATTGCAGTTATATAACAGCTGTATGTACAACTTCCTTAAAATAACTCTTAGCATTTTTATAAACCCTTTTTAACAACACAAATATATCAGTACTCACAATATTTATCATGAACCATCAACAATATAACCTTTGGTTCCATATTTACAGGAAACTCTTTGAATTATTAATAAAACAAATATCTGCTCCCCAGTCAAAAACTTTATAACCTTTATAACATCAAAATGTATTTCATTTATATGCATATACAGTTAAATCCAAAATCTGAATCTAATACACTTATAAGAATTTGGGTCAACCTTCAACCTTTATAATAAAATGCATTATATAGTGGCCACTGTGTAGAATGTGATAGCCCGCTTTATAATAAATTGAATAAAGGAAACGCCATCGCACATAAGTATCTACATTAATCCACCATATTAAATCTTCGTATCAATCCCGATGCATATTATAATACGTACATGTTCCGTGGAGCCCACTCGTTAATGCAATTCTCCAATGGACGGTTAATAATGTATTGCGCAACCAACACTGATCCGACGGATATCGCTTGCCATAGATGCATGAACAATAATGTGCGAAGGCGCGCTTTGGAAGCGGTTTTGTGAATTCACGCAGGGCCACGTGTCCCCCATTGTATGGAATCTCTCCGATTTCTTGAATACCGCTTGCCTGTCAAAAGCGGTGCGATGAAAACCGGAATCCCACCTTTATTGTTCACTCCTCTCGTAAGGTTCCGCCTTCAAGGTTCTGCTCTTCTCCTTTACACTCAGGTTCCGCCTTCAAGGTTCCGCTCACTCTTCAATGTATTATTATAATTAAACTCTGCTTTCATTATTGCTTATCCTTTATTCGCTTGGTTCCATTGAAATGTGAACAATTACCATTTCTTCATGGCTATCTCCATTGTAATTAAACTCAGGTTCTGTCTCACAGAAGGTAGTTCCTTCGTTTTACAATTCTCTGCCTGTGACTTGACTACCACACTTGCGGGATGGCTCTTCCATCGGCTTTTGGAAGTTCGGGTTCTATTCCTAACTCTCACCCATATGTAGAGTCACAAATTTACCCCTTTTTACCAAGTTCATCATGCAATCCTCAATTCATACTTTCATAAACAATTCCAGCAGTCAGTACATGCATGACTCGGTCAGTTGCATGCCCATAACCCTCAATAACACAGAGTTTCATTTTTCCACAGAGCTCGAATGTTCGTAACTGCCTCTGCTTCATGTCTGCTACTTTGCCTCATTGCTGGTTCAGGTACTCCTCCTTTTCCATCCCCTTTTCCATCAATGACAACATTTCCAACATAAACCCCAATCCACTTACCCTAAATTATAACATAACTATATTTCCCTTGATCGGATCTATAAAATACCATGGGTAGAAAACCATCATGCCCAAAACCATGTTAAAAACCCATGCACAAAACCATGGGTAGGTCCTCCCAACAAGTTTGGGTCCACCCCACATCCTTGGGTCCACCCAACTATTATTATCTCCACATAAAAAAACATTCCCGGGGAACTTTCCCAGACCCCATGTAGCGGGGCTACTGCCCCCTTGCATACCCCCCAACAACAACCCCCTTGTTGTGCCTAATGCAACATACAACACCTAGGTCTATTCATGGAAATAATATAACACATACCCAACATGATCCATTTTGATTTATCTATCATTGTGTAATTATCATTGCACATCCTCAAAAGATCTACTTATCTCATCAAGTTCCCATCCCAATACTGCTTGGCCTTGCTTCTTTTGTCAATTTGTGCATAATTTTTCTCAAAGTATCATTATAGAATTTCCAGTAACATATATCATTATGCTTCATACTCATTGTTTTCTCATTATTCTACATATGTTATTTCCTTTTCCAAAAGTTAAACCATTGTTATCCTTGAAACATTTCATAGTTTATCACTTGTCATTTCTCACCAATTACAAGTATTCACAAATTCCAATATTGAAACTTTTAAAATTTTGTAGGTCACCACTATGACCCTTACCAATCATATTGTTCAATCCACTCATCAATATACTTAAGATAACTTTCCACTTGATACATACACCACAATTTAGCCCTAAACATGATTACATTTTCATTTTTCCCTTCATACTTTAATGTTATATACCTTAACAACTGTATGAACTTTAATTAGCTACTCCAATCTTAAATTTTATATTTTTTCATTCACATTAGCATCATTCTCAACTATAATTAATGTTGGAATTACCATGAAAACAATACCTTAATGCTAAGGTATTTTCTTAGTTTATGCTTGCAAAATATTCCCAATATCTATCTTTAGCTTCTTTATTCCCATATTGCAGACATTCATGGATTTTGTAATCAAATGTTACCATAATTCCTACAGCTCCTTTAAATTAACTTCATAAGTATCATAATAATTAAGATTCATTAATCATTACCAATGGTTATTGCAAAATCTTCCATCATATTCTAGGACAGTTTATTACTCCTTGTTGATTTCTTACGCTTGTTTGAGAAAATTCCACTCATTCACCTTAAGTATCTATCTCGTACTCATTTCTATTTGTCTCATTATTCAAATTTGGTCATGGTCACCATGAATATTGTTCATTATATTTAATAAGAACTTTGTAAGTTCCTCCTTGTCATTCCTTATTAGATAACTTCATGAAACATATACAACTAACATTAGGGATCAATCTTAGAGCCCTCCTTTTTTTCTTCTTTTTAATAACTCTTAGTACCCTTGTCTCTTTCTACTTATTTTTCCAAAATTATAGTTGTTAGCACTATTATTTCAAATTTGTACCATTTTCCTTCCCCTCTTTAAGAGGATATATCAAAAAAAAAAATGTCATAACATCTTGACTTCTATTCTATAGGCACTTTCACTATATTTCACATCAGACTCCCAATTCTTTATGGATTTTTTATCGTAATAATATTTTCCCTTTGATAAGAAAACATGGTAATTGATAAGCATGACCCCCTTTCATTCATATCGCTAAATTCTCACTTACAAATTACATCATTCCTAATACGTTGTCATAGTAATCATCACCCCATAGTCTCATCATAGATACATTTGAAAAGTTTGTTGTTGATTGGTCCTTATCTCATTAAGATAAAAAAAATATTAAAACACTTCAACCTTACAATATTTTGTTAAGTTTTCACAATGCAACGCTCTAAAAGGCGTGCCTCTTAAGAAGTGCAAGAATAAAGGTCTTAGAGATAATGCAATTCTTATAGTTATTCTTTACAAAATGTCTTTAATATACACATGATTTTCATTAATTCCAAAAACAATTAACTTTTGCGTAATCCTCCTTAATTCACTCAAATATGATTTTCCACACCTAGTTGGCACATGTTATCTTGGCCAATTTAGTCTATTATTAGTCTTGGATGTTACTTCATATTGGATTGGCTCTTCATAATGTATATACTTAGGTCTATATCATTAGCCCTAAAGAAACACTTGAGATACAACATGAGTCCTTGTACACAATCATAAATACATTTCCTTCACATAACTTCATTATTTTCATACTTTATTTATGAGCGCTAACATGCTATAATGAATGTATCAAATGGTGACATCCTACCACTTATACTGATTATAAGTTGTTTTTGCTTCTTTCCTATCAGTATCTTTCATGTTTATTTGCAAATATAAATTAATATGCATCTATTCTACGGCATAAATTTCTTCCTTCCTACACTTATCACATGCTTCAAAATGATTATTTCTAAATTTATGAGTATTGGAATTACATGTTGAGTATTGATACCATCCATTCAACAAAAAAACTAGTAATATTTCTCACAATCACCATGAATATGTCTAGATACTATCAAAATATAATATTTCAATAACATCATTGTCATTAGATGGACAATTTCAAATAAAGAATAAAATATTATGTTTTATATCCAATGTGTCACCTTGCCTAATCCATGATACCACTATGGAACATTGAAATATGTAGCGTAAGTCCTTATTCAAATATGTGTTTTCTTGGTTATCCCCAATTTTATGACCAAAATGAGGTTATTCCATCCGCACATGGATATCCCTCATTGATTGTCTTTCTTTCTAACATATGAAATACAAATTAAAATCAACAAACAAGATAACATATAAATTTTCCAATGTAATAGATCATTTGGAATGGAATAATAAAGGTTTCTTAAATCCACCTTAACTTCCAAAATCATTAAAATGTAATAATCTTTATAAATTATGACATCAACCTAACCATAAATAAATTCACAATAATATTATTAGATTGTTATTTCATTAACTGCATCTTCCAATAATTATGTTCTCAATCCTTGCATCAAGTTTTCAATTAAAATTATCACTATGTAAAATAAAACTTTATATTACAAAATATATTTCAAACCATTTTATTGATAAATAAAATATATATAATATTTATTGATCCCATAAATCAACAACTTTTTATATTCTATTTTTAATTTTAAAAAAATAACACTTCTTTAAAAAAAAATCAAAACATTAATATAAATCTACTACATTAAAATAAAACAAACATTTAAAATAAACTTGATATTTCATACTTACTTTTTATCATGACTATTATATAATGTATCTCCCAAACCTAAAATTCATACTTTATTGATTTTACTTAACAACATGCGCTTTATATTATAGGATTCACGATCTCCATATTTAAGAATGTTCCTAATCTCAATAGCATCCTTTATCATAAGCAAGGACATTTTTATTAAAAAAAAGCTTGTAGATTAAAATAGTATTAAATGATGATCCATATGAATTCTGGTGATCCATTCAAAAGCAAAGTGAAACTCCAAAGGATTCAAACAAAAGAATTTTCTTGAACCTCATAACTTAGGTTATTATCATTATTCATAAAACGGTGGCATTAGAAAAGAATATAAAATTTTAACGGTGGTTTTCAAGGTGGTTGTGTGGTATACAATGCCCATCTCCCGTTTTTTGATTTTGATTCCAAATTCTATTACATAATTTTTCACCGTTGAACTTTGTGGTCACCAAACCCAAACCAAGTGGCTAAGATGGTGGTGGATTTCGATGATACTTGAAATGTTTGTTGGATTTCTAAATTAAATTATGCATCCATGTAGATCGAGACGGTGGTTCTTTGCTAAGATGGTGGTGGATTTCGATGATACTTGAAATGTTTGTTGGATTTCTAAATTAAATTATGCATCCATGTAGATCGAGACCAATTGACAATTTACACTAGGTGGTTCTTTTATGATGTGTACAAAGAATAGAAATTAAGTTCAAAACAGATTTGCAATTATATCTCATTTTTCATAGAAATTAACAAAGAGATTTTTCCCTGCTAATTCACTATAAAAATCACAATTGGACATTACATACGAGATTGTTAGGCTTTCAGAAGGACAAGTGAATTGATGAAAAAATTCTTTGATTTTTAAACTAAGAGAAGCAGAATTGGAACTATAGCTATTTTTTTGTAATAACAAAATAAATATAACTTATAAGTATTAGTGGACAAGAACATAAAAATCCAAGGGTCCAACAGAGTTGAAACCTTGCTTTGATACGATATGTAACAAGGTGAAATTAAAATATACAATTAATTACATCAATTTTTGTGATTAATAACCAACACAAACTATTTAACTAAATTGCATAGAATTTTTGAAAACCGCTAGAAAAGAAGACTTACTTGTAGCGACGATATACCTTACTTGTGATTCTGAAGTTATAACACTACTCAGGTCCTGCTGACTACCACAAAGCATTTGGGATTAATCTCCACCCAACGTAGGCTTAGGTGCACATAATATTTCTACAACTAGCCACCCCCAAGCCCTTAATCAACTACTAGTACCACGGAATCATCTGCCTCACAGCGCTCTCCTTCCAAATGAATGAATGAATGCTTCTCATCCTCCTTTTTATCCATTAAATAGAAAAAATGGTTCCATGAATGGAAAGGGATTGGAAAGGGATCTACAGGAACACAATCCATGTGTTAACATGCTAACTTTTATTTCTTTGTTTTAAGTTTTACTTAATTCATTATTTTTTCTTAATTTGACTTTTGTTTATTTTATTCGTTTTTACTTTTGTTAACTTTGATTTTTATATATATTTATTTAGAACTCCAGTTTTATTATTATTATTATTATTATTTATTTATTTGCTATTATTACATTTTATTAATTATTAATTATTTTATTTATTTATATATTAATATTATTTCATTATTATTATTATTATTATTATGGTCCATTACATCATTTGACACAGATGTGTAGGTTTTCGTGACGATGGGCATCAACCAAGTGTCATTAGCCCAACATGATATTTATTGAATTTGTGACGGTTATGGAAGGCGATTTTCATGAAAAAATATGGCTTCGATGACCAATGTTTCAATGTTGGTTTGTGTCACAATTTTGACAAAATCTCGCGATGTCGAAATTTTTATTGTACTACATCTAACATTTAATGGACTTTGTATTTATGGTAAGTTGCAAATATAAGGGGTCGAAAGATGAAAGGATGTCAAAAATTGAGTAAATTTGTAGTAGTGAGATATAACAAAAAAATAATTTCATGGCACAAAAATATGACAAATACCCTCTTTAGGGTTTATTATCAGAAAACACATAAACACACATAAAAATACCATTAAACATAACATGGCATAAGGAATACTTATTTTCATAAGAAGATCCAATTGGATGTGGGCTCTCCACATTCCTCCCATCCATAGACCATGCGGCTAATAACCTCAGCAATCGGTTACCCCCAAGCCAGGCAAACAAATCTAGGTAATAATTATGCAATAACACAATAAAACCTAGGCCACAACACCAACCCAAGCAGCGTCTGCTTCCAGCCATAGGTTCATGTACCACTAAACAACATCCAAGTAGTGGATACTAAAACCATTTTTTAGTGCCTACCTTCCAAAGAAACGTACGAATGGCCAGGACAATCTCTTCTTACAACTCTAGGAGCCCTGCTACCACCCACTGCCCAAGTGTCAAACATTTGAACCAAGGCTAAACCCTTTAGTTAGTCAAAATTCCAATAGGACTCATCAAATATCTTTGGACCAAGTTCCCAACCAGAATTTCATGGCCACCAAGCCATAAGTAGAGGCAACAAACCCTCAAATCCAACAAGCTCCAAAAATTTCTAGGTTCTACAAACCATAGGGCTAAGCTTTCAGATTCATCCAACTCTTACAGCCAGTTATGGGCTAACATACAATCCAGATGCATCCCATTAGTACAATTAACTAAATAACTGCACCTAAGCTAGTTCAAGAGTCCAACCCTAAGACTCCTTGACTCCTCAATCACTAAATTAAATTTCCCATCAATTGAACCATGACAAGTTATATGAATGATTGAAAAATAATCAGTAACATGAACCTACACTTCCTTCTTAAATGCATGGAATTCACTACCCAAGTGGTACACACTGGAACCACGTGGGCCCTAGGATGCAACTTTCACCAAAATACCGAACTGTTGACTTTTTTTCCTAAAAATTTTCCCCCATACTCTTTCCGCAGAGTGGACTTCGATGTCAGCCTTATTTTATTATTAATAATGCTTAATTACATTATTTACAAATTCAGGATCTTTGGCTCCACATCCAAGCACGCTAGCCCCACAGGCCACATTATATAGCTTGGTTTACCAACATATAATCAAATTCATTTGGCACACAAGCTTATATACTAATGTACATACATTTAAAGCATCGTAAATGGGTGGGGGTATTACATTCCTATCCTCCCCTCTTATTTTATGTCTTGTCCTAAATTCATGATATATTCACAATTTGAATCTGCTACAACAAAATCTTGCAATCCATGTCCTCTTCCTTGGCCTCCTCCTAGGGAATATTCCATGCTTCCATTTCCCACTGCACATCAACAAGATCTGGAGGTCCTTTCCCACACAAACGAGCATACGCTTACAACGTCATCATCATCACACCTAGAGTACATAAAATCAAAAATTAACATCAACAACAATCAGCCTTGACTCTTATACTCATGTTCAGAATTTGAGAAAGGAAAATATCAATCACATGCATGCAAAAATTTGTCTAAATATGAAAACGTGAATTTGAAATTATCATGTAATGTAGAAATGGTGCACAAATTCATTTCCTATTGGCATTGTTGTGCCTTAACATTGAGGAAATGTTGTTCTTGCATGCCAACACTGTATACCATTCTGTATACAATTCCTGCATTTAACTCCTGAATACAATCATCATGTAGTTTCAATAATTGTTGTTTTTATTCTCAATTCCTGTATGAAAATAATATCTCTGAACACTACTCCAACCCTTCTAGTTTCCATTATTATTATTTCTTTACCTTTATTTCAAATAACAATTAACTTTATTAGATAACACAACTGTTTCAAATCCTTCTTGTTACCTTATTTCTAAATCATTTTTCCATTTTTTAAAACCATTTGGAGCTTCTAATTGGTCTAATTCTTTTGTTTATGCTCAAGTTTAATCATTTTCCTCTCCAAATCCCTACTAAGCTATCTATTTTCTTCATTGTTGTGACTAATCAAAGCTTGGAATTTTAGTCGAACTTTATTCCAGTATGTTTACCAAAATTTGTACCAAACTTGTAGTTTCTAGTGGCAAAACTCTCACATAATCTGTGTCATACACCTAGCATGGTAATATGACCTGTCAAGGCCTATCAGAAGGCCCATCACAATATACATTCAAAACTATAAGAAATCATGTATAATGTATTATAATACTCATTACAAAAATTGTTATAGACCTACTATAACTTGAATACAATACATGTCAAGAAACCTATTGTAGGTTTGTTATGATCTGCTATACCCTTCAAAACACTTGTTATTTACCTCTGTCTAGTTCACTTATTGTAACCCTATTTAGAACCTTCCACCACTTGTGACCCATATACCTGTTGTAACATGTTGTGCCGGTTATAAACCCATCACATCCCCTGAGATCATGTGACATCTTGATGGTGCATTTGATCACATCTTGTTATAACTTATAAAATTTTCATGACCTATTTGAAAACTAGTTGATTCAACATAATACCTATCAGTTGCGTGTTACTGACCACGAGTGGTAACCTGTGATTTCCTATAGGAAACCTATTATAACACTTTCTTTCAAGTTATTTTACCTATGTATCATATCCTTATAATAGAACATGTACACAATCCTTGCATAAGGTACCTGCATCTAATCCATGGTAGCCTCGCTATTTTCCATACTTGTAGATAATTCTTGTTATCAAGCTATCAAATCTATGAGAATTTTGTACCTGTTTTACAACTGTCATGCTACTTTTCTAACATTTAACCTGTGTCCTTGCTTATCTATAATATTTCACCATGGACCACCCAATGACATTTTGACTGATATATTTACGAGAACCAATCTTGAGTTCTGTGAGATTTAATGATACTTTTTTGTCCATAAAACTAATAATCGGTCCCGAAATATTATATTCTTAAATATTCAATTCACATACCAGACATCACAATATACAAGAATAAACTATGTAGTTGAATCAATACGTATCTTGTAAGATTTGATGGAATGTTGACTACATGGTTATTCAAGCCATAAACTAGAGCCGTCAAGCTCTAACAACCACCTAGGATCTCAAACTAGAATGCATCGAATCAATTGTGATTAGCCAAATAACCACACTCCCATCGATTTCAGAGTCCAATACGAGGCTCACTTTCTGATTTAACCACTGAATCATTCACTTTATATGCAAATGAATTAATCACGTTGTGTGGTTTCACTTGGCCTTTTCTTGACTAGCAATCTCTCGGATGATCCATCTCGCCAAGGGACAACAACTTGTTCCATCTCAATTTCACTTTGATCATTAAAAATAAAAACATTGTTTTTATTCATGTATACAAAAAAAAAAAAAATTGTGAGAAATCCGATTTTGTTACATGGACATATCTAAACAAATGGCTTAGATATCAATTATTTGAGTAATTTTTGCTCAGGTAATCTATATTGTTTTATGAGTAATTTTATTTTATTTTATTTTAGTGATATTAAAATTTATAATACATTAATCCATTTTGGATGACGCCAGCTCAAACAATTTATAAATTATTAATTCATTAATTTTTTTTGAATTCTCAGCAAATTTTCAATTTTATTGTGATTAGTGAATTCCTTCATGATTTTTTTTTTTAATTAGTTTAGTTTTCCACTCAAACTAAATTTATCAATTAATATTTTTGTACTGATTTATTCACTACGTATTCCTTAATATCTTTAATATTTTATTTTGAATTTGTCATTTTATATTCATTTAAATTAAATTCATTATGATATTTATATAAATTAAATGGTATATATAATTTATTATGATATTTGTATAAGTTAAATGGTATATATAGATAAGAATCAAAACATTTATTTTGTGATACATATGATATTATTAAAATTAATTAAATTACAACTTTATCTTGATATTTTTTAGGACATATTAACTGAAAGGGGTCACATCTCATTGGTTTATTAGTTGAATCTAGCCTTAAGAGATAGAAGGATAATTGACCCCACCAATTGAGCTAATCCTAGATGCTACTATTATTATTATTGAAATAATTAGTGTATCAGTTAAACATATATATACATTAAAAAAATGTAACAATATTCTTAGCCATGGAGATTTACCTCCACTTTACTATGAATATTTTTAACCTATAAATAGATTTTTTTACAACACCATGGCTTACCAATACCATGTTCCACAAAAACCATAACTCATGTTCATATGATATTTTTTTCAATTATATTGACAGGTATTTATATTATGGAATGTGTCTTCCAAAAACTAATTTCATTATCACTAACTAACACAATCATATAAATTAAATGGCTCATCAATGTCAATACGCATAAATCCACAACAAGAACCAAAACAATTACTTTATCTTACATCTCACGTTAGTAAAATTTAAAAGGTCATAAGAACTAATTAAATTATAACTTCATTTAAAATTATTGTTGTACCACGAGGCACTTTGCAACCTAGTATGGAAGAGATGGTGTAATGATATTTCCTATAAATATTTTGACGAAGTCAAAATAAAATAAAAATAACTCTATGGTTTTTAGATATCTATGGTTTTTATTATATTAATTTGAAGTTATTTTATAACTATATTTTTTGGTAGTTAAGGTAAATTTTACTTGGTGAAGTTACAAATGGAATTTTAGCTCCTAGTTTATGAGAAATCATGGTATGGACCCATGGTATTCATGTGGTATTCATGTGATGCAAACTATTTTTAGAGTGAATACTTACTTTATCTTACATCTCAAGTTGCTAAATTTAAAAAAATCATAAGAACTAACTAAATAATACCTTTATTTAAAATTATTGTTGCACTAAGAGGCCCTTTCCAACCCAATATGGAAGAGATGTTGTAACGTCATGTCTTGTAAACATTTAGACTAAGTTAAAATAAAATAAAAATAAAAGTAACCTTATGTTTTTTTATTTTATTAATTTGAAGTTAATTTGAAATTAGTTTTCTACATTATTATTATTATTACTAATTCGTTTTGGGTAGTTAAGGTAAATTTGACTTGAAGTTACATGTGGTTTTTAAGCTTCATGTTTATGAGAACCCATGGTATTGATCCATTGCATTCATGTGGAATATAGCTTATTTAAAGGGGGGAATTAAACCGGCCTAAAACCATCTTAACTTTGGATCTACCAAGAATTGAGAGATATCAAAACTCTTGAGATGCAACTTGTTTTAGAATGAAAATGGATTTGATCCCTCTAGGTTCTTGGTAGATTGAGGCACTCTCTAACCTAATATGAAAGCGATGTTATAATGTCTTGTCTTGTACACATTTTGACTAAGTCAAAGTACAAATAAAAGTAACCCTATGGTTTTTATTATATTGATTTCAAGTTATTTTTATTCATTAGTATTATTATTATTACTATTTTTGTTGGGTAGTGAAGGTAAATTTGACTTGGTGAAGTTACTTATGTTTTTGAGCTCTAGGTTTATGAGAATGCATGGTATTCATGTGGAATATAGCCTATTTAAAGGGGGGAATTAAACCATCCTAGATTCATATTAACTAGGAATATACCGAGCAATGGGATGGAGGGATCAAATCCATTTTTACTCTAAAATGGGTTTGCATATTGGGAGATTTGATCCCTCATAACACTTGGTATATTTGGAGTTAAGTTAATCTTGGTTGGTTGCACCAGCCTAGTAAAGGTAAAAAAATACCCTACGTTTAACATTTTTACCACAGTAAAATAAAAATAACTTCATGGTATTGATCCATGGTATGAGAACCCATGGTATTGACCTATGATATTCATGTGTAATATAACCGGTATGAGAACCCATGGTATTTACCTATGATAATCATGTGTAATATAACCTATTTAAAGGGAGAATTTAAACTAACCTAGATTTACCTTAATTTCAAATCTACCAAGAACTGACACAAATCAAATATCTATAGATGCAAACATTTTTAGAGTGAAAAATATTTGATTCCTCTAGGTGTTTTGTAGATATGGCTTAAAAATAATTGTGTAAAGAGATGTGTTCTCCAACCTAGTATGGGTATGGTAGAGATGTTGTAATATAATATCTCATTAAACATTTTGACTCGCTCAAATTAGATAAAAATAAAGTAATAAAATAAGAAATAATATTTAATAAAATTAATAATTAAACCATCGTAGTTCCATCTTAATTTTGAATATACTAAGAACCAAGATGGATCAAGCCTCTTGAAGTGAAAACTTGTTTTAGAGTAAAAAGAGATTTGATACCTATTGTCATTGGTAGTATTAATGAAAAAAAAATTAAGATATAAGTTAAACATATATATCTCCATTTGCGTACTCACCCAATTAAGATTCCTACAACTTTCTTGAAGGGGCACAACAAGGTGGTTTGTGCAAGGTGGGGGGATGGATCAAGATTGATAAGGGTGAAATATACAAATTACACTGGCATGGGGGGCCTGGATCAAATACAAAGGATGAAGTAATGGCACTTTGGAGTGTCTTGTGGCTAGCGCACAACTTGTAGATTAAATACATACATGTTTTTGGACATTTGAAGTTGGTTATAGATAGTGTTAATGGGGTTTCATCTTTCTATCCACCTGGCTTGGATGGGTGGCTTCATCGTATTCAGAACCTCATGTCTTGTCTCGAATGACCAAAGCTGGTTCATGCCTATCGTGAAAACAATTCGAGGGTATACAGGCTCTCAAAGAATGGTCTTGATGCCCCTCTGGGTGTCATCTATGTATCAAATGTTTCTAGAAGTGTGTTGGTAAATGTCTTTGAAGTTCTGACTCTATGAAAACAGGGATGGCGTGCTTGCAAAACGGCCATGATCATAGTAAAGTTTCTTCAGATTTAGTTTTTTTGTTGTTCATAGATATGCTGATATGTGATAAGTACTAGCTGGATGTTATGCATTCAATCCAAGGACTGCATTTTTGATAGTTTTTATTTTATGTATAGTGAAATGCCATGTAACGTAGGGAAAGTAGTTGCTAACTATTTTTTTATGAAAAGGAACATAGGAAAATATGGCAAAGACACATCTGTTGACTGTTAAAACTGGATTTATGTACCTTTTATGTTCTTAATATAATGGGTGTTTTTTCGACTATGAAAATAGTTAAACATATATATCTCATTGAACTGAGAGGCTCGCTCTATATCTAAGAGGGATATTTGTAGATCCAAAATTAAGATGGTCATTGGTAGTATTAATGACAAAAAAAATTATTATATAAGTTAAACATATATATCTCATTGAACCGAGAGGGTCACTCTATATCCAAGAGCGATATTTGTAGTTCCACACATGCTCAATGTGTAGTTCACATGTGTCCCTACTAAAATAAATGCAAAATATTCTCCAAATAGAAAAGCAATGTAGGCGATAATAAAAAATAAAAATCAATATGCTATGTATGTTTAATTAGTTAGTTCACATGTGTCCCTATTAAAATAAATGCAAAATATTCTCCAAATAGAAAAGTAATGTAGGCTATAATAAAAAATAAAAATGAATATGATATGTATGTTTAATTAGTTGTCCATAACATAATATAATTCCATGTACAATAATTAGAAGTAAAATAAATAGGTGAATAAGATGTTTAAACCTCATAATTTTCAAAAATATTTCAACATGAAGATCTATGTTAACTAATATGTTAATATCAACTTCATATATAACTATATATAGAGAAAAATGCTAAACAAAAATATTTTAATGTTGTATATAATAGAACATTCAATGTCCAAAGAAAATAATTTAATTGAAAGTGAAAAAATATGAAGTAATTCCTAGTAAAGATAATAAGAGAGATATGTATAATTCATTCAATTTTTAATATTAAAATAGTATGTGATATTTAGAAATATTCATAATAACAAACAAATTGAATATGGTTTATCAATAAAATATTTTAATATGAACTAATATTGATGTATACTTAAAAATATATTCATGATAGAAAACCATTTTAATGTGCATAAAATGTCTTCATGCACATGTTGTGTAAAACATTTTAATATCAACTATGCATATAAAAATGCAATTTAAACAATGAAAATTTACACACACACATAGGAAGAGAGAACCACTACAGGTTCATTTGGATTTATCGTGGGATGAGAGGGATGCATTTTTTTTTTTCAAATTTTGCACCCTAAAAAAGTTTGCACATGAAGAAATTTGATCCCTTTGAGCTGATGTTAGATTCATGCTTAAGATGGAACTATAATGGTTTCATATGAAACTTTCATATTACATTTTTTTTAAATAATGAATTTAATTAAAAGAGAAAAAATGCATAATTATTTTGAAAATAATTCTTAGCCTTTGGTTTTTGTATACTACTAAGAATATTCTATAATATAAGTTCCTACCAACCATATAATAATTATTGATAATTAACTTACAATTTTCGAAGACCTATTTGAAATTAGGCATGTCAATGGAAATAATTATTAGGTGAATGGTAGAGATTTAACCTTCATGGAATATTCTAGAATATTATTAGTAATAATCACAAATTAAAGGTTGAAATTTATCTCGAATGTTGATATTTGTCTTAAAAATAGTAATCTCTATTTGTGACTACTACTAATAATATTCTAAAATATTATGTGGAGGTTAAGTACCTACCATATTTTAGAAAATGTAACTAGATTTGGTCTTCACAATCTTCATTGTACTCATGTCAATATGCATCTCTTATGTAATAAGCAAATGAAGAAAGAGAAATTATTATTTAAGAGCATGGGTTTCATGCTTCTTTTGATTGGTATTCTAGGTAAAGCATGTTCTTGATGCTTCTAAGGTTTTCCATATCGTAATATTATTATCATGAGTTAATAGATCCAATGTCATGTATATAAGATCCATATAGGAAATTTTTACCATGTAAAAGAATTTATTGTGAGTCAAGATAGTCAAAATAAGCCTCTTAGAACAATTCAAACCTACGAGAGACAAGTGAACCCAGATAGGGTTATTTGACCTCCACACATGAGCATAAATAGAATTTAATTGACCTCATTTAGTAAAAAAATTATTAGCAATCAAGAAGTTTGATCTCGGGTGCAAAATTCAAGAAGGAAGTCAAGAAAGGAAAGGAGAAAAAAAGTTGGAGCAAGAAGGAAGAAAATTTTGAGTTTTCGTTCAAGGATTTTCCCTAATTTCTCTCACATGTGTGAAGTTACTGAGTTTCCACAGGGACCAAAGTTGTAGAGCAACTGCAAGTCCAAAATAATGAAGTTGGGGGAAAAAATTCTAAGTTTGATGCAGTTTTGGAAGGGTTTGACTCTTGTTGATTTCGCTTGACTTTGACCTAATTGGAAGGGCTTCTTTGATGGATGACTTCATGCTAGAGGAGGATTTTCTCTTGAGGTTTGAGTATTTTTTTTCTCATTTGAATAAAAGTATATATTAAAAGAAGATATTTTTTGGGTTTTCCCCTTGGAAGGGTTTTTCCCTGACTTGGAGCATAATTTTTGTGTCCAATGACTTTATTGTTTTTGCACTAGATAATTGTTTTATGAAGAATATATAATAAAAAAACACAAGAATATAAATAAATTTCACAAGAAATTATTAATAGCAAGGATAAATTGAATTAATAGTTTCCATATTTCACTCTCCAACATGGTATCAAAGCTAAGGTGAACAAGACAAGGTAGTTGGAAGGATACAAAGAAGAGTGTTCTTGACAAGGGGAATCATCTACAAGAATGAAACACGGAAAGAAAAATAAGTCCTATTGACCTAGAAGGATAGTTAGAATATTGAAGAAGACCCCATCATCAAGCTATCATTGAAGAAAGAACAAATTTATCATTGGAAGTTCTCTTATATACATGATAAAGAAGGAAGAAATAAGGATTCTTGGGATCATCATTCACTCTTTGAAGTTGTATGAAGAAATTATTGTTGAATACATCCTAGAAGATATCTAGGGAATCTTTGAAGTCTCCTTGGAAGTCTTGAAAACCTCAAGATAGTTGGAGGCATCATTAATAAGGAGGACCCTTAGTTAACAAAGTAAGTAGTATATTATATTATTTGTCTCAAACTACAAATAGCATGGTTACATTTTGGAAGGAAAACGAAAATATTATTGGGTTGGCTAAATTCCTAGCATAGAAGAAGAGGATTGACTTGGCACTCACAGATAATGAAGTCATGGAGTATGTCCTTTGAGAAGTAGATAAACCAAGCAAATAGAAGACTCAAGAGTTGGAAAAGTACAAGAAGTGGTAAGTAAGAGCAGAAAGAATCATTGTAGAATCAATTCTTGTTCCATTTATTAATAATATAAAGACATCAAAATATATGTATGATAAGCTCGTAGAGTTATACTCCATAAGTACACAAGGTCAAAATATTTCATTGAGGAATAAACTATATAGAATAAGGAAATCAAAGGATGAAGACATGGCCACCTATTTGATGAAGATCTCACAAATAAAAGACATGTTGCAAGGGATTGGAGAGACCCTTACAGATTTTAAGATGACTATATGTGCACTATATTCTTTTCCACCTAATTGGAGTAGTTTTTCAACTAGCATATACTCAAAGAAATATAGCACACCTTTTGATGAATTGTGGGCTCAATGTATCGTGGAAGAATCGAGGATCAGGGAAAAGGATGATATTTAATCGAATGAAATATATCAATCCTTCATTGCAAGAACCAAGAAGTTGAGGAAACAGAAGTTTGGAAAGTGAAAGAAGAAGAAAAACATGTCGAAGATTCAATTATTTGTATGTAATGAGTATGGACACTGTAAAATGGATTGTCCAAACATTAAAGTGAACAAAAAACAAAAGGAAAGAAGTGAAGATCACATAGTTGGGTAAAGATGAGAACCTGAGAATAACCGAGAAGGAGAAGATCCTAAGGATCTCTATTATTGAAGGAAGTCTCACCTCTATTAGGTTCTTTATGAAATTTTGTCATCATTTTATTAAGTAGAAAGAAGAGTAGCATGCATTATTACCCTAGAAGAGTGTTGTTTTTTTTCAAAAGCATGGAATCATAGATATAAGCACATGATAGTATAAATATTAGAATCTACTTGTTTATTTCTCTTTGGGAAAGATCATATACTTTAAATATGATGATAAGTTTGGAAAAATATTGCATAGTATAGTTCATCTGAGCATTTTCTAAATTCATGCTAGAGATATTCATTTTGCATAGATGGATCATCAAGATCCTATAAGAACCATAATGTTGGAAGTTTCTTGGATGGATCATTATCATTGCTATATTTTCCATATAATATGGAAACACTATTTCAAAAGGATGAAGGAATGCTAATGGTCAAGTTACAATATGAAAGGTTTAATTAAAGTCTTTCTCTTCCTGGAAAAGGATGTTGAAAAGTGTAACTAGGTTCAGTCTTCATAATTACATGTGTAATTATGATTTTATGTATTTTATGTAAAGAAAATAAATAAATTATTATTGTAATGTTTGTCTCATGGGTTTCATGAACAAGGAATTTTGTTTTTAGTAATGGCTCCCATTGTGAGCCTTAGGATTGGTCATACAGTCAAATTAAGTCATTGTCATGTATGAAGGACCCTTCTTGGGCATGTTACATTTATAAATGAGTTAATGAAAGAGTCAAATAGCCCTCCAAGACCAGGATCAAGCATATCATTCAAGTCAACCTCAAATGAAATAATCAATTTTATCCAAAAGACATGTTGGCTCACCCTCATTTCAAGTCGTCCTAATATGGAGGTTCCAACCACTATAAATATGGTATATCAGCCTCATTTCAGTGACAAAATTTTAGTCAAGAAGATATCTGCAATAGGAAGTGCGAGAATCACTTAGTAAAGAGTGTCATAGCCAGCAAGAAGAAGGAAAGAAGAGTGAAGGTGTTTTGGTTTTGTTTTACGGATATTCTTATGTCACATGTGAGAAGAGGAGAGGGATTATCTACTGTAGGAAAGGCCAATAAGGTTAAATTCATCTAAGTTAATCGAATTTGGAGAAGGAAAAATCAAAGGGAAGTCGAATTAATAAAGGAGTATCTAACTTAAGTTAAGGAGTCAAGGTAACTACATGGAAAGTGACACTCAGCAAGCACTGTAACTAGGGCTTCTAAAATAAGTCGAGAAATTGCAGTGAATCGAAATCTAAACTGTAGCCAAGAAATAGAGAGAAATTCAACAGCTTGATTATCATTGACTCAAGGAAGAGAAGGAAGCTTTTTGTTTTGTTCTTGGAGTGGAAAATAGGTCAAGGGTACTCGTCTTGGTATTCGACAATTGAAGTCTCTATAAGAATAATAATTTGTTTAGGTTTTCCTCTCAAGTGGGAGAGGTTTTATCACTGACTGATTTCCTGAATTCTATGTATCTTGTATCTTTATCGTTTATGCATTGGTAGGTGCTTGATGAATGCGAACACTATGATAACCTAAGTAAAGAAGTTCCTAATATAAGAAGTAAAAAGCATTGACAAGCAATTATATAACTAAGAGAAATCATTTAATTGTTATGCACTAGATTTATCAACATGGTTTCAGAGCTAAGTTGACAATATCAAGGAAGGGCATCTTATCAAGAGACACTCAAGAACTCAAGGATCAAATCTCGAGAAATACATCAAAGAAAATCGAAGAATACCAGAGTGAAGTCTACGTCAAAAGAAGTCTGGTGATCATCCCTTAAATAATCAAGGACAAAACACAACATCATCCCTCTCATTGAAGCAATATTCTTCCCATTGAAGGACACCATCAAGAAGTCACCATCAACTAAGTGATATCCCTCTTTGAGGGGTCAAGGATAATTCTTGAATAAATATATCTTCATCAAGGAGAAGATTTCTATCATCTATATGATCATCAAATTTAAGTAAGCCACAAGTGGAAGAAGCATCTTAACAAGTAAGTATATGTCGACATCTAAATCTTTCAAAATATATTTTTACAAGGAAAGAAAAATTTTTGTGTGGGCTTCAAAATATCTTACACGGAAGAAGAGAACAGATTTAAATCACATTGAAAATGAGGTCATGGATCATGTGAAAGGATCTATCACCAAACCAAAAAAAAGAAGATTCTTAATCACTTGCAAAGTTTATGAAGGGGGAAGTTAGGGCTAAAAGGATTCTCATAAAATCCATCAAGGATCCCCTCATTCCACATGTATCAAAACTCAAAACTTCAAAATAAATATATGACAAACTCATAGAGTATTATTTTGTAAGCACTGCAGGAAAATTTATCTCACTAAGGAAATAAATATACAGGCTAATGATTTCAAAATAAGAAGGAATAAACTCATGCTTTATGAGGATATATAAAATTAGGGATCAACTCCAAGATCTAGTAGAAGTCATGTATGATAGAGAAATGAATACCATAGTAATAAATGCACTACCAAAGGAGTGGGGTAACTTTAAGAAGCTACTCCATTCCATGAACTGTGGTCCACTATGCAATATTGAAGAATCCATGCTAAAGGAAAAATCTAATGTGGGATAAGGTGAGGAAAATCAGGCATATGCTACAGTGTCAAAAAGAAACGGAAAATTTGGAAATTTTGGTCCTCAGAAAAAGTAGAATAACATGGCTAAGATTAAAAGCTATGTGTGTAAAGAATATGGGAACTATATGAGATATTTTCCTAAGCTCAAGAAGGAAAATAACAAAAGAGCCGAAGAAGAATCCCATTTCACCAAGGAAGTGGAGGAAGCTGAAAAGAAAAGGTCCAAGAATGAGGAAGTAAAAGATCTCTATTATGATTGAGATAGTCTTCCTCACCTAGTTATTTTCAAGTTTTCTTGTTCTAAATTATATCTATCATAGTAGGAATGCATCAGATAGGATGCATCATGGCATCGTAGAAGCATTAGAAGGAAGATCTCGTGACATCATCATAGAGAAGCATGCATGATAGCATAAATAGTTCTATGGAAGAATATATCCCTTGGTAACCTCATTAGAATCACTTATGGAAAGTCATATGAAACAAAGCTCATCAAACATTATTTAAGAGGAAACATTTACTTGATGAGGATACTTAATATCCTTTATTCAAATATTCATCAAAATATTCACCAATTAAAAAGGAGCAAGTGTTTCATCAATAATTCCAACGTGGAGGAATTCATGAAAGGATGGTATGATCTCAACAAGAAGATCAAGGTATTGAAGTTATTTCAATAATGGAAGCTAATAAAGGAATATGACCTAGAATAAAGACGAGTTATGTATGCTTGTATTGGATTAATTAAAGTCATGTCATATAGTTGCAGGTAACATGGATAAATGCTCTATCTTGAGAGCATGAAAAAAAGAAAAGGATCTCCTCCATTGAAAAGATACATGAAGGCATGGATCACACGTTGACTATGTTATCACCAAATTGAACTTGATTGGCTGCTCATTAAACAACTCAGTGTAACTGTTTCAAACCACTTCTAACTGAATATTAGCCTCTTTATTTTGAGAGGGCTCTCTCAATGGGAGTTTATAATTTTGAATAATGATAGTACTAGATGGCTAACTCTATAGAAATTGTAACTTGATTTGTATGATTGTAGGTTGAAAAATGAAGTCAACAATCAGTAGTTTCAGTGACAATGGTTCTTCACATGGAATCTGAGGCAGATAGAGGTTTTTAACAGAGGCAACTCACACACACAACATAGGAAAACATAGTCATTTCACCACTAAAGGAAGACAGAGCATCATATTATGAATTATGAGTAATTAGAGATGAAATATATTGCCAGTGATAAAACATAAGATAAATATCAATAAGATATCAAAACCATTATGAGAATCTCAGGTCTGGAAAGAAGAATGTCACTTTGTATGACTGATAATGGTCAAAAACATACAAGCAAAAATTTGGTGAAAATTTTCTCCAACCCTTAGCTTCTTCAATGTTTTTCCTATAAATAGACATTCTTTACAATAAGGATGATCTCCCTGGTGGCTAGATCCTAGAATTCTCCTATCACACCTTTCATAATTGAAAGCAACAACTTACAATAGAAAAATGATAGCTACCTTTTTAAAGAAACCAAATCCTAATAGGACTCTATCTCCTATTTATTAAATTCCTCTATCTTATCTGTGAAATAGTTACATGATGGTTACATACTGAATATCACATGCTCGAAGGACACATGACTAAGTTCACCACCTGTTGAACCTCATAATTACCCTCTCTTTGACGTTTTTGCTCACCTTTTTCCCTCACTTTCTCATAAGATCATAGAACCCAATCAATGGTAGATGGTAGGTTTTGTCTTAAAGAATGCATTAAAATGATTGCCATATTATATTTTTATGTTCTTGCTATTTGAATAGATTTTTGCAATTTAGCTATAGAACGCAGCCTATTTTGTAGCTAACCATGGATTCCATAGCTACTCTCATGGTCCTGCAGGTTCTAAGTGTCAAATGAAGAATTGGGCCACATGGGTGTTTCTAGAATCATCTCTACATGGATTCTATCCTATTCACTCAGTCAAGATCGATAGAAAAGCAAGCCTAAGATCATGGTCAAAGGTGTGGTCAAAGTACATTATCTGAAAGCAGTAGGACCCTTGATTTTCTCTATCATAGCAAATCAAGAGTCTAATCGTCATATTTCAATTCTAATTCGAATTATCCACATGTAGCAAGTTTATCTCATAAACAGTTATGTTATTTTCCTTTAAGTATCAGTTGTATAGAACCGAGAAGATAGTTCAAAAATTAAGTGTTAAGTTTAAGCGTTTTGCTGATAGTCTGTATTCAGACTTTATTTTATCATAATACAAAGTTCATGTTTCCAATGACTATTTAAGTGCATCCTTAACCAGCACTAGTTCAGCCAAATCAGTTGGAGAGGGCCCCTACACTGGAGGAGGTTTTTCATTTGTTGTTTTTATTTCAATTTCCATTACTTTGTTTTCAGAAAATCTGTTTTCTAATTAGGTTAATGTTTCATTCCAGTTTTGATCAATAGCATAACATTAAATCACAATTGTGTAGCCTTGTTCTTATAAAATATTTCATGAAGATAGATAGCTCTGTTTTCAAATCAAATTAAGATTAAAGTAATAAGAATACACAGTTTCCTAGTTTTATTACTATTTTGTCATTCATTTTCTTAGAACATAATTTTCAATTAAATGTGTCAATGGAGGTTTTCAAAATCCATTTCAATATGATGATCCTAAACTAAATGTTGAAATATCTAATTCATACAATGATTGAATTTACTCTACACATTGTTATTTTCTTTCTAGGAACCTAGGAACTAAGGCATAGTTGACTTCCTACACAACACCTCAAGAGGATAATACTTCACATTGAATGTTAGAGAAAGTGAAATATACATTAGTTGTTTTACATGCTTTCACATTTTTCTTTCAGATCCTCACTTAGTTGCATCACTAATATTCCTAAAGGTCATTCTAAGGAGATTCATTTAATCATATTTCAAGAGTGAATGATTGAATGTTTAATAAATGCAATTACTGAGTTACTTGCTACATGCTTTACTTAGTTTTGTAGATCATTAGGTATAATTGGTTACTTAACACCATATCAAGAAGATCACACAACATAATTGAATGTTGGAGCAGCTAAATATATGTTAGATGTTTCCCTTTGCATCCTTTGCTTACTATTCTAGGACATTAGAAGTTAAAGTATAGACAGTTTCTTACACATCATCTCAAGAATGTCATACTTCATAATTAAATGCTAGAGTACCCAGAAGTACATTAGTTATTTTCATTTTCTGCTTTTACTTAAAGACAAGAACTACAATTTCAATCTTAGTTTTTAGAATTAAATCCATGGAATAGGAATAATGATAAGATAAGATAGATACTCTTTTTTCCAAATTATGTCCTAACTAACCAACATTTTTTGGTTTATTTTTATGAAAACTAGATTAACTTAGGAACACTTCCTTTTCTTCCTTCTTAAAATTCATTAGATTCATTTAAATCTTTTCATATTTTTAGATTAAAACATTCTTATACATCAAAGAACAAAAACCCCCAAAAACAATATAAAATACAAAACGAAGTAAGAGAAAGGTGAACTAAGCACATACAATGCACCACACTTCATCAGCTTACAGACATTCGTTGATAATTAATATAAGAAATTTAAGACATTAAATTGACTAAACATTTTGGCACCATTGTGGGGGAAGTGTAATTAGGTAACCTCATTTCTTACATCTAAAAAAAATGATATGCATAGAGAAAGAGACTCTACGTGCAAATTCATAGCTAGAGGCAGAAGTTTAATCCCTACAACACCACTTACTCCACCAAGACTATGAAGTGATACACCTCCAAGTCAAACTCATATTCCATATTTCGTTAGCCATAGAATTCCTGAAGTTCTAGGGTCAGAAATTCAATTAGGAGGATATCCTACTTCATCCGCTGAGACAGTCTTAATGGAAGAAGATCCTAGATCTCCAACAGAAGGAGTAACATTTTTCACTTCTACAGGGGAACATATTCTAGCTGAAGAGTCATAAATCCCTAGTGGAGAGGAAGAAGAAGAAATTTTTTTCAATATACCAATGATAGAAGAACCATAGGAAGAGCAATTAACCTTACAAGTTGACTCTTATATCAGCTCTGAAGAATCTATAATGGCAGGAAGAGGAGAAGAAGGGGAAGGAGAAGGAGAATTTATAAATAGAGAAAATGTAATATTTGGAGGAGGAGATAGAGGGAGAGGTAGAGGAAATGTAGCAGAAGTCAAAAGAAATAGGGTAATTGAGAGTTCTTTTGGATTCCCTATAGTTGATGAAGATACAAATGCCACAATGAAAAATATCTCACCTTTTGTCTTCCCAAACTTTCAATGATTGAAAAGTGAAGACCCTGAAACCTTTTTATTTTAATTTGAAGTCTTATCCAGAACTTATGACTATTAACAAGACTCTCAAAAGTTTCAAATTCTTTCCTTCAACATTGAAAGGAGCAGCACTAAAATGGTTCATGAGTCTAATCACTCGGTCTATCAGAACATGGAATGATATGAAGAGAGAATTTTTAGAAAGGTATTTTGATTATTTCATACCTATTAATCGCAAAGATGAAGTGTTTAAGATGATGCAAAGAGAGGATGAAAATTTGGAGGATTTGATTGAAATATTCAACTATAACATAAAAATAGAAAAAATGGATAATTTAGATCAAGACACTTTAAAAGCTATTTTGTTGAAAGCCATTAGAGATGAGTTGATAGACATCGTTAACATGATGGGGAAGGGGGGCATCTCTCAACTTCCATTACCTGATATTGGGGAATTATGTATTCATCTCTCAAGAGGAAAATCAAAAACTAGGAAAGGTCCAAGAGATCCTTCTCTTGCTAGGGTAAATAGATCTGCAACTGGAACAGTGAGTAGGGCAGAAATTGGAAACATGCTTGATGAATTTAAAACATACATTTTAGGGAGTCTTAGTGAACAGATAGACACCTTTAATTTACAAAACAAGTAGAAAGCCGAGACTAATGCTTTAGCTATTTTCTATCGCAAATGCAGAAAGAAACATACTTTAAGAGAATGTCCTCTTGATGCAAAAGTCATAGAGACCTGTATGATTTATTCAGAAAGTCATGAGACTAAGAGTTGTCCTTCAATTCCTGGTCTTAAGGTTGTTTTTAAAGAAGAAACAACTTGAAATCCAATAGAATATCTTTGCTTTGCCTCTAGAAGACCATGGCAAGGGCCACAAACTCAAGGTTTTAATAACCAAATGTATACTCAGCCCCCACCAAACTTGATTTCTTGGTAGCAATCTTGGCGTCAATCTCAATCTCAATCTCAGCCTTGGGCTCAAGGAATGAAAAATCCCTATGGAATATTCTCTGAATACTATCAATATCCTCCATCATATCCAAACTATCTTCCCAAAAAAATTCCTCAACAAAATCAACAACTCCAACTCCAAACCAAAAACCAAAACAAAAATCCACAACTCTCACTACCTTTCCCTCAGAGACCAAATCAGCTACCTGCCCAACCATTACCAAACCCAAACAATAAAAGTCCTAAGAATACCTATATGATATAAGGACAAAAATTTCCAACCTACATGATTACTCCTCTAGATCTTAATGATGTCCAACTTAGATCTGGTAGGATATTAGAAAAGAAAAATCCTTTTGTAGTCATTCAAGAACAAGACAAATCTGAGGAAGATTATCTAAAACCCAATAACTTTTTTGAAGAAGGAACATCTATTCAAAACAAAAATTCTAAAAATGAAAATAAAAAAGAACCAATAAAATCAACTCCTATCATAGAGCTACCAACAGTATCTATTTCTACACCTCCTTTTCCTGAAAGATTACAAGTTGATAAAGGGGTAGAAACACATTATGTTGCCTAATTATGATTTTCTAGATGAATTGAAAAATGTTTGTATCAAAATCCCTTTGTTACAAGCGATCAAGAAAATTCCAATTCTAGCTAAAACAATAAAGGAGTTGAGCATGAAGAACCCGGGAAGAAAAACAAAAGAAATAAAAAGAATTCAACTTGTAGGAAAAATAGTAGACATAATGATGGGAAAAATTGCCATACAAAAATATCTAGATCCAAGAAGTCCAGTTGTAAAAACACATATCAATGGAGTTGAAATTCCAAATACATTGATTTATTTATGAGCAACAATAAACATCATGAGCAAACAAACCATGGAACAGCTCAAGCTTCCTAATCTTCTTTATACACCTACATTGCTTAAATTAGCAGATAGATCTGTAATCAAGCCAGATGGTGTGTTAGAAGATATCTCAGTGTCCTTAGATTCTTGGGAGTACACTCTTGATTTTATGATCTTAACCCCTAATAACAATCTAGGAGGACATCCACTTATATTAGGAAGACCTTGGTTGGCTACAGCTGATGCTTTCATGAGCTGTAGATCTGGTGACATATATATTTTTGATATTAACTCAACTAAGAAATTAACTCTATATCTTCCAGCAAAAACAATCACAGTGATAGATGAAAAAGAATGGATTTATGGTGAAAATGATATACAACCTATCTTTACTATTTCAACCATTAGTGAAGATAGTTAAATATTATATTCAATAGAAAATTTTGAAACATCTCCACAATATGAACATGATCAATTTCAAGAAAAATCCAATATTTAATATTTGTCATCTAGGCAGATGTCTCTTTATTCTATGGAAGAATTTGGTAGCTTTACAATTGAAATATTTCTAGGGAAAACCTTGAACATAAAAAATAACTAGGAAAAATTACAACACGAAAAGCTAATCAAAATATTACAACAACATTCTTCCTCATATGCATGGGAATAGACTGACATGAAAGGAATTAGTCCTAAGACTTGTATACATCACATCTACATTGAGGAAAATTATAAACCTATTAGACAACCTCAAAGAAGGATGAATCCAAATCTTAGGGAAATTGTGAAAGAGGAGTTACAGAAGTTGCTACATGTAAACTTCATTTATCCAATTTCAGACAGTCAGTGGGTTTCCCCTTTAGTGATTGTGCCTAAAAATAATGGTAAATGGAGGTTATGCATTGATTATCGAGAATTGAATAAATCTATCCTAAAATATCATTTTCCTTTACCCTTTATAGATCAAGTGTTGGATACATTACCAGGTAAATGGTATTTCTCATTTCTGGATGGTTTTAGTGGTTACAATCAAATTCAGGTAGCACCTGAAGATCAAGATAAGACCACATTCACCTTTCCATGAGGGACTTATGCCTACCGAGTACTTCCTTTTGGATTGTGCAATGCACCTGCAACATTCCAGAGGGAAGTACTAGGAGTTGTTTCTTATCTAATACATGATTGTGTAGAGGTGTATATGGATGAATTTACAGTTTATGGTAATACATTTGAAGAAGCTTTAAAAAAATTGTAAAAGGTTCTTAAAATATGTAAGGAAGCAAATCTTTCACTAAGCCATGAAAAATGTTTCATGATGTTTATAGAAGGGATTGTTTTAGGACATCACATTTCAGGAGATGGAATTAAAGTTGATAAATCTAAAGTTGAAGTCATCTCCAAACTATCAATTCCAAGTTGTCAAAAGGATGTTAGAAGTTTTCTAAGATTCACAGGATATTACAGAATATTTATAGAAATTTTCACCAAAATAGAATCCCCACTTTTCCAACTACTCACCAAAGATTATGAATTTAGTTGGAATCCTAATTGCCAGTTAGCATTTGAGACTTTAAAAGTAAAAATTTCTAAAGCACCCATCTTAAGAGGTCCAAACTGGAAACTACCTTTTCACATTTCAACAAATGCTTCAGATACAGCTCTAGGCACTGTATTGGGACAAAAAGATTTGATCCCCTATGCCATCTATAGCACAAGAAAGAATTTGACGCCCACGGAGTTAAATTACATTGTAACTAAAAAGGAATTCTTAATTTTTGTGCATGCTATCAATAAATTCAGACATTATATAACAGGCTATGAAACCTTTGTTTATACATATCACTCTGCAATTAGATACTTGATGAATAAATCTATTACTAATGGCAGAGTTACAAGATGGTTATTACTCCTGCAAGAATTCAACATTACTGTTCTAGACTGACCTGGAAAAAAAAACACAGTTGCTGATTTCTTGTCTAGAATTAAAAATATCAAATATGACACTCCAGTCGAAGACAAGTCTTCTATGATACCGTGGATAATCTGATTTCTGATTACAATAACTATAACCACGGAAGTTTAAAAACCAGAAGATAAATTTCCTGATAAATATCTTTTTGCAACAACTACTCAGACTCTTTGGTTTGCAGATATTACCAATTACTTAGTTACAAGAAAATTACCTTCACATTTGATTTCTAGAGAGAAAATAAAAATCATTCAATTAAGTGCAAGATAACCATGGATTACTAATGAATTGTATAAGACAGGTCCATATATCATTATCAGAAGATGTGTTCGAGAAGATGAAATGCCTGAAATTCTTAAATCATGTCATGATGAACCTTGTGGTGGACACTTTGCTAATAAAAGGACAGCCTATGAAATCCTTCATTTAGGATATTATTGGCCATCCACCTTTAGAGATGCCAAAGAATATGTCAAAAGGTGTGACAATTGTCAAAGGGTAGGGAAACCTGCTCCATCAAATGAAATGCCACTACAAATTCAGGTACTCATTGAACCTTTTGAAAAATGGGCCTTGGATTTAGTTGGACTAATCAATCCTCCATCTAAAAAAAAGATGTATATTTTGGTATACACTGATTATGTCATTAAATGGGTAGAGACTAAAGCATTACCTTTTGCTAATGAAAGATTTGTGGTTAATTTTCTTTTTGAGGATATCTTCATTTGTTTTGGTGTTCCAAGAGAAATTGTGACAAACAGGATCTCATTTTACATATAAGGTGGTGAAAAGGCTTGTGAAATATTACAAGATCAAGCACAAAAAGTCTATTCCTTATCATCCACAAGAAAATGGTTAAGTAGAATCTACCAATAAAGTGATTGAAGTAATTCTCACTAAACTGTAAATCTACATAGAAGAGATTGGGAAGAAAGGCTTCCTGAAACCTTATGGGCCTACAAAAATACATGGAGGAACACAACAAGACATACTCCCTATGAACTATTTAAGGGAAGCAAGTCTTGTTCCATGTAGAGTTTCAGATCCGAACCTTCAATATGGCAGTCCACTTGGGACTTGATTTATCAAAAGCATAGAAACATAGATTGGAGAAACTTAATGAGCTTGATGAAATTAGGCAAAATTCATTTCAAAGAACCAGTATAGTCCAACAACAAAGGGCTAAATGGCATGATAAGTATATCAAGGAGAAGAAGTTTCAAGTAGGGGATTGGACGCTTTTGTTCGATTCAAAATTGAAAGATTTTCAAGGAAATTTTTAGATTCATTGGCTTGGCCCATATGATATTGAAAAAGTCTTTGATAATGGAGTAGTAAAGATAAGGATAATAGATGAAGAAAATGTACCTCTTCTTGTAAATGGTCATCAGTTGAAGATATATCATAAGCCAATTTGAAGAGAGGATTTTATCAAGATTTTTCAAGATAATACTGATATAAAGTTGGTAAAGAAGAATTCTTCTTCTTCACTAACTTGGCTTTTATTTTTCCTATGTATATAAAAAATAATAATAATAATAATAAAATAAAAAAATAATAATAAAGTGTATAAGTATGAAAACCAATCAATGATTGGCATACTTATACAGAAAATACAAGGTGAAAATCAGAGAGTTTTGACATCCTATATTTTCCATTTCTTTTTTGTAATAAGTAGTGACAAAAAACTACATTCACATTCCATATTTGTAGTTCACAATCTGCAAATTCATTTCATTTTATAGTTTCATGCCATCACACTCCACTTTCATTTTACAGTTTCATTCCATCTCGCTCCACTTTCATTCCATTTCCATTTCATTTCATATTCATGTTCCATATCCATACTTCATTTCTTTTTACAGATTGCATTCTGCAGCTGATCACGTTCTACAGTTGACTCCATTCTGCAGCTAATTCGATTCTGCAGCCACATCTTATTCAGCAGTTCTGACACAATTGTACAACCTACAAACAATTGATGATTGCAAGAAATTGAAGGATTATGTTTTGAAGACCAACATGCTAAAAAGGCACCTAAGGATCAACACCAAAGAAAAAAACAAACGAAAATGTTAAGTTCTAAAAGGTAAAGTGAAAAAACTTATTTTAAATAGCAAGGTTAAAACATAAAGTATGTATAATATGGATGTCATATTTTTCCTTGAAAAATCATGATTTGATTTGATTGAAATCTCCATCATACCACATATCAGCCAAATCCTCTGCATTATGTCACCTAACGGTCCTTAATTAACTCCCTCGTTGATGATTCATGGTTATGACCTGTGAAGTGACATGCCCGTATATGTTTCGTCAAAACCCCTACCACCTGCTTATCCCTACAAACCCTCAATACCTTTCATCATATCCGCAGCCAATTAATTTCATAAAACAGAAAGGTAATTCTAAAGGTTGAGAACTCTGCATAGTAGAAGGCATGGGGCTAATTGTTAGATCAGAACCAGTGGGAGAAACGTACATTGAAGGATACGCACATATCAAAGAACTGTTGCATAAAGCTGGATGGCTTAAGTTCATTGAAAACTTCAATGGTTTTCGTAAGGAGATTACAAAATCCTTTGCTTGGACTTTTGATGGCACAGAAGTAGAATTTGGAGGTATCATGTTTGCAGTGACTGAGTCATTCATGGCTGAGGCTACATAACTTCCAAGGCATGGTGAAAGATGGTTCAAAAACAAGGAGTTCCACAGTGAATCGTGGAAAGTAATACTCAAAAGCTTAGGTATGGATGTCTCTGTTTTTAGAAAAGGTATCCCCAGTTTAGCTCTTAAAAGTAAATGGAGGAACATACTCTTGGTTTTACAAAAAATTATTACTTGTGAAGGAAGGTTTGGTTTCATGTATGTATACCATATCCGTTTACTAATAAATTTCCCAAATAATAGTGAAATCAATCTTCCTTTCTTTCTGCTAAATAGTTTAAAAAGGATGGCCTCAAATGTGCAAAAGAGAATACAGTTCATAGATACCACCATGCATCATCATGGGTTGTTAAAGATACTGATTGAGTATCATTTAAAAAGCATTGGAGATACCTGGGAGGATTTCCTTATTATAAATCCTTTTCAAGAAGCACCTGAGCCACCTAAAGAAGAGACTGTCAGAAGAAGCAAAAGAAAGAAGATTGATATAAATGTTGAAAACATATCTGAATATTCATTAAAAAAGAATGATGAGAAGCTAATCTCTGAAGAATTGACAGAAATCAGAAAGAAAATCAAGACAAGAGGTAAGATAAGAAAGAGGAGTAAAGTTACAAATGAAGAGAATGTAAGTCCTAAAAAACGAAGAAGGAGATCTAGACTCTGAGGCTCTATGAAGAAAACATTATCAAAAGGGAGAGAGCTTATAAATTTAGATGAGGAAACCCCAATACCATCTCATGTTAACATTTCTCCTGCACACAGTCATCAAAATTCTCCTATTCATTATTTTGAAGGTAGCCCCAGCAGAAGATCTCCAAGCATAGACCCATTTCAACAACAAATATATGATTATGTAGAATCATTGGAGAAGAAAAATGCATCAATGAACCCAAAACCTTCTGTCAATCCACAAGAACCTCTAGTTGATTCTCTTAAACAGGATATTTATGAACTAGAGATATTGAGCAGACATATCGAATAGGATAATGAGACCTTGAAGCAACAAAACAAGTTGGACAAGGTAATTCATGAAAATACCATTCTGCATCTAGGACTATGGTATAAGAAAATTAGGAAATTGAAAATCAAGAATAAGTTACTACATAGAGTAGTCATTAACCTTAAGTATAAGCTTCTTATGAGAAGGCCCGGGATGATAGTCACTTCAAAGAAGAACAAAAGAAGGTAACTAGATGTGCTAGTAGAAGTGTCTGAGCAAATGCAATAAGGAATGAAAACTCACATTTTTGACAAGTTGCATGAGGACATGCAATGATTTTGTAGTCGGGGTATGTTGAACCTTAGAATTACCCTCTCTTTGATAGTTTTTCTCACCTTTTTCCCTCACTTTCTCATAAAATCACAGACCCCAATCAATGATAAATTCTAGGTTTTGTCTTAAGGAATGCATTAAAATGATTTCCATATTATATTTTCATGTTCTTGCTATTTGAATAGATTTTTGCAATTTAGCTACAGAACGCAGCCTATTCTGCAACTGACCGTGGATTCCATAGCTACTCTCATGGTCTAGCAGTTCCAGGTGTCAAATAAATAATTGGGCCACATGGGCGTTTCTAGAATCAACTCCACATGGATTCTATCTCGTTCACTCAGTCAAGATCGACAAAAAAAAGGCCTAAGATCATGGTCAAAGGTGTGGTCAAAGTACGTTATCCAAAAGCAGCAGGACTCTTGATTTGCTCTATCGTAGCAAATCAAGAGTCTAATATTCCTATTGCAATTATAATTTGAATTAGCCACATGTAGCAATTTTATCTCATAAATAGTTATGATATTTTCCTTTAAATATCGGTTGTACAGAACCGAGAAGATAGTTCAGAAATTAAGTGTTAATTTTGTTTTGTATCCTAAAGACTTAGACAGGTACAACTCATAATAAAATTTCACCGTTATAATCATTTCAGTGCATCCTTAACTTGACTACTAGTTTAATCAAGTCGGTTGGAGGCCCTTACATTAGGTACTTTCATTTTTGTTGTTCTAAGTTCACACAATTTCCATTACATAATTTCATAAAACTTTTCCTAATTAAGTTAATGGCTCATTCAAGTTTTGATCAATAACATCAACATTAAATCACAATTGTGCATGGCCTTTTTCTTCTAAAAATATTACTAGAATATAAAATAAACTTTGTTTTTCAAATCGAATTAAGATTGAAGTAATAAGAATATACAGTTGCCTAGTTTTCTTACTGTTTTGTCATTCATTTTCTTAGAACAAAATTGTCAATTAACTGTGTTAATGGATGTTTTCAAAAGTCATTTCAAGATGATGATCCTAAACTAAATGGTTAAATATCTAATTCATACAGTGATTGAATTTACTCTACACATTGTTATTTTCTTTATAGGAACTTAGGAACTAAGGCATAATTGACTTCCTACACAGCACCTCAAGAGGATAATACTTCACATTGAATGTTGGAGAAATTCAAATATAATTATTATTTTTACATTCTTTCACATTTTGCTTTCAGATACTCACTTAGTTGCATCACTAATATTCCTAAAGTCCATTCCGAGGAGATTGATTTAATCATATTTCAAGACAGAATGATTGAATGTTTAATAAATGCAATTACTGAGTTACCCTCTGCATACTTTACTTAGTTTTCTATATCATTAGGTATTATTGGTTACTTAACACCATCTCAAGAAGATCACACTTCATAATTGAATGTTGGAGTAGCTAAATATACATTAGATGTTTCCCTTTGCATCCTTTGATTACCTTTCTATGACATTAGAAGTTAAAGTATAGACAGTTGCTCACACATCATCTCAAGAAGGTCATACTTCATAATTGAATGCTGGAGTAACCAGAAGTACATTAGTTATTTTCATTTTCTTCTTTTACTTAAATACAAGCACTACAATTTCAGTCTTAGTTTTTAGAATTAAATCCATGGAATGTGACTAATGATAAGATAAGATAGATACTCTGTTTTCCATATTAGGTCCAAACTAACAAAGAGTTGTTGGTTTATTTTTATTAAAATTAGATTAACTTAGGAACACCTCCTTTTCTTCCTTCTTAAAATTCATTAGATTCATTTAAATATTTTCATAGTTTTAGATTAAAACATTCTTAGACATCAAAGAACAAAATCCCCCCAAAATAATCTAAAGTACAAAACAACGAAGTAAGAGAAAGGTTAACTAAGCACATATAATGCACCACACTGCATGAGTTTACAAACCTCGGTTGATAATTAATGTAAGAAACTTAAGACATTAAATTGACTAAACATTTTGGTGTCATTTCCGATCAAGTGTAATTAGGTAACCTCAACTTTTACATCTAAGAAAAATGTTATGCATAGACAAAGAGACTCTAGTGGCAGATTCATAGCTAGAGGCAAAATTTTAATCCCTGCAACACTACTTACTCCACAAAGACTAAGAAGCGATACACCTCCATCTCAAACTCATATTCCATATTTCACTAGCCATAGACTTCCCGAAGCTCTAAGGTTAGAAATACAATTAGGAGGATCTCCTACGTCATCCACTAAGGCAATCTTAGAGGAAGAAGATCCTAGATCTCCAACATAAGGAGTAACCTTTTTCACTTCTACAGGGGAACATATTCTAGCTGAAGAGTTAGAAATCCCTAATGGAGAGGAAGAAGAAGAACCTTTCTTCAACATACCAATGATAGAAGAACCAGAGGAAGAGCAGTTAACCTTACAAGTTGACTCTTATATCAGCTCTGAAGAATCTATAATGGCAGGAAGAGGAGAAGAAGGGGAAGGAGAAGGAGAAATTCTAAATAGAGAAAATGTAATATTTGGAGGAGGAGATAGAGGTAGAGGTAGAGGAGGAGATAGAGGTACAGGTAGATTAAATGTAGGAGTCAGAAGAAATAGGGTAATTGAGAGTTTTTTTGGATTCCCTATAGTTGATGAAGATACAAATGCCACAATGAAAAATATCTCATGTTTTGTCGTCCTAAAATTTCATGGATTGAAAAGTGAAGACCCTGAAACATTTTTATTTGAATTTGAAGTCTTGTGCATAACTTATGATTATTTACAAGACTCTTAAAAACTCAAATTTTTTCGTTCAACATTGAAAGGAACAGCTCTAGAATGGTTCATGAGTCTAATCACTCGGTCTATCAGAAAATGGAATGATATGAAAAGATAATTTTTTAGAAAGGTATTTGGATTATTGCATATCTATCAATCACAAGGATGAAGTGTTTAAAATGATGCAAAGAGAGGATGAAAATTTGTAGGATTTAATTGAAAGATTCAACTATAACATAAAAAAGAGAAAAATTTGATAATTTAGATCAAGACACTTTAAAATCTCTTTTGTTGAAAGCCATTAGATATAAGTGGATACACATCCTTAACACGATGGGGAAGGGGATCATCTCTCAACTTCCATTACCTGATATTGGGGAATTATGTATTCATCTCTCAAGAGGAAAATCAAAAACTGGGAAAGGTCTAAGAGATCCTTTTCTTACTAGGGTAAATAGATCTGCAACTGGAACAGTGAGTAGGGCAGAAATTTAAAACATGCTTGATGAATTTAAAACAGACATTTTAGGGAGTCTCAGTGAACAGATAGACACCCTTAAGTTACAAACAAGCAGAAAGTCGAGACTAATGCTTTAGCTATTTTCTATCCCAAATGCAGAAAGAATCATGCTTTAAGAGAATGTCCTCTTGATGCAAAATTCATAGAGACCTGTATGATTTGTTCAGAAAGTCATGAGACTAAGAGTTTTCCTTGAATTCTTGGTTTTAAAGCTACTTTTCAAGAAACAACTTGAAATCCAACAGAATCTCTTTGCTTTTTCTCTAGAAGACCATGGAAAGGGCCACAAACTTAAGGTTTTAATAACCAAATGTATACTCAACCCCCACCAAACTGGAATTCTTGGCAGCAACCTTGGCCTCAATCTCAATCTCAATCTCAACCTTGGGCTCAAGGAATGCAAAAACCCTATGGAAGATTCTCTCAATACTATCAATATCCTCCATCATATCCAAACTATCCTCCCCAAAAAATTCCTCAACAAAATCAACTACCCCAACTACAAAACCAAAACCAAAATCCACAACTCTCACTATCATTCTCTCAGAGACCAAATGAGCTACTTGCCCAACGATTACCAAACCCCAACAATAAAAATCCTTAGAATACCTATATGATAGAAGGACAACAATTTCCAACCTATATGATTACTCCTCTAGATCTTAATGATGTCCAACTTAGATCTGGTAGGATATTAGAAAATAAAAAGCCTTCTTTAGTCATTCAATAACAAGACTATTCTGAGGAAGATTCTCTACACCCCAATAAATTTTTTGAAGAAGGAACATCTATTCAAAACAAAAATTATGAAAATGAAAAATAAAAAGAACTAATAAAATCAACTCCTATCATAGAGAAACCATCAGTATCTACTTCTACACCTCCTTTTCATGAAAGATTACAAGTTGATAGAGGGGTATAAAAGCATATAATGTTGCCTAATTATGATTTTCTAGATTAATTGAAAAATGTTTGTATCAAAATCCCTTTGTTACAAGCCATCAAGGAAATTCCAATTATAGCTAAAACAATAAATTAGTTGAGCATGAAGAAATCGGGAAGAAAAACAAAAGAAATAAAAAGAATTCAACTTGTAGGAAAAATAACAGACATAATGATGGAAAAAACTGCCATACAAAAATATTTAGATCCGGGAAGTCCAGTTGTAAAAACACATATCAATGGAGTTGAAATTTGAAATACATTGATTGATTTAGGAGTAGCAATAAACATCATGAGAAAAAAATCATGGAACATCTCAAGCTTCCTAATCTTCTTTATACACCTACATTACTACAATTAGCAGATAGATCTGTAATCAAGCCAGATAGTGTGTTAGAAGATATCTCAGTGTCCTTATATTCTTGTGAGTACCCTCTTTATTTTATGATCTTAACCCCTAAGAACAATCTAGGAGGACATTCACTTACATTAGGAAGACCTTGGTTGGCTACAGCTGATGCTTTCATTAGCTGTAGATATGGTGACATGTATATTTCTGATGGTAACTCAACTAAGAATCTCACTCTATATCCTCCAGCAAGAACAATCACATAGATAGATGACAAAGAATGGATTGATGATGAAAATGATATACAACCTATCTTTACTATTTCAACCATTAGTGAAGATAGTCAAATCTTAAATTCAATAGAAAATTTTGAATCATCTCAAGAATATGAACATGATAAATTTCAAGAAAAATCCAATATTGAATATTTGTCATCTAGGCAGATGTCTCTTTATTCTATAGAAGAATTTGGTAGCTCTACAGTTGAAATCTTTCTAGGGAAAACCTTGAACATAAATAATAACTTGGAAAAAATACAACAGGAAAAACTAATCAAAACATTACAACAACATTCTTCTACATATGCATGGGAATACACTGACGTGAAAGGAAGTAGTCCTAAGACTTGTATACATCACATATACATTGAGGAAAATTATAAACCTATCAGACAAACTCAAAGAAGGATGAATCCAAATCTTAGGGAAATTGTGAAAGAGGAGTTGCAAAAGTTGCTAAATGTAAACTTCATTTACCCAATTTTAGGCAGTCAGTGGGTTTTCCCTTTAGTGATTGTGCTTAAAAAGAATGGTAAATGGAGGGTATGCATTGATTATCGAGAATTGAATAAAGCTACCCTAAAATATCATTTTCCTTTACCCTTTATAGATCAAGTGTTGGATACATTAGCAGGTAAAACATATTTCTCATTCTTGGATGGTTTTAGTGGTTAAAATCAAATTCAGGTAGCACCTGAAGATCAAGATAAGACGACATTCACCTGTCCATGGGGGAATTATGCCTACCGAGTACTTCCTTTTGGATTGTGCAATGCACCTGCAACATTCTAGAGGGCAGTACTAGGAATCTTTTATGATCTAATACATGATTGTGTAGAGGTGTATATGGATGACTTTACAGTTTATGGTAATACATTTGAAGAAGCTTTAGAAAATTTGGAAAAGGTTCTTAAATGATGTATGGAAGAAAATATTTCACTAAGCCATGAAAAATGTTTCATGATGTTTACAGAAGGGATTGTTTTATAACATCACACTTCAGGAGATGGAATTAAGTTTGATAAATCTAAAGTTGAATTCATCTCTAAATTATCAATTCCAAGTTGTCAAAAAGATGTTAGAAGTTTTCTAGGATTCACAGGATATTACAGAAGATTTATAGAAAATTTCACCAAAATAGCATCCCCACTCTTTAAACTACTCATCAAAGATTGTGAATTTAGTTGGAATCTTGATTGCCAGTTAGCATTTGAGACTTTAAAAGAAAAAATTTCTAAAACACCCATCTTAAGAGGTCCAAACTGGAAACTACATTTTCACATCTCAACAAATGCTTCAGATATAGCTCTAGGAGCTATATTGGGACACAAATATTTTATCTCCTATGCCATCTATTACACAAACAAGAATTTGGCTCCCACAGAGATAAATTACACTGCAACTGAAAAATAATTCTTAGCTGTTGTGTATGCTATCGAAAAATTAAGAAATTATATAACAGGTTATGAAACCTTTGTTCATACTGCAATTAGATACTTAATGAATAAATCTATTACTAATGGTAGAGTTGCAAGATGGTTATTACTCCTGCAAGAATTCAACCTTACTGTTCTAGACTGACCTGGAAATTAAAACAGAGTTGCTGATTTCTTGTCTAGAATTCAAAATATCAAAGGTGACACTCCAGTTGAAGATAAATTTCCTGATGAATATCTTTATTCAATAACTACTCGGACTCCTTGGTTTGCAGATATTACCAATTACTTAGTTACAAGAAAATTACCTTCAAATTTGATTTCTAGAGAGAAAATAAAAATCATTCAATTAAGTGCAAGATACTCATGGATTAATAATGAATTGTATAGGACAGGTCCAGATCTCATTATCAGAAGATGTGTTCGAGAAGATGAAATGCCTAAAATTCTTAAAGCATGTCATAGTGAACCTTGTGGTGGACATTTTGCTGACAAAAGGACAGCCTATAAAATCCTTCATTTATGATATTATTGGCCATCCGTCTTCAGAGATGCCAAAGAATATGTCAAAATTTGTGACAGCTACAAAAGGGTAGGGAAACCTGCTCCATCAAATGAAATGCCACTACAAACACAGGTACTCATTGAACCTTTTGAAAAATGGGCCTTGGATTTTGTTGGACCAATCAATCCTCCATGTAAACAAAAAAAATATATTTTGGTATGCACTGATTATGTCACTAAATGGGTAGGGACTAAAGCATTACCTTTTTCTAATGAAAGATCTGTAGTTAATTTTCTTTTTGAGGATATCTTCACCCATTTTGGTGTTCCAAGAGAAATTGTGACAGATCAGGGATCTCATTTTACATCTAAGGTGGTGAAAAGGCTTGTGGAATATTACAAGATCAAGTTCAGAAATTATACTCCTTATCATCCACAAGAAAATGGTCAAGTAGAATCTACCAATAAAGTGATTAAAGGAATTCTCACTAAGACTGTACATCTACATAGAATATATTGGGTAGAAAGGCTTCCTGAATCCTTATGGGCCTACAGAACTACATGGAGGAACACAACAGGACATAATCCCTATGAACTTGTTTATGGGAAGCAAGTCCTATTCCCTATAGAGTTTTAGATCCAAACCTTCAATATGGTAGTCCAATTGGGACTTGATTTACCAGAAGCATAGAAACATAGACTATAGCAACTTAAGGAGCTTGATGAAATCAGACAAGATGCAGTTCAAAAAGCTAGTATAGTCCAGCAACAGAGGGCTAAATGGCATGATAAGTATATCAAGGAGAATAAGTTTCAAGAAGGGGATTGGGCACTTTTGTTTGATTCAAAATTCAAATATTTTCAAGGAAAGTTTCAAACTCATCGGTTTGGGCCATATGACATTGAAAAAGTCTTTGATAATGGAGCAGTATAGATAAGGACAATAGATGAAGATAAGGTACCTCTTCTTGTGAATGTTCATCGGTTGAATATATATCATAAGCCAATTTCAAGAGGATTTTATCAATATTTTTCAAAATAATACTGATATAAATTTGGTAAAGAACAAAAATTATTCTTCACTAACTTAGCTTTTATTTTTCCTACATATAAGTAAAAAATTAAAAAAAATAATAATAAAGTGTATAAGTATGAAAACTAGTTAATGATTGGCATACTTATACAGAAAATACAGGGTGAAAATTATAGATTTCTGACATCCTATATTTTCCATTTCCTTTCAGTAATAAGTAGTGACATAAAACTACATTCATATTCCATATTTGCAATTCATAATATGAAAATTCATTTCATTTTATAGTTTCATTCCATCACACTCCACTTTCATTTTACAGTTTCATTCCATCCCACTCCACTTTAGTTCCATTTCATTTCATATTCATGTTCCATAGCCATAATTCATTTCTTTTTACAGAATGCATTCCACAGTTGACTACATTCTGCAGCCGATCACGTTTTGCAGCTGAATCCATTTTTCATCTAATTCGATTCTGCAGCCACATCTTATTCAACAGTTCTAACACAATTGTACAACCTACAAACAAATGATGATTGCAAGAAATTGAATGATTATGTTTTGAAGACCAACATGCTAAAAAGGTACCTAAGGATCAACACCAAAGAAAACAACAAACGAAAAGGTTAAGTTATAGAAGGTAAAGTGCAAAAAATTATTTTAAATAGCAAGGTTAAAACATAAAATATGATTAATATGGATGTCATATGTTTCCTTGAAAAAACATCATTTGATTTGATTGAAATCTCCATCATACCACATATCAGCAAAATCCTCTGCATTATGTCACCCAACGGTCCTTAATTAACTCCCTCGTTGATGATTAATGGTTATGACCTATGAAGTGAAATACCTGTATATGTTTCGTCAAAACCCCTACCACCTACTTATTCCTACAAACCCTCGATACCTTTCATCGTATCCGTAACCAATTCATTTCATAAAACAAAAAGGTAATTCTGAAGGTTGAGAACTCTGCATAGTAGAAGGCATGGGTCTAATTTTCAGATTAGAACTAGTGGGAGAAAAGTACATGGAAGGATACCCATAGATCAAAGAACTGTTGCAAAAATTTGGATGGCTTAATCTCATAGAGAAATTCGATGGTTTTCATAAGGAGTTTACAAAATCCTTCGCTTGGCCTTTTGATAGCACAAAAGTAGAAATTGGAGATATCAAGTTTGGAGTGACTGAGTCATTCATGGCCAAGGCTACAAAACTTCCAAGGCATGGTGAAAGATGGTTAAAAAAAAAGGATTTCCACAGTGAATCATGGAAAGTAATACTCCAAAACCCAGGTATTGATGTCTCTATTTTTAGAAAAGGTATCCCCAGTTTAGCTCTTAAAAGTAAATGGAGGAACATGCTCTTGGTTTTACAGAAATTTATAACTTGTGAAGGAAGGTTTGGTTTCATGTATGTATACCATATCTGTTTACTGATGAATTTCCTATAAAATGGTGAAATCAATCTTCCTTCTTTCTGCTAAATAGTTTAAAAAGGATGGCCTCAAATGTGCAAAAGAGAATACAGTTCATAGATACCACCATGCATCATCATGGGTTGGTAAAGATACTGATTGAGTTTCATTTAAAAAGCATAGGAGATACCTAGGAGGATTTCCTTATTAGAAATCCTTTTTAAGAAGCACCAGAGTCACCTAAAGAAGAGAATATCAGAAGAAGAAGAAGAAAGAAGATTGATTTAAATGTTGAAAACAGACCTGAATCTTTATTACAAAAGAATGATGAAAAGCTAATCTCTAAAGAACTGACAGAAATAAGAAAGAAAATCAAGACAAGAGGTAAGATAAGAAAAAGGAGTAAGGTTACAAATGAGGAGAATGTAAGTACTTCAAAACTGAGAAGGAGGTCTACACTCTGAGGTTCTATGAAGAAAACATTATCAAATGGGATAGAGTTTATAAATTTAGATGAGGAAACACCAATGCCATCTCCTGTTAACATTTCTCCTACACATAGTTCTCAAAATTCTCTTATTCATCATTTTGAAGGTAGCCCCAGCAGAAGATCTTGTTGATCAGCAATTGTCATTGATGTCAACCCAAGTAGCACCAGGGGCTAACCCAATATTGCATGGGAATTTTGACCTATCAACTTAATATATTCTGTGTAAATAATGCTTTTGATGGTTTCTACTTGTCGAGATGTTTTCTTTGATATATGGCACGCCATGTATTTCTTCACAATTTGAGAGATATTCATGTTTGAAGTTTGTACCCCCAGTTAGTGGGCTAAAACCCCATGGGGTTGGGGAATGGGTCATTGAAAATTCATAATTAATATTTTTAAAGCTCTTAAAATCCCTCCCATGTTCACTTGTTGAAGCCCCTCTCAACTTAATCATTTATATAAATTGTGATCTTCATTTCCTCCTTAGGCAAGAGATTCGGCCATCTGAAACAGGTCATCGTGGAATTTTCACTCTAACGTTTTTTCTACGAAGGTTCAGAAGCTGAAATGTTTATGAGGAAAATCCAAAATCCTACGGAAGCTATTGTAAAAATTTCAGATCAAGGTACGCAATATTTTTGGAGATATGATCTGTGGAAGTCAGGGTTTTTGCATGCTCCTAAAATTCATCTCAAAGAAGTGACCTTGGTAAATTCTTCATAACTCTCTCTCTGAGTATCGAATTGGAATTCCATAAAAAGTGGCAGATAGTGCACATCCTGTACTTTTTTCTCTATCAATTTCAGAGCCAAATGAAGAAACAGTGACATGTGGCACGTCATACAAGTTCACTCTGCTGAAACAGACCATAATTAGGGCATTGTGAGATATAGGGTATAACTCTCTTGAAGAATCCAAATTGGGTCAAAACTATGGCATTGGAAAGACAACTTAGAGGAATTCTACAAGACCAAAAATCATATATTGAGTATCTGAAAGAATAGAGATACACCAGATTCAATATCGAGCTCCTAGAAGGCAAGAAAAATCTAGATCATGTGTTGTCAAGGGTTGCAAAGGACTAGACTTTCTATGGCAGAAAAGCAAAGCAAGGTGCAGTAGAGGGTAGTATAACAAGAGAAACAACCAAGGTGCATAATAGCAGCAAGTAGTTCATCATATGAATTCTTCAAGTGGGCAGCACTGCATATAATCATTGTAAAGGTATCATTGTACTAAGTCATTATAAATACATTATTGAAAAAAATTGTACTAGTGTCTATCTGCCAAGGGTTGAAGAGGTAGTGTTGGGAGGACTAGGGTCATCATTAGGTGGTTGTGTCAAATTTGGGGTTATGGTCTAGTATATATTCTTCTTATACATCATTCTATATCATTGTAAAGTGGACCATTTTCCCTGGTACGGGAGTCCATTCTTATTTTATTCTTCTATAGGGTGCTAGGGTGGTGCTAGGGTGAGTTGTAGCTCATTGGGTGTTGGGGCATCCGTTCAGTTGACTACTGAAGAATCTCGGGCATTCGAGCGTCCATCAAGTGGGAGCTAGAGAAGAATGCTTTTCTAGATTCTAGGAAGTTGGAGCTTTATTTTCAATTGGAGTTGAATATTAAAGAATTATTAGAAAAGCATTAGTTGGTTTTTGTCCCAGAGTGGGTTTCCACCTTAAAAACTATGTGCACTTGTGTTCCTCTTGTTTGCTGCTATCATTGTACAAACACTGATAATAATTGAAGATTAACTAATGCTCTAATTGAAAGGAATACTGATTCACCCCCCCCCCCCCCTAGTATTTCCAACAATTGGTTTCAGAGCTTGGTTCCTTCAATAGCAGTTTAACAGCTGGAAGGAGGTCATGGAGCATACCAAGAATGGTGTACCTCTATTCAATGAAAATAACTATGCACTTTGGAAAGGAATAATGGAGGTCTATCTCTTCGCACAAGGTTACGAATTATGGGACACTGTTCAAAATGAATTTACATTAACCGCGGATGAACAAGGTAAGAAGAATTTGGTAAATGATGCAAAAGCAAAGAATATTATTATCAGTGGACTTATTGAATTTTCTTATCATAAGGTGTTGGGTTGTAAAACCGCCAAAAATGTATGGGACAAGCTTGAGAATATATATGCAAGTGACTCAAATGTCAAAGAAGCAAAGCTTCAAATCTATAGAGCAAAATTTGAGCAACTTAGAATGAAAGAAGATTGCAACATTTCTGCATACTTCCAATACGTTGATGAAATAACCAATACTCTGGAAGGATTGGGAGAGTCAGTTGACAAGAAGACTATTATAAGGAAGATTCTTAGAACGTTACCAAGGAGATTCAACCCAAAGGTATTGGTCTTAGAATATAGTGCAAATCTGGACAAACTCAGCAAGGAAGAATTACATGGAGTTCTCATAGCATATGAAATGAGACTTGATGAAGAAAAGGGTACTTCAAATCTAGAAACTGTGTTCGTTGCATCTAAGCAAACCAATAAGGGAAAACAACCTTCAATTGAAATGACATGCACCTACAAGTGTGAAGAAAAGGGAGATGATGGAGAAGGTCTTTCAGATGAAGAATATGCTTACTTTACGAGAAAACTAGAACCTGGTAAGGGAAAATTCAAAGATAAAATTCCATTGATATGTTTCGGTTGTGGTGAGGTTGGGCATTTCGTAGCAAAATGTCTGAACAAAAGTGATGGTAACTCAAAAGGAAAGAAAGGCTTTAATAAATTTAACAAGCAAGGCAAAAAGAAAGCATCCAAAAGGAACTTTCTCTCTAAAGAAGATAACTCATCATCCGATGAAGAAAGTGATAGCAAAGAAGAAGCCAATGAGAAAGTATTGTTTATGGCCAAGCACAATAAACAAGAAGTATCAAATAATGAAGAATGGTTGACCATAGAAGAATTTTATGAGGAGGCAATCAAGCTTATAAAAGAGCTCAATGCAGAGAATATCCGTTCCAATACCCTTGAAGAACAAGTTAAAGGTCTCAAAATTGAGGTTGAAGAACACAAATGTATTGAAGAGTCACTTCAAAATAAGTTGGAAGAAAGCAACCAAGAAAGGGAAGCATTAGAATCCGAAGTAGGCTCGCTGCGTAAGGAAGTGAAGAAGGGAAAAACTGTCCAAAACTATGCCAACAACTCAAGGGCATTGGAAGAACTCATCAGCAATCAACGATGTTACTATAACAGAACTTGCCTCAGTTACAAAGAAGAAGAAGCAGGACCTTCTACAACAAAATAAATGAACCTATGAGATCTGACATACATGAAGACTTCGTTGGACAAGATTCGAAAGCACATCCTTCGAAGATGATTCCTTGACGAAGATTTTCATCCAGGTACCAACATATTTTTCACGGCTATTGTTATTCATGTGGAAAATTTGGTCATAAAGCTGTAGAATGTCGCACGTACCCTAGGAACCAATACAATTCCAAGATATTCTTCAAATATGAACCTCCCAGGGCTCAACGAAACATCAATAGATTTGAACATTTAATAAATAATATGGAATGTTACAAATATCAGAACTTTGGACACATATCCAGAGACTGCAGACTTGAAAATCCTCTAGAAGAATCTTCGAAGCCACAGAATGAACGAACATGGAAGAAGAAGAAGACTGATAATTGTGCTCTCGCTCTCAAGGCTAAAAAAAATAAAGATGTGTGGTATGTTGACAGCGGTTTCTCAACGCATGTGACTGGAGATAGAAGGAAATTTGTATCTCTGAAAGAAAAGAAGGATGGAACCATATCCTTTGGAAATGATGGATCTTCAAATGTTATAGGATCAGGTACCGTCACTCTCGAAAGCAAAGATGTTATAGCCAAGAATGTTCTATTGGTCGAAAACATGAATCACAATCTGCTCAGTGTTGGAAAAATGTGTGATCAAGGACACACAATTCTATTCAACTCCACAAAATGTGAAATCAGGAAAGGCAGGTATGGTAAAATTGTGGTTACAGCAAGTCGAGCTCCAAACGACATATATGTTTTGGATGAAGCAACTAAAGCATGTCTACTAGCTAAAGAAGATGAAAGCTGGTTATGGCACAAACGAATGGGTCACATAAAATTTGACAATCTTGTTAGGATAAGCAAAAAGGAAGCAGTACGAGAAATGCCGAAAATCTCAAAACCTTCCAACACACTATGTGAGGCATGTCGGCATGGCAAGCAGACAAAAGTCCAATTTAAAACAAAAGCACACTTTGCATCACATCCATTGGAATTGATACATACTAAGCTATGTGGTCCTGTGAGAACAAAAGGCTTAGACAGAGAATTATATTTCATGTTAATGATAGATGACTATACCAGGATGAAAACCATTAGTTTCCTAAAGAAAAAATCTGAAGCATTTGAGTGCTTTAAGATCTACAAGGAGTTGGTTGAAAATGAAACTGATTTGAAAATGAAGTGTTTAAGATCAGATAATGGTGGAGAATTCACTTCCAAATTATTTCAACAATACTGTGACGAAAATGGAATAAAAAGGAAATTTTCAACAGCATGAACACCTCAGCAAAATGGAGTTGCTGAAAGAAAGAATAGAACTGTACAGGAAATGGGTAGAACAATGTTGAAGGACTCAAAATTGGATGAAAAATTATGGGTTCAAGAAATTGATATGACAATCTTCATTATCAACCGAAGTCTTCTCAGAAATAATTGCAACAAGACTCCATATGAATTATGGAAAGGAAAACTAGTTAATGTAAAATATTTCAGAATCTTCGGAAGCAAATGTTATATCAAAAGAGAAGATCAAAATTTGGGTAAGTTTGAATCACGTGTTGATGAAGGTATCTTTGTTGGTTACTCACACAAAAGAAAGGCCTATAAATGCTATAATCTAAGATGAAAACAGATAGTGGAGATCATAAATGTTACATTTGACGAAGATGGTGTTCTAGCGAGTAATGATGAGGATCTAGAATCTTTGAAACTTGAGACAGAGGCTAAAAAAGACAAATAAAATTGTAGAACAAGAAGCAACTATCAACGAGGAAGAAGTAAACAATGATCATCAAGATATACCATAACAACAACAAGAAGCTCCTCCAAGGAGAACAAAAGAGTGGATTCAAAAGAACCATCCATCAAATCAAATCATTGGTGACATAAATGAAGGTCGATAGCTTCGTTCATCACAACAAGCTCACATTGCTTTTCTAGCAACCTTTGAGCCTAGTAGTTTTGAGGAAGCCAGCCAAAATGAACATTGGGTAGCAGTTATGAATGAAGAATTGGATCAAATTGAGAAGAATAACACCTGGGAATTAGTTCCACGACCAAAAGATAAAAATGTCATTGGGACTAAATGGGTGTTCAGGAACAAATTGAATGAAGATGGGTAGGTTACTAGAAACAAAGCAAGATTGGTTTGCAAAGGCTATGCACAAGTGGAAGGAATTGATTTCGACGAAACATTTGCACCAGTTGCCAGAATGGAAGCCATCCAAATGTTTCTTGCCTATGCATGTTCAAGAAAAATCAAAGTCTACCAAATGGATGTTAAGTCGGCATTTCTGAATGGAGAATTAGAAGAAGAAGTTTACATCGAACAACCTGAAGGTTTTCTACTATCACAAAAAGAAGACTATGTCTGCAGGTTAAAGAAGGCTCTATATGGTCTCAAGCGGGCTCCCAGAGCATGGTTTGCTCATATTGATGGATATTTACGTCAACAAGGGTTCAAGAAAGGTATTGTTGATAGCAATCTTTATGTACAAATAGATAAAGATAATTTAACAATCGTTGAGGTATATGTGGATGATATAATATTTGGTAGCAATGATGATCGACTAAGTAAGAAATTTTCTACAAAGATGAAAACTGAGTTCGAGATGTCTTTACTTGGTGAGATGACATACTTATTAGGGCTTCAAATATCTCAACAAGAGAAAGTAATATTTATATGTCAAGCCAATGACATCAAGGAAATGCTCAAGAAATTCAAAATGGAAGATTGAAAACCCGTCCATACTCCGATGGTAATAGGTTGCAAATTGAGCATAGGCGACTCATCTAAGGATGTGGATCAGAGGTTGTACAGATCTATGATTGGTAGTCTTCTCTATGTAACAGTCTCTTGGTCAGATGTTATGCAAGCAGTTGGACAGGTAGCAAGATTCCAAGAAGCACCAAAAGAATCACATATTATTGTCGTCAAAAGAATTCTTCGATATCTAAAGGGCACAAAAGAATATGGCTTGTGGTATCCCAAGGGTAACAATCTCATTATTCAAGCCTTTACAGATGCAGATTGGGCAGGAAGCATTGATGATCGTAAGAGTACTAGTGGAGCAGCATTATATCTAGGTGGTTTTCTCGTATCATGGTTGAGAAAAAAACAAACTTCAATCTCGTTATCTACAGTGGAAGCAGAATACATTGCAGCAACATCATGTTGTACTCAAGTACTTTGGATGAAACAAACTTTGCAAGATCTTCAAGTACGATTCAGTGAGCCTATTCGCATATTCTGTGACAACACTAGTTCCATCAGCATCTCCAAGAATCCTGTCATGCATTAAAAAACAAAACACATTCTGATCAAATATCATTTTGTTAGAGAACAAGTCGCTAAAAATAATATCAAACTTGAGTATGTTTGTACAAAAGAACAAATTTCTGATATCTTCACTAAACCTTTACCTCTTGAAGCATTTGAATATCTTCGTCAAAAGCTTGGGATTCTCCCAAGTTCCCATTAGATTACAAGTCTGCAGAACGGTTGTGTGTCAGGGGGAGTGGAAGTGTGTACAGGTCCGCAGGATGGTTGTGTTTCAGAGGGACTTACCCTTTGCCATTGATTTCAAAGGGGGAGAGAATTTTGTAGGAAGAGGTGTCATGATCGCAGTGGGAGTACTTGTGTTGCCATCAATGCCAAAGGGGGAGATTGTTGATCAGCGATTGTCATTGATGTCAACCCAAAAAGCACCAGGGGCTAACCCAATATTGCATGGGAATTATATTTTGGGTCAATAATGCTTTTGATGGTTTCTACTTGTCGATATGTTTCCGTTGATATATGGTACGCCATGTATTTCTTCACAGTTTGAGAGATATTCATGTTTAAAGTTTGTTCCCCCAGTTAGTGGGCTAAAACCCCATGGGGTTGGGGCATGGGTCATTGAAAAGTCATAATTAGTATTTTTTAAGCTCTTAAAATCCCTCCCACGTTCACTTGTTGAAGCCCATATGAACTTAAGAATTTATATAAATTGAGATCTTCATTTCCTCCTTAGACAAGGGATTCGGCCATCTGAAACGAGTCATCATGGAATTTTCACTCTAAAAATTTTTCTACGAAGGTTTAGAAGCTGAAATTTTTATGAGGCGAAGCCGAAATCCTAGGGAAGATGCTGTAAAAATTCCAGATCAAGGTGAGCAGTATTTTTGGAGATATGATCTGTGGAAGTCATGGTTTTTGCAGGCTCCTGAAATTCATCTCAAAGAAGTGACCTTGGTAAATTCTTCATAACTCTCTCTCTGAGTATCGGATTGGAATTCCATAAAAATTGGTAGATATTGCATAGTCTGTAATTTTCTCTCTATCAATTTCAGAACCAAATGAAGAAACAGTGACACGTGGCACGCCATACAATTTCACTCTACTGAAATAGTCCATAATTAGGGCATTGTGAGAGATTGGGTATAACTCTCTCTTGAAGAATCCAAATTGGGTCAGATCTGTGGCATTAGAAAGATGACTCATAGGAATACTACAGGACCAAAAATTAGATATTGAGGATCTGAAATATGAGGGAATACATAGTTTCAATGTCGATCTACAGAAACTGAGAAAAGCTAGATCATGTGTTGTCAAGGGTTGCAAAGGACCAGACTTTCTACGGCAGAAAAGCAAAGCAAGGTGCAGTAGAGGGTAGCATGACAAGAGAAGCAACCAAGGTACATAATAGCAGCAAGAAGTTCATCATATGAAGTCTTCAAGTGGGCATCACTGCATACAATCATTGTAAAGATATCATTGTACTAATTCATTCTAAATACATTATTGAAAAAAATTGTACTAGTGTCTATCTGCCAAGGGTTGGAGAGGCGGTGCTGGGAGGTCTAGGATCATCATTAGGTGGTTGTGTCAAAGTTGGGGTTATGGTCTAGTATATATTTTTCTTCTACATCATTTTATATCATTGTAAAGTGGACCATTTTCCCTGGTACGGGAGTCCATTCTTCTTTTATTCTTCTATAGGGTGGTACAGTGGTGCTAGGGTGAGTTGTAGCTCATTGGGTGTTGGGGCATCCATTCAGTTAAATACTGAATAATCTCGGGCGTTGGAGCGTCCATCCAATGGGAGTTGGAGAATAATGCTTTTCTAGATTCTAGGAAGTTGGAGCTTTATTTTCAATTGGAGTTGACTATTAAAGAATTATTAGAAAAGAATTAGGTGGTTTTTGTCCCAGAGTGGGTTTCCACCTTAAAAAGTGTTTGCATTTTTGTTCCTCTTGTTTGCTGTTATCCTTCTTCCTGTGTTATTAATATTAAATTAACTAATTCTCTAATTGAAAGGAATACTGATTCACCCCCCCCCCCCCCCTCTCAGTATTTCCAACATATCTCCAGACATAGACCCAGTTCAACAACAAATATATGATTATGTAGAATCACTAGAGAATAAAAATGCATCAATGAACCCAGAACCTTCTGTCAATCCACAAGAACCTCTAATTGATGCTCTTAAATAAGATATTTATGAACTAGATATATTGAACAGACATATCAAATAGGAGAATGAGACCTTGAAGCAGCAAAACAAGTTGGACAAGGTAATTCATGACAATACCATTCTTCATCTAGGACTGTGGTATAAGAAAAATAGGAAATTGAAAAGAAAGAATAAGTTACTACACAGAGTAGTCATTAACCTCAAGTATAAGCTTCTTATGAGAGGGCCCAAGATGATAGTCACTTCAAAGAAGAACAAAAGAAGGAAACTGGATGTGCTAGCAGAAGTGTCTCAGCAAATGCAATAAGGAAGGAGAACTCACATTTTTGACAATTTGCATGAGGACATGCAATGATTTTATAGTGGGGGTATGTTGAACCTCATAATTACCCTCTCTTTGACAGTTTTTCTCACTTTTTTCCCTCACTTTCTCATAATATCACAGACCCTAATCAATGATAAATGTTAGTTTTTGTCTTAAGGAATGCATTAAAATGATTGCCATATTATATTTTCATGTTCTTGCTATTTGAATAGATTTTTGCAGTTTAGCTACAGAACGCAGCCTATTTTGCATCTAACCATGGATTCCGTAGATACTCTAATGGTCTAGAAGGTTCTAGGTATCAAATTATGAATTTGGCTACATGGGCATTTCTAGAATCATCTCATGGATTCTATCCTATTCACTCGGTCAAGATCGACAGAAAAGCAGGCCTAAGATCATGGCCAAAGGTGTGGGCAAAGTACGTTATCCGAAAGCAGCAGGACTCTTGATTTTCTCTATCATAGCAAATCAAGTGTCTAATAGTCCTATTACAATTCTAATTTGAATTAGCCACCTATAGCAATTTTATCTCGTAAACAGTTATGTTATTTTCCTTTAAATATCGGTTGTACAGAACTGAGAAGATAGTTCATAAATTAAGTGTTAAGTTTAAGCTTTTTGTTGATACTCTATATTCAAACTTCATTTTATCATAATACTAAGTTCATGTTGCCAATGAATGTTTAATTGCATCCTTAATCAGCTACCAATTCATCCAAATCAGTTGCAGAGGACCCCTGCACTGGAGGAGGTTTCTCATTTTTTGTTTTTAGCTCAATTTCCATTACTCTATTTTTAGCAAATATGTTTTCTAATTAGGTTAATGTTTCATTCCAGTTTTGATCAATATCATAACATTAAATCACAATTGTGTAGCCTTGTTCTTCTAAAATATTTTGTGAAGATAGATAACTCGATTTCCAAATCGAATTAAGATTGAAGTAATAAGAATACACAGTTGCCTAGTTTTCTTACTATTTTTCATTCATTTTCTTAGAATAGAATTGTCAATTAACTGTGTCAATGGTTGTTTTCAAAATCCATTTCAAGATGATAATCCTAAACTAAATGGTTAAATATCTAATTCATACAGTGATTGAATTTACTCTGCACATTGTTATTTGTTTCTAGCAACTTAGGAACTAAGGCATAATTGATTTTCTACACAGCACCTCAAGAGGATAATACTTCACATTGAATGTTGTAGAAAGTCAAATATACATTAGTTGGTTTACATGCTTTCACATTTTTCTTTCAGGTCCTCACTTAGTTGCATCACTAATATTCCTAAAGTTCATTCCAAGGAGATTGATTTAATCATATTTCAAGATTGAATGATTGAATGTTTAATAAATGCAATTATTGAGTTACCTTCTGCATACTTTAATTAGTTTTCTAGATCATTAGGTATAATTGGTTACTTAACACCATCTCAAGAAGATCACACTTCATAATTGAATGTTGGAGTAGCTAAATATACATTAGGTGTTTCCCTTTGCATCCTTTGCTTACTGTTCTAGGACATTAGAAGTTAAAGTACAGACAGTTGCTTACACATCATCTGAAGAAGTTCATACTTCATAATTGAATGTTGGTGTAACCAAAAGTAAATTAGTTATTTTCAATTTCTTATTTTACTTAAAGACAAGAACTGCAATTTCAATCTTAGTTTTTAGAATTAAATCCATGGAATAGGACTAATGATAAGATAATATAGATACTCTGTTTTCCAAATTAGGTCCTAACTAACCAACAATTTTTGGTTTATTTTTATGAAAATTAGATTAACTTAGGAACACTTCCTTTTCTTCCTTCTTAAAATTCATTAGATTCGTTTAAATCTTTTCATAGTTTTAGATTAAAACATTCTTAGACATAAAAGAACAAAAACCCCCCAAAACAATATAAAATACAAAGCAACGAAGTAAGAGAAAGGTTAACTAAGCACATACAGTGCACCACACTTCATCAGTTTACAAACCTCAATTTATAATTAATGCAATAAATTTAAGACATTAAATTGACTAAACACCACCACTTTTCATATTTAAAAAACCCCTAGATATATGGAACATAGCATTGACTTTTAGGAATGGATGTCCTTCATCTTTAACGTTGTTTTGACTAATGACCTCGCTGCATGGCACTTCCTTTGAGTCATAAATATTTTCTAATAAGGTTCTTTGACATGTTGGAGGTCTCTAGTTGGAAAAAAATTCTTCTGAGATGCTCAAAATCCTTCAACAATTTCTCGCTACGAAAACTAGACAGTTTCGTAGCGAGTTTTAGTAGCGTGGTAAAAGTGGCTTCTCCATCCATTTTACTCCCTTGTTTGTTGTTCCATCATCTTCATCGTGTCATAACACATTCCCATCATGGATCCCTCTCCTTAAAACATGCAAAAAATTACTTTAAATGCAAAAAGGCACCTACAAGTTTTTTCGTACTGTATTTCTAGCTTAAAGCCTGAGTTACGCTATGAAACTATGTAAAAAACAAGAAATTGCTCCTTTCAAAATTTCCTTCAAAAACTTACCTCCAGCTGAAAATTTTTGATTCTTTGCATGTTATGAGCCTCCTAAGGCATATTTCATCTCAAATTATTACTCCTGTGGTGTTTCTTCCACATTTACAATCATTTGACCAATGAACTCTTTTACCACAGTCTTTCTCAAACCTTTCTTTTCCAACTCCTCATGAATCAGCTCCAATTTCTCTTCAAGGTCTTTCACTTTGTATTTTAATGCCCTGTTCTTGGATTGCAAGTGAAATTTATCTTTTTGATGTGTTTGACTTCTCCCCTTAGTGGCTGAGTCCACTTTATCAACCTTTCTGTATTGTCTAAGGTCTTTGAGACACTTGTGACTTGATCTTCCCAAATTTTCCTCATTTGTTCAAAATGAACATTCTTAGCTCTATGCTTCTTTTCTTACTACTTTAAGATTGATATCTCTTTACTTGCGTTCTTCAAATGCTCCTTAAGTGTTTCAATTTCTGATTTTTCACTAATTTTCTCTTTACCCTTCTTTTGTTTGATAACCAGCTCTTCTTTTGCAGGTGAAGAGAGATATATGATGTTTAGTGGCTGAGAATTTTAACTGACCTTCTAAGTCTCTTTTCTACTTTCCATGACCTTTCTTGCATGTCTGGTCATTGGCTTTCTAGTTTGAAACATAAAACCATCATCATCACCTGCAAACTCTAAATTTTTAGCTGTTCTACATTTTTTCATCTTTCTTCCTCCATCTTCAATGTCTTCAGCTTGGACAATGGGAGTTTCTTCAATGAAAATTGCATGCAAGATGTCCTCTAAGTTAACCTTAACCACTGTTTGGCTCCTAGTAACTCTCCTGCTACCTTGTTTGTTGATTTTTTGCTTCTGTTTTACAGGTGATGTTTTAAGTGTGTCAATATTCTACAAAGGCCCTGTCTCCATGCTCACTGGTTCTAGTGGGGATGATCTATTCCCTTCTTCAACTTCCTCTGCCACTGTTGGTGATGAAATATTTCTAGGTTTGGAAGCTCTTTTACGAGTGATAGCTTCAACTTCAAAACCATTCATGAACATAAAGGAAGTCCAATCTCTGTCTAGTCTCTTCAACTCCTCTAACACCAACAACTTAATCAAACCATGGTGAAAGAGAGAAGTTTCATTGCCTTATGTTTTAACTTGAACCTTATCTGACATTTTACCTAGACTTATATATAAATAGAAGGGCATGTCAAGTGACCTCTTAACCATAAAATGCAGAAGAAGCCTAAGGTGGTAGGATTAGACCATGTGAAATGTTCCTTCACAGGTAAAATACTTCTGAATAATCATCAGCATCTTTGAATAGTTTTCCTTCATGAAACTCCTAGGGATAGAATTTGTAAGATCAATTTCACTATGCTCTGGCTTGATGAGCTCTTTTCAATCCTGCATTGTGAACTTGATTCCTTTAAACCACTGTTCCCCTCCTCTAGGGATTCATGTTGTTGTTGAAATTTTGTCTGATGTCACTGTGAGGTTTAGCATTCCCACCTTTGAACTATTAGAAAAATCCTTGGAAACTTGTAGATGACAACCTTGCAGCCTTTGAACAAATTGCAAGCAACTCGTTCCTCTGAAAATCTCCATGGCAGTTGGGTCTTCATTTAGAAAATTCATGTCCATGGGCTCATACCTATTACAATGACCACATTTGTTTGTTTTTTTCCTTCAAGCCATGGGTGCTTTATATCTTCTCAGCCTTGCTTGCTTGATGACAACTGCAACCTTTGAATATGCTAGCAACCTGCTTGGTTCGCTGAAGCGGCTCTGCAGAAATCCAATAACATGCAAAGATAAAGCAGAGTATGATAAAAATACTAATTGGGTAATGTTTTATGGTTTAAATGATAGCTCATGCATTAATCATGACACATGCATGCTAAAAAGGGTAATGATAACCTCAAACATGGCTTTGTACCTTTGAATTAACCCTAACAGACTTGAATGACCTCCACCCTAACTCGTCCAATCATGAACTGAAACTTCACATCGAGTTTGACAAGACAGACAAGAAAATAGCTTTCGTAGCGTGATTAGTTTAACTTCTGGCAGTTTCGCTACGAAACTATTAGGTAGTTTCGTAGCGAAAACTGTTATTTCGCTGTATAAAACACTACGAAAAGTTGTAAAACTGGCTTAAGTGTCCCTTTTAAATTTAAATTCTTGGGAAATGAAAAATGACACCTCATGATGACTAATGGGACATGACATGACCTAAATAGAGGTGGCCTTGAACCTTAGGATACGTTAAACATGTAGAAAAAATGAAACTTTCCTATACCAACTTGAAAGGCTTAAGGAGACCTTTGATGAATGAACTGTATGACCATATCAAGTAATGTTTCACCTTTTATGAGTGATAATAGTGGCTCCACTTAGGATGGTGTGCCCTTGAGGTACACAAGAGAATCTGTAGTTCCAGTGCCATCCATCTTTTTGGAAATAAAAAAATCTGAAATTTTCTAAGCCTTCTTCAAACTCTAATGGCCTTCACCGCAGGCTCAAGTTTCATGATCAACTTGTTTTTATTAGAAAAAAATCATAATAAAATGCAATATATACAATGGAGTGAAAATCAGTAGAACCTAAGAGGAATAGTGCTTTAGAAACCTACCATTGACAGGCCCTCCAGCACAAGGTTGTCCATCCATATTCTGCAATAGATAAGTGTTGTTGCCATGGAATGCAGCTACTATGAATGGACCTTTCTAGATATTCTCAAACTTACCATGTTTCCCCTTTTCTTCAATTCTGTCCTCCCACTTGAATACCACATCTTGAATTTGAAAATTTTCCTCTTTGACCTTCATGTCAAATGTCTTCTTTATTATGTTGTGTGACTGCTGATGGTTGTTATATACCTCCTCCCTTTTTCTTGCAAATATATCAACTAGTTTATCCTCCTCTGAATAGATTTAGGTTCCTCTTCTAGTCCTTGCAGCAATTTCATAATAGGCACTCCCAAGGATGTAGGAAAAATGGCTTCAGCTCCATACAACAACTCATAAGGTGAAGTACCAATTGACCTTTTTGTATACACTCTATTATCCCACAGAGCATACTTCAACTTAAAATGCCATGCCCTTTTGTTTTCATGCAGCACCTTATTAATCATTCTCACAATGCTTTTGTTAGAAGATTCAGCAAGACCATTACCCTATGGGTAATAAAAAGGAGAGTGTCAAAGTGTAATGTGATACTGATGAAAAAAACTGATCAACCTCTTAGATTTCAAAGCCTGTGCATTATTAGTGATGATCTTTATAGGACAGCCAAACCTGGAAAATATGTTATTCTCTAAGAATTGAATGATGACTGAATCATTTTCTTGCCTTGTTGGGATTGCTTCAATCCATTTGGCGAAATAATCAGTTGCTATCAGGATCCAATGATGCTGCCTTGAAGATGATGGATGTATTTCACCAATAAAATCTAGCCCCCACTGCTGGAATGGTGCATCAACATAAATTGGCATAAAGGGTAAAGGAAAAAGCTTTTTCCTACCATAAAAAATCTGACATTCATGGCAGGCAGCTATTTTCTTGGAGACATCCTTGAACATTGTGGGCTAGTAGTATCATGCTCTGAGAATTTTGTTTGTTGTGGCCTTCCAGTAGTGATGTCCTCCACAATCTCCTTTATGAAACTCTTCAATCACCCTTTCAGCTTCCTCTTCCAGCAAAAAATTCAAAAGAATGTCACTAGTATCTTCCCAATATATATTTTTATCTATAATGCAATACCTTAGAGATTTCAGCTTCACAAACCTTGCTTTTGACTTGGTCAATTCTACAGGAGCTCTATGATGATGTAAAACAAAGAGAATGTCTCTGTACCAGTCAGATAGAATGTACTTCCCTTAAATAGGAATCAGTTCTTCATCTTCATCTGATAATTCTGAAATTTCTGTAATAAAATTCATATCAAGACAATCAAATTTGGACTGTGCCATCATCTTTTCTAGCCCCTGACCTTTCACCAATTTTTTAGGTCTGATTTCTACATCATACTCCAGCAAGTTACCTATCCACTTCCCTCTCTTGCCATCAGTACCAGCTTGTGTCAAGATATCCTTCACCACAGCGTTAGGTACAAATTCTATGACATGAGAATGCAGAATATAAATTCTAAAATCTTTAATGGCTTTGACCAAAGCATATGCTTGTTTCTCTAGGATATTGTACTTCAGCTCTGAATTAGCAAGGATTCTGTTAAAAAATGAAGTGGGTTGCTATGTACCTTGTTGTCCTTTCTGCAGTAAAACTCCAGCAATTGTGTTTTCTGATGCAAATGTAAAAACCAGAAACTCTTTTGAAAAATCCAGGCTAATCAACACTGGGGCTTGAGTGAGTGCCTTCTTAATCTCCTAAAATGAATTCTTTGTTTCAACTGTCCATTTAATATCAACTCCTTTCTTCAGCATCTTAGTTATATCTTTGACAATCTAAACAAAGTTGGGAATTAACCTTCTCACAAAATTCACTTTCCCAAGGAAAGACTAAATTTCCTTCCTGCTTCTAGGCAGCTCTACTTTCTGAATGGAATTGAATCTATTTGGATCAATCTTTATCCTATCTTTAGATATAATATGCCTAGGTAACTTTCTTGAGGTTAGAGAAAAAATGATTTTAGTGGGATTAAGAGAAATACCAAACCTTCTACACTTCAGCATAACTTTCTCCAGATGCTTCAAGTGGTCTTCCTCTCTTCTTGGGAATATAGTGATGTCATCCAGATAGACAACCATCAACTTATCCTTCTCCTCAGCAAAGGCAATGTCCATTTTTATTTGAGAGGTTGCTCCTGCATTCATCAAACCAAAGGGAATCTTGGCATACATGAATGGCCCCCATGGTGTAGTAAAGGCAGTTTTCTCCTGGTCTTCTAGGTGCACTAATATCTGATTGTATCTTGAAAAAACATCCAGCATAGACATCCTTTGGGAACCAACAATATTCTACAGAATTTTCTCCATCTTAGGGAGAGGGTAATTGTCCTTTAGAGAAGCTTTGTTCAAGTTTCTAAAATCAATGCATATTTTGATCTCTCCACTCTTTTTTCTGACTAGTACCAAGTTAGTAAGTCATTTTGAGAATCTGATAAGAACAATAATTTTTGCATCAAAGAGCTTCTTAATTTCCTTCTCAATTAGAGGCATGAGTAGTGGATTAATCCTTCTCAACTTCTGTTTGAAAGGTTTCTCATTTTATTTAATAGGAATGGTATGTTTAAAATAGTAGGATCATACTTCTTCAAATTAGCATAACTCCATGCAAAAACATCAATGAACTTTCTCATCATCTCAATATATTTCTGTTTCATCTCTACAGAAAGAAAATTTTAAATCTTGATCATTTTAGGCATTGCTACTGTACCAAGATTACAACTCTCTACTTCTTCATCATCAGCTTGTATCCTAGGAGATTTGAACACATCATTTTGGTCAAAAGGCTTTTCAAGTGGGATAAGACCCTTGGGTATACAATTATTCTTTAGCTGCAAAACTTCATAATTACCCTTCATTTCAGCAAGCATGTTTTGCTGGTCTACTTGTGTTCTTTCAAACTCCTCTTTCAATTCTATGAAGTTTTTGAATTGTTGATAATCTACAAATACTTGCCAATGGATGATGTTGTCTAGGATAGTAGGCCTATGATGAACTTCAACCTCATACTTTTTAGTGTAATGTGCAGGGATACCAAACGTACTTGTAGAAACAGCTAGGGAGTCAGCTACTGAGTTTTGGTCCCTAGTTTTTACAATAAATGAATATTATTGAAAAAATTTCTAACATCTCCATGATCAGATTTCTATATGCTCTCATTATCACATCTTTGGTTTGATATACTCCTTCAACTTGTTCAATAACCAATTCTTAATCTCCACAAACTGAAATTTTTTGGGCACCCAATATTTTCAAAATTTCTAAACCCAAAAACAGAGATTCATACTCAGCCATGTTATTTGTACAATAAAAGTTCAATTTGAAAGAATAGAACTTACTTTCATCATCAAGAGTTGTGATCCAAATGCTTGCTCTAGCCCCCTCTCTCCCAGTTGATCCATCAAAATGAAAAAGCCACCAGCCCTCTGCCTTTTCTTCAATGATTTCCTGATTTTCAGCTTGCTGATTTTCAACCTCCTGAATTTCTGCTTTCCTTTCATCTTTTGCTTCATCAGTTAGCTCATTAAAAATAATTTTTGATCCTAATTCAGTTTCAACAATTATCCTTACTTCTTACCATATAAGCCATCCTTGTCTCTCTATACAGTCTTCTTTGCTCACCAAAAATAGGGATAGTGGCATATGTCAAGTCCATCTGCATGGTGCCTTTGATTTTAGCTGCCAAAGACCTAGATAGAAGCATGCCAAACTTGGGTGGAATGGCTGCTACCACAATGTCCATTACCACTGTCTTGGCAAGGACTTGTGTAAGACCAAAAGCAACATCTTTTATCAATTCAATGCATTGAACTCTTTTTTAATCAAAAGAAAACAAATCCTTGTATGGCCTAGTGATTTCCAATCCCTTTCTCTCCATAATCACCTTAGGCATGAGGTTATGAGAGGCCCCTGAATCCAACATGGTATTGTGTAATGTCATGTCATGGATACTAAGGCTAACATAGAAAGGAGGTACCTCTTCATTTTTCTCATCTTCCAATATTGGTCCCAAGTAGATGGTTGGATGGTATTATTGTACATTAAGGATGTATGTAGCTCCTGGTTGAGAATTCAACATTTTTACAATTTTACTTTTGTACTCATTCACCTAAAGAATTTCTCCAAAAGGGCCTGGGATCTTGATTTTGGAAATCTCATTCTCCAAACTAAAAGTAGAAGTAATATTTTCAATTTATTTGACAGGAGAGGAGGTGGTGGATCTTTTCTAACCTCAACTGCTTTAGGGGCATATTTCTTGGGCTGTGTTTTATTTGTAGTAATAGGGAGATTTCTGTTTCTGAGGTTTTATTTCTTCTGCATCTAAAACATTGCATGTTGATAACCCTTAAGGTAATCAAATGGTTCCTCGCCCTTGTTTACATCATGATAAAACTCATCATCCTCTTCCTTAGTTAAAAAAATTCCAGACATGTTTTCATCTAGGCAATGAATGGAGTCTCAGTGGAATCTCAGGCTGATCTTCTTCATCAACTAAATTTTGCTGAAAAGGAGGCCTTACTGGAGGGTCAGACTAATTTTTTTTTTCCTTGGTCTCTATTGATTTTGAGGCCTTCTAAACTATGGATTTGTAAATTGTGGCTTATGTTATGAAGGAGGTACAGAAGCATTTCCAAGGGCAAGCCTATCCATCAATTTTTCCATTGTTTTCATCATGGAGTCAAATTTGTCATCTGGGGTGGAAGGCTTATCTTCTTATTTCAGTTTTGTTTCTCCCATCTTGGACTTTTTAGCTGCTATCATATTGAATTCCACCTTCACAGCATCATTTTGCATTTTTGCTAGTGAAGGGGATTCTATTTCTCTGAGTAGGATATAAAATTCATAGTTAAAAGCCTCAGCATATCGCAGTTGAGCAACTCCTGGTGGAGGTTTTAGATGGGCAGGGATGAAGTCATAAAATTTGCTAAATCTGTTGGAAAATTTTTTGACAGTTTCATCTACTGCTCTTTTCAAACTATTATACTCAGTGAGGGCCTACACAGGGTTTGTTCTATTTCCCCACTTTCTCAAGAAGCTATCCTCAAACTCATTCCAATTATGCAAACTTCTTGGAGCAAGGGCTTTGAACCACTTTCTGACCTCACCAGTAAAAATCTGAGCAAATAGCCTCATTTTGACATCTTCATGATCTGCCTCCTCCTTCTCTATGAAGTCATTAAACTGGTCTACATGTTCTTCAGCTATAATCTCTTCATCACTCCCCCAAGTTTTAATCCTAGCAGAATATTTTCTTGGAAGGGAATTAAGGATAGTTGGGAGAACAAGAAGGGCATATATAGCAGGTGCAACAGCAGGTGGAGGTTGAACATTTCTAGCCATGATGACAGGGACTATGGTATTTATAGGAACAACAATAGTAGAAGAAGAATTGTTAGGAGGCGGTGTAGTTGGTCTCTATAGTCCAGTTACAAATGAACTCCAGTTAGGTATAAGGAAAACCAGATTTTCTTCTAAGAAAGATATCAAATGGGTCTAATTCCTTCAATTTATCCAAATATTCCCTCTTTAATAATAAATCTGATGTGACTGCCCCCCAGAATTCTTCTTTATCTTTTTGGGTCACTAAGGTTGAGGTATCAATACCTCTTCTTTGCAGGTCTAAAACAATCTCAGTCAATTCATTTTCATTTTCAGACCTAAACAAAACTTCCTGAATTTCATCATCAAACTTTTTATCTTCAGGACTTCTTAAAAATTCAGAGGACAAAGCTTTGAATGTGATGGAGTGCCTGATTTTGAAGAGCTGACTTGAATGCCTCTTGAAATTGTGTTTGGATTATCCACTATAGAAAATGGGTTAGGATTTGGATTGCTCCTCATGTATTTCCTTCTCGAAGCCACATTTAAACACAAATTTTTTAAATGGAGTCACTAAATTAGTTCCAGCCTCGAACAGATTCTGAGCTTCTGCTACCTCCAAGTGTTCAGCTTCACTTTTTACACAAAAATTTTGGGAAATATGTCTTCAAACTCCCAGAAGACGCACCAAAATGTTATTAACAAATTGAAATTGATTGGCTGCTCGTCGAACACCTCAGTGTAATTGTTTCAAACCACTTCTAACTGAAGATTAGCCTCTTCAGTTTGAGAGGGCTCTCTCAATGGGGGTTTACGATTTTGAATAATGATAGTACTAGATGGCTAACTCTATATAAATTGTAACTTGTTTTATATGATTGTTGGTTGAAAAATGCAGAATTGCTACCATTGGACTTATGAAGTCAAAAATCAGTAGTTTCAGTGAAAATAGTTCTTTACATGGAGGCTGAGGTAGATAGAGGTTTTTAACAGAGGCAACTCACACAGACAACCTAGGAAAACACAGTGATTTCACCACTAAAAGAAGTCAGAGCATAATGTTATGAATTCTGAGTAATTAGAGATGAAATCTACTACAAGTGATAAAACATAAGATAAATATCAATAATATATCAAAAAACTCATGAGAATCTCAGTTCTGGAAAGAATAATGTCACTTTGTATTACTGATAATGGTAAAAAACATACAAGCAGCAATTTGGTGCAAATGTTCTCCAACCCTTTGCTTCTTCGATGTTTTGCCTATAAATAGACATTCTTTACAATAAGGATGATCTTCCTGGTGGCTAGATCCTTGAATTCTCCTATGGTACCTTTCATAACTGAAATCAATAACTTACAACAGAAAACTGACAGCTACCTTTTTAAAGAAACCAACTCCTAATAGGACTCATCAGGAGCTCAAGTCCAAGCCATGGAAAAAGATCAAAATTTAAATTGTTCAAAATCACTTGCAACCTGAATGACTGGATAGGCCTCGGTGATACGATCTTGACGCCGTGAACGGCACTCAAATCCGATGCTGTATGTGAAATTTATTCAAGTTTGAAAATTCACAATTTCAGGGAAAAGTCCAGTTTACTTGGGTTGACTTTGATTTAAAAAAATATTAAAAAAAATAATATTCTGGGAATATTATTTGTAATATTCCTTGGAATATTCCATAGAATATTCCCTGCTGGTCAATTATCATTCAACAAGTGGCACCGTTTGATTGCAAGTTGGTTTGACTTTGTGAAATTAGGGCCAATAGAAATCTGCCACGTGGTAGGCCCGGAGGCTGCCATGTGGCCCTAGGCCATGTTGAAATATTGGCTATGTGAAAATTTTTACGATCTACAAGTTTTAAACCCGCAACCTCACTCCAGCAAGCGCTCCGACCCGACCACACGAGCTACAACATTTTCTTAAACATTAACGTTCTCGACATGTATTTATGGTGTGAAATTGTTTTGGGCGGAGGTTTAAAGGGGCTAGCCCTTAGGAATAGCCCCCATTCAACATGACCATATCACTTGGACCAAGGGCTAAGTGCTGACCACTACGGTGCGGATTGCCAACCACCACATGTGGCAATATATTAAATGTTAATGCCACGATAAGTTATGGTTACGTTAACCAAAATGCTAAACCGCAAAGGGTGCGAACATGTGTCCACCCTAACTGCCCAAAACTAAATGCTATAGTTATCTAACTGCCTATTATGGAGGAGCGTGCCAAATTTGGCGAGATGGCCATTTTTAGTCGGCCTAACTCTAGTTCACCCACTTTTAGTGGGGTTTTTACATGACACTGGGCAAAATATGGTTTTGGGCATAACTTTTGATAGGCTGAACCTTTTTGACAAAAAATTTTTTTATTTCAGGTACTCAGAGCATTCTGAATCCATTGGAATAGGTTTTAGAGCCATTTGAGTTGATCTTCAGTCCCTTTTTCTTCAGGGAAGCAATGAGAGCCATCAGGGCCAAGAGGGAGTTGGAGTTGTGTTGAGCTATGGTTAACCATTTGAAGTGAACCAAAAGTCATTTTCGACTTTCTTCAACATTATAGAGCCATTGGGATAGGTTACAGAGGTAGTATAGGTGTTCTACATCCATTTTAGCTTCAGGGAAGCTTTTTGAGCCACAAGGGCCATTTTGGTAATAGAGCTGTAATGGGTTGTACCTTTCCGTTTAAGGTGAACCAAAGACCATTATCAGCTATTTTCCACCTTATGAAACCAATGGAAGAGGTTTCAGAACTTTTTGAAGACTTTCAAAGGCCAAAAAACTTCAGGAGAGTTTTCAGTGCCACTAGGGCCATTTTGGGGTTGGAGCTGTTTTGAGTTGTACCTTGTTGTTTGAGGTGAAACAAAGATCATTTTCAGATAATTTCGACCTTATGAACCTAATGAAAGAGGTTTAAGATCTATTTGAGTACTTCTACTGCCCGAAAATATTCAAAGGAGTTAAAAGAGCCGACAGGGCCTTATTGAAGAAATCATTGTTTATGGTAATTCTTCACTGTTTAGTGAATTTGGAAAGGCATTCTTAGCTTTTTCATGTCTTCTGAATCAGTATTTGCATTCATATTTTTCTATTGAGACACCTTTAAACTTGTATTAGCATTTTGAAGCATTTTAATACAAGAGGACAAGCTCATTTTGGGAGGCTTGATCCAGCAGATGTAGCCTAGGAGGGGTGAACTGCTCACCAAACATCTATCTCATGTTATGCTGAAGTTATCTTGCTGAACATTTCTGATTTAACATGTTAAACAGAAAATTAAATTAACTTTACTTCACACTTAAACTCTTATACAGTTACCAAAAACACTTTGTTTCAATTGCAAGACATGAATAACAGTTTGCACATATAATTTTATGGAAAACATATCATGAGTGTTAACTTCTACAAGTTCTAAAGACAGAGTCTGTAAAGGGCCAGGTAGCCTCTGGATATCATCCTTTTATCAAAGGTGATATATCCAGTAAATTCTCCTACAATCAATCTCTGGAACAGATCTAAGAAGTTGCATTTTCAGATCAGTTAAGACATGGAGAATTTTGCACATATTTAATTAATGGAAATGGATACCTTGCACGCATTTTCAAGTACTTCCATTTTCAGATCAGATGGTATCAGAGCTTTGGTTAAGCTTGGTTGTGCTTATGTTGAGCATTTTTTTTTGTGCAACAGGTGTTAAAACAGTGTAAAATATTGATTGTTTTATTGGTTACAAAATGGTTGCTTGTATGAGTTTTCTTGAGTTGAAAAGATAGTTGATGTTAGCTAAGTTTTGGAAAGGAAAAAAGAGTTGTAGACTATTTCCTTACCCCAAAGTACCTCAATATTATCTTTGGAAAACAAACTCACTTGATTAGTGTTTTCTACAAAAGCTATTGGAGTTTCTGTTTTATGGCTGCCTAAATAAGAAGGGGTCTTTACTGATATTTGGTTAAAATATTGTCATTTTCTGGAAAGCTTTGAGAACTTTTTTTGGAAGTTCCTTTTGTTAATTTGACCATTTACATAATGTCAACTTCTTCTACAAATGAATTTTCCTCCTTCACGAGATTCTTTAATGATGACATGAAGAATGAGTTCATTAAGGTGAAGGACATGGTGCAGATTCTCATTGAGGATCAAAGAGAAAGTGTTAAGCTTCATGCACAATTGTTGGCTATGAAGGAAGAGAAGGAAGAAATTCTCCAAAGTTTGCATGACATGGAGAAACAACTCCTTCAAGCTCAAGAAGCTTTTTCCAAGAACAAGCGTGAGGAAGAGGTAAACCATTCCAACTTGTCTTCAATTTCCTCTATTGAAAAGTGTGTTGGTTCTTTTGAAAAACATACAAGGGGAATCAGGTCCAAAATAATGTTTAAGATGGGCTATCATGAAGGCAAAGGTTTGGACAAGCATGCACAAGGCATGGTTGACCCTATTTCAGTTCTGGAGCGACCCAGGAATGTTGGTCTTGGTTATGTGTAGTTGAATGGTGAAGAGTCCAAATCCTTGAATCCATGTGATGCAAATTTAGAGAGAATATTTATTCCAAGTTCTTCTATGCATATATGTCAAAATTGTTCTAAGGATGATTGTCATTGCTTTAAGCCATCATTGCAGCAAGTAGAGGGTAAAATTTTTGATTATGGCGAGCCTTCAAGTTCAATCAGTTTTCAAGACAAGAATTGTGATGAAATTTTGAAAAGGAAAGTTGTCTCCTCTACTAGTTCATCATCTTTCGAAGACAAAAAGGATGGGCATTCCATGCAGCAAAAGAGGTATAATTATTTACATGATCAATTTGATTATCAGCAAAGAATGATAATTTTTCTTTTTCAAATGAAAGAAAGTTTAGTTGCACATTTTGTAGTGGATTTAACCATGTTGCTTCAAGTTGTTGGTTGAAAAAGAAAGCACACTAGAAGTAGAAAAGGCAAAGAGAAATTTGTCAGAAAGTGCTTAAGAGTTGCACATTTTGTCAAAGGAAGGGACATGATGTCTCTCATTGTTGGACTTTGCATCCAAAAAATCGTCCAAAGCACATGTAGCTAGAGGACAACAAGTTTGGTGCAAGTGGATCTATGGATTCCATTATTGATGTGGAAATGGAATATTCACATGAAGGTGTATTGCAACCGCAAAAGACGCCATGGAGTTGGCTTGGTAGGAAGTGGATTAACTTCTTAATGCAGTAAGTCATGTTCATTTTGTACATGCAAATTTCAGATTGGTATGCATGTATTTCAGTTGAAAAGTGTGATGCAAGATTTCATGTAAAAGCAGTTTCAGTTGAAGGAATTTCTTTGTTGTTGCAAAAATTTCGCCATGGAGGTAAAAGATGAGTATGATACTCACTTTTGTTACATCAATGTTTTTTAGTTTCAGCTCTTAGTCACCCACATGTTTTTTTGGATGATGTACTTGTTGGTATTTGAAAAGAAGAGTTGAAGTTGCACATGTACATAGAGGTTGTATGTGTAATTAGTGAACTGTATATAGTTCATTGTACATGATACATACACATGTGTTTTTCAAGATGTATCTTGTTGTTTATCGACTTGTGTCGATTGTGTTACACATGATTGTCGACTTCTGTCGATCGTGTTACACATGATTTTCGACTCGTGTCGATTGTGTGCACACTTTTTACATTGATGGTTGTGTCAATTGTATAGCACATTTCATTGTCAACTTGTTGTTGATGTCGTATGTTGCACAAGGTGTCTTTGCTATCGATTGGTGTAGAGAACAAAGTGTCAATGCAAGCAATGCAAGATTCCATGGGATGGAAAGGCATGCAAGCAAAGAGGGCACAAAGTTCAGCAAGGGTCATTGCTGGTTTCAGAATGGCAGATTTTTATGGTGAGAAATCTCAGTCGGGATTCGGCACAAGTACATAGTTCATTCAAAAAAATTCGCCATGTAAACAGTTGGAAATTCAAGAAAATTTTTGGAGGCTGAAGAGAAGAGGATGTTGTTATTCTCTCATTTTCTATACTACATTTTAGTTTCATAATTTCAGTGAGCTTTTGGGGTCCAAAAGCTTCTCATTTGGGAGGTGTGATGAGGAGCTGAAGTCCGAGCCATAGAAAAAGCTCAAAATTGAAAGCATTCAAAATAACTTGCAACCTAAACAACCAGATAGGCCTCGGTGATACGATCCTGACACTGCAAATGACACTCAAATCCGATATTGTATGTGAAAGTTATTCAAGTTTGAAAATTCACAATTTCAGGCAAAAGTCTAGTTTGACTTGGGTTGACTTTGATTTAAAAAAATATTTAAAAAAAGAATATTTCGAGAATATTCTTCAGAATATTCCTTGGAATATTCCACAAAATATTCCCTGCTGGCCAATTATCGTTCGACAAGTGGCACAGTTTGATTGCAAGTTGGTTTGACTTTGTGAATTAGGGCCAATAGAAATCTGCCACATGTCAGGCCCGGAGGTCACCACGTGGCCACAGGTCATGTTGAAATATTGGCTATGTAAAAAATTTTACGATCTACAAGTTTTGAACAGTCAACCTCACTCCAGCAAGCACTTCGACCCAACCACACGGGCTACAACATATTTCTTAAACATTAACGTTCTCGGCATGTATTTATGGTGTGAAATTGTTTTGGGCGGAGGTTTAAAGGGGCTAGCCCTTAGGACTAGCCCCCATTCAATGTGACCATATCACTTACACCAAGGGCTAAGTGCCAACCGTTACGATGCAGATTTCCAACCACCACATGTGGCCATATATTAAATGTTAATGCCACGATAAGTTATGGTTACGTTAACCAAAATGCTAAACCACAGAGGGTGCGGACATGTGTCCACCCTAACCGCCCAACACTAAATGCCACAGTTGTCTGATAACCTATTATGGAGGAGCGTGCCAAAGTTAGCGGGATGGCCATTTTTAGTCGGCCTAACTCCAGTTCACCCACTTTTAGTGGGGTTTTTACATGACACTGGGCATAACTTTTGATAGGCTAAACCTTTTTGGACGAAATGTTTTTTGATTCGGGTATTCAGAGCATTCTGAATCCATTGGAATAGGTTTTAGATCCATTGGAGTTTATCTTCAGTCCCTTTTGCTTCAAGTAAGCAATGAGAGCCATCAGGACCAAGAGGGAGTTGGAACTGTGTTGAGCTATGGTTAACCATTTGAAGTGAACCAAAAGTTATTTTTGACTTTCTTCAGAATTCTAGAGCCATTGGGATAGGTTCCAGAGGTAGTAGATGTGTTCTACAGCTAGTTTAGCTTCAGGGAAGCTTTTTGAGCCATTAGGGCCATTTTGGTAATAGAGTTGTACTGGGTTGTACCTTTCTGTTTAAGGTGAACCAAGACCATTCTTAGCTATTTTCCACCTTCTGAAACCAATGGAAGAGGTTTCAAAACTGTTTGAAGACCTTCAAAGGCCAAAAACCTTCAGGAGAGTTTTCAGGGTCACTAGGGCCATTTTGGGGTTGGAGCTGTTTTGAGTTGTACCTTGCTGTTTGAGGTGAACCAAAGATGATTTTCAGCTAATTTCAACCTTATGAACCTAATGAAATAGGTTTTAGATATTTTTGAGGACTTTTACACCCCGAAAAGCTTCATAGGAGTTCAAAGAGCCGAGAGGGCCTTATTGAAGAAATCATTGTTTATGGTAATTCTTCACTGATTAGTGAATTTGGAAAGGCATACTCAGCTTTTTCATGTATTTTGAATTAGTATTTGCATTCAGATTTGTCTATTGAGAGACCTTTAAAATTGTATTAGCATTTGGAAGCATTTTAATACAAGAGGACAAGCTCATTTTGGGAGACTTGATCCAGCAGATGTAGCCTAGGAGGGGTGAACTGCTCACCAAACATCTGTGTCATGTTATGTTGAACTTATCTTGCTAAAAATTTCTGATTTAATATGTTAAAAAACAAATGAAATTAACTTTCCTTCACACATAAACTCTTATACAGTTACCAAAAACACTTTGTTTCAATTGCAAGACATGAATAACAGTTTGCACATATAATTTTATGGAAAATAGATCATGAGTGTTAACTTCTAAAAGTTATAAAGACAGAGTTTGTAAAGGGCCAGGTAGCCTTTGGATCAAATCCTTTTATCAAAGGTGACATATCCAGTGAATGCACCTACAGTCAATCTCTGGAACAAATCTAAGAAGTTTCATTTTCAGATCAGTTAAGACATGGAGAATTTTACACACATTTAATTAATGGAAATGGATACCTTGCACACATTTTCAAGTACTTCCATTTTCAAATCGAGAACTATATCTCCTATTTATTACATTCCTCTATCTTCTCTGTGAAATAGTTACATGATGGTTACATAATGAATATCACATGCTCGAAGGACACATGACTAAGTTCACCACCACTTTTCATATTGAAAAAAACCCTAGATCTATGGAACATAACCCTGACTTTTAGGAATGGATGTCCTTCATCTTCAACATTGTTTTGACTGATGACCTGGCTGCATGGAATATCCTTTGAGTCATAAATATCTTCTAATAAGGTCCTCTAACATGCTGGAGGTCTCCAGCTGACAAAAACTGCTTTTAAGATGCTCAAAATCCTTCAACAATTGCTCACTACGAAAACAAGACAGTTTCGTAGTGAGTTTTAGTACCGTGGTAAAATTGGCTTCTCCATCAATTTTCATCCCTTCTTTGTTGTTCCATCATCTTCATCATGTCATAACACCTTACCATCATGGATCGCTCTCCTTAAAACATGAAAAAACTGACTTTAAATTCCAAAATACACCTATAGGTTTTTTCGTAGCATATTTCTGGCTTCAAGCCTGAGGTACGCTACGAAACTACGTAAGAAACTAGAAATTGCTCCTTTCAAAATTTCCTTCAAAAAATGACCTCCAACAGAAAAATTTTGATTCTCTGCATGTTATGAGCCTCCTAAGGCATATTCCATCTCCAATTATTACTCATGTTGTGTTTCTTCCTCATTTACAATCAGTTAACCAATGGGCTCTTTTACCACAATCATTTTCAAACCTGTCTTTTCCAATTCCTCATTAATCAGCTCCAATTGCTCTTCAAGGTGTTGCACTTTGTCTTTTAATGCCCTATTCATGAATTGAAAGTGCAGGTTTATCTTTTTGATGTGTTTAACTTCTCCCCTTAGTGCCTGAGTCCACTTTATCAACCTTTCTGTATTGTCCAAGGTCTTTGAGACACTTGTGACTTGATCTTCCCAGATTTTCCTCATTTGTTCAAACTGAACCTTCTCAGGTCTATGCTTCTTTTCTTCTTGCTTTAATACTGATATCTCCTTACCTTCCTTCTTCAACAACTCCTTAAGTGTTTCAATTTCTGATTTTTCACTAATTTTCTCTTTACCCTTCTTTTGTTTGATAACTAGCTCTTCTTTTGTAGGTGAAGAGAGATCTATGATGTTTAGTGGCTGAGCAGTTTCACTGACATTCTGATTCACTTTACTACTTTCCATGACCTTTCCTGCATGTCTGGTCATTGGCTTTCTAGGTTGAAACAGGAAACCAGCATCAACACTAGCAAACTCTAACTTTTTAGTTGTCCTACCTTTCTTTAGCTTTCTTCCTCCATATTCAATGTCTTCAGCTTGGAAAATGGGAGTTTCTTCGATGTCAATTGCATGCAAGATGCCCTCTAAGTTACCCTTAACCATTGTTTGGCTCCTATTAACTCCCTTGCTACCTTGTTTGCTGACTGTTTTCTTCATTTTTGCAGGTGATGTTTTACGTGTGTCAATCTAATACAAAGGCTCTGTCTCCATGCTCACTGGTTCTAGTGGGGATGATATATTCCCTTCTTCAACTTCCTCTGCCATTTTTGGAGATGAAATATTTCTAGGTTTGGAAGCTCTTTTAGGAGTGACAGCATCAACTTCAAAACCACTCATGAACAAAAAGGAAGTCCAATCTCTGTCTAGTCTCCTCAACTCCTTTAAAACCAAAAACTTAATCAAACCATGGTGAAAGACAAAAGTTTCATTGCCTTCTGTTTTAACTTGAACCTTATCTGATATTTTTCCTAAACTTCTATATGAATAAAGGGAAATTCAAGTGACCTCTTACCCACAAAATGCAGAAGAATCCTAAGGTGGTAGGAGTAGACCATGTGAAACATTCCTTCATAGGTAAAATACTTCTGAATGATCATCGGCAGCTTTGAATAGTTTTCCTTCATGAAACTCCTAGGGATAGAATTTGTAAGATCAATTTCACTATGCTCTGGCTTGATGAACTCTTTTCAATCCTACATTATGAACTTGATGCCTTTAAACCACTGTTCCCCTCCTCTAGGGATTCCTGTTGCTATTTAAATGAGGTTTGGTGTCACTGTGAGGTTTAGCATTCCCACCTTTCAAGTTGTTCCTGTGAAACTATTAGAAAAATCCTTGGAAACTTGTAGATGACAACCTTGTAGCCTTTGAAATAATTGCAAGCAACCTGTTCTTCTCAAAACCTCCATGGCAGTTGGGTCTTTATTTAGAAAATTCATGTCCATAAGCTCATACGTGTGGCAATGACCACCTTTGTTTGTTTTCTTCCTTTCAAGCATGGGTGCTTTCTATCTTCTCAGCCTCACTTGCTTGATGACACCTACAACCTTTGAATCTGCCAGCAACTTGCTTGGTTCGATGAAGCAGTCTCCAGAAATCCAATAACATGAAAAGATAAAGCGGAGTATGAAAAAATGACTAATTGGGTAATGTTTTATGGTTTAAATGAAAACTCATGCATTAATCATGACACATGCATGCTAAAAAGGGTAATGATGACCTCAAAAATGGCTTTATACCTTTGAATTAACCCTAACAGACTCAAATGACCTCCACCCTAACTCCTCCAATCATGAACTAAAACTTCACATCGAGTTTGATAAGACAGACAAGAAAACAGTTTTTCATAGCATGATTAGTTTAACTTCTGGCAGTTTTGTTACGAAACTATTACGCAGTTTTGTAGCGAAAACTACTATTTCATTGTAAAAAACGCTACAAAAAGTTGTAAAACTGACTTAAGTGTGCCTTTTAAATTTAAATGCTTGGGAAATGAAAATGGACACCTCATGATTACTGATGGGACATGACATCACCTAAATGGAGGTGGCCTTGAACCTTAGGATAGGTTAAACATGTAAAAAAAAGAAATTTTCCTATACCAACTTGAAAGCCTTAAGGAGACCTTTGATGAATGAACTGTATGAACATATCAAGTAATGTTTCACCTTTTATGAGTTATAACAGACTAGATGAAATCAACATAATAAGTCCTCATATGAAATATGAGGTGGTTGAAAAAAATTGGAGGAACTATGAGCAAAAGTTCCTGGAATAAAACATGTGAAGAAAGAAAGGAAAAGATCATGGAATATGAAACTATGATGGCTATCAACATCCAATGTTTGAAATATTTGACTATGATATCTCCAGGAAATATATGAAGACTCTGATGGGAGTGTGAAAAATAAGGAGACCCTTGACAATGGATATATTTTGGAGATGTGTCAATATGTATGCATGATGCTGATGCAAACTAGAAGATGTCATGATAAAATACCATCACAAAGGTATTTTTTTTTAGATTCAACAAGATGATGAATCTTAGTGAAAATCAGTCACCTTCACTAAGTGGGCCCACAGGCTATTTTTAGGTGTAAGTCTATTTTTAGACTATGTCTATTTTTAGACATGGTGATCATATTTTAGAAGTTGCAGGATGTTATTTGTGGATGGTTGGTCAAGTTGGAAAAATAGATGAAATTCTATTTTTAGAATATTGGGAAAAGTCTATTTATAGATCGTCAATCTAAAAATAGATGCATGTCAATTATTATTTGCCCTTAGTAATAATCAGACTCTAAATATAAACTTATTCCCTTAGAGCACTTTATTTCAGTATAAAGATTTGGCAAATCAATGGGCTGAAGGAATTACGCAATTCCTAGGGTTTATTGGTGGCTCATGCATGAGGACTAAGTTAGAACTGAACTGGCAAAGTTATGACAGAGTTGGAAGAGTAGTTTATGGAGTTTTTATTTAGTTTAACTCAGTTAATGGAGTTAAACTCAGTTGAGCTAGCTGTATCTAGTCTAACTGAATGATACATTAGTGAGAGTTAAGTGAATTAATTAGTTAATTAATTCACAACTAATAACTTACTAACAACTAAACAAAAACAACAATTAACTACAGTGCATGTCAGTTCCAGTGGAGACCTAGTAGAGAAATAGGTGAAAGGTTGATATGGACTATTTGTTGTGACTCTAGTGATGCATAGATTGCATCACACACACATTGGAGTTGCCAATGAGGATTGCACAGTCAAGGAAAGGTAGATTTGAATTCATTTAGGGGTCTTCTTCAATAGGGATTGCACATAGGAGGCATGCTATTAGGTGGCAAGAAATCATTGCATGGACTTGCAAATTTCTTCATGTTAGTGTGTGAAGATTGATTGTACTGAGAGCTTGATGTACTAATATTTGTATGAGATTGTTACATGATCTCCATGATACATAATATATGATAGTTGGGGTTTTTAGCTTTAGAATTTCCCGTTAAACAACTGTGTTATGTGCGTTTATTTTTATTGCTTCATGTGTTTGCAATTGAGTTTTTTAAATTTCCACAAAATATTAACAGTGGAAGGATTCTGTATTTAGCAATATGATAATTATTGTATCAAAGAAGTGTTAATTATTGAAGATTGCAACTGTGAAGAATTGTTGAGTGTGTGCTGGTGGACAATTCGAATTTGCTGCATAAATTTTTTGGTGCGACAGTTGAGTATACATTGAAATGTCTTTCAATGGGTTGCGATTGGAGTATGCCCTTGAGGGCAGCTCGAATTACATAGCCTAGAAGGATAGGATGGAGGTGGTGCTGGAAGATAATGGACTGAAGGAGTTCATCGATAGCGATGTTCCTAAGCCTGGTTCTAGCGATGATGCATTACTTGACGCATGGAAAAATAAGGTAGCAAAGACAAGAAGAATTCTGTTGGAAGGTGTGAAGGACCATATTTTGTCCAGCCTTCATAGGAAACCCACTCCATTTGCAATGTGGAAGGCTTTGACATATTTTTTCCAAAGCAGCAGTGACCAGAGGAAGTTGGCGCTAAAAGATAAGCTCAGAAAAATAAAAATGGAGAAGGGCGAAAGTATTCCAAAATATCTCACGAAGTTTTTCCACTGCAGGGATGAACTGGGAAGTGTGGGGATTACTGTTGATGATGATGACTTGGTGATCTTGGCTCTCCTTGGGCTTCCGAAGAGTTTTCATAGCTGCGAAGACTCTATCAATAGATGGGAGAAACTGCCGGGTTGGGCGCGACTTTGGTCAGATCTTGTGTAGGAGGAGATAAGGTGAAGTACCAGGGATGGCCCTTCATCGAAGAATGAAGATGAAGAGAATTGCACTTTGGCTTACAAATAAAGGAAAGGGAAGGGGAAGAAATTCCCTTCAAAATCTGAGGCTAAAGGCAAGAAGCAGGATTTGTCCAAGCTGAAGTGTCTTCACTATCACAAACATGGGAATTTCGCCACTAAATGCCCACAGAAGAAGAAGAACAAGAAAGTTGTTGGAGCTGCAGTGGGTGAGGCCTTAGCCTCGTAATTTGAAATTGATTTCTCTTTCATCGCATGCTTGGTTTCAAGCTCAATGGGATCAATGTGGTATCTTGATAGTGATGTGTATTTCCATATGACGGGAGACAAGGAGTTGTTTAGTGACTTGGAGGAGAAGGACCTCCAAATGCATATAGAGATGGGCGACGATGGTCGATATAGTGTGACCAACATTGGGACCATTACCTTTGAGAGGGAGTCATTTAATCCATTTTTGTTGAAAGATGTTATGCATGTTTCAGGTCTGAAGAAGAACTTAGTCTCAGTCGCAATGTTGTAAGACATAGGTTATGACATTGTTTTCAGTGAAGGAAAAGCTTTCCTACGACATAAAACAACGGGTAAAACCAAGAGGATATGGATTCGAGTTAAGAATCTCTACAAGCTGGAGGTAGATGGCTGTGCTGCAATGATGGGCAAAGCAGAAGAAGTGGTGAGCTAGCATGAGGCCGAATTATGGCACAGGATATTGGGCCATCTTCACCATGGCGCTTTGAAGATTTTGTAGTAGATTTATACTAGACTTCCCAAGGGTACTCTTGTGTAGTCAAATCAGTGCAAGGGATGTACTATGGGTAAGTTTGTGAAGACCACCTTTCATGAGAAGGAAAACCGTGCTTCAGTGATCCTGGAGATAATTCATACAAATGTGTGTGGACCTTTCTCGGTTGCTTCAACAGAAAAACAAAGGTATTATGTTATATTTTTTGATGACTATTCTCGTAGATGCTAGATCTTCATCATGTAGAAGAAGAGTGAAACATTCTCAAAGTTCTGTGAGTTTAAAGCATTGGTGGAGAAGGAGTCGGGGAAGCAAGTGAAAGCTCTACGAAGTGATAATGGTGGTGAATATATCTTGAATGAATTCAAAGACTTCTGTAGCAAAGAAGGAATTCGAAGAGAACTCATAGCACCTCATAACCCACAAAAAAATGGGGTCATGGAGAGGAAGAATAGAATGATCGTCGGTACTGCACGAACGATGCTACATGACCAGGGCCTACCGATGCACTTGTCAGTACACCTAAAGAAGCTTTTACTAGTAAGAAGCCTGATATTTCTCATTTGAAGATTTTTGGCTCATCTATTTACATTCATGTGACAAAGGATGCGAGGAAGAAGCTAGAGCCGACTGCAGAATTTGGGATATTTGTGGGGTACATAGAAACACCCCATAAGTATCGTGTGTATTTTCCAAACAGTCGAATGACTGTGGTGCGACAGGATATAAAATTCAATGAGCTGAAAGCCATGAAGTTGTCACTTGAGAGGGAGCTACACTTGCATGCAAAGGAGGAACTTCTTGTTCCCAAAGATGAGCTTCTATATGTGGATCAGCCACTAGAGGAGATTCATGGAGTGGAGGAGTCCACTCATGCAGAACCGAACATCAGAACAGGAAGAAAGCGTACCATAGAATCTGAGAGACTAAAGCTTGATGCGGCACAAAATTTAGGAGTCCCTACATCACAGTGTAGACAGAGACATTCACCTGACCGATTTACTAGATACATGGCTCTCATGAGCAAGTGTATCATGACAGAGCCATCTTATTTTGAAGAAGCAGTGTAGGAGCCCACATGGGTAGATGCCATGGTGGAGGAGTATGACTCCATCGTCAGAAATAGTGCTTGGGAGATTGTTCCAAGGCCGGTGGGTAAATAAGTTGTAGGATCAAGATGAATCTACAAGGTAAAGCAAGCTGCTGATGGGAGCGTCGAGAAGTATAAAGCAAGATTTGTTGTCGGAAGCTTCTCACAGATCGAGGGGATTGATTATGAAGAAACCTTTGCACCTGTCGCATAGTATTCTTCCATAAGGACCATCCTTGCTCTCTTAGCGCAGATGGGTTGGCATATTCACCAGATGGATGTGAATACTATGTTCCTTAATGGGATCATTGAGGAAGAAGTGTACATTGAGCATCCTGAAGGATTTGAGATCTTCAGCAACGAGTCGCATGTGTGCAGGCTCAAAAGAGCACTGTATGGGCTGAAACAAGCACCTCGTCCTTCGTACACTCAGATTGATAGCTATTTCACTGGACTTGTTTTCACCAAGAGTGAGGCGGATGCAAACCTGTACCAAATTGTGGTGGAGGGTAAGCTTTTAATCATTTTTCTTTATGTTTATGATTTAATACTAACGGGTGATGAGTAGTTGATACACTCATGGAAGGCAGATCTTGCAAAGGATTTTGAGATGAAGGATTTGGGCCTCCTTCATTATTTTCTTGGATTGGAAATATAGCAGCGAGAAGGTGAACTGTTTGTGTCTCAAGGAAAGTATGCTCGGGAGATACTTGAGAAGTTTCACATGCAAGGCTGCAAGCCTATTGATACTCCTCTTCTAGGAAATTGGAGGAAAGATGATGCTACATTGGCAGAGGTAGTGGATGCCACTATTTATCTACAGTTGGTGGGTTTGCTCATGTATTTAGTTAATACAAGACCGGACATATGCTATTTGGTGAACCATCTTTAACAAGCGATGGTTAAGCCTACCAAGCTCTTTTGGAAGGCAGGCAAGCATGTCCTGAGGTATCTCAAGGGCACATCTGAGTATGGCTTATGGTACAAACAGACAGATGAGGTGAAGTTGCATGGCTTCACAGATGCAAATTGGGCAAGCAACCCAACAGACAGAAAGAGCACATCAGGGGGGGTTTTCAATATCGGATCTACAACAATTTCTTGGTACAGCAGGAAAAAAATAGCCATGGCACTTAGTTCAGCGGAAGTAGAATACATGGCAGCAATTCAAGCTGCATGTGAGGCTATCTGGATGAGGAAGATCCTGGTTGGTATGTTCAGTTCACATTTACATCCTATAGTGATACATTGTGATAATCAGAGTTGCATTAAACTCTCGGTTAATCCTGTGTTTCATGATAGATCTAAACATATTGATATCTAGTATCATCATATCAAATATTGCGTGCAGTAGAAGATCATGTTGCTTCAGTACATTCCTACCGAAGATCAGGATGCAAACATTCTGACGAAGGTGCTCAGCAGGAGCAAATTCGAATACCATAGAGGCAAGATCAGGGTGAAAGATTATCCCTATCTTTTTGAGAGGGAGTGTTGATATTCAACAAGATGATGAAGCTTAGTGAAAATCAAACACCTTCACTAAGTGGGCCCGCAGGCTATTTTTAGGTGTAAGTCTATTTTTAGACTATGCCTACTTTTAGACATGGTGATCATATTTCAGAAGTTGCAGGATGCTATTTGTGGATGGTTGGTCAAGTTGGAAAAGTAGATGAAATTCTACTTTTAGAATATTGGGCGAAGTCTGTTTATAGATCGTCGATCTAAAAATAGATGCATGTCGATTATTATTATCCCTTAATAATAATCAGAATCTAAATATCAGCTTATTCTCTTGGAGCACTCTATTTCAGTATACAGATTTGGAAAATCAGTGGGCTGAAGGAATTATGAAATTCCTAGGGTTTATTGGTGGCTCATCCATGAGGACTCAGTTAGAACTGAAGTGGCAAAGTTATGACAGAGTTGGAAGAGTAGTTTATGGAGTTGTTATTTAGTTTAACTCAGTTGAGCTAGTTGTATCTAGTCTAACTGAATGATACACTAGTGAGAGTTAAGTGAATTAATTAGTTAATTAATTCACAACTAATAACTCACTAACAACTGAACAGAAACAACAGTTAACTACAGTGCATGTCAGTTCCAGTGGAGACCCGGTGGAGAGATAGGTGAAAGGGTGAGATGGACTATCTATTGTGACTATAGTGATTCATTGATTGCATCACACACACATTGGAGTTTCCAATGAGGATTGCGCAGTCAAGGCAAGGTAGATTTGAATTCATTCAGGGGTCTTCTTCAGCAGGGATTGCGTTAATTTTTTGATTTAATGTTAATTTCATATTTTTGAATGATATCTGGATGGGATTATATAGGGATGCCGAGGGAAAGAGCTATGGATTTCTTCCACTGATGATGACCATGTATTGGGATGAAAGATTTTTAAGGAAACATGGCATGAAGAAGGAAACTCGACATGAAGGAAGGCCAGATATGGACTGATGGATCACTTTCTAATGAAAGAAATGATGACATGGATCAAGGATGAAAGTGATGGATGGTATGTGCCCTACGAAGAAGTTCAAGTGAATGTAGAATGCATGAGAAAGAAGAAACTCATGACATCAAAGGAAGGATTTCTACAAGCAGCTGGTTTTCCCATGATCTCCATCCAATGAGCTACTAGAAGCAAGTCCCTGGTCACGAGGGAGCTTGTCAAGTCCATATTTAAGAGGGAGCTTGGGTACATTCCTTTTATAAGAATGGGTAAATTCCTTCAATGGAATGGGTATGTCCTCCTTAAGTTGAGAGGGAGAGATAGACACATCATTATTTTCTTCACCTCGGAAGACAGAATGGATGATTTGGTAAACATCTAGCATTTGATGCTCTTTGAGGATGTGTTGGGAAATCTAAGACAAGAATATTCATAGAGGACTGATATTCTTTGACGATCGGGAATCCAAGATAAGAATAGTCCTGGTGGAACACACTCCGAGAACCCAGGTGGAGTATGTTCTGAGATAGACAATGATGCGAGTGTCTATACATCATTGGTCTCGCCAACATTGTGCACTGATCTTGTGGAGAGATAGAGCTGTTAGTCAATACCTTTCTATGTGAAAATGTTGGTGGATATGATTCTAAACATATGGGTTACCAATCCAACTCTTATGATAATTCTTAAGATTGAGAATACACAAGTACCATTATGAATACCTCCCTAGTTAAGAGGGAGTGTTGAAAAGTGTATCTAGGTTCGGTCTTCATAATGACATGTGTAATTGTGATTTTATCTATTTGATGTAAATAATAAAAATAAAATTATTATTGTAATACTTTTCTCATGGGCTTCATGAGCAAGTAACTTAAGTTTTAGTAATGACTTCTATTGTGAGCCCTTACGATTGGTCATAAATTCAAATTGAGTCAATTTCATGTATGAAAGACCCTCCTTGGGCATGTTACATTTATAAATGAGTCGATGAAAGAGTCAAATAGCTATCCAAGACAAAGCTCAAGCATATCCTTCAAGTCGGCCTTAAATGAAACAATTAATTTTTCTCCAAATGACATGTCAGCTTACCCTCAATTCAAGTCAGCTTATTATGGAGGCCCCAACCACTATAAATAGGGCATCTCCGCCTCATTTTAATGAAAAAATTTTATTCAAGAGTATCTCTGCAATATGAAGTGTGAGAATCACCTACAAAGGAGTTTCATAGCTAGCAAGAAGAAGGAAGGAAGAGTGACAGTGTTTTGGGTACTTTTTAGGGTTGTTCTTATGTCACACCTACGAAGAAGAGAGGGATTTTCTATCGCAGGAAAGGCCACGAAGATTACATTCATATAAGGTAATCAAATTGGGAGAAGGAAAATTCAAAGGGAAGATGAATTAAGCAAGAAGGAGTATTTATCTTAAGTGAAGGAGTCAAGGGCACTACATAGAAAATGGCACTCACCAAGCAGAACGACTAACACTTTTGAAATAGGCTGAGAAATTGTAGTGAATTGAAATCTGAAGTGTAGCCAAGAGGTAGAGAGAAATTCAATAGTTTGACTATCGTTGACTCAAGCAAGAGAAGGAAGATTTATGTTTTGGTCTTGGAGTGGAAAATAAGTCAAGGGTATTGGTCTTGGTATTCATCAATTGAAGTCTCTATAAGAAGAATATTTTTTCAAGTTTTTCTCTCAAGTGGGAGAGGTTTTGGCCCTGGCTAATTGCCTATATTCTGTGTCTCTTGTCTCTTTATGGTTTATGCAATGGTCATTGTTTGATGAAGAAGAAAAATATAACAACCTAAGTAAATAAGATCTTAATCCAAGAAGTAAAAGGAATTCACAAGTAGCTATATAACTAAGATAAATCTCCTAAGTGTTATGCCCTAGATTTCTCAACAGAGGAAACCTATATTTGAGAGGTATAAGAAGCAAGCTCGATCAGAGGATGGCTAGATGATTATATGAAAGAAAACGTATGCATATTTGAATTTATTCTTCCCTAAAGCATGGTTCACATCTACAAGAATCACGAAGGAAGAATTAGTTATGAATCTTCTTGGCAAGTCTTCCATATGGTTACATGATGCTCGAAAGAAGAAACTTGACATACTTTGGAATGAATGGAGATCAATAATCTCTCAAAATTTCATGGAATATGACATTTTTTATCAACCTGAAGTATATTCTTTGGAATAAAGAAAGGGAGTTAATAATGAAAACTCCAAAGAAGATATTTTTTCTTGGTAATCAAGATTCGATCCATGGGCGCTCTAATTAAGAGGAATGCATAATAATATTTCTATATAATGTGGAGATGAAGAAAATGAAAGGTTGTTGATCTCAAAGAAGTCAAGTAAGTTGATGATTTGATGAAAAGGGCTATTATGACAAGGTAAGTATGATATTTAATATTTGATATTGGTTATCTGGTTAACATATTATTTTTCCACCTAGTAGGATATTGTAGAAATGCATGATGACGGTTGAGGAAATTTCAACATGAGTTTTGAGCTCCATTCAATTAGTATATGAATTGAGTATATGGTTTTCACAATTAAGAAGTTAAGGTGTTTACATCATCACCTTGGGATTGAAAGGTAAGAGTGGAAGAAGATAACCCGATGTTCATCAATAAAGATCACTTTCATGAGGGAGCTATGACTAGTTTGATGTTTGAAAAGGCTAAACATAATTCCTTCATCAATTATCATTAGAGGAAAGTGATGTGAAAAGTTGATGGCGCAAACCCTATCATAGATTCAAGAAAGAAGATGGCTCCCTGATACCCGAGAAGGAAAATCTCAATATAATGAAATGTGAAGGAAAGTGGGAGCCATGCATCTATGTAAAATTGATAGTTGATTCATATATGAGGGTAAGCTATAAAGCTTGTGGTGATTACTTCCCGAATTGGAAGTCAGGAATCTCCTCTATATTTAAGAGAAAGAAAAGGATTCTCCTTAAATAGGAGCAAATATCTCTTCCCTAATCAATAGGGAATCATGATCTACTCTCTCATTGAGAGGGAATGGTGATTAACATCACATTTTTATTCTCTCCTTCATGTGTCATACACTTAACCAAGATGAAAATACATAAGTCTAAGTGAAGGCCATGGAGGGATAATGAAGAATGGAGGATTGGATAAGCATCTATGATTTCCTTGAGATAGAAAAATACAAGGTAGGAAATAAACCAACAATTTTTGAGGATTGAATAGGTATCCAAGACAAGAGTGGTCAAAGAGGATCAATATTCTAACAATTAGGAATCTAAGATAAGAATAGTCCTAAAATGACATACTTAGTGAACATCCATATGGAGTATGTGTAGGCTTATAGAGGTAGTTTGGTATCTCACGTAAAGCCTCCCAACATGATGCTCTTGTATAAGAAAGAGCTTTTCAAATTAAGGCCTTACTATGTTGACAATGTTGGTCATGATGCTAATACTTAAATATGGCTTACCAATCCAACTCTTCTAATGAGAAATCTTCAGTTTGAGAATAACCGCATACCAAGGTGTACAATTACGAATGCCTCCCTAGTTGAGAGGGAGTGTTGGAAAATCTATCTATTTTTTGTTTTCATAATTTTCATTATACTCATTTCAATATGTATATCTTATGTAATAAGCAAAATAAGAAAGAAAAATTATTATTTTAGAGAATGGGTTTAATGCTTCTTTTGATTGGTCTTTAGGTAAAACATGTTGTTCATTCTTCTAGGATTTCTCATGTCATAATATTTATTATCATTTATTAAGAGAGTCAATGTCATGTATATAAGACCCATTTGGGCAAGTTGTACCATGTAAAAGAATTTATCTTGAGTCAAAATAGTCAAAATAATCTTCCTAGCTCAAGTCTCCCTTGCCAAAGACAAGTCATCCCGGAGAGGGTTATTCAACCTCCAAAAATGAGAATAAATAGAAGTTACTCAACCTCATTTAGCAACAAGTTCGATCCACAATGACGAAGTTCGATCTAGGGTGCAAAATTCAAGAAGGATCTCAAGAAATCCAAAGAGAAAAAAATCTCAAGCAAGAAGGAATAAAAATGGAGTTTCTCTTCAAGGTTTTGTCCTAATTTCTATCACACGTGCAAAGTTACTGAGATTCTATAGGGGTCAAAATTGCTGAAATACTACAGGTCTGAAATATTGAAGCTAGGGACCTAAATTATAACTTTGATGCAGTTCTAGAAGGGTTTGACTCTTGTTGACTTGGATTATATTTGACATAATTGGAAGTGTTTCTTGGAGAGGGGTTTGACTCTTGTTGACTTGGCTTGAATTTGACCTAATTGGAAGGGTTTCTTGGAGGGATGACTTGGTGCTAGTGGAGGCTTTGGTTTTGAGGTTTGGGTCTTGATTTTCTCATTTGAAGTAGATTCTATAAGAAGAGAAGAGATTTTCTAGTTTTTCCCTTTGGAACTATTTTAATGAATAAGATCTGATAAAGAAAGACAAGAAGATAAATAAAGTTCACAAGCAATTATTAAGTTTAAGGAGAAATTGAATTAATAGTTGCCATATTACATTGTCCAACACCATCCACCTAATAATTATTGATAAATAAATTAAAACTTTGTAATCTCTATTCCAATAATAAAAAATTATCAATTTGCTGATGAATTTTCCTTTCCCTATTCATTAGTAAATACTTTTCCTTCATTCATACATATCATCATTTCAAAATGAATTTCCTAAATTTTTCTTTTGCTTTTTCCAAGTTAAATTTTATCTATAAATGTTTTAAATTTCTATAAAAAAGACAAATCAAATAATTTTTATTATGTAACATATATCTAGATATATTTTGATTTGTCATATCTATCATTTCCTCATTACAATTTTTAATGAACTTAAAATTTTTAATAAACTTAAAAGGAAGATTTCTTCTCTTTCTTATATATATATATATATATATATATATATATATATATAAATACTCAAAATTAATCATATATATCACATATTTAGATAATCAAAATTATATATATATATATATATATATATATATATAAACTAGCTACACAATTTATATATGAAAAATTATCCAAAACCGCAAAACCACATTTAAAAACAATTCCGAAAATTAAAATCAATAAAAAATCCATAATTCCTCACACCGAAGGTGTTTGGTATCTATGAAAAAAAATCCAAAACCTTGGAAAATCCTTAATATGTTGTAACTATATATTTTCTTACAAAAATTATTTTTATCTATTTTTATTGACAAGTTTGATGTGAAATCCACCAACAAAATTGACTTAGAAGCATGAATTAAAAACTATTGAAAATAACCTATTTTCCAAACAAAATCTAAATTGAAAATTTTAATAAGTCACATCTCCATAGGATATTTCTTCACACCCAAGTCTTTTGACGCTTCTATGAAGTAACCCCAAACATGCTAAACCCTCCATAGATTTTTTCTTAGCTCGTTGCATCCAACGATGAGATTAGATAGTTGTTAAGACTATTCAAGTATTGACCATTAGGTTAAGGATATTTTTTCGAAATGTGTCCTGGCTTTCTGTTCCCTTCGTCGTTGACATCATTATGGATTAATGGTTTGTCCATCATGTATCTTTTACTTTAGGTCTACGAACATAGAAAAAACTTCATGGATTCTTGGAGAAGAAATTACGTTTCTCTGGTTTTCTACCACGGTGGGTTGGCAATCTCACTCATGTTACGGCTTTCTTCTCACTGGTAATGCCAGTTTTTCCTACGACTTTTGTCTTCGATGGCTTCAATGGTACAAACTTGATCTTGGAGGGTAGTGCTGCATTCATCCACTCCCAATCCATCCTTGCCCTCACAAATGACTCGTTTAGGCTAGGGAGGGCGTTGTATTCGATTCCTGCGCAGATGAAACGTAACGAGACACTTTCCGCGTTTAGCACAACCTTCATTTTTCGCATAGTGCATCCCCAATCTGACGGGTGCGGGGATGGAATGGCCTTCTTCCTTACACCCAACGCATCTCACATGGACGCTGTGCCGGCCCAGTATCTGGGTTTGCTTAATCTCAGTAGCAACGGGCAGGAATACAATCACTTGTTCGCAGTGGAGTTTGATACGAACAGAAATATGGAATTCCTTGACCCCGACAACAACCACGTCGGAGTGGACATCAACAGCCTCTCCTATATGGACACGGAGACTGCCAGCTATTGGAAAGGCACGAAGTTCCATGGATTCAGCCTGGACAATGGACAGAACATATAGGCCTGGATAGATTATGACCATCTTCAAAGCTGGCTCAATGTTACCATAACGTTGGCTGGCTTGCCAAGACCGCAGAAGCCCCTCATATCTAGGAAAATTTCTCTACAAAATGTTACGCAAGAGAAAATGTTCGTTGGCTTTTCTGCAGCTACTTGGACTTTTGTCGCAGAGCATCACTTTCTCATGTGGACCTTCAGTAGGGAAGGAAGGGCACCACCCCTCGACATCTCGCATCTTCCTTCAGCTACCATCCGTCCACGCTGGAGATTAATTGCCGGCGTTACAGTTGCCACTATGGTCCTCCTCTCGCTGGCGGCTGCGTTCGTGTTTCTCGTAAGAGAGAAATACGGAGAAAAGATAGAAGAATGGGAGCAGGAGTTCTGGCCCCATAGATTCACTTACAGGGAGCTCAACAGTGCCAGGAATGGATTCTGGGATGAGAAAATTTTGGGCGGGGGGGGTTTCGGCAGAGTTTACAGGGGTGTTCTCCCGAGCAGCAGCCAGGAAATTGCAATGAAATCTATCACGAAGGAGTTTACAGAGGGTATGAAGGGGTTCGTGGCAGACATCACAACCATGGGGCGGATGCAGCACAGGAACCTAGTTCCACTCCGGGGATGGTGCAGGAATCTGAAGCAGTTATTTATCGTTTACGACTACATGCCCAATGGCAGCCTCGATAAACTCATATTCAGAAACCCGACAACGGTGCTGCGGTGGCCCCGGAGATACGCGGTTCTGAAGGGCGTAGCCGCGGGGCTGCTGTATCTGCATGAACAGTGGGAAAAGAGCAACGTGCTACTGGATTTTGAGCTCAATGGGCGGCTGGGGCACTCTGGCCTCGCCCGGCTGTATGAACACAGCCAGCACCGGGAGACAACTTTCTTTGTGGGAACGCCGAGGTACATAGCACCAGAGCTCGTACACATTGGGAAGGCCACGCCCAGCTCAGACGTGTTCAGCTTTGGCGTTATGTTGTTGGAAGTGGCGTGTGGGAGGAAGCCCATGGATCTATGCCCAGACCCCAAATATCCGTTTTTGATCGACATGGTCTGGGAGCTGTACGCCCATGCGAGTCTTCTCGAAGCGGCAGATCCAAAGTTGGGCAATGAATATGGCGCTGGCGAAATGGAAAAGGTGTTGAAACTGGGATTATTGTGCTCCATTACCGAGCCAAAGAAAAGGGTGGGAATCCGGCAAGTGTGTCAAATATTGGACGGTGAAGCTCCTCTTGTTGACGGCTATTTGGAATTGTTTAGCCTGAATGCAATGGGTCAGTTTAGTGTAGGCGTCAATGCGTGGGATGTTATCTTTGATCCAGAGGATACCCTTCCTCATTTTCTGAGCGGATGGCTCTATTCAACATGTTTAAGAGTTGGAAATAATTAATATTATTTGTATATTAATGGAAAAATGGTTACATTGTTGTAATGTACCTCCTTAGTTTAGAATTAGTTCCTAGAATATAAGAGTCTGGTTACAACTTCCTACTTATTTTCTATGTACTTAAAGATATATCTTTCTGATTAATGAATGTAGAGTGATCTCTTCATTTGGCTGCAGTCTCCAGGTGCAGTACTCACCTGTGAGCTGCAACTCCTTCTTTTTCAATTCAGTGTCTTTTTTATCTCGGTATCAGAGCACAGAGTAGGGGGAGCCTGGTTTTTTTTTTTTTTTTTTTAGAGCTTTATTGACTACAAAGCCTTAGTGGCTGCGGTGTACACAGAAGCTTTGTGCTCACAGAAGCTTCGTGTTCGTAGGAGCAGGTGGACTGCAGCAATGCCTGACTCATAGGTCTCAGATGACTGATCATCTCTGAGCAGAAGAGAGGGTTGGCGCGTTTTTATTGCTTTCAGTCACGCCGAGAAGCGCAATTGGCGCGACTGTGAGGGCCATACCCGTGCCAAATCGCCGAAATATGCCATTGGCGCGTATGTGCAGGCCATACCCCATGCCAGTTTCCGGCGTCACATCAATTTTGATTTGGGCACGGATTTTTAGCCTCGGAAAAGCACCAACCTCTTTCTCTTTGGAAAGATTTGCAACTTTGGCAGATCAGACTTGCCCAGTGGTGGCATATTGAAGTTCCATATTTGCCTAGTGGTGGCAGATCGAACATGCCCAGTGGTGGCACATTGAAGTTTTGGATTTGCCCGGTGATGGCAGATCGGACTTGCCCAGTGGTGGCACATTGAAGTTCCAGATTTTCCTGGTGGTGGCAGATTGGACATGCCCGGTGGTGGCGCATTGAAGTTTCGGATTTTCCCGGTGGTGGCGCATTGAAGTTCTGGATTTGCCCGATGGTGGAAGATCGGACTTGCTCGGTGGTGGCACATTGAAGTTACGGATTTTCCAGGATTGGTGGCAGATCAATGGTCAGGATCTGGTATGTATTGATTTTTTTTAGTGTATCCTGAAATTATTCAGTTGGGTAGAATTATTCATCGGAATATCTGAAAGTTTATCATTCCAGTATGAATAATAGTATAAAATCGTATCTCCACGAGTCTAGAAAACTCGATGGATCTAATTTCACCAATTGGAAATTCAAGATATAGACATTACTTGAAAGCACAAATGCGTGATCGATAGTCATAGGAAATGAGCAGAGACCAAATTTGGTAACAGGAACATCTGCACAAGAACAAGACTGGGATAAAAGGGAGAACAAAGAAAAAGTCATACTGAAGATGTCTGTCAAGGACAACATTATCCCACATATTAGAGATGGCAAATCGTCCACTGAGATTTGGACGATGATCAAGAATCTATACCAAACACAGAATACAAATCGTGTCTTGTCACTCAAAGGTAAGTTGTTTGCGATGAAGATGGAGGAAAACGAGTCCGCTGCTGGATTCATTGCTAGAGTTAAAGACTTGAAGGACAAATTGGGAGATATCGGAGACAAAGTTTCCGATTCCAATCTGGTCATGATCACGTTGAATGGAATGAAAGATGAATATCAGATGTTCATCACAGTATTGGTAGCAAGGGAGAAATCCCCTGCATTTGAAGAGTTGACATGGATTTTGCTACAAGAAGAAGAGCGACGGCATAATTTGAATCCACAAAGCAATGATCTTGCTCTAATGGTGAAAAGGCGAAAGTATAGAGGGAAGAAGCCACAGTAAAAAAAACAACCACAACAACAGCAGCAGTAGAGAGGAACCAACACGTTTCAAAAGAGACCATTTAAAGGTATGTCTGCTAACAATTTTCCCAGTAAGAGATGTTTTTATTGTGGAAAAAATGATCATCATATTAAATATTGTTATAAGAGGCAGACAGATGAAGCGAGGAATAAACAGAGAAAGAACAAAGGTTACTTTGTTGAGGAATATGAAGACCATAGCCATGAACTTTGATTATTTACAGCCGATTGTGCCCTTTCAGCTTCTAAGGGAGATGAGGACGACATATGGTATGTCGATTCTCGTGCATCCTCACATATGATAGGTAAGAATGAATGGTTTGAATTTCTTGAAGAAACTTCATGTGGGTCAAAAATTTATCTAGGATATGATAGCGGATATGAGATTGAAGGGTATGGTGATATTCCGGTAAAGTTACCTAGCGGTGACATTAGAAATCTTAAGAATGTATTGTATGTGCCTGGAATTAAGAAAAACATGATCTCTGTATCTATGATAACTGATCAGGACATGCAAGTTCAATTCTTCAAGACTCGTTGTGTCATAAAGGATATCAAGATGGAAACTATTGCAACAGGAGTGCATGTGGGGAGCCTGTACAGACTAGATGTGAAAAGCATGCCACAACAAGCCATGGTTGCAACAGGATCGATAGCTGAAAACCTCTAGCACGAGAGATTCGGTCATCTTAATCTGCAAGACCTCATTCTACTTCAGAGAAAAGGTATCGTCGATGGACTGCCTGTTTTCCATAATGTTCAGTTGGATTGTGATGGATGTGCATTAGGGAAAATGCATAGAGAAGAATTTCCTTTGCATGTTATTAGAAAGGAAAGAGATATTCTAGAGCTGGTGCATACAGACTTATGTGGACCTATGTAGACCAGGTCACTAGGTGGTTCATATTATTTCCTTTTGTTTACTGATGATTGCACTAGATTCTCTTAGATATATTTTTTGAGTAAAAAGAGTCAGACCTTTCAGTATTTTAAAGAGTTTAAATCTATGGTAGAAAAGCAGACAGGTAAATGCATAAAAATTCGCCACTCAGATCAAGGGGGAGAATACAGGTTGGGAGAGTTCATGAATTTTTGCAGATATCATGGGATTGTTCAACAGTTTACAGTGCCTCACACACCACAGCAGAATGGAGTGGCAGAATGAAAGAACAGAATTCTTGTGGAGTGCGCAAGGAGCATGCTTCAAGGTAAGGGTCTATCAAATAGTTTTTGGGTGGAAGCCATTAACACTGTTGTCTATTTAAAGAATAGGATTCCTACTAAATGTCTTGGCTGCAAAACACCTTTTGAAGCATTATTTCGATTCAAACCAGCAGTGATTCATTTAAGAGTATTTGGGTCAAAATATTTTGCCCATATACCCGAGGTGGATAGAAATAAGTTAGATCCTAAAGCCATGAAATGTATCTTTGTTGGATATGGCACTGATTTTAAAGCATATAAGTTATTTAATCCTGTGACTCATAAGATATTTGCAAGCCGAGATGTGATATTTCATGAACAGGTTGAGGAAGGAAAGGATGATAGTAATAATGATTGGCACATTCCATTATTAATGGAAGAAAACAGTGAGGATGATCGAAAACAGGAGAAGAAAGAAGAAAAATAAACAAGTGATGTAGTCAATGATGCAAGCCCATATAAGTCTGAAGCAGACAGATTTGAGGTAAGTCCCCTACCAAGGAGATCAGGTAGGAAGACTTGATTACCATCCAGATTGAAATACTATGCCTTAATGACAAATATTTTAAACATTGTAGAACCCACACATTATAAAGAAGCAAGTCAATCTGATGCATGGAGGGCTACAATGGATGAGGAAATTGAATCAATTATTAGAAACCATACTTGGGATTTAGTTGAACTGCCTAAAGGTAAAATACCCATAGGATGTAAATGGCTGTATAAGCCTAAATTAAATGTAGATGGGAGTATAGAAAAGCTTAAAGCTAGATTGGTAGCAAAGGGTTACTCACAGCAAGAGGGAATAGATTTCGATGACACCTTTGGTCCTGTAGCAGAATTAAATACTATTAGAATGCTAATTTCTTTAGCAAAAAAACATAAGTGGGAGCTACACCAGCTAGATGTTAAGTCTGCATTTCTGAATGGTGAGTTGAAAGAAGAAATTTATTTACTTCAGCCTGAAGGGTTTGTTAAAAAGGGGCAAGAACATCTTGTTTGTAGATTGAAAAAGGCATTATATGTTTTAAAACAAGCACCCAGGTCATGGTATGAGAAGATCGATTCATTCTTTGTACAGCATGGTTTTCATAGGAGCATGAATGATCCAATTTGTATACCAAGTATAATAAACAGAGGCAAATTATTTTGATTTCTTTGTATGTGGATGATATGATTATAACAGGGAATGCTAATAATATGATCAAAGAAATCAAACGGCATATGTCACAAGTGTTTGAAATGAAAGATCTTGGAAATCTCCATTATTGTTTGGGATTAGAAGTATGGAGAGATTCTGGACAGACTTTTATTACTCAAGGGAAGTATGCCAGAAGTCTGCTAAAAAATTTTAGAATGGAACAATGTAGATTAGCAGCAACACCATTGCAGCAGAATCTAAAGTTGTGTAGTGACGATGGCACTAAAGAGGTGGATGCCACTATGTATAGGCAACTAGTTGGGAGTCTGATATATCTTACTACAACTAGACCAGACTTGGCATACTCTGTTAGTATGTTGAGCTAGTTTATGTCTAAACCACTCGAAAGTCACTGGGTCGTAGCAAAAAGTGTGTTGAGGTATCTTAGTGCTACTAGTAATTATGGTATTTTATAAACTGACAAATCTGATGTTACTCTAGCAGGATTTTCAGATTCAGATTGGGCAGGTAACTTGGATGATCAAAAGTTTATCACAGGTTACGCATTCGGGATTGGATCCGGGGTCATAGCATGGAGCAGCAAAAAGCAAAGCACTGTAGCTTTATCTTCATGTGAAGCTGAGTACCAAGCATTGTGTGCAGCCACATGTGAAGCTATCTGGTTGAGAAGACTTCTCAATGATGCAGGAGAAGAACAAAAAGAATCAACTACCATTAAAAGTGATAACCAGAGTACCATCAAGCTAGCATACAATCCAGTATTTCATAAAAATACCAAACATATCGATACTCAGTTCCATTTTGTTCGAGAGAAACTTCAGTCTAAGGAAATATTTGTTGAATATTGTAAAACTTGTGACAATATGGCTGACATTTTTACTAAGCCTCTTGGGCATATAAAGTTTGAATTGTTTATAGGGATGCTAGGAGTTCAGGGTAATCCTTTCTCCATTAATTCTAACATTGCAGATAGATTTTGATAATAATGCATTTTGAGTGGGTTTAATGGTTAAGAGCACGTGTTCTCTTCTAAGAGGTCATACCCTCAAAAGAGGTTAGAGTATGTATGCCTTAGTATATTTAGCAATCAAATCATTGAGCCTAGGTGGATCCCTTGTCCCACAAACAAGGGGGTCTCATGGTCTCATACAAGAATTTGGTGTCTAGCTTGGCCGTGACTTTAAAATTGGATAATAATAATAATAATTCATTAAATATTTGGTGAATAATTTAAACATTTTATAACAAAAGAAGAACATATATTTGAGATAGAAAATGCATTACTTGCAACCCATATATACAAATTTTTAACTTGACTTTGATATTAAAAACTCATATATACATTTATGTTATTAGTCTCTCCCTAGTGACTATGGACAACTTTGACTCATTTTTTGATATGTAGAGGAAGGGGAAATGGTATGTGGGAAAAAGGGTGTGCGAAGAAACTGTGTGGTAGAATTTGTTAAAGAGAACAGACACGTCCTCTACGTAAGCGAGGGGAGGTGGGGCATTTAAACAATAAGTACTCAGACACTGACACTCACAGTGACACAATGACTAGTATAACTAGTGGTTTTTTCTCTTATTTCATTTAAAACTTTTTTTCCATCTTAAATTTTTTCAAGTTTCGTTGTGTGACAAAAAGGTGCTTGGAACCATGAATATGTGCGGGTGAAGGAGTATGTGAAGAGATAAGGGAGTGTGGAGAAGGAGACAGGGATGTAGCACTGATTCGGATTTATGCAAGAATGCAATAAAATACAGAAATAGACATAAACATAGAGATGCAGCGAAAATAAAACTTCATTTTATTAATATCAAATAACAGAAATGTGGTTACAGACATAATGGAAATAAACTAGTTAGGTCATTGGTAGCTTATCTCTGAGAAGAGATGTGATGGCTACAGGCTCGAAGGCCTATTTATTGTTGAGAAATAATAGAAAACCCTAAACATCAAAAAACCTAACCCTAGGAGATGAAGCGCCAAAACTGTGGGCCCTGTTTGGGTAAATTGGTACATCAGTCTTCCCGATGACGTAACTTTGGCATACGATCTCCGTTTTATTCGCTCAATACCTCATTAGAAATATATATCCGAGGAATACAACTATTGGTGTGAGAAAACTTAATCCATAGAGCCATCTTGATCCAGGTTTTCCCAAAAAACGTCGTTTAGGGCCTCAAAATGGCTCCGGAAGTTCACGACCCAAAAAACTACAAAAAATAGTAAGTTGTGCTGAAACTAAAAAACTGAAAGAATTGATGGTGGGGGTTCAAATGGAATATTTGGGTGGCCACCTATATCCACCTGGATCATTAGGGCCCCAAAATGGCTCTGGGAGTTCAGGACACGAAAACGTTTTAAAAATAGTAAGTTGTGTTGAAAGTGCAAAACTAAAAGAAATGATGGTGGGGGTCCAAATGGAATAGGTGGGTGGCCACCAATATCCACCTAGATCAAGCACAACTTTGAAGTATATTTTCCAATGTTTTGTATCTTTGGACAATAGAGACTAATTTTGTGATATACGGATAAGGGAGAAACAATGTGTTAGATAAAGGGCATGCAAAGAAAATGTGTAGTAGAATTTGTTAAAGAGCACAAACTATATCGAATTAAGATTTCTTCTCTACACACTCCTGAAGGTGAATTTAATACGTGGAGTTGGGAACAAAAAATTTTATTCGAAGATGTTTTATTTGATATAGAGATGATTCAACAATTCAATGTGTGGTTTTCAAAACTATGTTCAAGGTTTCCAAATAATTATTATTCAATACTAGTTAGATTCGCTAAGAGACTATCAATAATAACTATAGTTATAAATCTATGCAAGGAGAATGCATTCAAAAGCTATGAGTATTTTTAGAGCCTCTACTCATAGTTTATGCTAGTAGATTTATGTTCAATGCATTGTAGCCAGCTGATTTTTGTAAAAAAAATGCTAAGATCATACACAATGGAAATAAAAAACCAATGACTTCAAGCGAGTTGCCTAAATCATGGAACAAAAACTCTCTTTTAGGATATTTTGTACCTCCACATACATTACCTCAATTTATTAGCCATTATATACAATGTATCAAAGAAACTGAAATACTTGAACATAATATGAATAATTGTTTTAACTTTAACAAAAAACTTAGTATTTAATACTAAATGAAGTCTCCCTTTAATACGTAACTGCTAACTATGTCCAGTGCAATGCATGAATTTGCACCTCAAAATTTCGTACAATGTATCAGAAAATCTTGATATGCATTATAATTCTAAGACACATTATTGGGCGACTACGTGTGAAGTGGGGATGTGCAGACAAGAGCTATGTGTAGAGATAAAGGAAGGTGGAGAAGTGTTTCGTACGATAAATTTTTTTATTCCACTTTCACATCCACACAATGAAAACGTTCAATGCCCCTCCACACTGTAGACAATTAAAATGTTTCTCCTTAATGTGATAAAAACATATATTATCATTAATATATGTGAAAGATTGTAGATTATTGAACATGCATAAGAAGAAGCTTTCTATTTGCAACATTTAGTATAAAGAACTGAGTTATTTGTTGAGCGAATTCAACACGATCTCGAAGGAGACAGGCATTTCATAAACAATGACTTGCGTGCTTCTAGCCAAAGGCTCGATTCACTTATTGATCTAGAGAAAAAAAAAGGCAGGAATTGGTGAATGTTAATCAGATGAAGCAAATCAAAGTTTCATGGTCTTATAAAATCAGAATATTGGAGAACATTACTTCTGCCTATGTCAATGTTGTAGAGATTATGCAATATCTAAATAGTTCATGCATGAGTTATGACTCTGGATTAATTTCGAGAAAGACATTGACCACCAAATTAGATAAGCTGGGAAGCTTTTTTCACACATGCATACTCTACATAGCTTCCTCTACTTCTTTGCACATTGCACAATAACTATTTGTTGATACATTGTGCAAAGTGATTAACATTAAGTGGTTTGGATTGTTTAACAACTAGTATTGTGTGGAAGGAAGGTGTGCATGAGAACTATGCAAAGGGAGAATGCATGCAAAATTGTGGAAATTTTCCCCAGAAAGATTGTGTTTGTTATTGCGTACACTTGTTCTTCAGTGTAAATCAAAAATTAAAATATGTAAGTTTTATAAAAGTTTTGTAACTTAATTTTAATAAGTAATGCATTCATAGTTTCATTAGCAAGGTGTTCATCGTGCAATTTTTTGACACATGTGTTGGCAACACATATTTGATTAGTTATCGAGAGGGCTTGTTACGAATGGTTTTTCCCAAAGTGCTTTTGTACATGCTCTACTAAGTTTTTTTTTTCTAGTTGTTGGAATCGATAGTGAAGAATATTGTTCTATGTGTTTTTTGTTTTTCTTGTCAGTGTAAGAATTATGCACATAAGTTTTCTTCGAAAACAGGGACAAATTCTTCAATATTTTTATCAAACACATTGTGGATCCTTTGTTTTTTTATCCTAAATATCGTTCCTATAGAATATTTTTATGAGAATCAATGTATATATATGCATATGCTATTAATGTGTGTATTTTTTGCTATCCTATGGATTTATCGTTTATAGATATATAATGTTGTTCTTGGATGTTGCTTATGTTGTGCTTATCATAGAGAAATATCTCATACTGAATTTAGAACATCTTTGAAACGTGATTGCTAAAGCATCAATGGAGAAGTATTTTTTTGTTGTAAAAAGATATCGTACTTGAATACAATTCTAAGCTAGCATAGTATATTTTTTTTAAACGATTTTGCATATGTTGTAGGAGATTTCTTATACGATGGTGTATGAACTTTATTTCATTTGAGATACACGTAAATTGAGTTACAGGAACAATAGAACATTTTATAAATTGTTTAGATGAACGGAACGCTGAAGGAATATTATCTTATGAACATGAATTGAACATATATATATGGGTACAGATGTATGGTATAAATAGTTTGAATGTATACCTAGAAAGGATGATAAAATCATTTTAACTTCTATGATTGCAAAAGAATGGGAACTTTTGGGGGACATATTTTGTATACATTGGTTATGGAATTGGATAAAAATTCTGATAAGGCCTTTGTCAAAGAAAACAATTAAAAGTTGTTTGCATTTTAATTTTAATTTATGCTAAGAAAGTTACAAAATATTGTTCCATGATCAAAATCCAATTGCCGCACATTTTAAATCACTTATGTGTAGGAAAAAATGTTCAATAAGAATTGATCGGGAACATATAATGAATATAAAAACATACGAAAACAAAACATAGATGAATGCAAATAGAGGAAATCATGAGTAGACATATGGTTAATACATTTTATAGGTTCAAGAGTATTTATGGTGAAAGTTGTTTTGAAACAATATGTTAATTAATGAAGAATGAATATGATTTTTCATGTTTGCAATGCATAATTACACAGAGTTTTTGCAATGCAATCATCTCAATGATTTGTTTGCATTAAACTAAATAGAAAAATACATGAACGGAAATGCAACTCTGCAATTCATTGGAATATTAGATTAATAGGGATACATTATAAAATTAGCAATGCCATATGAAAAATGGAAGATAGAGAGTGGGTTTTTTTTGTTTATGATTAGATACAACATATTCTGAATATAAGTATATACATAACAAAGTTACCAACTTACTAGGAACTATACTGGGTTCTCACTTTTTCAAAAGATGCAAAAAATCATTCAATTTTGAAAAGTGTTGATTCAAAGCACACATTTTTTTGGAGAATATTTTTGACACATTAAATTTCCTTATATATGGGGCATATTTTTTAGACTTTAATTTTTCTTATGTCCTAAGTATGCACAATTTATTTTAAATGTTGGTTATTTAACCATTTTTCAAGATGTCTTATTCATCTTCTTGTTTTTCATCCTAAGATGTATGTTTTTAAAGGGTTTTTCGAGCTTGGATTTTTTTTTTTTCATTGCAATGTTTTTTAATAATGAATTTTTTATTTTTTTTTGCAAACATTAAGATAATAATAAACTTAATATTTTGAAGTTGAGATATTTTGTATATTTATATATCGTTAATTAATACTTCAATACACATAAAATAATTGTTACTAAAAGATAATATTTTTAAACAATTGAAAAAAAAAAATACGCAATTTGCATCTAGATATAATTAAGAAATACATATTTGGAGACTTTTTAACTAAAAATAGCACGTTAAATAAATGGGTTCTATGAAAATATTGAATAAAAAAAATCAAAAATAGCAAATTTTATGAAATTTATATCAAAATATAATAACCTTTGAATTTTTTTTTTCCAAAATTAATGATTCACATAAAATTTGAAGTAAAATTAACAAAAACAAAAAAGTATGGAAAATAAAAAACCTAGTTTAACAAAAAAAATAAAAAACATTTAAGATTGGAGGAAAATATTTAGCAGAATAAGGAAAAAAAATAAAAATTAAAACATTATAAGCATGTTAAAATTCAATTAAAAAAAATTAAGAAGAGAACTCCTTTCAAAAATTATTTTTAAAAAAAGGGAAAGTAAAATGTTACTAAAACTTTAAAAATAAATAAATAGAATTACGATAATAATAATAAAATTAAAAAGATGAAAATGGATTACAACTAACATCTATCTAGGGAGAGGAGGATGGAGTGCATGAGCGGGAGTTTTTGCAGGTTAGGGTAGGAGGTTGGCACAATGGTGACTCTGCAGAATGGTGCTCCAGGAAGGATTGGCTCGCATTTGGGGCTTCGATATTATTGGTGTGATTTAGGCGACAGGCTCCGGATCCTCGTCGGCAGAAATGAGGTATCAGGAGTTTGAAAAAGAAGGAAGGCAATTACGGAAGGGGCAGGCGACACATTTCTTCGTTAAAGGAAGTCGACGACGGATGGGGTAGGAGGCCCTAGTTTTCGAAGGAGGTAGGGGCAAAGTGGATCAGAGTCAGCCAACTCTGTAGATGGGTGAAAATCTCTTTGGGATATCCTACACGGTTGGATGGCCCCTTGTAGAGTGGTTGGTAATGGGTCTCTCACAACAGGGATTAGATATATCTGGTTCCAAAGGGTGTGTCTTCTCTGGGTGACTATCTCCCTTCATTATGATCTCATTGATTTTAAGTTTTTAAGCTATACTTCTCATTGTCGGATCTCTGTCCCGATTCTCGACTATGGTTTTGGGTTTGTCGACTCTCTTCCACTTCCAATGCTCTTGGGTCTGAGGTTTTGGAGAGGAGCCAGACCCAATTCTATTTCCCCTCTATGTGAGGAGACAGAGGCCCTTGGATCTGGTGACCATGCTGCTGCCGAGGACTGTCTAAAGGGTATTGGGGGGGGGGACGCGGAATCACAAGGTAGAAGCAAAAGGAAAGGAAAATAATGCAACAAATAGTTTCGAGATTTTTATAAGAACATTAGGCGGAAAATCCCAAACCCTCTAGGTACAGGATTCATAACAGATCACAGATCTGAAGCAAAAGATCCAATCCTCAACAGGTATCCCAACCACAAAACAAAGTCTAATTTTTTCAGGGAAAACACTATAAGAAGGAAAACTTTTAAAAGATTACCAGATCCAAAGGAATTCCTCCATAATACTAAATCTAAGACTCAAAGGAGGAGCCATAGGAGGAAGCACATCGACTAGACCTTACCAAAACAGAACTCAAGGATAGATGAAAGGAGCCAATACTTTCAAAACAAGAGCCCAAAAAGGCTCAACCTACAGTAATATTCTACAAGGGAAGAACAGAGAAGCAACATCACTTGAATAGACAGAGAACACTCCCAAACCTTATATTGTGGGGCAAATGAAATGCGTTCCAGAACTAAACATTGGGGCAGCAGAGATCGAGGAATATAGATATGCCTTCGAAACATAGGCAATAATATGTAGTTTTAACTGCTACTGGCCAAAACCAATGGAGTTGTTCCATTGGATTTTTACTAATTGGACCATGGACTGTGATATACACCTCTATTCCAAGGGATAATTTATTGTTAAGTTTCCATCAAAAGAAGCCAGAGACATCATCCTTAGAGCAGGTCCATAGTTCTGGCAGTCAACCAGACTTTTCATTGCTCCTTGGTTCCCATATTTTGACGCCAATATGATGGAGATAACCAGAATGTCATTTTGGGTCCAGCTATATAATCTCCCGCTCCATTTCTGGAATGAAGGAGTTTTAGAGGGTATCAGAAATAGTCCGGGGAGATATATCAAAACAGACATGCAGAGACTGGAGGAGAGAATATTCACTTTTGCACGAATCTATGTAGAAGTGGACCTCAGCAAGGGGCTTCCCGAAATTATCTTTCTTAAACAAAATCAGAAAAAATGGTTGCAACATATGGATTATGAAAACACAGCATTTAGGTGTAAACTATGATGGAAAAAAGGGCATCTTCAAAACACCTGCCCAGATGCAACATGGGAGAATAAGAAGAAGAAGAAGAAAATAGGGAAAGCATCTAAGGGATGGCAATTTCCCTCAGGAGGACCAGAGCACGACTTAGAAGAGGAAGGCGAATTCCCAACCCAAAAGGAGGAAAAACAGACAGTAGAAGAACAAGGAAACCATGAACAAGTAACACAAGAACCAATGGAAACTAACATGATGTCACAGATGGTTGAGCCGACGACAGATCCCATGCATGCTTCTATTATAAGTTCAGGAGTGAATAAAAGATCGCATGTGTCAGAAAGCTCAGACTCTGAGAAAGAAAACTCGAGGAGGAACGATGAGTTAGCCCTGGTTGCTTCTCCCCTCCATTCGGGGAGTTGGCAGATACTACAAAAGAGGAAGGGCAAGCATGAAAAGCCCAACCCTGCTCGCAAATTGTAAAATTATTTTTTGTAGCCTTGCTACATTGACTAGTGTGCTTGAGCACACGGGCCCTCTGGGCATCTCGAAATGCTTAAATGCATCTGCAAAATGTAACTTTCATTAATATTAATAGAAAGTTGTTGATTTTTTCTCTTGAAAAAAAACATTAATAACAAACAAAAAAGACATTAAAAAAAAATTATTAAAATATAAAAATAGAAATTAAAAAAATATTAAAAAACTTAAAATACATTGATTTTTTTAAATATTAAAAATAAATTAAGAAAAAAAAACATTGAAAAAAAAACATTAAAAAAGTAACTTAAAAATAAAAAAATAAATATAATTAAAATAAAGAAACACAAACACACACATTTTTTAAGGGGTGAAAGGGGGCGATGAGGTGGGGGGCCGCCAATTCCAGAAATTGACGAGCCTCTCGAACACCAAGAATCGATTCCCCTCGCCCCAACGCTAAAGGCCCGTCATGCCACCCTTGCTGCCATGCACGTGGCCCTTTGATGTCGAGGCGGGTTGGCCACCCCATGACAAAATTAATTTTTAAGAAGTTTTTTTTTTTTTAAATTTTAAATGTTAAAAAAATTGATCTATTTTTAAAATATTTTTTAATATATATATATATATATATATATATATATATATATATATATATATATATATATATATATATATATATATATATATATGGATTTTTTTATTTTATTTATTTTATTTGTTTCATTATTTTAAATAATTATTTCAACTCTTTTTTAATTATGTTTTTAAAGGGATATTTTTGCGTTTATATATCTATATATATATATATATATATATATTCATCTTTTATGAATTTTTTTTAAAGTTTTTTTGGTTTTTTATATAAATGTTAATTTTCTTTTTTGTTTTTTTTAATTTTTATTTTTGGGGTTGTCTTGTTTTTTTCTAAGTTTTAATATATATTTTTTTATTTACTTATTATTTTTTTAAACTTGTTATTTCTTTAATTTTGTTTTAGTTTAATTTTTTTTTATTTTTATATTTTAACAATTGTTTTGTTTTGTATTTTTTGTTTATTTATTTATTCCTCTATTTATTTATTATTTTATTATATTTTATCTTTTCTTGTAGGTTCCATGTCAGTCTTCGACTAGTAAACCCACCCCACTATGTGTCAATTTTAATAGTTGATTTTAATTTCTTTATTATAAGAGATCAAGTGCGCCTCCACATTGTGTCAATTTCATGGTTGTTTTTTAAGTTTTCACTGCAATGGATCGAGTTTTTCCTCAACATGTCAATTTGATTGTTGATTTTTAAATTTTCTTTGCAATGTGTTAAATTGTCTCACGCTAATATTTTAAAATAGCTACACTTTTAGCATTTAAAAATGAGATTACTCTTCGTATAAGGACTATTTCACCAGGGGCTCATTTTTTAATTTTTTGTAAGTCATATAACTTGTCCATAATGCCATGGTTGAAATATGTTGAAAACTTAAATTGTTTGTAGTCAGGATATTTGGTTTAATGCCATGGTTGAAAATTATGAAAATTAAAAAAAAAAATTTAGTCATAATATTTTATATTTAATGTTATGGTTGAAAAGCTTCATACTTTTAGGGTTTTTTAGAGTCAGGATATTTTTTCTTTAATGTCATGCCTGAAAACTGTTGGAATTTTAAGAATTCTCAGAGTCTTGATATTTTATCTTTAACATCATCGAGCTTCAACGCTTATTGTTTTTAGAACATTTTTCCATGATTTTTGTACAATTTTAAATTTTTTTTTACGACCATTTTAAAAATTGTTGAAAATTTACCCACACCCCACCCCTCTCCCCCCCCCCCCCAAACACCAAAATATAAAAATAAAAAATAAAATGTTGTTTCAATATCAACACTTTTTGTTTTTCAGAGTATTTTTTCATTTTTTTTTGCGAAAAACAAAATATTTTAAACTACATTTTTTTTAAAATGTTGAAAATATACCTCGAAAAAATATCTTAAAAAAAAAGTTGTTCCAATATCAACACTTTTCGTATTCAGACTATTTTTTCATGTATTTTCGGGGTTTTTTTACTATCGATCTTATTTTACTATAGTTCTCATTAAGTCGATAACTTTGTTACATATGGTTTGTTGATACACTGGTTGTTATAGGCTCCACTTGTTAATAGATCTTTACCCTTGTTACAGGCTCAGAGTGTTGTACCTCAAATGTCTCAGGTGGGTCCTTCAACCCAATACCCTCAAGTATTGGGCCCTCAGACTCCAACTCCTTCAGATGGTTTACAACAACCACCTGTATCCAGAATCATTTATTCACAAGCTGGATTACCATATTATGGGATGTTGCAGCCATAACCGGGTTTCACCTATTCACAACCGAATCCAAGCTATTCTAGTTTGGGCTATAATCTTGGTGGACAGACACCTTGGCAGCCACAAGCGCAAATGAAACAACCTTCATTTGAACAAGTAGATTACCCAGGTTTTGGTCAATAGAATCCTCAAGCGTTTGCTTATCAAAAAAACCCCTATCTAGGTTACCAACAACACATTCCTTATGTTGGTGCTCAGAGGCCTGTTACACAATCAATTCCATCATACCCTGGCTATGCACAACCTGACTTAAATCGACAGTTTCCCTTTGTTGCAACTTTATAATTTCCTAATTTAAACAGGGTTACAAATGATCCAATCAGCTATGCTCCTTGGTGATCGGTGATACCTCATAAATTTCCCAAAGATATTTCTAAGTTCAATGGAAACCTTGGAGAAGACCCGTCGACGCATGTTATGACTTATCATTTGTGGTGTTCATCTAACTCCTTAAATGATGACTTCATTTGACTACGTATTTTACAGCGTACACTCTTTGGTCCAGTCGCGAAGTGGTACATTGAGTTACCAAGAGCTTCATTTGATAATTTCACCTCTTTAGCTACTACCTTTCTGACCTAATTCCAGTTACACATACGATATGAAACTAGAATGGAACTATTGACCAATTTTAAATAGACTAGTGCTACTCACATTTCTAATCATATTCATGAGTGGCGTCATCGTTGTAGAATGGTAAAAAAATTTGTTCCTGATCAGCTCCTTACTTAGTGGTTCATTAATTCCTTGTTGCCATATTTCACCAAGGATGTGGCTAAGGGTGACATCGTCACTGAAGAGAAGGTCATTTCTCATGCCTACTACTTAGATTTTATTTATACTGAATCTGGCACACTCTATGAGAAAATTCCCAACGCTCCGCGATCTAATTTTATTGTTCCTCCTCCATCTAAGGACTCTCATGCCAGCAATGGTATGATCGGTACTGCAAGCACACATCACTCTACTGCATCTGATCCTGCACCTTCTTCCGAAATTCATGTTGTGTCATCTGACAAATGCAAAAGTGACAAGCAACCCAGAAGTGAAAAAAAGGGGAAAGCGAAGAAAAAGAAACATTCAACCCCGCAGGAACGATCATATGATCGAAAAACTGGAAACAATTGGAAACCTCGTTACCCTTGCATAATATGTAATGAGGAGCACTTATTTCCAGACTGTCCTCAACGTGCCGAAGTCTCAAAATTGATTAAGACCTCACATGCATCTGCTGTGTTGACAGATCCATTTCCAAATCCAGACACAAATTTGGTTTCTATGGATCTAGCTTCTAGTTCGCAAGTGCTTATCCTATCTGTCACGAAGCCAACAACTGATTTTTTGGTGTCAACGTATCATAAATATTACGTTAGTTAGGCTACTGATCAACCTACTACGTCAACCATGAATCCATCTACGGAATCTGTTCTGCGAACTGTTATTCCTGAGTTAAAAATAAGGCCACCAAAGGGAGTCGTCCATAAATCGACATTCAATCCTTGAACCCAAGCCACTCAAAATTATAATATAGTTGAAGATTGGGTTCAATCCCCTTCAACTATGTCAACGCTTGAGGTACTTCAAAATTTTCCCTCCCAGAAGCAGGCTTTGTTGTTGGCAATTGGTGGAATCGATCCAACATATTCCAATCTTGTAGTCTTTAATCATATGAGCTATGTGCCATAATTACCAGCAGAATTGGCATTCTCCATCCAAGTAAATATTCTCAATCACCTTGATCATTGCACTATTATTGATGAGGAAGCATATATCTGCATTATGTCTCTAAACTACTGGAAGTCACTTGGCTCGTCGTGCCTATCTCAATCGCCTATGATGTTGAAAGCTTTTGACGGTCGTACATATAATCCTTGTGGTACCATCAATAACCTGCACGTTGAACTAGGGGGAAAAATAGTAACTGTTGAAGTTGAGGTCGTTGACAAACCACTTTATTACAAAATTTTACTCGGAAGGCCATGGGTATATGCTATGACTGCAATCGTCTCTACATATTTTAGAATGATCACCTTTCCTCATAAAGTTGTTATTACAGTCATCAATCAACTCTCCTTCTTTGCCTCCATTTCCCAAGTAACTAGAAGCGTTTCATTAGTTCACGCACCCGAACTAGCACTTCAAAACATTGGTGTAGGACATTTAAAGGATTCTTCTTTAATGGGAACCTTTTCATTACTGCCTCCTAAGAAGTCGGTAGAAATTGAAAAGATAGAGACTCGCTGCATGATATCTTCCACTCCATCTAGCTTAAGGAAGATTACGGGTGATTCTGAATTTGTTACGTTGGATGAATTTTTGTCGCCCAGCCAAATTGAGATGGCATAGAAATCAATCTACATGGCTTGGGCAAAGAATCTGAAATCATCGTCGCCGATCGTTTTGGTTGATCATCACCGATCCACTTTCTTGACTAATGAGAGCATTGTGGAATCCATGATGCGAGAATGAGAACCATGGGAGGATCATCATCATCTTTCCCATCTTCAGGATTACAAAGAAGATAATATTATTGAACTATATCACCCATCGATCAAAAATTTCTTTTCAAATTATTTTCTCATTAATGCAATCGAATCCAAGAAAAATTTATCAAATATTGAAGAAACCATTTCTATCGATATTTCGACTAAACCCGACATTATAGAAAACATTCATGTCAGTGTGTTTTTTTCTCCATTAGAACTCGAAATTTATTGCTCTCTCTTTCATGAATTCTGTTATATATTTTCTTGTTCTTACGAGGAAATGCCAGACATAGATATTAGTATCGTTGAACACACCATTAACATGTACCTTGTGTCAAACCAATACGTCGACGCCTTCATCCTGTTCATCCGAACAAGGCTGCTGCCATTAAAGAAGAAGTTGAAAAACGTTTTCCTACTAGTTTCATTTACCCTTTTTCACTTACTAATTGGGTTTCCAACATTATTCCTGTCATGAAGAAAAAGGGGAAAATAAAAGTGTGCATCAATTATCGGGATGTCAATCTTTCTTGTACAAAAGACAACTATCCTACTCCCTTTATCGACTAGATTACTGACGATTGTGTTAGATGTGAAATATTTTCATTCATGGTGGATTTTCTGGCTACAATCAAATCCGTATCTGTCGAGAGGACCAATATAAGACAACATTCATTTGTCCCTGGGGCACATTTGATTATTGGAAAGTCCCATTTAGTTTAAAGAATAATGGGGAAACATTTCAGAGAGCAATGGATTATGCTTTCAATGACATCAATCACATTGTTCAACCTTACCTAGATGATTAACCTGTGCATTCACAAAACCAGACTAATCACCTGATGCATTTGAGAGTTATCTTTCTATGTTGCCGACACTAAAAAATACACCTCAATCCACATAAATGTGTTTTGTATTGGTTCTGGTCATTTGATAGAATTCGTCGTCTCAAAAGAAGGAATTTGAATCGACCCACTGAAGGTCGATGCCATTCTTGATTTTTCTATGCCATCAAATTTTCTTTAGTTATAGAAACTTCAAGGAAAGGCTAACTTCCTAAGGAGGTTCATACCCAACTATGTCGAAATGGCTAAAGGATTTACTCGACTCTTGAAAAAGGGGATTCCCTTCAATTGGGATAAGGTTGTACAAGCTTCTTTTGATGTTGTCAAGGATACACGTGTCCGGGGTCATTAATGTATCCCCCCAATTATTGTAGTGACTATTTCTTATATATCGTTGTGGCTGATACTGCCATCACTATGGTATTGGTCCAAGTAGAATATGGGATAGAACGTTTGATATATTATTGGAGTCATAATCTCAATAATACGGACGTGAAATATTCATACATCAAAAATCTTTCCTTGGCAGTCATTCAAGCTGTCCAATGATTTCGCCATTATATCATGTTCCGAAAGACCATTGTCATTTCGGATTGCAACCCCACGACTTACATTCTGTCACGTCAATTGATGGGGGGAAAATATTCAAAATGGATTGTCATTTTACAGGAATTTGATTTTGAATTCATCAAATCCAAGTCAAAGAAGTCTTTAGTTTTTGCGAGATTCTCTATGACCTTCCCTCTGACAGTACTACTACTACATCGAAACCATCAATTCCTAATGAGTCTTTGCTTTTGACCGGATCATCTGATCCTTGGTATGGGGATTTTATCATTTATCTCCAAACCCAGACTTTTCGGCCCGATACCTCTCGCTCTCAACAATGACGTATTCGATACCAAGCCAAAAATTATCTAATCGTCGGTGTTAAAATTTATCGACGTGGTGTCAATACGATCTTAAGGAGGTGTCTCACTCATGGGGAGGCTGAGAAGGTTTTAAATGATTTTCACTCTAGGTATTGTGGTGGAAACTTGTCTGGACACGCTACTACGCAAAATATACTCCACATCGGTTACTTTTTTCCTACCATATTTCACTACTGCATCCTCATGGTCAGAAGTTGTTATGCGTGCCAGAGTTTTTATCGTAAATTCCACAAACTCCCAGCACTGATGCATCATGTTATCGTTGTGGGACCATTTGAAAAATGGGGCATTGACTTCATGACCTGCAACCCTCATTATTCCACGGGGCATGGTTATATTATTGTCACAGTAGAATACTTTACCAAGTGGGCCGAAGCCATGCGTACATTCAATAAAACAGGGGAAATAGCTACATTATTCTTTTTCAATCATGACATCTCACTATTTGGTGTTCCATAGGGTATAGTTACAGATCATGGTAAGAATTTCCGCAATCAATGATGATTAATGAGTTGACTGCCAAATTAGGACTGTCGCATGATAGTTCTATTCCTTATTATCCACAATCCAATGGACAAGTTGAGGCTATCAACAAGATTCTTAAACGAATGCTTCAACCTATGATTGGAGTTCATAAATTAAATTGGCATTTGATCCTATACTCATCTTTGTGGGCATACCAAACCTCGGTGAGAAATGCAACCGGATTTACCCCCTTTCAATTGGTGTATGGTCTGGAAGCTATCTTGCCTATCCAATGTGAAATATCGTCATTAAAACTTGTTTTTGACTTGTTAATTGACACCTATCCTGAAGAAGCAAGTCTTTTTAACCTCATCCATCTTAATGAAACACACCGTGAAGCTGCATTGGCCAATGAAGCGCATAAGATATGTATAAAGGCACAATATGACAAGCATTTCCAACCTCACATCTTCTCAGAGGGTGACCTAATATTACTTTATGATTAGGAGGATAATGTGATAGGTACAAGAAGATTTGAGTCGTTATGGCATGGCCCCTATATTTTCAAAAGAGTTCTTGCTAAGGGATCCTATGAGTTGGTAGATTATGATGGAATTCCATTGGCGCAACCTCGAAATGGGTTGTATCTCAAATTTTACCATGCTTAAACATGAGCATAGTAAACTTTTGTATTATATTGTATATATGTTGTTGATTTGCATTTACTATATTACTTTGTTTTTCTAGAGTTTCCTTGAAGTTATTAATCTGCTTTACATTTCATCGCAGATGTCTAAATCTTTGGAACCATTCGTTGGGTATGCTGATGGTGCTATTTGTACTATGCAAAATCTATCCTCTGCAGCGTGGACCATTTTCGCTCCGAATGGCGAGTCAGTGAGTTTTCAAGGGATTTGTATCGGTCAATCTACAAACAATATCATTGAGTATAGCACATTGATAGAACTTCTCTCTAATGTCCTTTCATTTGGTATTACCCACATCATCATTAGGTTAGACTCACAACTTGTGGTACTGCAACTTACTAGTGTTTATACTGTTAGAAATCCAACCTTGCATCGTATGTTCCTGTTGTGAAACCAGCTCCAAAAATAGAAGAAAAGAGATATCAACACCTTAGAAATAAGCTACTTCGAGGGGGCAACCTCCAATACATTACATGAATGAACAATTCTTGGATGATACAAATTACAAAACCTCCTTTCTATATATAGGAGTCCATGGGGCCATAATGTAATCCTAGCCGACCTAACAATAATAATTTAAGGGCGCAATAATAACAATATGGGGGTTACAAGGGTACAATAATAACAATAAGGGGGTTACACTAACAACAATAAGGGACTATACTAGTAATATAGGGACCTAACATGCCCCTCTCCTTCAAAAAAGTGTTGTCCTCAACGCTTGAGTAGCTCTGGGTGCTTCTGTATAAAATTCTCATCCTCCCATGTAGAATCTTCGGTGGGTAAGTTCTTCCACTTGATGAGATACTCTAAAATTGATCGATTTCGTAGCTATAGAGTTCTTGTTTCCGTGACCGCTTCAGGTTCCAATATGATTTTTCCTTCCTCATCAAGTTCTGGAAATATTGTTTGAACTGGAAGATTTTCACCTATAACCTTCTTTAAGCATGAAACATGGAAAACAGGATGCACTCGCGAAGAAGCAGGAAGCTCCAATTTGTATGCCATAGTACCAATCTTTTGCAACACCTTGTAAGGACCATAGTACTTTGGCGATAATTTATTATCCTTCTTTGCTTGCGTGAGGGACATTTGTTTTTATGGTTGTAGCCGTACATCAAAACTTCTCTCGCTGTGATGTTGATCTGCCTGTTGTTTCATTCGATTTTGTGCCAAATTCGAGTTATCCTTTAAGAGTTGGAGAACTTCTTGCTGATGCTCGATGTGATCTTCCACTGCTTGAACCTTCGAATTTTCCCTTAAAGATGATGTGATGGATGGTGGATGATATCCATAAAGTGCCATAAATGGGGTCATTTTTGCTGCAGTATGGAAGGAATTTTTATACCACCATTCAGCGAGAGGTAACCACTTGACCCATTGTGTTTGTTTATCAGATACAAAACAATGAATATATCCTTCCAAGCATTTATTTAATTTCTCAGTTTGACCATTAGATTGAGGACGATAAGATGATCAATGAGCTAATTGAGTACCCAAACAAGAAAATAACTTCGTCGAAAAATTTCCAGTAAAAATGGGATCTCTGTCGCTCACAAGAACCCTTGGGTTTCCATGTAGCTTTCGAATTGTGTCCATAAATGTAGTAGCAATGGTACTTGATTTAAATGGATGAGATAATGCACAAAAGTGTGCATACTTGGTAAGTCTATCAACTACCACCATGATGACACTCTTTCCTTTGGACTTAGGTAAACCTGTGATAAAATCCATTGAAATCTCCTCCCAATGTTGACTTTGAATGGATAAAGGTTGTAGAAGTCCCGAGGTCTTAATTGTCTCAACTTTATTCTGCTGGAAAACGAAAAATTCCGCCACAAACTTTTGAATATCATATTTAAGGCCATCCCAAAAGAATTCTTTCTTCACCCTGTGGTAAGTTTTTAAAAATCGTGAGTGTCCTCCTAAAGGAGAAGTGTGAAATTCCAAAATAATCTTTTGTTTTAGTTGGGAATTCTTACAAAGATATAAGCGATATTTGTACGATAAAGAATAATTTTTCCAACTAAATGTATCAGATGTATTAGGATCTTGCTACAACTTTTGAATGAGTGTCCATACTTCTTTGTCCTTCTTCCATTCATCTCTTGCTTTGGTTATCCAATCTGGTTGGATAATAGAAATGGCACAAAGCAATGCTTCCACCTCTTCATTCTTTCTTGAGAGTGCATCTGTAACAACATTAAGCTTTCCTTTTTTTGTAGATTATTTCAAAGTCATAACCCAACATCTTTGTGACCCATTTTTGCTGCTCTTCTGAAGATAGTCTTTGTTCCAAAAAGTGTTTAAGACTATCATGATCAGTTTTTACCTTGAAGTGTCTTCCCATTAGGTAAGTTCGCCATTTCTTTAGTTCATGCAGTATTGCTAACATTTCCTTCTCATAAATACGTTTCTGTAAATACTTTCCTTTGATTGGATGACTTTCAAAAGCAATGGGTCTTCCTACCTGCATTAAAACTGCACCAATTCCATTTCCTGAGGCATCACATTCCACAATAAAGGTTTTTGTGAAGTCTGGTGTAGCTAAGACCGGTGCTAGGCACATTGCCTCTTTAAGACGTTCAAAGGCCTTAGTTGATTCAGGAGTCCATGAAAATGCATCTTTCTTCAATAATGTTATTAGAGGTGCTGCTATTCTCCCATAATTCTTAACAAACTTGCGATAATACCCTGTTAACCCGAGAAATCCGCCCAACTGTTTTGTGGTTGTGGGGACTTTCCATTCCTTAATGGCTTTAATTTTGTTAGGGTCTACCTTAACACCCTCGTGAGATACAATATGACCCAGATATTCCACCTCTTGTACTCCAAAGAAACATTTGGATGTTTTTGCACATAATTGTTTCTCCTGCAATAGTTTGAGCACCCTGTCAACATGTTCAACATGATCCTTCCAAGACCTGCTGTAGATTAGTATATCATCAAAAAATATTAGCACAAATTTTCTAAGGAAGGGTTTGAAAATGGAATTCATCAACCCTTGAAATGTAGAAGGTGCATTGGTAAGGCCAAAAGGCATGACCAAAATTCATAATGACCCTCATGAGTTCGAAATGTTGTTTTTGGAATATCTTCAGTCTTCATTCTAATTTGATGATATCCTGAATGAAGATCCAACTTGGTAAAATAAATTGCTCCATGTAATTCATCCAATAATTCATCAATCACATGAATGGGAAATTTATCTTTAATGGTGAGCTTATTGAACTCCCTATAATCCGGACACATGCGCCATGATCCATCCTTCTTGTGTACCAATAATACAGGAGTAGAGAAAGAATTTTGACTAGGTTGAATTATACCCGCCTCTAACATTTTTGCAATCATACGTTCAATTTCGCTCTTTTAGACATAAGGATATATATAAGGCTTGATGTTTGGAGGACCACTTCCTAGAATCAAATGAATAGCATGATCATGATCACGAACAGGTGTGAGTCCTTTGGGAGTTTCAAACACCTTGGAATGATTTTCCAAGACCTTTTGGAGATCTGCAGAAATAGATAATTTTGATGTTGGAACTTCATGTGAGCATAATTGTGCAATTACACCTCATTGTTATTTCTTTAGAAGCTTTGTCATAACATTAGAGCTTATTATCTTTCCTGGATTCCCTGCAATACCCCGTAATTTGACTTCCTTTCCTTCTGAAAAAAAATTCAAGAAAAGTTCTTGAAAATTAAAAGCTACCGTCCCCAAAGATTATAACCATTGTACTCCTAGTACAACATCAGCACCTCCCATAGGAATGGAAAGCATTGGAATATTCAATACATATTCCCACATGGTTAGCTTGATATTATGGCATTTTCTAGAGCAATTTATAGTTCCTCCATTTGCAACCATCACTTGACATTCTGGTGCTGGGTATAGGAAACAATTCAATTCCTTGGTTACCTTACAATGAATAAAATTATGGGTGCTAACTGAATCAATCAACGCTATTACCTTTTTATTCTTGATATGTCCTTCTATCTTGAGAGTTTGAGGAGTGGTAATTCCTGCCAATGAACTACACAATATGGTCGGACTCATTTCTTCCTCTTCTAGGGCTGGTTCCTAGTGTATATCCTCTTCTTGTTCATTTTCTTCTTCCTCTTCACAATCTATGTAAAATAATTTCTTCTCAGCACACTTATGACCTTTAGTGTATTTGCTATCACAACTGTAGCAAAGCCCTTTTGCTCTTTTTTATTCCGATTTTTGTGGTGTCAACCTTGTATGTTGTGGAAATCTAGGCGTAGCAACACTTCCTTCTTTATAGAAGTGAGTGGTAGGCTTCCTTGTCACCATAATTTTACATTCAATTTTTCTTTCCAACCTGAATGCCTTCTCCAATGAATCAGGTTCCAAAACGTGAACTTCATGTTGGATGTTATCCTTTAAAGTACCTATGAAGAGATCAATCCCGTGTTCCTCTGGAATATCAGTTACCCTTATATTCAATTTTTGGAAGTCCTCAATGTGCTCCCCCACTAAACCCTTTTGTTTGAGATTTATCAATTGGCTAAAGAAGGTGTTGCTCTTTGTATCCTCATAATGTGCTATCATTTCCTCCGTAAAAATTGACCAAGTGACAATTTTTTTATGGGAGCAAAGCCATCAATACCATACAGATGTATTTTGTTCTAAATGTAAAGTTGCAAAGCATACCTTTTGTGTGTTTTGCACATTATGGAGATCAAAATATTGCTCCATCTGTAGTATTTATGTTACAGGATCCTTTCCATCAAACTTCCTCATATGAATTTTTTAAATATGGTGGTTCTTCCCGCCAACATTAGAGTTTATGAATTCATGATTAACATTTATTTTGTTCTCATCATGAGTTTCCTCTACTATCTTTTCACCATTAGGAAACATTTCTTGTATCAACTTTGTCAAACCTTCCATGTCTGCTTTTAGATCATTCTTCATGTTTCCATGTTGTCTTTCATTTTTTCATCGATCTTAGCTTCCATGTCATCCATCTTAGATTCGATGCCATCTATCTTATATTCCACGCCTTTCTTCCAACCATCCATATTATTCTTCAAACCATCCATCTTCGCTTCCACACCTTCCTTCAAAACATCCATTTCATTTTTTGTTGCTCTTTGCGAAAGTGAATTTTGGTTCACTTGCTCTTGTAATTTTGATAGATCATGTTGCAATTCTTCATCTTCATGATTCATAGTAGAGCCTTCTGAAGGCTTAATGGGTGTTGAATTATTTTTACGAGGAATTTTTTTTTGAACCAAATGCTAATATATATTCTACAATATGCCCTTGGAATCAATTCAAATTGATTCTTCAAACAAGACTTATGCAATTCGTAAAAAAAAAAATACACACCTTTTTCTTGCTTTTGAGGAGCTCGATATTGAAATTGGATTATCTTTGTAATTGCAGCTCTTCAATATCTGAAATTGGGCATTGAGGTAGCCTTCTGAATTATCTTTCAAATGCCATAGGTCTAACTTGATTTGGATTCTCCAAGGAAAATTTATGTCCAATCTCCCACAATGACCTAATTATGACTTGCAACTTGTCACTGTTTCGTATTTTAGCTTTGAAATTGATAGCAAAGAAACTGCAGTTCGTGTACTTGTGAACAATTTTTATGACACTCCCATCTGACGCTCAGAGAGAGAGTTATGAAGATTTTCCCATGATCACCTCTTTGAGATGAAATTCAGGAGCTTGAAAAAGCACTACCTTTCACAGATCATATCTCCAAAAATATTGTGAACCAAGCTCTAAAATTTTGTGACGTGTTTCCTTAGGATTTCAACTTCACGCCCTAAAAATTTCAGATTTTTAACCTTTGTAGAAAAAAATTTATAGCGCAAATTCCACGATGACCTGTTTAGATTAAATTGAGGAGCCTGCAAAAAGACCTAACTTCCACAGATCATATTTCCAAAAATATTGCGAACCAAGATCTGAAATGTTTTGCAGATGTTCCTCAGGATTTTAGCTTCGCGCCCTAAAAATTTTAGCTTCTGAAACTTCGTAGAAAAAAAGTTATAGAAAAAATGCCACAATGACGTGTTTGGAGCAGTGAAACCCTAGAATCCAAAGCTCTGATACCAAATGTTGTGAAACCAGCTCCAAAAATAGAAGAAAAGAGATATCAATGCCTTAGAAATAAGCCACTTCGAGGAGGAAACCTCCAATACATTACATGAATGAACAATTCTTGGATGATACAAATTACAAAACCTCCTTTCTATATATAGGAGTCCATGGGGCCATAATGTAATCCTAGTCGACCTAACAATAATAATTTAAGGGCACAATAATAACAATATGGGGGTTACAGGGGTACAATAATAACAATAAGGGGGTTAAACTAACAACAATAAGGGACTATACTAGTAATATAGGGACCTAATAGTTCCTAAGAGTTCGACTTTTGGAAATACATTATATTTCATTCAATATCAACATATTTCCAGAAATGCGAACACATTAACTGATTCTTTAGTGAATTATGTTATAAATAGACATTTGCAACACATGTAAAGACATATTTTCAATTCACATCACATAATTGAATAGGATTACGCAATAAACATAGGAAAAAATTGAAAACAAATAGATAGATAGTTATAGGTTTTTACAAAATTTGTGCCCAAGATACATTGGTCATATGACCTCAAAATGTATGCAAAATATCAAAATTAAACTAGTGATGGTCGTGATAACAAGCTACTGATCTAGCTATTCTACGCAATAACCACATCCAACGGTTAGGAACCCCAATAGTGTGGCACTGCAATCTCATGGGTAACTCTTTGATCTAGCAATCTAGAATCCCGAGAGTCAATCCCTCTATGTGTTTTTTTAGCTCAGCAAGAGTCTCAGTCATATCCAAATCCCGAAGAACTGCACTCCCAACAGCCCTCTCTGTTGGCTCGTCTGTTCTCTGCTCTAGCTAACCCACTGGTCGAACTCGACCTACATTTGCATACATAAAAAATTTATTGTATGTCTTGGGAAACATAAAAATACAAAAATATGTATAAACCTTAGAAAAATAAGAAAACATGGTCAAAAGATTCTTACTAATTGTACCCTATTGAGCGTCATCTAGTAGAACCAAGTCTCGATCTCCTTAGAAGTCTACACCAAGATATGCATAATCATTGACGACAACCATCTGTCATCTGAACGAGGCGAGGAATGTAGTCAAGAATATGATGGTCAATTGACCAGCATGTCTAGCCATCAGTTCTACCCATCTTTGCATCCTTGGATCTATAGGGCCAGATATACCTAGTGTAACATGTTGGGGCTGCATCAATGGAATTCACCTAAGGTGAAAGAAATCATGATCGATACATAGTTGAAATTACTTTTCCTTCCTCCCTTTGCCTTGGTCATTTTTTATTTCATCTGAAAGAGGACAGCTTCAACCTACTTAAAAAATGTTGGTTCCAATCACTCTAGTGCATATATGATGTAAGATCTATTTTCCACATGTAGTGTAGTGGTATGGACAAGCTTTGCGATAGTGAATAGGATGGTCCTCAAAGGCAAATCACTTACATCATGGATGTTTATTTTCCCATCCTTAATAGGTTTAGTCCCTGGATTGCAATATTGCAATATATAATCTTTCACTCACTCTCCTCCAAGCGAAGATCCTGAAAAATAAATGGGCAGACCTCGCCTCGATAATCCTATGAGAAAATAAGTGTCCTCCACTAATATTGGGACCACTTTTTCCCCAATGTGAAAATCATGTATCACCGGATCCCATGAACGAACAAGTAACTCCAATAGTTCCCTTTGTTGCCTCATTCCTGACAATCTGAAGTGCTTTGGCAATCCACAGTCTCTGAGGGCTCTTACAATACTTAGATCATTTAGGGAAATCATGTTTTGTTCTTCATGTTCTCTTTCCCTCCATGTAATCATCTTTTGATCTGATGAATACTTGAAAAACAATCATAAGACTCATAAGGATCCATTTCATGCAAAATACTAGGTAAAATTTGGGCACAGGACAAGAAATAAAAATTGAAATTGCGCCCAACGCGCCCCAGGTCAAGGAACAGTACATTTCATATGCACTTGGCCTTCAATTCCAATGAACTACAACGCACCTTTCAACATTGAAGGGTGTGTTTCCCTCTGAGCAAAGTATGTTTACCCTAAGGAGCCCAAAACCCTAAAATTTTGCAATGAAATAAAATATAAATTCAACTAAAGGAAAGAGAAGGTTCATAGCTCTAACTTGGATTGAATGGTGAGGAAAATCAACCACATAATTTGTTGCAATCAACTACTGAAGTTTGGGGGAAAAAAATGGTTCAGAGCTCCAACTTTCAAATGGTAACTTTCAAATGGTAAAAATCAATGGTAAAAACTCATTTAATTAGTCAATTTGATCATCTTTAATGTTGTGACTATGGTTTTTATTAATTTTTTCTATGAAATAGGTATTCTTAATCCGTTTGATGGTATTCCGAATAGGTTTTATAACTGATGCATCAGATTATTATTTCATAGTTATTCAAGAATGATTTGACCACAAAGCATACTTTTATCCTTATTTTTCAATCTTTGATGAAAATGAAAAAGGACTTGAAGCGCACTTTTATCTCTTTTTTGAGCTTCGATTACAGCGAAAAAGGAACCCCTGGAGTCTTCTTTTAGCTCTTTTCAGACTCTGATAATGTGAAAATGTTGCCGAGCACTTGTCTTTCCGAGCTCATAAAGTAAATGAAACAACATCTACTCAGTATAAGTTTAACCCTTTTCTAGACTGAGATAGATCATTTACGAAAAAGGAAAGCCTTATTCTAACATGGCTAGGAGGTTCTCTGAGGTATCATTTTACACTTTTTCAGACCTGAGCGAGAAATTTACGAAAAAGAACTCATGGAGTTTTATTTTTTCCTTTTTTTCAAACTCTCTAACTATGAAAAAGGATCATGTTGTCACTGTCGTTAGGCTTGTTAAAACATAAAATAATGATGAGCTTGTCGATCATGGAAATAATCGAGTTTCATTTATCGCTAGACTCATTAAATTATTAAATAGAAATGCATTCACCTAAAAGGTTGAATTATAGATCAAGCATATGTTATCCTCCTCAAGCTTGTTAAAAAATAAAGAGGTACTGGTCGACAAATCACCAGGGAAAATTTGGGAAAGTGAACAAAACACTTTATTGTAGCAAGTCACTCTTGAACATGACACTTTCACTCCATCATCATGACTTTTTGGGTTGGGTAATCTTCTTGACGATTCATTCATACCTATGGTTCATCATACCTTCACTTAGGTTTTGGGTCAATGTTGCCAACTCATCTCAGTGTTGCCGATATGTTCAATAGAAGTCATCCAGTGAATACTCATCCTTTTGCAATATTCACAAACCTTAATTTTCATGACATTCATCCCTGAAAGTTGCTATATCAAGTCACATTTTGTCTCTGAAATCAGTAACTCATGTTTCATGATAAAGTGGCTTCCTGTCGACATCAAATCATCATACTGGAAGTTTACATAGAGACATCATCTTCCAGTACCCTGATTCTTGTTACATCATCGACAAGTTTCTCGCTTCTAGAACTTTGACTGAACAATTTTTTTTGGCGTTCGACATCAAATCATCTATTCATGCCTAAAAAACTGTATTACAGTACCTTGAGAGCCATTAACATCAATGGTGGTTCTCTCATGTTTTTTAATAGCTCACATCATTAGTTGGTAATCAAACGATGTCTTCCCATGTTCGACTAAAAATCATATATTCACATGGTTAGACTTGTACCTGAATGATCGAGTGAACGAGATAAGAAGACCCCAGATCTAGTTTCATCCATCCAGGCTATGATTTTAGGATTGTTGTACACATCATCTGTACGATGAATTTACATACAGATCATCATTCGAACATGGGCCTATATCTGTAGGCATGTCTGTATTGGGCAACATTTCAATGTTGAAGACTTTCTGAACTATGTATGTGTTATTAGATAGTTTATGTTCTGAGCATGGGAATGCTTCCCTCAACAATTCATGATCAAGATGAAAATATCATGATGTAATGTATTGTAAGATTGATGCAGATCACCATCCACTTCAGTTCTGGCTCATCACATCGTAAAGCATCTCATCCAAATAATATTATTATTATTTTTACTTCATGCTTTAGGGGGCAATTTTTATAGTCAATTTTGGCATCATCCCCCATGACCTAGTCAAACTAGACATCATCCCCAGGACCAATGACATAGGGTCTATCATCCCCTTATATTTCAATTTTTATATGCCCTAAGAGAAGAACATTTCATTCATGGATTCTATTTTGATATTTCCAAGGTTTGAAGTATATGTTACATCACTTATTGACTCACCAACGCAGTCTTTAAAAGGACTAATTGTGTTGCAGTGCCAAATCCTCCATTCAAGGGTGCACTGCAGTGCACTTCCCGACACTCAAGGGTGTGTTGGTAACATAGGAGCGGAACTTTCATTGTTCCGGGAATCTCCACATGGCCAATGCCTTCTAGAGGAGTCCATCTATGTCAAAATTCGAATCCAAGTGTCCATCTAACACCTCTGAACTTGGAAACATGTCTTTCCTATTATTAGAAAGTCATTCATTGAGAAACTACCATAAGTTTCCCTATAAATTGAGCACTCATTATAATGCTAGGGAAGGAATAATTTTGGTAAAGTTATGTTGTTATATTCTCATTTGATAAGAGAGTGAAAGTACTGATATGCTGTTGGTATGATGTTGAATGTGATGCGGCTCGAATGAAGCTAGAGCAAGTTGACAACAAATCGATCCATTGGTTGTAACCTCCCCCTTCTACTCTTTAATAAATATTGTTGTTAATTTTCCCATACATATGTCTCTATTTCTTGTGGAATGTATTCTTGAATGATGTATGTATTTAATATCTAATTGATTTGATTGAGTAAGATAAGCAGATATATGTATATTGCATGTTGTTTTTTGTTCTATGTTTGTGTTTGTAGGAATTGATCTGGTATTTTGAGTTGGATTGAAAGTTATGGAAACAATGACCGAAGGAGAAGGAGAAGCGATTGAATCACAAGTAGGCTCCTTTACCATTCTGTATATTTTCTTGTTTTAGTGAAAGTGATAGTTATTCTTTCCTCTACTGTTCTAAGTGACTATCGCCACACTTAGGGAATTTGGTTTATATGTAGATCAAAATTCCACATAACACCAGGGAATCCATACGTCCACCACTTCCACCCTCAAGTCAACAAGGGAATCAAGAGGCTATATCTCCACCCTTAAATCAAAAATTCTATCTAGAGGCTACACCTCCACCCTCAAATCAGCAAGGGACTGTAAAGGCTATACCTCTACTACCCTCAAAGAAACAAGGGAATCTAAAGGCTCTACATCCACCCTCAAAGTAACAAGGGAATCCAAAGTCTATACCTCCACTCTCAAAGCATCAAGGGAATCCAGGGGTTATACCTCTACCCACAAAGAAGAAAGGGGATTTAGAGGCTAAACTTCCACCCATAAAGCAACATGGGAATCCAGAGGCTATACATCAACCCTCAAACTAGTAAGGGAATCCATAGGCTATGACTCTAACCTCAAATTAGCAATGGAATCTAAAGGCTATATCGCCACCTTCAAAGTAGCAAGGAAATCCAAATGGTATACCTCCACCCTAAAATCAACAAGGGAATATAGAGGTCACTGTAAAATACAAGAAAACAAGTAGACGGGGGATAAACTACTCTCCTACCATGAAACCTAGGAACGAGCCTCCACCTAGGTTGTCAAGGGAATCTAGAGAAAACCATTTCCACCCTCAAGTCTGACAGGTAATCCATATACTATTGTCCTCACCTGAGAGTTATTCCTCCACCTGCCAATTCTCAACCAAAGGATGGATCTACCCACTCCTTTATGACACTAGTACCAAGTTTTCTTCTCTCGTTCTCTTTATTTTGTATAAGACTCATTCCTCCTCAAATGTGTGAGTTCGCTCTCATTTTCTAATATGTCTTGTATCATCTTGGAGAATGTTTGTCTCCCATTATGTCTTTGCAACCATTTTCATTTGCATGGGCATATATGGTTGTCGCCGCTTCCTTCTTGTCCACAGTGGTTCCATTCTAATTGGTGTTGGGAATATTGCGTGTCAAAAATTCCTTCCTTCCCATTCATGTTGGTTAAATTATCCCCCAACTACTGATGGATCCAATTCTCTATTTAAATTTTTCCTTTATACCTTATGGATTTATCCAATTCAGGCACGGTTATGTTGTCCTTCTTCTCTGCTCAATTAATTTGAAAGACTTGTCCATTTAAGGAACACTTTCCAACCTTCAATGGTTGTCATCAAACAAGTCAAAATTCCTTTAAATCCCAAGAAACCCCCTTCTTTAAACTCTAGAATGTGTGTCCCAATTCTCAAGCCTTTTTAATTTTAATATAAATATATTAATATTTACAATTAAGGGGAATTAGGCTGGGGTTTTTGCACAAAGGCTCATATCCATAAGTTATCAAGAAAAGACCATTACAAATTTTGGGCATTTGGAACCATCAAAGGAAAGAAGTCAACCTCCTATTGAGCTGAGGGACAGTAGTGAGATTGTCAATACCGTGTTAGTGCTACATTATATAATTATTTATGATAACCATATAGATTACTCTTCTAAAGAGCTCAACATGTCTCTTTAGAGAAATTTCAACCTGAATGGAGAGGATAAAAACTATTCTATTGTCCTACCACATGAGCTAAACTCAATTGAAGAATATTCAAATTAATATCGACTTAAACATGTATATTTCTACCAAAAAAATATTTGATATTATTAAGGAATATTTAATAATAATAAATAATTACAATGATTATCATGAAAAAAAAAAAAATTCTTGTTGAGCTAACAAGCCATCCTAGATCCATCTTAATTCCAGAGCTACAAAGCCCTGAACTATATCAAATCCCTTGAGGTGCAAGTGTCTTTTGGAGTTAAAAGTGATTTGATCCCTTTGGGTGCTTGGTACATTCAGAGTTAAGTTGGATCTAGGCTATTTTATATACTTATTTTTTTTATTTGGATAAAATTTATCTCACACAAAGCATTTAACTATGATACCAATTTACATAATTTATATATCTGAAATACTTATTAATTTTCACTTGGATAAAATTTACTTCACACAAAAAGATTTTAGCTATAATATCAATTTACATAATTTATATATTTGAAATACTTATTAATTTTTATTTAGATAAATTTTACCTTGCACAAAAGCATTTATATATTAGAAATACTTATTATTTTTTACTTAAAATTTAACTCATGTAAATTTTTTAAACTATCATATCAATTTACTTAATTTATATATCTAAAATACTAACTAGTTTTTACTTAAAATTTACCTCACACAAACACACTTTAACTATGATGTCAATATAGAGCAACATTTTAGTTTTTCAAGTATTCCAATTTCATGCAACATTTCACATGTAATAAGAGTTGACGATTGTTTATTCAATTTCTCTTTTTAGAAAATAATCCTATATGATTTTATACATCAAAAATAATATATAATCTAATATTTTTGTGCAATTCCCTCAAAGCTAAGTGGAATGAGGAATGAGGTGTTTGTAAGTTTTATAGATGGGTGAGTTTGATGTATCAATGTGAAACCTGACAAAATTTATAAACAAATAATGTTATTTCATTACTACAGGTTACATATTATATAGTTTAAGAAATTTTGAAGAAAAAACATACCTTAATTGAATATTTCAGCTTTGCTAAACTAACTTCAAATTCTTTTTTGTTTTCTTGAATTTTTTCCGCACTGTATTTCCTTTTATGATGTTAGATATTATTGTGTTTGTTAAAAAATTTTATTTTAATGTAACGTTAAGTGACAAAATCTCCCTCATATATTGGGTTATAGAGAACCTCTCAGATAAAAAGATATGGCTAGTTAAAATTTTTCCAATTAGATAATTCCACATCACCAAAGATTCTAGATGGCACCCACATGGATATTCTATTCATGAGCCATGTCATACCATTGTTAGATAGTTGGCATTGTCTAGATCATTGGTGGCTGCAAGTGTGTTGGAATTGTTGTCAACAGTCATGTTGGGTCTAACTATTGGAAAAAGTGCAACCAGACAAGCATGGATTTTTGTGGCAGCAAATTTTGGCTTTGATGTCCCCTAGGTAGCTGTGATGGCAATTAGTTAATGTTAGTTTGATGTGCTTGATTTGTCAACATCATGGGGAGTCCTATGGTTGCTATAGTACTCTATAGAGAATCGCCATAGTAGCAAGCTTGTTGGAGAAGCCATAAAAATATGAATATGGTGGTTGGGAGTCCTATGGTTGCTGTTGTATCTTGTAGAGAATCATCACAATAGAAGATTTATTGGAGAAGCCATAAAAAGATGGCTATGATGGTTGGGAGTCCCAGAATTTGGAGGAGGTTTTCCCTCAAGAGATCAGTTCATATATTCTTGGAGTTAGAACAGTTGGTAAGTGTTATGAAATATCTCTCCAATAGTATTCGGAACCTTGCAAAATTACTTTGAAGAGCAGGTTCTAGGCAAAAGAAGAACGAGAGTTTGGACCCATTTTTTAGGTTGAAAATGGGCTAAAAAAATTCATCATACCTTCTCCACTGGAAACGTCTTTGAATAAGCTTTCCAACAGTATGTAGAAGTCCAAAAATGGCCTTTTGGATCAAAAGTTGTTGATAGTCGAAGTAAGGAGCTTCGAGTCCTTAGGAGGAGGGAAAATTTTGGAAGGCCAGAATTTTAGAACTTAAAATGTCATAGCCAGTCATAATATAATAGTTTTGAATCTCAGTTAATTGGACAAGGTTATATCAGAGGTTGGAGCACATAGGTACCCAATATCATAACCTCAGAGCAGAGGATATATCGGAATTTTGAGGCCCTCGAAACTTCGTAAATACTTATAGATTGCAATTCCTTGAAAGCGTTGAGGTTTGCAAAGAAGAAGAAATACAAAGAAAATTGCTACAAAATCAAAGGTTTGAGGGACCCTTTTTCTCTCCTCAAGAGAGGACACGTGGAGGAAATTGATTGACCCTAAGAAGCTTACGAGGAATATGATGTTGGCATGATGTGGCTATACTATGGACACATGGCAGTCAAATTCAGAAAATTTGGGTGGAATAATGGGGTAAATCCAGGTGACACATGTCACCACTAAGGAGGTGCCACGTGGAGTGATGATGACTTCATGATGTGAACTCAGAGGTTGGCATATCGGAGGTTGGAGTTTTCGTAACTATTGTCTAAATTAATCTATGGAAAAGTTATGATCCGATAAAGGGGATCCGATGTGGACTATCACATGGTTGTGGGAGATCCAAATGATGAAGTGTGCAGTGAAGACCTTAGCACCTGAGTGCTGAAAATACACATGGGAAGTACATTTGGGAGGTTGAAATTTCAAGGACCTCTCTAATTGAATTATGACAGAGTTCAGATATGCAGGGGCTCCGATGTCGTGTTGGAACTATTTTGTGAAGTTAAAATAACCAACAGTGAGGAGCAGGTATAATACCCAAGTGTTATGAGTATTTCAGAGGTTCAGATTTCAGAACTCCTCGGAAATTGAATTATGAAGGAAGTCACGATACAGAGAGCTCTGATGTATGTTGGAATCTGGACATAGAAACCAAAAAAAACCAAGTGTGAGAGCAGTCAACAAAGGAATATAAACCCCGATTAGGATTTGAAGGCTTAACATCTTAGAGCTAAGCCACTAGTCACAGGTCTCGATTTCATGGAGTAAAACAAGAAGGAGATGAGCAAAATGAGCTAAAGGTAAAATCAAAAGCTCGTGATTTCGAAAGGTTATTATAATGAAAGTTACGACATGTGGGAGCCTTGATATTACAATACAGAGGATAATGAATCTGGTTGCCATAGGCAGCGGTCACATGGAGGAATGCAATAAAGGGATAAGCATGAAGGAGCTAAAGGCACTTCGAAATATTGTAATATCGTAACATTATTTTAATAAGAGCTACGATGAGTGGAGCTCTGACATTGCAACGTCACAATGGTCTATGGTAGATGAATGAGATGACAATAAGAACCATGAGCACCCAGGAGAATTGGTAGTAGGAGCAACAACGATTGTCAAGGAACGTTAGGTCAAGACAAAGAGGACCATGTTTTGTAGAGGTAGAAGTTGACTCTAGAATGGCCATGCTTGAGATTTCTTGCACGTTAATGAGGAATTAAATGTAAAATAATTCTAAGTGTAGAAGTGTTAATCACATTATAGGAGAACCATGCCGAAAGTATACCCTGATCTCTCTAAGCATGTTAGAAGTATGGAGAGCCATGTTATGCATTCATACATAATTCATGATTGGTCTCATTGGAGTGTGCAGATGGACTAAAAATTTAATTCTCAATAATGGAAAATTCTTAGGAGCCCATTCTCATGATTTAATGCAGTGGCCTAGTAAGACGCAACCTTAGGATGAAGAGCCATGCAAAGGTACACTCGGGAAGTTTGAAATAGTAAATAGAGGAAAAATCAATTTTAGTTCAGTAGAGGAGAAAAACTTAGGATTTCCATTGAGAAATGAATGGAAAAAGGAGGATCGTGTAGAGTGGAGTTGTGTGGAGAGCTCTGTGTTGAGAGTGTTTTGCTGCATGTAAGGCTAAGTGAGCCTATTTCTACTGGAAATGGGGAAGAGTTCCTAAGAAGAATAGATAGACCCCGAGACAAAGCCAGTATTGTTGTGCGAAAGGCCGAATATTCTTGTGCAGAGGAAGAAGGTCGAGAAGAGTGTGATGATGTGTGTAGTGGATAGAGGGCCGACAGTAGGTTGGTGTAGAGTGAGAAGTGTGAGAAGAGACAGAAGGCTCTGTGGGCCAAGGGCTGAAGAGAATAGAGCTCATATTAGGGAGAGTGGCTTCCAATTGTAGTAAACATTGTGTTCCTATTTGAGTGTTGGTTGGAGCCTACATATAATAAGTTGGTGCTTCCATCTCTAGTGGATGCTTAAGAAGGCTTTTGGGTCATCGTACACTACAAGTTTATTCTTTCATAAATACGAGCTACAAGTTGGTGCTTCACATGGTACTTTTGATAAGTTGTCCATGTGTCTACAAAAGGAGGGAGTTAGTGCTTCTTGCTAGTGGGTGCTAGCAAACAATCAAAGGGAGTTGGTGCTTCTTGTGAGTGGTGGCTCACAAAACATAATGATGTAATAGAGTAGGTTCTCATATTCTACATCAATAACAACATCAAGCTTTGGTGGTTTTATTTTTCCGAAATGGTTTCCATGTAAAACCTTTGTGTTCATGTGTTTGCTTCTCATGATATGTATGCTTGTGTGATGATATGGTTGATAATTATGGTTGTTAATGGTTTCTCTCATATAATGGATGCAAAGTTTGAATTAGGAAAAATAAATTGGCTTAAAATTAAAAATTAGCCTTAATACTGACTCACACCCCACCCTTACAGAGTTAACATTGTTTCCAACAAACATGTGGCAGTTGTCGGCCCGCTCATAGTAGGTCATGAATTAACCCCTCTCTACAACTCACATGGCCCAAAATATAATACAATATATATATATATATATATATATATATATATATTAGACGCGAGTGAGGAATTTCTATGGCCATGCCACCCCGAGAAAAAAGTCCCAACGAGTTTCCAATACAGACCCCATTGAAACTGTCAGGGACTAACTTCCAAGCTACGTATATCTCTGGTGGTCCCTCCTTCATGTGTCTCGATGCCATTGGTCACCATACCAAACTTGGGGTTCCACCACTTCCACCTCACCCCACTAATTGAATTCCTGGAATTTCTCCCAAAGGCTCCCTTGTAAATTTTCGAGGTGCCTCCTGTCAAGTACCAAGGTTACGTGGAAATGTACGCCTTATAATAAGGTTTAGTATCACTTTATTTGTAAATATAAATGTTAACTCCACATGACTTTTTCTCCACTAAATGGGCCCCGTGCACCATGTCACCTTGAGACTTAGATCTTGGAATTCTACCATGTCCTCCATTTGAAATCTCTAGGGTTCGGGGATCTAAGGTGACATCACTAGAACAAAACGTAGGGGTGAAATCATCCACCTTCATTCCCTCCATGTCGCCTAGGTCCCACATAAATCTCCCTCCCCGCAATGAAATTGAATCTTATGTTATGTGTTTTTGGGGTCCTTCGCCTCAATGCGCTAATCGACTCCACCCGCCACATCATCCTAGAAATTAACTCTTAGAAAGACCTACCACGACTACCATCGAAATCTCCACGGTATGAAACCTCCGGGACACATGGATGACTCTCACACATTGTGACATCCAACGTCTAGGATCTCTGCCATCTACGCCCTTGGACATGGCACCTAGTCACATGATGCTTAAGCCTAGGTCCCTTTTTATTCCTATGGGCCTTGGACTACTAGTCCCATGACTCATGGTCGTAGTAAATGCATGTGTAAATCGAACTTATCCTAGGCCTCTAACGTATAGTCTGTAGACACACAAGGGTGTATTTAATACCTTCTCAGGAATCCCTCCTGAACTTACGAAGGCCTTAGTCCAACATGTAAATATGTAGATTTTTGGACCCTCACATAAGTAATTAAAATGTTACCCATCTTAAGCTTTATCATTGCATATATCTCCAACACCGCTCAATCCATTCAATTCAATATGTATGTATATATGTGTGTGTGTGTAGTATGTATATATATATATATATATATCAACTTATTTCTCCTAATATTGTAGGTAAATATTGACCTTATAGCCAAGTTGTTATAGTGCAGACATTAATTCAATTAACAAAGAATATTGTCTATCTCCTCTATACATAACCATTTAGACTAATTTAAAGTCTTAGGATGAACATAGAAATAACCCACTCCTAAATATTAACTTAAGAAGTTATCAACCCCATTTCCTGTAGGTAATAATTAAAAAATGAGCATGAACAACCATTAATATATCAATCTTCAAGGATCAACCATTCCTAATAATTCGAACAACATTTAGCATCGTTTATTTACATAGGAATTTAGGATTCATTATCAATAACATAGACATTAAACTAGAACAATGCCCTATGAAAATGTAATATTCCAACTTAACCCAAGCTAATGGGAATATTCAATTTTGCTTTGTCTTGTTTTGATTTTCATGTTGATAAATAAAATGTAAAGGAGGACATGAAAAACTCCTAAAAACATGAAAATAAATCAATGTCCAATGTAAACAAGGCTAAATCTGGGCCATTTTATAAAACACACTTGAGTATGAAAGAGGTTGATCACTTGACCAAGTCAACCATGACCATATCTACAGTGCAGTCTAGATGCATTGAACCTCCTTGAGGCACAGCGCAGTTCTAGATGGAGGCTCTACATGTGAATGGAGCTAAATTGATGAAGTGGTTTAGGGTTTGACAAGACTCCTATCTTATAAAAGGAAGAGGAGAGCAGCATGAAAGGGGTTTTTGATGATATTATTTATGAAGAATTTTTCTGTTTAGACATTTCTCATTCTCTAGATGTTTAGCTGAGAATAATGTTGTTTATCATTGGGTGTTCTTGAGCGAGAATCCCACCTCCTTCCTAGAGTAGCTCTTGGAGGAGTTGTGCTTGTCTTGACCACTATCAGGCTTGAGCCAAGCTTCACCTTACACCTACATCGCTGATCTTGTTGAGAGTTGGGTTGTCCTTGTGAGTTGCAGCAAGTGGGCGATAGATCTTCTCATATCTATGCATATCTAACCTCTCTTTTCACTGGGAAAGTCTGCTATCCCATTGGCAAGAGTGTCCTAGATCCTTGGAGCTATAGATCTCGACCTTGGCATCAGCCCAAATCATTCTCAAAGCCTACAACATAGTTTCCATCCCTGAAATGTGTTATTTTTAAGTTTTTAGTTGCAGGGTGTTTTGTCTGCATTTTGGAGGAGAGATTTCCAGTGTTAGGATTCTTCCTCTCACTGTGGTGATCCGTGGATTGGCCATCTAATCCATGTTTTTTTTAGATCTGATCTACTATTCTATTATATGATTCACTAATTTCTGAATATTACTGCAGATCTGCAACTCTAGATCTCAAATCTACTCATGTATACTCATGTTTTGCACAAAACCCCAAGGGGAATGTATAGATGAGCTTTTCTTGTATACAGATCTGAATTAGATCTATATTTTTATGTACATATCTACTCTAGATCTAAGTTATAATATACTTCTGCTTCAGCCCCAATAAAATAATTCTATCAAGTTTATGCAAACTTTTCTTATGGCTGTAGCACCTCATTTCTGAGGGTTATTTCTGTTTAAGTCTTCTACTTTCTCTTTTACATTGTATGGGTTGTAATATAAATCTAATTTGTTGTTGTACACATGACATGTGAGCCTCCATACTGATCTACTACAAGTACTGGGCTGAACTGCATTATTTTCCAGCAGTTTTCTTTGTATTGCTGCAGTCCCCTGTTTGGGCAGTTTTCAAGCCTTCCTAGGTATGGGAGATCTGTTTAACCCACCTAGAAAGATTTGTTTCTGATCTCCTCTTGGATTTAGGACTTATATACTCCGATATAAGGGATCCAAGGGCTGATTTCAAGAGCTATAGTAGCCATTCCTGAAAAATTCATTTTTCAGGCATGCCTTGCTAGCAGTCCTGATTTTGGGATATTACAGTGGTATCAAAGCCTCTTTCTTGGCTCAGCCTATGAGCTTAAAGAATTATGGAGTCTTCTCATGAGGAGGAGGATATCTACAAGAAGAATCAGATAAAACCCTTGTTTTCTGGAGAGAAGAGGTTCACAAAACTTCTATCTCAAGTTCTGCGGGGTATCAGTGAGGACATCAAAGGAATGAGGAGGGAAAGGCATGGATATCCCTCAACTAGATCTACAATATCTATACATGAGCAAGGTTCTAAGTCCTCATATCATGGATATGATCACTCATCCATATCATCAAATCTACAACGTTATGTCAGCAAGTTCTTCATGAAGAGGAAGGAAGGAGATGTGTCAAAGAGAGAGAATCTCTTGAGCTTCCAAGGATCTTGCAAGATCAAGGAAGAAATGGCTGAAGATGATAACGCAATCATGACAAGAGCACATATAAGACCTCATGAAGAGGGAGATGGAGCATTTTCTCCAAGGGAAGAAACTCTTGCACTCTTGCAAGAATTTCCCAGGAGTCTCACATATGGAGATTATGGCACAGTCCATCTGTAGCATGTGCCATCATCCTCAAAGGGTGAGATCTTGAAGATAGAAGAAGGAAGAGAGGAGGGAAAGAATCACATGATGAAGAGCACATATCCCTCTATGTTTCAAAAGTTCGATGCACAAAGAAGGAATGAGGATCTATGCAATGAAGACAAGGACAAGTCGGTCCATACATCTATGTATGTTGCTCTATGCCTTGATGTCTCTTTGCATGGAGGCATTCCACCAGGGAGACCCCCTAATTGGAAGTAAGCTAAAGTTTTCTCTTAACTATATGCAGCAACAACATATCTTTCTAAAGAGGGAACCTTGAGAGGAGCTACTACAGCACTGAGAATCATTGTGGGGAGCTAAGCAATTTTCTAGAATTGACCTTGCCATCCTCCACTCATCTATTTCCACTGTAAAGAAGAGATTCAGAAATCTGTGTTGATATGAGCATGGTATCAAAAGGCCACTCCATAGCCTTGGAGTAGCAAAATATGCTCCGATATATAATGCGAATTTCTGAATACGACAAGAAGGTATTTCCATTCTTGTGTGCAGGAGAAAAAGTGTGGAAGTTTTGGAGGAGGAGGACCTTGAAAAAGGAGGGTGACTCTCTTAAACTTCAATCTTGTCTTGAGCAAGATTAGCTACAAGAGAGGCAGCAAAAGAAAGTTGGGAATACTCCAACATGTGACTTTGACATCAAGCATGTCAAGGAGGAGAGACATCATATGGTACATGCTTCATTTCAAACTTCTACAGCATTGTCAATGTTGGGAAGCCTAGATCCTTATTGGGAGTCCCAACTCTTGATGGAATATTCCAAGGACCTATTCACATGTAAGGTTCTTGATGGGCAGGAAATGGATGGGAAGTATGAGGTAGTTAATGGAATCATTTATGTTCATAATCAGATCTACTCAACTAAAGATTCCAAACTCAAGAATAAACTACTTAATACAACCTATGAGGTCTTGCTTTCAAACCCCAGTGGTTTCATTAGAACATATCATACTATCTTAGATGGATTCATGTGGGAAGATTTCAATAAGGAGATGCACTCTCATATGAGTAAGTGCATGAATCATTTGCTGGTTAAGGAGGAACATAGCTCTTAGGAGAAGACATCTTCAACACCTCCTTATTCATTGAGTGTGAGAGGGGACTCATCCATTAGTTACCTCACTAATGTAAGACATGTATATGGAGGAACTTGTATCTCTGAATATCCTAATGTATCTACTATATTCTTATATTTTTCTAACACTCATGTTCAAGGCTTTTCTCCAAGAGGGAGCATTGTTTCTGATGGGTTTCATAGGCCACTTGGGGCTATGAACAATGGTGATTTTGGCCATTCCTTGAAGGGTCTTGGAGAGATGATATACTCTTCTTGGTGTGATTCCTTTACACCAATCATTATGCACCTTCTCCAAGAATGCAAGAAGGATGGGGCAGCAAACAAGTGTTGGTGAAACCCCTTGTCTTATCATATTTTGAGGCAGTTAGGAGTAAAACTGCGCTGGTTTCACTTGAGGGACCATTGTCCTTCTCCATTATTGCATATGGTAGCTAGCATGACTCTAATTATGATTCCATATGCTGAAGATGTTCTTATCTTTGTTGGGAACATGGTTGGAGGAGAGACACATTTGTTGGATGTGTCCTTGGGAAAATAAATTCCCTACATTTTCTGCACTACATGTTCTAAGGGGAGCATGGGGAACTATATGGCCACTATTGTATACCACTTGTTGCTTTATGATGTGGACCATAGGATTGGTTGGAGCACTTGGGGCATGCCTCTCATGAGCAATTGGGAGGAGCTTTTCTATGAATTACCAAGTTGGAAGGTGAGTCATTTTATTTGGATGATAGCATGGAGGTGGGAAACCTTCATTGATGATGAAATTCCCTGTGATTTTCATCACTTCTGTCTTGAGGAGGCCTAGATCAGCAATAAGGTTTCCACATAGAACTTCCATTCTTTCATGAGGAAGGCCATTGGGTTTATTCACCAAAGGCCAACTCGCACACTTGGGAGGAACCATTGGGAGGTGAAATTTTTGCATAAATTCTGAAGCAATGGTGGAGACTATTGGATGAGGAGGCCACAAGAGAAGGAGGGGAGATTTGGTAGCACTCACCTTATCATTTGCTTGAGGACAAGAAAAATTTTGGAGGGGAGGACTGTAATATTCCCACTTAGCCCAAGCTAATGGGAATATTAAATTTTTCTTTGTCTTGTTTTGATTTTCATGTTGATAAATAAAATGTAAAGGAGGATATGAAAAACTCCTAAAAACATGAAAATAAATCAATGCGCAATGTAAACAAGGCTAAATCTGGCCCATTTTATAAAACACACTTGAGTGTGAAAGAGGTTGATCACTTGACCAAGTCAACCATGACCATATCTACAGCACAGTCTAGATGCATTGAACCTCCTTGAGGCACAGCGCAGTTCTAGATGGAGGCTCTACATGTGAATGGAGCTAAATTGATGAAGTGGTTTAGGATTTGACAAGACTCCTATCTTATAAGAGGAAGAGGAGAGCAGCATGAAAGGGGTTGTTGATGATATTATTTCTAAAGAATTTGTCTATTTAGACATTTCTCATTCTCTAGTTGTTTAGCTGAGAATAATGTTGTTTAGCATTGGGTGTTCCTGAGCGGGAATCCCACCTCCTTCCTAGAGCAGCTCTTGGAGGAGTTGTGCTTGTATTGACCACTATCAGGCTTAGGCCAAGCTTCACCTTACACCTACAGCGTTGATCCTGTTGAGGGTTGGGTTGTCCTTGTGAGTTACAACAAGTGGGAGATAGATCTTCTCATATCTATGCATATCTAGCCTCTCTTTTCACTAGGAAAGTCTGCTATCCCATTGGCAAGAGTGTCCTAGATCCTTGGAGCTACAGAACCAGACCTTGGCATCAGGCCAAATCATTCTCAAAGCCTACAACGCAGTTTCTATCTCTGAACTGCGTTATTTGTAAGTTTGCAATTGCAGGGTGTTTTGTCTACATTTTGGAGGAGAGATATCTGGTTTTAGGATTCTTCCTTTCACTATGGTGATCTGTGGATTGGCCATCCAATCCATGTTTGTTTCAGATTTGATCTACTTTTCTATTATATGAATCAAGAATTTCTAAATATTACTGCAGATCTGCAACTCTAGATCTCAGATCTACTCATGTATACTCATGTTTTGCACAAAACCCCAAGGGGAATGTATAGATGAGCTTTTCTTGTACACAAATCTGAATTAGATCTATATTTTTATGTAAATATTTTCTCTAGATCTGAGTTATAATATACTGCTGCTTCAGCCCCAATAAAATAACAATGTCAAGTTTATGCAGACTTTTCTTATGGTTGTAGCACCTCATTTCTGAGGGTTATTTCTGTTTAAGTCTTCTACTTTCTCTTGTACAGTGTATGGTCTGTAATATAAATCTGATTTGTTTTTGTACATATGATATGTGAGCCTCCATACTGATATACTACAAGTACTAGGCTGAGCTTTGTTATTTTCCAGCAGTGTTCTTTGTATTGCTGCAATCCCCTCTTTGGGTAGTTTTCAAGACTTCCTAGGTGTGGGAGATCTGTTTAACCCACCTAGAAATATTTGTTTCTGATCTCCTCTTGGATTTAGGACTTAGATACTCCGATCTAAGGGATCCAAGGGCTGATTTCAAGATTTTTAGTAGCCATTCCTGAAAAATTCATTTTTCATGCATGCCTTGCTAGCAGTCCTAATTTTGGGATATTACAGAAAAATATCTAACCTTCCTCGCTTACAGATTAGAAACAAAACCTACTAGCCATTATTTAAAAAAAATATAATTATTACAGATATTCTCCCATATCTTAGATGTTTAGGCACATAGACAATAGCTTTGGTTCAAGCATTAAAAAGGTTCAAACATTCCTTGCATACAACCCATTTAGACTAGGATTATGCTCAAGTTAACACAGGAATATAAACCATTTCATATCCATACCCTTAAAACAACAATGTTCATTCATATAGGAATGTCTCAATACTCAATAGTACAAGCTATAATAATAAATACATTAATCAAGCATAAAACATTTATAACATAAGAGTCATAAGTGGACACTTCTCTTTGATAGGTTGATCCAAGTAACTAGGATTGGGGATTCAAATATCCACCCAACCTTAGACACATTGTAGCTAAGTATTTATTGTAATAGTCACCCTGATCCAGATTCTAAAGCTTGTGGATGAGTGCTTAAGGGATTAAACCAAATATACTAGCTGAAACACGGACTCTAGATGACCATCCCCCTCCACCCACTAGATACTTCCTACAGTCAATATCTCCTAGGGAATCCAGAGCCTCACCGCTGCCACCCTCAAATCAACAAAGGCATCGAGAGGCTATACCTCCACTCTAAAATATGTAAAGGAATCTCAAGGCTACACCTCTACCCACACATCAAAAAGATACTCCATAGGTTATACCTCCACCCTCAAAGCAACAAGGGAATCTAGAGGCTATACCTCCACCCTCAAAGTAGCAATGGAATCCAGAGGCTATACCTCCACCCTCATAGAAATAAAGGAATCCAAGGTTATATCTCTACCCTGAAAGTAGCAAGGTGATCCAAAGGCTATACATCCACCATCAAAGTAGCAAGGGAACCTAGAGGGTATACCGCCATCCAAAAAGTAGCAATGGAATCCAAAGGCTACACCTCCACCCTCAAAGAAGCAAGGGAATCCAGAGGCTATAATTCCAACCTCAAAGCAGCAAGGGAATCCAAAGGCTATGCCCCTACCTTCAAGTCGCAATGGAATCTAGAGGTTATGCTCCCACCGACAAAGAAACAAGGGGATCTAGAGCTCACTACCCATTCGTTTCTGATAGTAGCATCAATTTTCCTTCTCTTGTTCTGTTTCTTCTATATCAAACTTGTTCTTCCTCAAATGCATGAGTCCACACTCTTTTCCTAGCTTGTCTCTTATCATCCTTGAGGATTCCTCTCTTCCATTATGTCATTGCAACTTTTGTTTAGTTGTGTGGGGAGATATCCCTATCACCCCTTCCTTATCGCCTGTGGTGGTTCTATCCTAAGTGGTGGTGGGAATGGTGTTTGTCAACACACTTCCTATTGGTTGACATCTTTGTCCCCCAACTGTCCATGCAACCCATTCTCTATTTAATTTTGTCCTTTCTGCCTTATGGATTTATCCAAGACAAGATGATTCTACTGTCCTTATTTCCTACTCAATTAATTTGAAAAATCAGTCCATTTAAAGCACTCCTGCCAGCCCTCAATGGCTATTATGAAACAAGTCAAACTTCCTTTAAATTCCAAGCAACCTCCTTCCTCAAACTCTATAATCTTTGTCTCAACTCTCAGACTTATTTAATTTTAATCAAAATGTATGAAATTTTTACAATGAAGGAGAATTAGCTTGGGGTTATCACACAAAGGCTCATATCCATAACTTACCCAGAAAAGACCCTTAAATTTTTTTGGAATTCAGAACCATCCAAGGAAAGAAGACAAAAGTGAGTCTCCTATCCATAGCTTACCCAGAAAAGACCCTTAAAAATTTTGGGAGTTAGAGCCATCCTAAGGAAAGAAGTCAGAAGTTAGTATCATGCTCATCTTGAAGACAAGAATGAGATTTCCAATACCATGTTAGTGCTACAATATATAATCATTTAAGAGCACCATATAGATTACTCTTCTAAAGAGCTGAACATGTCTCTTTAGACAAATTTTAACCTAGATGGAGAGGATAACAATTATTCTACCCCACCACATGAGCTAAACTCAATTAAAGAATATTCAAATTAAAATTAACTTAAACATGCATATTTTTACCAATAAAATATTTAATATTTTTAAGGAATAACTAATAAAGTTCAATAATTAAAATAATTATCATGAACTAGATTTGTTATTGAACTAACAAACTAGCTTGGATCCATCTTAACTTTGGCTCTATCGATGGATATAGGCTAGTTTATATATTTATTTCTTTTTTTTTGGATAAAATTTACCTCACAATTTTTTTTAACTATGATATCAATTTTCATAATTTATATATGGGAAATACTTATTAATTTTCACTTGGATAAAATTTACTTCACATAAAAACATTTTTGTTGCAATATCAATTTACATAATTTATATATCTGAAATTATTATTAATTTTTATTTATATAAATTTTACTTCACACAAAATCATTTTAACTATCATGTCAATTTAAGTGATTATATAACTCTAATGTCATATCAATGTCATCATTTTATTTTATAGGTAATAAGAGATGAGATTGTTTGTGTTTATTCAATTTCAACCAATAATCTTAAATGTTTTTTTACATCGTGAATAAAATCTAATATAATATTTGTTGTGTAATACACCCAAAGCTTGTAACTAATATTATAAGTCCCAATGTGAACGCTCACAAAATTTATAAAAAAAATAATTTTATTCCAGTATTCTAGGTTACAAATTATATAGTTTCAATTTTTTTTAAGAACAAACATACCTTAATTTAAGATTTTGGCAACCTTTTTTTTTTGCTAAACTAATTTCATATTTTTTTGTTTTCTTGAATTTTTCTCATATTTTATTTATTTAGCACAGGATTGTGTCTATTCACGTGAGTATGGTTCTTTGAATTGGTCTATTCACGGGAGAATGGTTGTTCGAAGAGACAGCATCGGGTCTATTTCTGTGAGTATGGTTGCTATAGGTATTTTCGAAGCACGCGATGGGCTGTAAGATATCGTAATGTGATTATGATGAGATTATTAAGTAAAAATGGTAAACTTCTAATAATTCATATATTTATTAATTAATATATTTCCTCGTGACTTTGTGTGTGGTGCTCTTTGTCGTCGCTCGTTGATGTCTCATGTAGGAATGTGCTTGTCCTTTGCTTTCATGTTTCTTCACACATAATTGTGTGGTCAAGTTTCTAGCCAAGTTGGTAATGGCGGTAGCAGAATAAATTAGCTGCACCTGTGAACTTGAGATAAAATACATAAAACTGTTTGTGGATATAGCGTGATCATCTAATGAAACATAGAAAATTAATAGATGGATTCTTGGAGAAGAAATTGTGTCTCTCCTGGATTTCTAGTACCCCGTGTCAGCAGTCTCACTTTTATGACCGTCCTCTCCCTTGCCATACCAGTTTTTCCTACCACTTTTGTTTTCGATCGATTCAATGCAATCAACTTAATCATGGAGGCGGATGTTTCACTAGTGCACTCCCAATCTGCGTTGGCCCTCACAAATCACATGATTTTTATGCTAGGCCGGGCACTGTATTCGATCCCTATTCAAATGAAAAGCAACGACACACTTTCGTCCTTCAGCACTACGTTCGTTTTTCAGCATGGTCCCACCCCAATCTAACACAAGAGGGAGTGGAATGGCTTTCATCCTCACGCCCTACACATCTCCCATGGGCCCTGCCCCAGCTGAGTATCTGGGCTTGCTTAACAATACCAGCAATGGGCAGCCATCCAATCACTTGTTCGCTATGGAGTTCGACACGATCAAGAGTGCGGAATTCTATGATCCGGATGACAACCATGTGGGCGTGGACATTAAAAATCTCATTTCAGTGAACACGAAACCTGCCAGCTATTGAAAAGGGGAGGATTTCCAACCATTCAACCTCAAGAGCGGACGCAACATACAGGCCTGGATCGATTATGATCATCTTCAAAGCCGGCTCAACTATTGAAATTATTAAAGTCATCTGCGTGCCTTTGAGTAGAATAAAAAGAGTACAAAGGCAGCAGCAGCAAAGATTGAGTGCGCAGTACCCTGTATTTAAGAGGAATGGGGAAAATGTAAGGAGAAATTAATTTTGTGTTATGGGCGAAGTTATTTCAACAGAGGAATGAAGATTTCCCATAGATCTGAACTATGGAAGAACAGAGTTTTATTTAAAACATTCATTTCAGGCTTTTAAGCCCTCAACAACAAAGTATTAATAAAATTGAATAAAACAGCGGAAGTCCTTTAATTTTTGAATAGAGGCAGGACAAGTGGTCCCTACCACTTAAGTGCAAATCGCAGATCGCAAGTTTTAGATGTCGAGTGTCTTGTTGATATGGAAGTTTGCGATGTGTGATCATCGCGCCATCGCAACATTGCACATCACATGTTACATAGATCGCCCTCTGCCCATGACAAAGTTCCGTTGGTTGTTTGCGATGCGATCATCACACCATCGCATGATCGCAGATCGCAACATCCATTGTGTTATCCGCATTTGAACCGCCGATTGAAAGTTGTGATGCGACGCGATCACGCCATCGCGCAATTGCAATGTCACACATCGCATTATCGCCAAATCGCATTTTTTGTTGTTCCGCCGATCCGCCGATCGTGATGGCCGACTGCGATGTGGTCCCCACTCGTACGTCACGCCTATGTTAAAGTTTCATGTTCGGGAGTGAATTTCCTTTGTAATTTTTATTTATTTATTTGTTTAATGTTTTGTTCCCGCCGTGCCATATATATAATGTAAAAGGCCCGTGAGGCTAGGAGAATAAGTGTAATGTATTATTTGTTGTAATCGCTATGTGTGAGCCCGCAGGCAGGAAAACACAGTAAGAAGAACAGAGCACTGTTTTGTGTGTTCTTGAGAGACAGAGAGAGAATTTGTTTTGAGAAGCAGTGTGTCTGTAGCAGTCTTGATATCATTTTGTGAATCCCTCTGTACTGAGGAAGAAATTTGTATTAGTTTTTAGTTCTGCTTAATGAAATAGAAGATAGCATTTTCATGCCATCTCTGTCTGCAAGAAAAACTTTATTTTAATTTCTCTGTGTTTGAAGAGGGGAGTTTACACTCTCCATTTCTGTTGTTTTGGAATTATCAATATTTCAACATGGTATCAGAGCTAGTTCAAGCTCTTTGAAGGTTTCAAAGAAGCTGAAGAAGAAGACTTGTTGCATCATTTTCTCCAGCAGTGTGAAAGCTTAACAGAGGTCAAAGTTCAGGTATTTCTCAAAGATAACAGAGCTTTAGTTCTTGTTTTAAAAGAGTTTGTTCTTTCAGAAAAGGAAAGACAGTTTGTTTCAGTTTAGAAGTTCAGTTTAAAAGCAATGGCTGGACCAAGCACTAGTATGAACATTGGAAATGTTCAACTTCCACAATTTAATGGAAAGAACTATGATTATTGGGCCATTACCATGAGAGCCCTGTTTGTCTCACAAGACTTATGGGAATTTGTAGAAGATGGTTCTGTTGAACCAGTTGATGAGTAGGCTTTTAATGCCTTCACTCAAGCAGAGAAGGACTTATTGAATAGCAATAGGAAGAAAGATGCTAAAGCTCTCTTCTTATTGTATCAAGCAGTAAATGAGAGTGTGTTTCCAAGGACAGCAGTAGCTAAGAGATCCAAGGAGGCATGGGAAACTTTGAAAATAGCCTATCAAGGCATGGAGAAAGTGAAGACAGCAAAATTTCAGTTGCTGAGAAGAGATTTTGAAACTCTTTGCATGAAAGAGTCAGATAATGTAGACACATTTTTTACACATGTTATTGGGATTGTAAATTAGATAAGATCCCATGGAGAAAATCTTGAAGAAAGAAGGATTGTGGAGAAAATTTTGAGATGCTTACCCTCAAAGTTTTATGTTATTGTTACCACCATAGAAGAGACCAAAGATCTCTCACAATTCATAGTGGATGAACTTCATGCCTCACTGATAACTCATGAACAGAGATTGAGCAGAGATGAACATTCATCTCTTGAGCACGCCTTCAAGACCCAGATGCCTTCAGGAAGAGGAAGAGGTCAAGGCAAAGGAAGAGGAAGAGGCAGAAGCCAGAACAGAGGTGGAAGGAATAGCCCTTTACATTCACATGGAAGGAGAAATAGTCAAAGTCAAAGCCACGGCCAATGCAACAGCCAGCAAGGTGGACATCAACACCAACATGCTCATGGACAGAGGTATGACGAATCCAATGTCCAATGTCATTATTGCAAGAAATATGGGCACTATGCCAATGCATGTAGAAAGAGGCAAAATGACATGAAAAATAAGCAGAATGCTAATATAGCAAAAGAAGAAAAGAACCCAAGTAATGTGCTATTAGCTTGTAATGTAGCACAAGATAGAGAAGATGATGTTTGGTTCTTAGATTCAGGATGTAGTAATCATATGACTGGAAACAGAGCAATGTTTGCCAATCTAGATGAAGAAGTAAAATCTGAAGTGACCACAGGGACTGATACTAAGATCTCTATCAAAGGAAAAGGCAAAGTTAGTATTCGAGCAAGAAATGGAGAGCAAAAATTTGTTCCTGATGTGTATTATGTTCCAGGTCTGAAGTGTAATCTTTTGAGCGTTGGGCAGCTCATAAACAAAGGTTACAATGTAATTTTCAAAGATGATGTGTGCACAATAAAAGATATACCTCCAAGCAAGAAAATCATTGCTGAAATTCAAATGACCAGCAATAGAATGTTTCCGCTCAAGCTCAATATTGACTTGAAGGAAAAAGGAAAAAGCATAGCAGCTGTAACACAAGAAGCCTTCTAGAAGGAAGAGAAATATGGAAATTGGTTATGGCACTTCAGATTTGGACATCTCAATTTCGGAGGATTAAATTTGCTGCACAGAAAAGGAATGGTATGAGGTTTACCATTGATTGAGAAGCCTGACAGCCTATGTGAAGGCTGCATCTTGGGAAAGCAACAAAGAGAAAATTTTCCATCAGGGAAAAGCATAAGGGCGAAAGAACCCTTAGAAATCATCTATTCAGATTTATGTGGGCCGATGCAGACAACATTAGTTTCAGGCAACAACTACATGCTGACCTTCATAGATGATTTCACAAGAAAAGTGTGGGTTTATTTTCTGAAATATAAGAGTGAATTTTTTCAGAAGTTTTTCCACTTTAAAGCTCTTGTAGAGAAATAGAGTGGGCAGTATATTAAAGTTCTCAGAACCGATATAGGAGGAGAATATATATCAAAGGAATTTCTATGTTTTTGTAGAGAGAATGGAATACACAAGCAATTTACCACAAGGTACACACCACAACAGAATGGAGTTGCTGAAATGAAGAATCAAACCATAATGGAAATGGTGAGAAGTATGTTAAAAGCAAAACACTTACCGAATGAGTATTGGGCAGAAGCAGCAAACTGTGCTGTGTACATTTTAAATAGATTCCCTACAAAAGCTGTGATGAACAATGTTCCAGAAGAAGCGTGGAGTGGCAGAAAACAAGGAGTCACCCACATGAGAGTTTTTGGATGTGTGGCATATGCACACATTCCAGACAAGTTAAGGAAGAAGTTGGATAGTAAGGGGGAGAAGTGCAATTTCCTTGGATATTGTGAATATTCCAAAGGATACAGATTGTATAACCCATCCACAAAGAAGTTTGTAATAAGCAGAGATGTGCAATTTATTGAAGAGGAAGCATGGGATGGAAGCATTGAGGAAATAGTCAATGTTAAAAGCTGTTTTTCTCATGATGAAGATGAGGAGGATGTGGTTGAAATTAACAACCCATTCATAGCACAACCTCCACCAACACAAGGATAGCAAGGGACACCTCAAGCAGTAGCGAGAACACCCTTGAGAAGAAGTGGGAGTGCATCTCCAAGAACACCACATGGAGCAGAATCAAGTGCTTCATCAAGCACGTCTACACCAAGTGAAAGAGGAACAAAATTCAGAAGCATTAGAGAAATCTATGAGCAAGGAGCAGCAAATGAAGGTATGAATTCCCTATTTGCTTTGTATTGTCAAGTTGATGATCCTATTCATTTTGAAGATGCTATTAAAGATAGAAAATGGATAGAAGCTATGGATGATGAAATTAATGCCATGAAGAAGAACAAAACATGGGAGTTGGTTGATCTCCCAGAAGATAAAGAATTCATTGGAGTTAAATGGGTCTATAAGACCAAGAGCAATGCTGAAGGAAAAATAGAGAGACACAAGACCATACTTGTTGTCAAGGGATATAAACAGAAGCATGGGATATATTATGAAGAAAATTTTGCACCAGTTGCAAGAATGGAGACAGTAAGAGCAGTTTTGTCCATAGCAGCACAAAACAAATGGAAAGTATACCAGATGGATGTAAAATCTGCATTTTTAAATGGAGTCTTAATGGAAGAGGTTTACATTGAACAACCTCTCAGATATGAGAAGAAATGCCAAGAGCATAAAGTCTGCAGATTGAAGAAAGCTCTTTATGGGCTGAAGCAAGCGCCAAGAGCATGGTACAGTAGGATAGACTCCTATCTACTGGAAAATGAATTTGAAAAATGTGAGGGAGAACCCACCCTCTACATCAAAGAAAAGGATGGTAAGATGCTGATTGTTGTTTTATATGTTGATGATGTAATATTCACTGGCAATGATGATTATCTCAGTGAAAATTTTAAAACAGTCATGAAAGAAGAATTTGAAATGACTGACATGGGTTTATTGAGATACTTCTTAGGAATAGAAGTAGAGAAAAGTGAAAAAGGGATTTTTATATCTCAAGCAAAGTATGTGAATCAAGTTTTAGAAAGATTTAATATGCAGGAGTGCAAAGCTGCAATTACTCCCACAGTAATGGGATTGAAGTTGAGTAAAGATGACAGCAGCAAGGATTTTGATCCAAGTTTATATAAAAGCATAGTTGGCAGCCTCATGTATTTGACTGCAACTAGGCTGGATATTATGCATGTTGTTAGTTTAATTTCCAGATTTATGGAGAAGCCAAAAGAAACACATTGGCAGGCAGCGAAGAGAATTCTGAGGTATGTTAAAGGAACTAAAAGATTTGGTATTTTATATACTGCTTCAGAAAATTCAGAGTTAGTTGGATACACTGACAGTGATTGGGCTGGAAGTGTAGATGATCAGAAGAGCACTTCCGGTTATGTTTTTCATATGGGTTCAGGAGCCATTTCATGGGCTTCTAAGAAACAACCGATTGTAGCATTATCTACAACAGAGGCAGAATATGTGGCAGCTACAGCGCAGCGTGTCAAGCAATTTGGATAAGAAGAATGTTGAGAATTTTATGCCAAGAACAGGTAAAAGGGACAGTAATTTATTGTGACAATAGCTCAGCTATTGCATTGTCAAGGAATTCAGTGTTTTATAAGAGAACGAAACACATAGATACAAAATTTAATTATATCAGAGAATTGGTAAACAATGGTGAAATTGTTTTACAGCATTGCAAAACAGAGGAGCGATATGCAGATATTTTGACAAAGCCATTGGGACAGAAGACATTTGAATTTTTAAGAAAATTTTTGGCTATGATGGATAGCCCAATAGCTAACTTTAAGGGGGAGTGTTGAAATTATTAAAGTCATCTGCGTGCCTTTGAGTAGAAGAAAAAGAGTACAAAGGCAATATCAGCAAAGATTGAGTGCGCAGCACCCTGTATTTAAGAGGAATGGGGAAAATGTAAGGAGAAATTAATTTTGTGTTATGGGCGAAGTCATTTCAGCAGAGGAATGAAGATTTCCCGTATATTTGAACTACGGAAGAACAGAGTTTTATTTAAAACAGTTATTTCATGCTTTTAAGCCCTCAACAACCAAGTATGAAGGAAATTGAATAAAATAGCGGAAGTCTTTTAATTTTTGAAAAGAGGCAGGACAAGTGGTCCCTACCACTTAAGCGCAAATCGCAGATCGCAAGTTTTAGATGTTGAGTGTCTTTTTGATATGGAAGTTTGCGATGTGCGATCGTCGCGCCATCGCAACATCGCACATCGCATATTACATAGATCGCCCTCCGCCCATGCCAGAGTTCCATTGGTTGTTTGCAATGCGATCATCGCACCATCGCACTACTACAGATCACAACATCCATTGTGTTATCCGCATTTAAACCGCCGGTTGAAAGTTGCGATGCGACGCAATCGCGCCATCGCGCAATCGCAATGTTGCACATCGCATTATCGCCAAGTCGCATTTTTTGTTGTTCCGCCGATCCGCCGATCGCGATCGCCGACTACGATGTGGTCCCCACTCGTACGTCACGCCTATGTTAAAGTTTCATGTTCGGGAGTGAATTTCCTTTGTAAATTGTTTTTATTTCCTTATTTAATGTTTTGTTCCTGCCGCGCCATATATACAATGTAAAAGGCCCGTGAGGCTAGGAGAATAAGTGTAATGTATTATTTGTTGTAATCGTTGTGTGTGAGCCCGCAGGCAGGAAAACACAGTAAGAAGAACAGAGCACTGTTTTGTGCTTTCTTGAGAGACAGAGAGAAGATTTGTTTTGAGAAGCATTGTGTCTGTAGCAGTCTTGATATCATTTTGTGAATCCCTCTATACTGAGGAAGAAATTTGTATTAGTTTTTAGTTCTTCTTAATGAAATAGAAGAAAACATTTTCATGCCATCTCTGTCTGCAAGAAAAACTTTATTTTAATTTCTCTATGTTTGAAGAGGGGAGTTTATATTAGAATTATAAATATTCCAACGTCAACGTTAGCATAGTGTTGGCCGGCTTGCCTAGACCACAGAAACCCCTTATATCTGAGAAAATCAATCTGTACACCATTCTAGAAGATAAAATGTTCATTGGCTTTTCAGCGGCTGCAGGGAACAATTATGTCGAAGACCATTACGTTCTTGCGTGGAGCTTCAACACGGAAGGCACGGTGCCCCACTTCAATATTTCACATCTTCCTTCGTTTCATGCTAGCATGAACTACAAGCGTCCGAAATGGGCATTCATAGTCAGCGTGACAGTGGCTGCTCTAGTTATCATCTTGCTAGTGGTTGCGGCCGTGTTTTTTAAAATAAGAAAAACAAAAGAAAATATTGAAGAATGGGAGCAGTTATGGCCCCATAGATTTACTTACAAAGATCTAAACATCGCCACGAAAGGATTTAGGGACGAAAACATTTTGGGCGAGGGGGTTTTCTGTAAGGTTTACAGGGGTGTTCTCCCGGGCAGCGGCCAGGAAGTCGCAGTTAAACGCATAACAAATGAGTTCACGAAGGGAATGAAGATTTTCATGACAGAGATCTCGACCTTGGGGCGCATGCAGCACCGGAACTTGGTAAAACTCCTGGGTTGGTGCAGGAGGAAGAAGCAGCTATTCATAGTTTACGACTACATGCCCAACGGCAGCCTGGATAAACTCATATTTGGAAATTCACCGACGATTCTGCCGTGGCCTCGACGATACGCGATCCTAAAGGGTGTAGCTGCAGGGCTGCTGTATCTCCACGAACAATGGGAGAAGAGGGTCATCCACAGAGACATCAAGTCTAGCAAAATGCTACTTGATTCTGAGCTCAACGGGCGGTTGGGAGATTTTGGCCTCGCCCGGTTGTATGATCATAGCCAGAATCCGGGGACGAGTCGCGTTATGGGAACGCTGGGGTATATAGCGTCGGAGCTCACACGGACCGGTAAGGCCACGACCATGTCGGACATGTTCAGCTTTAGAGCTCTGCTGTTGGAAGTGGCGTGCGGGAGGAAGCCCGTGGACCTATCCATGGACGACAAACGAGTGCGTTTGGTGTACTGGGTGTCTGAGCTGCACTCAGACGGAAGGCTACTCCATGAGGCAGATCCGAAACTGAGAAATGAATACGATGTGGGCGAGATGGAAACGTTATTGAAACTGGGCTTGCTTTGCTCTGATCCCAACGCGGAAAAAAGGCTAGGGATACAGCAGGTGTGTCAAATACTGGCAGGTGAAGCTCCTTTCCCTGGCGTCCATACTGCTTCAATTAACGTGAATGTTATCGGTCTGCCAAGTGTAGGCATTAATGGGGATGCCCATTCAAGTGAACCAGAGGACAGGCTTCTTAATGAAAATCAGAGTGGAAGCCGGTCAAACGGATGGCTCAATTCAACATCTCTAAGCGCTTCATCTTCATTCAGCATCGTTCAGTATTCTGCATAATAAATTTGTGTATTCTAAATTCTATACGTTTTTGTATACTACGTTTCTCCACATCTTTAAGGTCCATATATAATAAAAAATTGCAGTTCAAATGTTGTATGTTGTGGTTTTTTTTTTAAATGGTTTAGCAGTAAATTTGAGTTATTAATATCGAGTTATAAGACTCTGAATTTATTTATTCATTTCAAATAAAAAAATAACAATATCTAAACCAGACGAGAATTGTATTGTATTACCACTATATCACTGAAATACATGAAAAAACTAAAAAATCCTTTACAACAATTAAATTTAAATCACCCATATGTGGATCTTTCAATTCGCCTATTCACGTGAGAGGAATTATTCTGCTATTTCTGGTCCCAAATTAGGTTTTTTTGATTGTTTTAGTTATAAGCAATGAATGTTTTGTTGTCATCCGGTTGTTTTGATTGGTTTAGTTATAAGCAATGAATGTTTTGTTGTCATCCGGAATTGAAATTATGTTTCATGTTAGCTTATTGTGTGGAGAACAATATTTTTCTGAACATGCTAAAGGTAAGTAGTGTGGCGGTCCTTACAGTATTTTTAAATTTGTAATTTAAAAAATTTCATAGAATAATTTAGAAATTCTGGTAATATTATGAAAATTTTGACAAAGATTTTTGAAAATATGAATTATGTTGGAGTAATTTCCAACTGTCGGAACGTGTTGCAGGCGGCAGCACCATCGATCAGCGCAGAGGGTTATCGCGGCAGCAGCTTGACAGGTGATCAACGGAGTACGGGGGTTCAAACAGCGCAGAAGATAACAGATGTGTACCCCCCGTAGTTGACCCGATAATCTGGGTTGACCAGGCAATCGACGGTTATGATTTAGTGCGGGGGCTCACCCATTTGGTCTGTACAGGCAGACTTATACCCCCCGTAACCACCAGCTTGTGGTGGCTCCGCCCCGTGTGCCACCCACGGACCACCAATCCACCACCACCGCGGGAAAATCTGTCAAACAGTGCCACGTTTAAAATTCGCCATTAATTTGATTTTGAAGCGGTGCTGACAGAATTTATGGCACCATAAATATTTTTTCCAAGCGGTGATAATTCTGCAACTTTGTCAACGAATGACATTAATTGTTCTTAGATATTTTTCTTGTTTAATATTTATAAAACAGAATTGTAAATTTTTTTAGTAGTCGTTGAGAGCACAGCAGTGCGTCAATTGTTGAAAAGACAGTGAGAGCAAAATTTAAAATAATATACAGCAGTGTATATTTTATAAAAACACAGTGAGTTGTTTTTTTTATAGACAGAGAGCTGTTTATTTTTTTCAGAGAGAGACAAGAAGTTTATTTCTTGTTGAGACAGAGGTTTTTTGTATGCACTGTGTTAGGAGCAGTCAGCAGTTTGTAATTCCCTCTGTGTAGAGGAAGAACCTGTAACAAATTTTTATGGAATAAAAATTTTGTTTTATAGAGTTGAAAACTCTGTTTTCTGATATTGAATTTATTTCTCTATGTTGTGGAGGGGAAGTTTTAATTTCTCCATTTTTAATTCTGGAATTTGCAATATTCCAACATGGTATCAAAGCCAATTCAGGCTATTTGAAGGTCAAATAAGCTGAAGAAAAGGAATTCGTTATTGCAGAAGCCTCTCCAGCAGAGTGAAGGTTCAGACAAGAAGAATTCAAAGGTAATTCTCTATATAGTTTTTGTGTTACTGTTGCATTACAGTTAGTAAATTAAAATACACAGTCAAGTGTTTTTGAATCATAGTTAAGAGTGCAGAATGGCTGGAGCCAGCACTGGTATGGGTATGGAAAATATCCATCTCCCTCAATTCAATGGGAAAAATTATGACTACTGGTCAATAACTATGAGGGCTTTATTTTTCTCCCAAGACTTATGGAAATTTGTTGAGGATGGCTTTGAAGAGCCAGCAAATGAAGCAGAGTTTTTTGTTTTAACTCAAGCATGAAGAGAACAGTTGAAGAACAATAAGAAGAAAGATGCCAAGGCTCTTTTCTTCTTGTATCAAGCAGTGCATGAGAGTGTGTTTCCAAGGATAACAGCAGCTAACAGATCCAAAGAAGCATGGGAAACTCTCAAGACAACTTATCAGGGTATGGAGAAGGTGAAAACAACAAAACTTCAGTCGCTGAGGAAAGACTTTGAGACTCTCTGTATGAAAGAGTCAGACACTATTGACTCATTCTTCACTCATGTGATTGGAATGGTCACACAAATAAGATCACATGGAGAAACTCTTGAAGAAAAGAGGATCATGGAAAAACTCTTGAGAAGTTTACCCTCAATATTCGATGTGATTGTCACCACCATAGAAGAGACTAAAGATCTCACAAAGTTTTTAGTGGATGAGCTACATGCATCACTGATGACCCATGAACAGAGATTGGTTAGGAGTGAAAACTCATCTCTTGAACATGCTTTTAAGACCCAGATGTCTTTCGGAAGAGGAAGAGGGCAAGGCAGAGGAAGAGGAAGAGGCAAAAGCCAGAACAAAGGTGGAAGGAACAGTCCAGCAAATGCTCAAGGAAGGGGCAGCAATCCAAATTAGCATCAAGGCCAAGGCAATAGCCAGCAGAGTGGTCAGCAGAATGATCAAGGACAAAGGTATGATAAATCCAATGTCCAATGTTACAATCGTAAGAAATATGGTCATTATGCTAATGAATGTAGAACAAAGAACAAGATATGAGAAGTAGAACTAGTGCAAATTTCACTAGAGAAAATAGCAGCCAAAACAATTTGTTTTTAGCTTGTAATATGGCTGAAGAAAAGAATGAGGATTTATGGTTTCTAGACTTCGGTTGTAGTAACCATATGATAGGAAACTTAGCAATGTTTTCTATGTTAGATGAGAGTGTGCAGTCACAAGTCACACTAAGAACTGATAGAAAAGTTTCTGTTATGGGAAAAGGAGATGTGAATGTTTTAACAAGATTAGGTGCAAAGAAATCCATAGCAGATGTTTATTATGTTCCAGGAATGAAGTGTAATCTCTTAAGTATTGGACAGCTTGTCCATAAGGGATATAATGTTTTCTTTGAGGATGATGTTTGTACCATCATGGACAAACCACCCAGCAATCAGTGTATTTATGAAGTAAAGATGACAAGGAACAGGATGTTCCCTCTCAGGATGAGAGCAGACTTGAAGAATGGTGAAGAGAAAGCAGCAGTTGCACAGGAGACTTTCCAAAGCGAACCAAAAGATGACAATTGGTTATGGCACTTGAGATTCAGACATCTCAACTTTGGAGGTCATAATGTGTTGAACAGAAAATGAATGGTAAGTGGTTTACCATTGATAGAGAAACCAGACAGCCTTTGTGAAGGTTGTATTCTTGGGAAACAACACAGAGAAAGTTTTCCTTCCGGGAAAAGCATAAGGGAAAAAGCACCCTTAGAGATTTTCCACTCAGATGTATGTGGACCGATGCAAACTCCATCACTTGCTAACAGCCACTATATCTTAACATTCATAGATGATTTTACAAGAAAAACTTGGGTTTATTTTTTTAAAAATAAAAGTGAAGTGTTTGAAAAAAATTTCAATTTCAAAGCACTTGTTGAGAAACAAAGTGGGCAGCATATCAAAGTCTTAAGGACGGATAGAGGAGGTGAGTATATCTCTAAATATTTTCTTCGTTTTTGTAGAGAAAATGGTATTCAAAAGCAGTTTACAACTAGATATACTCCGCAGCAAAATGGGGTAGCCGAAAGGAAGAACCGAACCATAATGGACATGGCAAGGAGTATGTTAAAGGCAAAGCATTTTCCTAATGATTATTGGGCTGAAGCTGTACATTGTGCAGCGTACATCTTGAATAGATGTCCTACAAAAGCAGTTATGAACAAAGTGCCAGAAGAGGCATGGAGTGGCACAAGGCAAGATGCCATACACATGAAGGTTTTTGGATGTGTGGCTTATGCACACATTCCGGATCAGCTAAGAAAGAAGTTTGACAGCAAGGGGGAGAAATGTATTTTCATTGGATACAGTGAGGAATCCAAGGCATACATGTTATATAACCCATGCAGCAAAAAGTTTATTGTGAGCAGGGATGTTCAGTTCATTGAAGAGGAAGCTTGGGATGGAAGCATAGAGAAAACAGTGAATGTTAAACACTATTTATCTCATGATGAAAATGAAGATGAGTTTGCTGAAATACATCCCCAAACAACAACACCAACAAGAGAGCAGCAAAGCACACCCTTGAGGAGAAATGAAAGTGCTTCTCTAAGCACACCACAAGGAGGAAATTCAAGTGCTTCTTCAAGCATTTGTACACCTACTGAGAGAGGTAAGAAATTTAGAAGTTTGAGAGATATTTATGAACAAGATATAGCTAATGAAGGTATCAATTCTTTGTTTTCTTTATATTGTCATGTTGATGATCTTGTTCATTTCGAAGAAGCCATCAAGGATGAGAAATGGATAGAAGCTATGGATGAGGAAATAAATGCCATAGAAAGTAACAAGACTTGGGATTTGGTTGAACTCTCAAAAGGTAAAGATGTAATTGGTGTTAAATGGGTTTACAAGACCAAGAGTAATGCTGAAGGCAAAATAGAGAGACACAAGGCAAGGCTTGTCGTCAAAGGTTATAAACAGAAACATGGGATAGATTATGAGTAAACTTTCACACCGGTTGTAAGAATGGAAACCGTGAGAGCAGTGTTGTCCATAGCAGCACAAAACAAATGGAAAGTTTATCAAATGGACGTGAAGTCAGCATTCCTGAATGGAGTGTTAATGGAAGAGGTTTACATTGAACAACCTCTCGGTTATGAAAATAAAGGGCAAGAGCACAAAGTATGCAAACTGAAGAAAGCTCTTTATGGGCTAAAGCAAGCGCCAAGAGCGTGGTACAGTAGAATAGACTCTTATCTACTGGAAAATGGTTTTGAAAAGTGTGAGGGAGAACCCACCCTCTACATCAAAGAAAAAGATGGTAAAATCTTGATTGTAGTCCTATATGTTGATGATGTTATTTTTACAGGTAATGATGATTGCCTTATTGAACATTTTAAAACAGTCATGAAAGAAGAATTTGAAATGACTGATATGGGTTTGTTGAAATACTTCTTGGGAATAGAAGTAGAGCAAGATAAAAATGGGATTTTTATCTCACAGGCAAAGTATGTTAATGAGGTACTTGAAAGATTTAACATGCAGGAATGCAAAGCAGCAATCACTCCCACAGTGATGGGATTAAAACTCAGCAGAGAGGACAGCAGCAAGGATTTTGATCCTAGTTTGTACAAAAGCATAGTTGGCAGCCTTATGTATTTGACTGCAACTAGGCCGGACATAATGCATGCTGTTAGTTTGATTTCCAGGTTCATGGAAAAGCCAAAGGAGGCACATTGGCAAGCAGCAAAAAGAATTTTGAGGTATGTTAAAGGTACTAAAAGGTTTGGTATTTTTTATACTACTTCAGAATGTTCAGATTTAGTTGGATACACAGACAGTGATTGGGCTGGAAGTGTTGATGATCGTAAGAGCACTTCCGGTTATGTTTTTCATATGGGTTCATGAGCCATTTCATGGGCTTCTAAGAAACAGCTCATTGTAGCATTGTCTACAGCAGAGGCAGAATATGTGGCAGCTATAGCAGCAGCGTGTCAAGCAGTTTGGATGCGGAAAATGTTGAGGATTTTATGCCAAGAACGGGTAAAAGGGACAGTGATATTTTGTGACAATAGCTGAGCTATTGCATTGTCAAAAAATTATGTTTTTCATAAGAGGACTAAACACATTGACACCAAGTTTCACTTCATACGTGAATTGGTTAACAATGGCGAGATAGTTTTGCAACATTGCAGAATGGAGGATCAATTTGCAGATATCCTCACAAAGCCACTTGCGCAGAAAATCTTTGAACATTTTAGAAAATGCTTGGGTATGCAAGAAAACCCAGCAGTTGAAATTAAGGGGGAGTGTTGGAGTAATTTCCAACTGCCGGAACGTGTTGCAGGCGGCAGCACCATCGATCAGCGCAGAGAGTTATCGCGGCAGCAGCTTGACAGGTGATCAACGGAGTACGGGGGTTCAAACAGCGCGGAAGATAACAGATGTGTACCCCCCACAGTTGACCCGATGATCTGGGTTGACCAGGCAATTGACGGTTATGATTTAGTGCAGGGGCTCACCCATTTGGTCTGTACGGGCAGACTTATACCCCCCGTAACCACAAGCTTGTGGTGGCTCCGCCCCGTGTGCCACCCACGGACCACCAATCCGCCACCACCGCGGGAAAATCTGTCAAACAATGCCACGTTTAAAATTCGCCATTAATTTGATTTTGAAGCGGTGCTCACAGAATTTATGGCACCATAAATATTTTTTCCAAGCGGTGATAATTCTGCAACTTTGTCAACGAATGACATTAATTGTTCTTAGATATTTTTCTTGTTTTATATTTATAAAACAAAATTGTAAATTTTTTTAGTATTCGTTGATAGCACAACAGTGCGTCAATTGTTGAAAAGACAGTGAGAGCAGAATTTAAAATAATACACAGCAGTATATATTTTATAAAAACACGGTGAATTGTTTTTTTTATAGACAGAGAGCTGTTTATTTTTTTCATAGAGAGACATGAAGTTTATTTCTTGTTGAGACAGAGGTTTTTCGTATGCACTGTGTTAGGAGCAATCAGCAGTTTGTAATTCCCTCTATGTAGAGGAAGAACCTGTAACAAATTTTTATGGAATAAAAATTTTGGTTTATAGAGTTGAAAACTCTGTTTTCTGAGATTGAATTTATTTCTCTGTGTTGTGGAGGGGAAGTTTTAATTTCTCCATTTTTAATTCTGGAATTTGCAATATTCCAACAAATTAGACTAGTTAAACTTTAGTATTTTAGGTGTTTTAAAGGTTTTTTTTATAGTGCTGAATCTATTTCCACTGTCAAAAATACAATTCAAACACTCCAAGTACTTGATTTTTTAAAAAAAATTTACCAGATTCCGACAAAAAACTGCAATCCAAACTATTCTGTTACATGCAATTCCATTTAACAATTCCATTTTTAAAGGTATCCCAAGGGCACCTAAAACAAAAATCTTGAAAAGAAAAGGAGCTTTGCATAGGTCTAGCCGTGAGTGGATAGCGATAACAAACCACGCAACTCAAATACTGTGTTTATTATTAATTTTTAATGGCTCAAACAACTTGCACGAGCAAAAGCTCCAATAGCCCTGCGAGTTTTTTTACGACACTCAAAATTGCCGAATAATAAAATTGCTAACAGTTATTAAAGAAAGATTAAAGAAAAAGTAGGAGAAACATCCCTCTATTTGTAAGGGAAAAATAAATTAATTCGGAACGTAAAAAAATAGAAGCCGTTATATAGAAGCATCCGTTTACACAACATCAGCAGAAGTTCTTCTTCTTCTTCTGAAAATGTTTTCACGTTCAGCCTAGTTCAATAGGCTAAATTAGCGACTATGAACATGTGTATCTCATACTCTCCTCTATGAAAATCCAATTCTAATGTAGCTTTTAAGCGAGTCGAGCAGATATGTCATTGTAGTTTTTAGACCAATCAAGAAGAAATGAAACTCATGACAAAAGATGAGTATGGAAATAGTGGAACTCGGTCCACCAATGACAATGAATGTATGGATGCAAGGAGCAAATGCAACATTCTAAATGGAAGCATTATTCGTTAAGAGTTTTTAAACCATAGTCTAAGTATAACATTTTATAAGAAAATTTGTTGTAATGTTTAACATGTTATAAGAAAATTTGTTGTAAGATTTGACTAACATGTTAAAAGAAAATTTGTTGTAAGATTTTACATGTTATAAGAAAATTTGTTGTAAGATTTGATTAAGATGTTAGAATTTGTTGTAAGATTTAACATGTTATAAGAAAATTTGTTGTAAGATTTGATTATACATAGAAAATAATTGGATACAAAGTGTAATTACAACTTTGTAAATGAAATCAGTATAGATTTATTTTGAGAATAGATTTAGCATGTCTTTAGAGAGATCAAATTTGGTTAGGTGTAAATCTCTTTAGAGTACAAAATTTGAAAAAAAAAATTGCATCTTTCTCATGCTTTGATAAATCCCAATAAATATGGTCTATTTCACTTTCTCTATATATAATGGTGCACTCTCTCTATGTATACAATTTGTACTTTTTTATTTTTTAAATTGTATTTGTGAAAGCTATATGAAGCACATAACTTAAACTTGGAAGTCCAAAAAATCATGGTTGGATTTCAAAAGTTTTAATCCTAAAAACTTGTTTTTCTTCTATTGCTTTATATGATATATCATTTTAAACAATATATAATACATACATGGTTGACATATAAATATTTTACATAACATGTGCATTGAGGCATTTCATGTATGGATTTTTTTATCAATTCATTTTTAAATATATGTCAATATTACTTAATCTTGCATCATAAAATAATTTATTGGTGATCCACATTGGATTTTTTTTTAAACTAATATTTGTAAATATTACATACTAATTTTATTTTAAAGATTGAATGAATTACACATCTCCCACTTGTTATATATATATATATATATATATATATATATATATATATATATAAACTTTAATTTTGTTTCTTTAGATATTAAATATTTTATTTTAACATTTTATTTCTACTTATAGATATATAGTTTTCAAAAAGTTTATTTAAATCATGTGTTGAAATATTTTTGAAAAGTATAACATTTAAAAACCTTACTCACATATTTTTCTACTTTCTAATTATTTGTCTATTTTTAAACTTGATATGAATTATATTTAGTCATATGAACATCAAAATATTTTATTTATGACTCAAAGTGAATGAAATATTTTTACCACATAAGTTGTAACATCAACAAAAAATTGGGTGACCATAAAGAGATTGTGATTATTGATAGTTTATAATGTTTTTAATTAAAAATAATTAAACATTCATATTCTTTTTTTGTAGCTGACATCATTTTTTTAGTTAGAGAATATTTAATTTTTATTTTAAGAGGGACGGAGATTCTCAACTCCACTTTGAGTATGGAAAAAATCAAATATGAGCCTTGTACTAGGTTGTAAAATGTGTGTATTAGTGCAATAATAATTTCTTCATTAAAATCATTTTTTATTCATAATTTTTTTCTATAACAATTTTTATTTATTACGTCGTAAGACGTCTTTATTTGAAAACAACTTTCCTAAATGTCACTGTGTTCCTCTTTGTGCCATTGGATCAAATGTTAGACTATTGAAATGTTTTAGATCATTAGATCCACTCTCCTTCATTTGCCCTAAACTAACTAATTAACTAACTCAAACTTAAATTTTGAAAAATGCTAGACCAAGAATATGTGCTCTTTTTCTCTGTTTTAATGGCTCTAACTATTATTTTCTTGTTTCGATCTTGCAGATGCTATTACAAACGCATCACAGAGATGACCAAGGTCATTTTCCAGAGAAATTTTTCAGAGTTTGCGAAGAGTGATATTAAATCTATGCACAATGCAGTCGGGGATCAAAGTCGGCTCTGTGTTAAACAACAAAGCCATGGCAATCTGAGACAACACCTCAGTTCTCTGTTCTCCACAAAAGTTCTCGCCAAATCTCTCGAACGAATGGACAAGCTTTTTCTTCTCACAATCTACGCGCGTGATCGATTATACCTTGGATGTACGAGTAGCTCTCTGTATTTTTTTTGCATTCACTGTTATGAGATCAAACAATTTCTTTATCCATGGCTCAATGTTGTAGAATTATATGATTGTAAATTAACTTGGAGACAATATGTGAATACACAAAAAAAACTCCAAAACTTAAAATAAAAGGAACTACGATAGTGATTTATTGAATATTAATAATAGGAAACTCGCCTATGTCTATTATTACCAAAAAGACTCAAGACCTAATTTATGCTAGAACCAAAGTATAATTTTTTACCTTTTTTACCGGTTGTTCGATTTTTCTGATATGATTTTTTTTAATCTTTATTTCTTTTAACTATCCTATTTATGAAAGTAATGATGAATGAAATTTTTTCATATATGATAAAATGGAATTTTTTTTTCAATTCTATTGGAAGTTTGAGCTAGTTAAGAAATGCAGTTTATATTTGAATAATGAGATTATAATTTTTATATTTTTGTTATATCAACAATTTTTTACCTTTTTATACTAGATTGTTTTGAAGATATCGTAGAGTTATAAATAATGGGTAAACTTTTTCCCAATTGAACCAAATATAAATAAGGCTTGTATAACCGCTATATATAAATAAAGCCAGGACATTTTATATAAAATGTGTTTTTTTAACTTAATGTTCATTCTTGAGTAGTTATTTTGATTAGTGTTTGGTTTTATTCAGAACATTTTGTTTTAGTGATTATTATATATTGTTTTACTAATAAGAATCAAATTTTATTGTTTAAAAGTAATAAATATTATTTTAGTAAAAATAATTATTAAATATAAAATTTAAATATAATGTTTTAAAAAATAAGATAATAATAACTTGATTATAATATAAATATTTTGAAATTAAGATATTTTAACTAGATTTTATTTAAATTTCTAAAATATTGTAATGTTCATTCTTGAGTAGTTATTTTGATTAGTGTTTGGTTTTATTCAGAACATTTTGATTTAGTAATTATTATATAATGTTTTACTAATAAGAATCACACTTTATTGTTTAAAAATAATAAATATTATTTTAGTAAAAATAATTATTAAATATAAAATTTAAATATAATGTTTTAAAAAGTAAGATAATAATGACTTGATTAAAATATAAATATTTTGAAATTAAGATATTTTAAATATTATTTTAGTAAAAATAATTATTAAATATAAAATTTAAATATAATGTTTTAAAAAATAAGATAATAATTACTTGATTATAATATAAATATTTTGAAATTAAGATATTTTAACTAGATTTTATTTAAATTTCTAAAATATTGTAATGTTCATTCTTGAGTAGTTATTTTGATTAGTGTTTGGTTTTATTCAGAACATTTTGTTTTAGTAATTATTATATAATGTTTTACTAATAAGAATCACATTTTGTTGTTTAAAAGTAATAAATATTGTTTTAGTAAAAATAATTATTAAATATAAAATTTAAATATAATGTTTTAAAAAATAAGATAATAATGACTTGATTAAAATATAAATATTTTGAAATTAAGTTATTTTAACTAGATTTTATGTAAATTTCTAAAATATTGTGAAGGATATTTTTAATTCTCCATTTTCCAAAGTATCATATTTTATATTTGTGTTTTCTAATTTGTTTATTGTTTCATACATTTATAAATAATTGTAAATTTGTCCAAATTTGATTGTGAAAAATTGTAAATTTGTAGAAATTTAATAGATTTTTTTTAATGATATAACCTATAGAGTTACTATCACTTTACTTTATTTTGATTAGTGTTTGGTTTTATTCAGAACATTTTGTTTTAGTAATTATTATATAATGTTTTACTAATAAGAATCACATTTTATTATTTAAAAGTAATAAATATTATTTTAGTAAAAATAATTATTAAATATAAAATTTAAATATAATGTTTTAAAAAATAAGATAATAATGACTTGATTATAATATACATATTTTGAAATTAAAATATTTTAACTAGATTTTATGTAAATTTCTAAAATATTGTAATGTTCATTCTTGAGTAATTATTTTGATTAGTGTTTGGTTTTATTCCGAACATTTGTTTTAGTAATTATTATATAATGTTTTACTAACTAGAATCACATTTTATTGTTTAGAAGTAATAAATATTATTTTAGTAAAAATAATTATTAAATATAAAATTTAAATATAATGTTTTAAAAAAAAAAGATAATAATGACTTGATTAAAATATAAATATTTTGAAAGTAAGATATTTTAACTAGATTTTATGTAAATTTCTAAAATATTGTGAATGGATATTTTTAATTCTCCATTTTTTAAATTATCATATTTTATATTTGTGTTTTATAATTTGTTTATTGTTTCATACATTTATAAATAATTGTAAATTTGTCCAAATTTGATTGTGAAAAATTGTAAATTTGTAGGAATTTAATTGAATTTTTTTAATGATATAACCTATAAAGTTATTATCACTTTTTTTTTTATAATGATTCAACTAAAATTAACATTTTTATGTTGTGACTAGGAGTTTTTTATTCTTATAGTTCATGTTAGTTACATTTTATAACTTTAGGAGGTTCTTGATATTGCCTTTTGTTTTTAATAAATGGAAATCCAATATATATTTAAAAAGATGATGAGATAAGAGAATTTTAGGATTACAATTTTTTTGTTTTTCCAACTTATCTCATGTGAATATTTATTTACCTAAATTTTTTTCCCATGTTCAATAGCTTCCCATGAGGTTTGGACAAAACACGTAATGAAAATTGAACCACATATAAAACAAATAATTTAAATAAATTGAATTTTCTTTAAAAGTGTTTCAATTATCAACTAAAGTGAATTTGTATAAATTTTTTTTAAGAAAAAAAAAAAAACCACTTTGATATATTATAACAGTACTCACTTAAGTGATATTTCAATTTGGCATTAGGTTCTTTATTAATAAAAAATATTATAACCAAATAATAGGAGAAAAAATATTCACAATATAATTTATTTGAATAAATAATTGTGTGAAATATTTTAATAAGAAACTAAATTTTGTAATTATAAAATATAAAACTATAACTTAAATTTTTTATTTTACTTTGAATTTTTTTCTTATGTATATAGAGAAAGGCTAAACCAAGCTTGGAGTTAAGAAAATAAACCATAACATAAAGAAAAATATCTCTTTCCAAAAATGTCTCCATATTAAAATGACATTCACTTTCTTTTATACCAAGACTGTTGTTCTTCATAACACCCTTAAGAGGAATTGCAATGGAGTAACATAGGATTGAGTATTCAATTCAAATCATTTCCAAGACACATTTGTAGCCTTGAGATTCAAAAAATTCCATCATAAATTGTATAATTATGGGATGGTGTCAATATCAATACAAAACCAACCTCAAGTTGTATTCCTATGATGGTTTGGGATGGTATAACATATGATTGAGTATTCAATCCAAATCATTTCCAAGACACATGTGTAGCCTTGAGATTCAAAAATTTCCATCATAAATTGTATAATTATGGGATGGGTGTGAAAATCAACGTTGGCCCACTAATTTATACAAAACCAACCTCAAGTTGTATTCCTATGATGGTTTGGGATGGTGTAACATAGGATTGAGTATTCAATTCAAATAATTTCCAAGACACATTTGTATCCTTGAGGTTAAAAAATTTCCATCATAAATTCTATAATTATGGGATGAGTGTGAATATCAATGTTGGCCCATTAATTTATACAAAACCAACCTAAGTTGTATTCCTATGATGGAAACCTAAGTTGTATTCCTATGATGGTTTCGGATGGTGTAACATAGGATTGAGTATTCAATCCAAATCATTTCCAAGACACATTTGTAGCCTTGAGATTCAAAAAATTCCATCATAAATTCTATAATTATAGGATGAGTGTGAATATCAATGTTGACCCATTAATTTATAAAAAACCTAACCTTATGTTGTATTGCTATGATTCAAATTGTACAATGAAAAACCCCATCGAATCTATAGATGAGGGAATTATAACGAAGAACTGAAAAATGATAAGTTACTTGACGATTTTAGACCTCGAATGTTGGCCTTTTCTCCAATTTCTCCAGCCCTAATCCGCCTTTTCCCCACATTTACAAAGCCATCTTATGCACTTGCAAAAACCCTATATCTCACTCACGTGTTTCGAGGATAACAATTTTCTACAAGGAAAAATAAGAAGAAGTTTCACATTTGCAAGAAAATAACAGACAAAATCATGTGAAAGGTGTTATTGTTTCTAATACATGTTTTATTAATGACCAGTAAAACCCCGTCTTGAATGCAAAACACAATTTTATTCTTAATGCAAATTCTATATTATGTTATCGAAACACAACTTTTTTCTTAATGCAAATTCCATGTTATGTTATCGACTTACGACGTTTCCTTTGCAACATCTGGTGCAATTGCTAGTTTATGAATATATGAAACACAAATTGATGATACAAAAATATAATAAAAACATCAAATTTGACTAAATAGATTTATTACTAAGTAGATTATTACTTGTTGAGTAATGCCATCAAGAAAGTTTATAATTTCATTTTCCCTTGAATTAACTTACAGGAAAATTCTAATTCTACATCTCATGAGAGTGTGTATGAGTTAACTAATTTAGTTTGACTTAGTTGGTTTAGTTAATTCAAGTTGAGGGTCGAACTTTGACTCATGTAGAGTGGTTCCTACTTTTTAGGAGCCCTGGTTGAGTTTATTTTGAGTTGTAATTAATTAATTTAGTTTATCTTAGTTAAACTCACTTTAACTAGTTCCAACCGTTGGAGGAACTAGTGGAAGATCAAACTATGAAAGTGGAACTTGAACCACACTAAGTGTTCAAAGAGAGAACTGATAGATCAACCATAAATAACTCATGCATGTGAAAATTGAGAGTTACCCAGTTGAGATTGAAGTTCAAGGGTAGTGTACTATTAGTGGTATAATCTTCCAAATTGTATAGGTGGTGCAGGCAGTCAAAGGAAGAGCCTAAAGCAACTATGTAATCCAATGGAGGAAATTCCTATTAAATAGAAGCCTAATATCTCATCGAACATCTCAAGAAAATGGGGATCTGGGCAGGAAGAAAATTTGCTAAGTATTGGCCCATTATTGTCTAGGAAGCATTGAGACAGACAAAGGTAGTGCAAAGGTTTCTTAGGATTGAGAAAAGCATTGTAATCTTATCATATTTTCTGACTAATGTAATATATAGATAGCGAGATTTTTAGTTGTGGCTTTCCCCAGGAAATCATTGTGTAATGTGTTGATTGAATTCTTTCTCTTGTATGCTTTGTGATTTCACGATCATTTAAATTGGTTTTCGCAATTCGTACAGTAGATTCAAGTCTATTGTTTTATAAAATTACAATTATCAGTTTGAATCTACAAAGAATTTCTACATGGTATTGGAGCTGAAATCACAATAGAAGAGAAGAATTAGAAGTTGTCCTTGTAGATTGATTGAGCTCTAGTCCTGGGAAGATCTAGAAGACCCTATGTGCAGAATTCTTAATGGAGCTAGAAGGTTTCTAGTGGGAAGATCAATGAGCCAATGTTTAGTGACACAGAAAGTACCTATGATCATTGGTATTGGCATATTGAGGGGAAGAGAGATTTCCCACAAGGATATCGAGACTTAGAGGGAGTCTAGTTTTAGAGGGAGCAACCCTATGGAAATTAGTAATTTATGATCTAGGGAGATTAGACTCATTAATGCAGTAGTTTCTACAATGGTGGGGAAGAAACAACATAGTAACAAAAAAAGTATGAATAGATCATATTTTTTCATGCATGCATCCACACCTAGAAGAGTGAGGTGGGGTGATGTGAAGCAATAGTCCCAAGGGTGCAAAAATTTGGACAGGGTCCATTGAGGTTTTTTTGCCTCATGGATCATTACCTTGCTATGGGGGGGGCATAGTATACAATAGCGGGATGGATCAGTGGTAGTTTATGCAGTCAAATGCTAGAGTGACAAATGCAGAGACTAGCAACAGTCAGATACGAGGGAGCGCAATGCATAGTTGGTAGCAGTGTAGATGGAATAGTGCAGAGTCAGTAACATGGGAGTTTTCAGTAGACAGTGTAGTGGCTAATAACAATCGAGACTTGGGTGATGGATGCATCATACTGATCAGAGTTGATTAAGTTTGTTTTTTTTTATTTTTTTCAGTTTCAGAGGTTGGAGTAGCAACAACACCCTAAAGAAGTGTTGCATGTAGGACACTCCAAAGGTATCGGATCATGATAGATGTGAATCCCTTTCTTTTTGAGAGGAAGTGTGGAAAATGGAAACAAGAAATGTTGAAAATGACACCAAGAAAGATTCTAATTTAATTTTCCCTTGAATTAAATTAGAAGAAAATTGTAATTCCACATCTCATTACTACTTGTATGAGTTAATTAAGTTAGTTTGACTTAGTTGGTTCAATTAATTTGAGTTGAGGGTCTAACTTGAGTCATGTAGAGTGGTTATTACTTTTTAGGAGCCCTTGCTGAGTTTATTTTGAGTTGTAATTAATTAATTCAATTTATCTGAGTTAAATTCATTTTAACTAGTTCCAACTATTGGAGGAACTAGTGGAAGGTCAAAGTGTGCAAGTTGAACTTTAACTACACTCAGTGATCAACCAAATAACTCATGCATGTGTGAACTGAGAGTTACCCAGTTTAGATTGGAGTTCAAGGGCAGTGTACTATCGGTTGTATAATCATCCAAATTGTATAGGTGGTGCATGTAGTAAGAGGAGGAGCCTAAAGGAACTACGCAATACAATGGAGGAAGATTCCTATTAAATAGGGGCCTAATTCCTCATTGAACAACAGAAGGAAATAGGGATCTGGGTAGGTAGAAAATTGGCTATGTATTGGCCCACGCTTGTCTAGGAAGCAGTGAGATAGATAAACATAGTGTAGAGGTTTCTCATGCTTGAGAAAAGCGTTGTAATATTCTCATATTTTCTAAATAATGCAATATACAGATAGCGAGGTTTTTGACTATGGATTTCCCCAAGAAATAATTGTGTAATGTGTTGATTGAATTCTTTCTCTTGTATGCTTTATGATTTTGCGATCGTTTAAATTTGTTTCTGTAATTTGTATAGTAGATTCAAGTCTATTATTTTATAAATTGCAATTATCAGTTTGAATCTACAAGGAATTTCTACACGGTATCAAAGATTAAATCACAATAGAAGAGAAGAATTATAAGTTGTCCTTGCAGATTGATGGAGCTTTAGTTCAGGGCAAATCCAAAAGATCCTATGTGTAGACTTCTTAATGGAGATAGAAGGTTGCTAATGGGAAGATCAATGAGCCAATGTTTAGTGACAAAAAAAGGAGCTATGATCATTTATATTGGCATATTGAGGGGAAGTGGGATTTCCCATAGGGGCATCGAGACTCAAAGGGAGTCTAGTTTCAAAGGGAGAAAACCTATAAAAGCTAGTACTTTAGGATCTAGGGAGATCAGAGTCATTATTGAAGTAGTTCTAGAAATAGTGGGGAAGAAACAACAGAGTAGCAACAACAGTATGAGTTGATCATATTTCATCATGCATTCATCCATACCTCCAAGAGTGAGGTGGGGCAATGTGAAGCAATAGTACCAAGGGTGAAGAAATTTGGGCAGGGCCCATTGAGGTATTTTTCCCTCATGGATCATTACCTTGCTATGTAGGATTTATGGTGATGACATAGAAGATTAAGCACTGTTTGAGAAGGTCCTCAGATATTTTTCTACCAAGTTTGATGTCGTAGTAGAAAACATTGAAGAATATAAGGATTTAATGACATTGATAGTTGATGGATTAATGGGATCACTTCTATCCCATAAGCCAAGGATAGACTAAAATAAGGATTCCACCTTAGAAACAAATTTTAAAAGTTAGGTTTCTATCTCAAGAGATATAGGACAAGGTAGAAGAACAGGTGGTCAGAGAGATGGAATAAAAGAGAAGGAACAAGAAAGTGGAAGAAATAGAAGAATATTCAACAACAATCAAATAGTTGATAAATCCAAGGTGAGATGTTATCATTGTTATAAATTTGGCCACTATGCCCGTGATTACAAGAAGAGGATAGTTGATCAAGGAAAGTGGAGAGATAATATAAATATAGAAAATATTCACTCCATGTTCCTCGTTTTTTTTAGCATCATTTTTCACCTATGTATACTTGATGCTCTGAACCATGGCCTTGGGCAGCCCTTTCCCTTCAGACTTGGCCCTTTACCTAAAGAACATTATTTTTAATTCCATATGTGACTCTACCCTCACAAAAGTGCATGCACACATGGGTTTAGTTATACCCAACTTGCATATATAATTTTAAATATGAAAAAATATATAATTACCTATTTTCTGGGAGGGGTTTATGGGTTACATCGGAAGCTTACCTACATAATCTCATGGCCTAATTGTATCCCAATTGAAACAACTATTTTGGGGTGGTATAAATACACCTCATGGGAAGGCCTTAAGGGAAGAGAGAGATAGGTATTGATATTATAACCATTTATTCCCTGATCTATTCATATTTTGGGGTAGCATTGGGTATCCTATAGCTCTGAACTTTGTGGAGGGGCTAGAACACACGAAATCTCCAAAACCCAGAAAGAGTTTGGAGAAATTTCATCTAGTGTAAAAGTTATTCTAATAATTAAATTTTTTAATGGGGACCCTAAGTCTAACTTAGAGAAATTAAAAAATTAAATTGAATTAATTTACACATGCGATGAAATGTTCTAAGTGATGTGGATTAATAATTATTTAATTTGGTCCATTGATTATAGATTAGATCACGATCGTTGGTTTCCCAACAATAAAATTATAAAGGAAGGGCTTGGGGTGAGTTGGATAACACACACACATTGTAGAGCACTGAAGCTAAGTTGAATTTATGGGGCGGGGTTAGCTGAGGAATTTGAAGTGAGGTTACAATGTAGTAAGGGGCAGAGATCAACAAGGGATGATCTGATCTGAAGCCGAGAATACAGCAACAGAGAGGAAGTATCGTACCAAGGAAGCACACATGCCAACATGAGGGATGCAACCCATCCAAGCTGACACAGAGACCATGTAGAGGGTGACGCAGAGCTGTCGAGGTGACACAGAGGCAACTCAGAGCGTTTCAGAGTGACCCAAGGGAAACATGCGCTATGCAGAGGATGCGTTGGGCTATAAGGCTGACAAAGAGGCTAGATAAGACTGTTGTGAGGGTTCTAGTGGGCCAGAAAGGGCTTGTTATCTGTAAATCTCAATTAATGGTGTGATTCATCCATATTTTCTGTCTCCGAGTGAAAGGTACAGGTGTCGTGTAATTTCTCTGTAGGGAAGTCCATTTTTGGTGCTTAGATTGTTGTATTCAGATTATGCATAATAATAAAACCCTCTAGAGATGTTACACTAGTTTCCCCGCATTGGGTTTTTTCGGGGACATTTGTCCAAAAAATATGTGTGTAATTTTGTCACATGTTCATGTTGTTCAGTAAATGATATGTAGATGTGTAGGCTGTAGTTTTTATTTTCTTTAATGTTTTCTTGAATACTTGAGTTAAATAACTTATTAAAATAATTAAACAAGTAGGTGAAGTAGATCAAGACACTGCAGTAGGATTTCCATTTTCAAACTTTAACATGGTATCAGAGCATTGCAAATCAAGTTGATCCACTAGCAAGGCAGATGAAAATATTTTCTGCTGGAAGGGCAGCTGAAGAAACAGAGATCCAGAAGAAGGCAACACAACACTAGGAGGGACACAAACACTGCAAGGGTGATGCAAAGTCATTCTGCTCAGGAAGAGGCTAATGCATCTCCAGAGAGGTGATGTAAATGCAGTATGCTCATGTAGAGGTTGATGTAGCACCAAAAGAAGGATGTTGAGCAGGTCTTCTCACACAGAGTATGGCGCAACACCAGGAGGGTGACACAGTCCAAGTCAGGAAGTTGTTGTGTTGTTTGTTGAGATCAGAAGTGTTGTTTCTGATCTTCAGAAGTTTCTAGTGTGGCACATGTTCTATCGCTGTAGAATAGTGTTTAGCAAAGGCGACAAAAAGTAGGAGGAGAACAGCTTCTCAGAAGATTCTCTAGCCAAGGAATCTGAGTTTGATCAAAAGAAGTGATCATAGAGGATTGGTTCATTAGAATTGGTGAAGGATTTTCAGGAGGGAAATAACTTTTTAAAGGGAGAACATTCTCTAGAGGGGTTCTTTCACCAAGAAGCCCAGATCTAGTTTTTTACTGAGTATAGTAGCAACAAAAGGGAGAAGAGTTTGTGGTTCGATAGATTGAGTAGAGATTGTTTCTCATGGACTTAGAGATCAGTATAGGTTGGACAGTGTGTCCAACTTTTTTATCTAGAGGGACAGAATCCTGATATTCTTGGATGTGTATGACATCAAGGACCATGCAGAAAATTCCCTGGCTGTGCCAACCGATGCATATCCCCTGAATAAATTCAACGAGAATCGGGCATGGGCTAAGCGCTTGATCATGGATGGACTAAAGGATCACGTGGTCCCTCATATTTTTCAAGAAGAACATAGCAAATGAGATGTGGACAACATTGAACACGATGTATCATGGAATCTCTGTCCAGAGGAAGATGCTTCTGGAGAATCAGATGTGGTTGTTCCAGACTTCAATGGAGAGGAAATCAATCCCTTCCTCTTTAGACTTCAAACTATCTAAGACCAACTGATTGCCATGGGGTCAACTCCAGATGCAAGGATCATGGTGAGGACTACCCTGAATGCAGTCACTGATGAATGGAAAATGTTTTTCTAAAGCATCTTAGGTAGAGAAATGCTACCATCCTGGGTGGACATTTGGGCAATCCTCAGTCAAGAATAAATCAGGAGAATAACCAAGAAGGAAAGCAACAATGGTGGAGTCAAATTAAAGAAAGAGGAGGAGGAGGATGCATACCTTGCATCTAAGGGATAGAGGTAGCAAGGGAAGAAGAAGAAGGACCTATCAAAGGTACGATGCTTTAGATGTGGCGAACTTGGACACTTCTCCAGCTCTTGTCTTAAGAGGAAGGACAAGGAATCTTCTAATTCCAAGGTAACAGTAGCAAAAGGGGACGATGGGAGTGATGATGATGTAGTCATGAGTGCTCATGAACCAAGGAAGTGGGGTGATATTGATCTGTAGAGAAGCTTCATATGTCGGCAAGATCCTTGAGGTGCCTAAACTCTTGGATCACATAAGAGCTACGGGAGCCTTAAGATAGTAGCAGGATGACTGGAGCAGTGGGTGCAAATGATCACAGTGAGGCAAAGGCAGTGTTGAGATGCTGAAGTCTGGGGCAACATAGAGGAGAGGTAGCAGCAGTGTGGAAGTAGCAACACAGAGGCTGATGGGATTTCAACAGTGCAGTGGCAGCGCTTACATAGTGCGGTGCAACAAACAGCCTAGAGCTTCAGAAAGACAACGCATCACATCAAAAAATGATGCTTTAGTGATGAGATGCAACCTAAATAACTTTTTTGTAAGTGTTTTGGTGATGGTCCTTCAGTTTCTTACTTCTCAACAATTGAGTTGCAGTGCAACAGTTAGCAGTGGCAGTGCTATGGGAAACATGATGCAGCAATTTGCGAGGGAGTTACAGTACGGATGTAGCAGTGTCGGTGGCAGTGACATGGGAAGTAGTATAGAGAACAACAATGCAGTGGATGGAGGGCAGCAGGCCAAGCATTGGCAACACGAAGACTAATGCTTTCAGTGTGGAGTTATTGCTAGAGCACACTACTCTCTAAGAGGGGGTGTTGAGATTTTTGGGTAGCATCCAGGGTGTTCTAGCTCCGAAACTTTGTGGACGGGTTGGGAAACACGAGATATCCAAGACCCCTAAAGTGTTTGGAGAAATTTCATCTGGTGTAAAATTTATTCTAATAATTAGATTTTTCAATGCGGTCTTGAAGTCTAACTTAGGGAAATTAAAAAATTAAAGTGAATTAATTTACACATGATGAATGTTCTAAGTGACGTGGATCAATCATTCTTTTAATCTGAGTCATTGATTAGAGATTAGATCATGGTATTTTGTTTCCCAACGAGAAAAGTATAAGGAAGGGCCTGGGTTAGTTGGAGAACACACACACATTGCAGAGCACTGAAGCTAAGTTGAATTTTTGGGGCAGGGTTAGTTGAGGAATTCAAAGTGAATTTGCAGTGTAGCCAAGGGCAGATATCACTACAAGAAAAAAGCACATTGGTGAGGGTCATGCTTGTGATGGACCTTTAAGGTCTGTCACCAATGTCACATATGGTGACGGTCATTAAAAAACCGTCACTGTAAGTGTATATAGTGATGGTCCTTTATGGTCCATCACCAAAGACATTTTCAATGACACTTTTGGTGATGGTCGTTAAAGGCCCATCACTAATTCTCTCTTTGGTGACACTTCTAGTGACGAACTTTTAATGACCCTCACCGATGCTCTTTTTGTTACTTTTGGTGATGGTCAAAAAATGTTCGGCATCATTGATCACTAAAAACCATCACTGTAAGTGTATATAGTGATGGTCCTTTATAGTCTGTCACTAAAGACATTTCACTTTTGGTGAGGGTCGTTAAAGGCCCATCACTAATTCTCTCTTTGATGACACTTCTAGTGATGAACTTTTAATGACCCTCACCAATGCTCTTTTTGTTACTTTTGGTGACGATCAAAAAATGTCCGTCATCATTGATCATTCCAATGAGTTTTTTATGACGCTATGTGCCTGTTAATATATTTTTTGTCAAAATATAACGATTTAATACCATTATTGTTGAGCATTTTTTATAATATGTCCAAGGCCATCGTGGTTAGGGTCAGTCAATTTTTTAAGAAGTAATAAGCGTGTATCATTTTCCTCAAGTAATGACTAGTTGAATAGAGATTTCCTATGAGTGAACACATGATTCATATCTATTAAGTTTATTATCTTAAAAATTCCATTTAGATAAAGTTCCACTATTGTGTGTAGGAAACATATTATTTAATACATAATCGAGCTCTGAAAATTCTATTAATGAGAAATACCTAACAATCCTCAACAATCTGGGCACACCTTAAATTAATTCTTTGGCACACACTAACATTTCTTATTACCCTACATGTCTTGGAGCATCTTTGTACCTAGAACATATTGTGATGACATTGACGCCCAAGCACATGGTGGCATGCGCTAGCACAACATGGAACTCTCCTAGCATGTGTTGGCATGCTGCATATAGTCCCTAGCATGCTCTAGAACACCTTGGTTGAATGCATTGACATACATTAGCACTTGGCACAAAATGCCACTTGCAATGTATTGGGACCTATTATTAGTGTGCCTAGCATGCCCCTTTTCAAAAAGATAAAGTCCTAACTTATTAACCCTCTTATTGGTTCTTCCTTTTGTTGCCTTGACACATATTGATATACCCTAGCACCCTGCGCCACATCCTTAGAACCTAGCATGTATTGGCATATCTTAGCACTATTAATTGGCACATGATATAATTAGGACACCCTGGAACTCCCAAGCACACTTTGGGAATTCTTAACATGCCTTGATATTCCCTAGCATGCCTTACCAATGCTTATCATACCTTGTCACTCCCTCCTTGGCATGACAACTGACATTGACCATTAACACTAGTCTCTGGCAGTACACGTTCCTCATATTCATTAACTTCCATGAATTTTTACCTAGTGCTCCCTTAATGTTTTTTCTTAGTACTCCTTAACACTCATCAACCTGCATTATCACTATCTAGCACACCTTAGCACTCTTCAATATTCCCTTCCACTTCATAACATGCATAACACTAGTCCCTGACACATATTGGCGCTTGGCATGTGTTAGCACTTGGAAAGTCTTAGCATGTATGGAATACATAGAGATGCCTTGGTATGATTTAGCATGTTTTAATATTAAATTTATTTGTGATGATGAATTGTTGGAAAGTAGATGAGAAGCAACAAAAGAATACTTGGCACTTAGAATGCACTAAGACTTTTCACTTGGAACCTAATTCCGCCTAGTGTTAGTGTGCCTAGCATGCCCCTCTTGGAAAAGGTAATTGATGACTTACTAACCCTCTTATGTGTGCATTTCCTTGTAGTTTATTTTTTTTCTCCCTTTTTTTTTCTTGAAAGTCCCTGACACGCATTGACACACCCTTGCACATCTTGGCATGCCTTATCACTTGGCACATCTTAACATGTTTGACATGTATTCCCACTATCTGGCACATCAAGGGGGTGAAGAGAGAAGTAGTCCTAAAGTAGGTCGAGTACGAAGGCCGAGTAATGGTTGATAAAGGGAGTTCATGATCATCCTCCAAGAGCAAGATCATCATGTGAGGGTTCAAAATAATGTTGCAAACCTTAATGGTCATTTTGCGCTAGGAAGTAGGATGGAATATTGTTGGTTCTCTTCTGGCAGATCAAGCTTAAGAGAGGTTCTCATGAGAATCTGGGCATGTGATTTCAATGGTGTCTTTGTGTGAAGGCCACATCATATTCTGAAATGTTGAAATTTGCAACAAGAAACAATGATATTGGAAAACATAAAGGAAAAAAAAAAATGCACCCACGCTGGTGAGGAATTTTGATGCACCAGGAGTGAGGAATGTGGGGCGTCTAATTTATTTTTCCCTTAAATAAATTGTAATTTCATCTCATAACAACTTGTGTCAATTAATTAAGTCATGATGACCGGGTTAGCTCAAGAAATTTGAGTTGAGGGTCTAATATGAGGCATCTAGAGGGATTCTAATATTTTTTGGGTCTAGTTGAAGTTGATGCATTAGTGGGGTGCAAGTGTAATTAACTCAATTAAATGAGTTAAAATCAGTTTAACTAGTTCTAACTGAGTGATGAGATAGTGAGAGGTCCATTGAATTAAATTAGATTTAATTCATAATGAGTGATCAATCAGATAACTGATAATTCACTATTAATAGTTGCATGCATGTCAGTTTCGAGGAATACCCAGTTGAGATAGAGGTTAAAGGGAACATAACTATTAGTTTTATTCAGAGAAAGTTTCCCATGTGCAATTATAAAGTCATTGGGATGCCATGAAGGATTGTAAAATCAAGGAAGACTGATTTTCCTAATTAATAAGGAGTTAATTCCCTAGGAATTGTACCAGTAAGGCAGGCTAAAGTAAAGATTATAATTTGCTAAGTACTCGATCGAGTTTTCCTAGATCAACGAGAGACAATTGACAGAGTGCTGGAGAATCTCATGAAATATTAAGCATTGTATTGTTTCATGATTCCTTGACTTAATACACAATAGAGATAGAGGGGTTTTGATTAGTTGCTTTCCCCAAATACATCATGTTGTTGTGCGATTGATAATTTATTTCTCTTACTTATATATGATTGTGCGATCGTGCTTTGTTTCCGTAAATTGTAGGAAGGATTTAGTATCTTGTTTTAGTAGATTACAAGATCATATTGAATCTCATTGGTTAGATTTTCTACATGGTATCAGAGCAGGAATTTTTTGGGTGGCGATTTTGTAGAGAATATTTGAATATTTTGGTGTAAAATTTTCGAAAAAAATAGAATATTTGGATTCCTTGCGAAAATCTACCCAAATGGAAAAATAATCAGTCAAATCAGAGCTCAGATGAGGGAGATATCATCGATTTAAAATCAACTATTTTTTAGAAATTTTTTGTAACTTCAGGACAATTACACTGTGCGTGAGTCAAGAACCTATATGCACTTGAGGTACCGGATACATGCAAATTTTTGAGGAGAAAGGAAGAAGTTAGAGACTTGGTGGTTTAGAGGGAGCATAAATTACCTCTCAACATGCATCCTCATGAGAAGCAGTCTCAGAAGGTTGTGGAGTAGCTGCCACAATTGGAGAAGCAGTGAGGAGACCGAGTGGAAGCATCCACTCAAGCAGAGACCTCCATGAGGGGGAAATTTCAAGCCAGATAGGAAGAGGGAGCAACCATGCCTTGAGGTGTAAGGTGGGGTTATGTGTAGACATAATCCCATGATAAGAAATTTGGGCAAGGTCCATTGAGATGGTGTGTCTCATGGATCGAACCTAGCTACGAGGAGCCCACAGTACAACAGTCGTAAGAAGGATTAGTTAGATTGATGTAGTCAGAAGTTAGCAAGGCAGAAATCATAGTGACAGATGTCAAATACTGGAGCACAAATAGAGTTAGCAATAGTTCAAAGGGCATGGATGCAGATGTCAGCAGCAGTGCAGAGAATCCAGTACTAGACAGGTGCAGTAGCTAGTAGCAGTCAGAAGACTCTGATGACAGATGCATTATACTGATTCAGTTGCTCAGAGGCTATTCATTTTCAGGAGTTGCAGGTGTAAACAACACTAGAGAAGTGTAGCATGCAGAACATTCCAAAGGTACCGGATGGGGATAGATTGAATTCCTTTCTTGTTGAGAGGGAGTGTTGAAATTTGCAACAAGAAATAGTCAAACTGGTGACTAGAAAGGAAAAAAAAAATGCACCCACACTGGTGAGGAATTTTTACGTACCAGGAGTGAGGAATGTGAGGTGTCTAATTTATTTTTCCCTTAAATAAATTGGACAATAAATTATAATTTCGTCTCATAACAACTTGTGTCAATTAACTAAGTCATGGTGATTGAGTTAGCTCAAGAAATTTGATTTAAGGTGATCGAGGTGGATATTGGTGGCCACCCGCCTATTCCACTTGGGCCCTCGCCATTGTCTCTTTAATTTTCTCAGTTTCCTTAATTATAGCACAATTTACTATTTTTGTCAGTTTTTCGGGTCCTGAACTTTCAAAGCCATTTTGAGGCCCCAAATGATGTTTTTTGGGCATGAAAGGTTCAGCGATTTCATATAAATCATATTAGTAGTTGTAGTCCTCGGAGAGATATTTCTAACGAGGTATCATGTGCGTCAAAGGAAGATCATATGACCAAGTTACGACCCCGAGAAGTTGGCTGCCCAACTAACCCCAACGGGGCCCATAAACTCTTGGTGTTACATCTCCTTAGGATAGGGTTTTGGTTATTTAGGGTTTTATCTTATTTTAAATAATAAAAATACCCTTGATCCTTATTGTAACACAGTTCAAAGGAACATAACTATCAGTTGTATTTATAGAAAATTTCCCATGTGCAATTATAAAGTCATTAGGATGCCATGATGGATTGCGCAATCAAGGAAGGTTGATTTTCCTAATTAATATGGAGATAATTCCATAGGAATTGCATGTGCAAGGCAAGCTGAAGGAAGGTTGAGGATTGGCTAAGTACTAGACCGATTTTAAGAGACATTAAGCATTGTGTTGTTTCATGATTCCTTGACTTAATAAAAATTAGAGATAGAGGGTTTTGAGCAGTTGCTTCTCCAAATACATCTTGTGTTGTGCGATTGATAACTTGTTTCTCTTACTTGTATGTGATTGTGCGATTGTGTTTTGTTTCCACAAATTGTAGGAAGGAGTTGGTATCTTGTTTTAGTACATGATTACAAGATCAGATTGAATCCCATTGGTTAGATTTTCTACATGAAATAGAAGAGAGGGTTGATACCATCTTGCCTTGTGTTGGTTAGTAGACCGCAAGGTCTGTGATAAAGACCAACATAAATGGAGGAGGGCTTGCACTGTAATTTAGAGCCATAATAGAAGTCGACATAGGCATAATATTGACTGATTTAACCCTAGTTTGAGGGTTGACATTGAGATCTGAAGTTCATGTCAAGATTCAGTCAAAGAAATCCCCAGATTCTATGGATCCATATGAGCTAGGTCGAGTCTCTTATGGAGGCAAGAGTCATGTTTTTTCTATGTGTGGATAGCATTTTTTCTACAACAATTAGAAGTACATAAGTATAATTCCCTAGTTAGGACACTTTCATAGCATGTTTAGTTCATAAGGTATGACCTTAATACTATGACAAATTTGCGTAGAAGAAGATGGGTTGTGACCCTTAGAGCGAGGTTTATTTTTGCAATAAAGACCGCAGATCTGGAAGATGGTTTGCAGATTCAGTATGTGTGGAGACAACAGATCCAAAGGAGGGTGGAACCTGAGCAGAAGATTGAGCATGCAGAAGAAATGTGCCATATGAAGAAAGGATTGACATGCAGAGGAGTTGATTTTGGTGGACTTTCCATACAGTTTTGGGCAAAGATCTGAAGAAACCTATAAACAATTAGTAAATGGACTGTTAGTGGCTGATTTGTGACCCTAGTTCAGTCATCTGCAGATTGTTATAAGTATGATAAGAGGAGTAGTTCATATTTGTTCATAGATTGGAAAACAAAGATCAAATTGTCGATATGCAAGAACAGTGATCTTGAGAGGACTCAAACCATTGTTAGGTGGTAGATTTGAAGAGCCCTAGATGAAGACAATATTGTGGGCCCTAGATCAGTAAAAATAATTGACTATGGTTGGGCAAATTTATGGTAGGCCAAGTACAATTGGAGGGTTGTTAGGTTACTGTCAAAGAAGAGCCCCGACTCTTGTTCTAGTGAAGGACAACAAAATTGGTAGAAGGGCAAGTGTATAGGGCCTAAGGATGTGCAGACTTTGAAGGACTAAAGTAACATTCAAGTGGGCCAACCAACTAGCCCTAGTTCACTATATTGTAGAGGATTGATTCAGTGAGAAGAAGGGTAGCCTCCATAGCCCTGGACTTCTCATCTTGGAGCTGTAGTATGGCAAAAGTGGGCATACCAAAGAGTTGTTCACAAATGGAATTGTGAACAACTTGTTACTACTCAAACTAGTAGTGGATCTAAAAGGGGTTCCTAAGAGGACAACTGCTAGGACAAGGGAAACGATGGAGGCTTAGCCCATTGTCACCACAGCTAAGGCTCCTTGCTCTTCACGGACTTTCACCGATGGGTGGAGTCCCGGTAGTTTAGGAAGTCACTTGTATATTATAGGTCAATGAATAGGTGGGAAGTGACCCTCGAAACCCTTTCCCTAAGATAAAACAAAGAGTGGGACTTGCTTTCCTTTTAAGCAAGGAAATTATCTTCTAGGGAGAGAGGAGGGGGATTGAAGGGTTGAGGGAGAAGAATAAGACTTATGAAGGAATTTCTCAATCCTTAAGATCCTTTGGGAACTTGGATTCCCAAATGGTCCTTGATGAAAGGCCTTTGACACCAAATGGGACTACACGGGGCCGAGTGGACCCAACCTAGGTTCGGGGATGGAATTTAGAAACCAATGATGTTCCTATCCTGGATAAGGTGATGGGAAAGGATCAGACAAGTGTTTTTACTTCGATAGGTCAAATTGATCCTACTAGGTTCTATCCTTGGGAACACCTAGGCAAAACTTGATCCTAGAGCTAGGGCTTGAGGTATCCGGAGATTCCACTATCGGAATTGGCCCATGTTCTGAGGAGAGTGAGGACACCCAACAACGCAGCTGCCTCTAGGAGATAGAAGTTTTCCTCTAGCTAGATTCCTAGGAAATTGTTGCCCTAGGTGACCTAATGGGGCTAGACCTAGGGAATGTAAAAATTTCTTAATATAAGAAACCCTATTGTAGAAATCACAACAAAGAAAATTATAAAAATGGAAAACCCTACAAATTAGCACCCATCCAAACATCACCACAATTTTTTCTTCAACTCTAAATCTCCAAATTCATCAAATTATATCCTGTATTCAAACCTGATTATCTCTGTTAGCCATTCTGCAGATAAGGCTGAGAACTTAATACAGAACCATCACCTACATGTTGTCATGATCTTATTCTGTGACCAGAAAACCTACTTTCGTGAAGACACGGAAAGGTAAAAACTCTCAGCCAATATTTTCCATACAGCCCAGGTTGAGCAACCACATATACATCACCAGTTTTTTCTCTTCAGATTTGTAACTTAGAAGAGCTTTGTTTGGCCACCTTCGGGTTGCTCCCAGAGTCACCGAGGAAAGCCCTCTCAACATCATCCTCTTCCATCTTTGTGTCACTATATCCCTCTCTTACCCTTCTCTACCTCTCTCACTCCTCTCCCTCTCTCTCTCTCCATTCCTTCTCTCCCCTCTCCTTCAGTTTATCTCCATCTCTCCCTTGTGACTCCCCTTGTCTCGCCACCTCTATCGATCTATGTATTTATTATTCCTTCTCATATATATCTATAGTTAATATATATCATGACATATTGGGACCTACGATTGGGTTAATTACGCCTTGTTGGCAAGGTTAAAATGGTTAATCTTCGATAGAAAAAATGTAGATCAAATATTTCATCAAAAAGAGGGAACCATACCCTATCTTCCAGGCTATGCCTATTAGTCACGTGGCCTCTTCTTGCTCTCACATGAATGTAGTCTTGCTTGACTGCTACAGAAGAAAGTTTCGCACTATCAACTATTTGTTTGGGACAACTTTTAGTTGTTTCAACACTGCTACATTCTTCAAGCTTATCCGTTAAACCATCTTAGTCTTTTGTACTCTCTTCAACTTTGTAGTGCTTTCCATTCCTCTCAGTCACATATGTTTCCTTAGTCTATTAAGGGACAAGGTCGACAACATTAGGATGTTTTTGCAATAAACAAGGGTATATCCAAGACACAGTCAGGTCGAGCAAGAGTATAAGAGCCAAATTTTTTATGAACGTGGGACACTCGAACTTAAAATTTTCTAGAGTATTCATGAGGTGCAGTCTGGTTATTAAGACTTCATCAGATGGCCATTCCCCGAACTTAAATTGTGTGACGACACTGTGGCTGAGTTTGAAACTGAAGATTGAACATACATTTGGTTTGATTGCAATAGACATTTTCATCAATAAATGTAAAGCAATGGCTAAAAAATACTATAAATTAATAAATAAAGAAGACATGGCAACAAGCAACAATACTTACAAAATTGTTACATTGAGACAAAAATAATAAGCAACTATTGTGCACAAGCAGAGACCAATGAAACTATCATCTTAACCCCTAACCCCTTAAACACTAATTCCCAACCCCTAACCCATTTAACCCCATAAGCCTCTAAACCCCTAACCTAGTTAACCCCTAAACCATAAACCTCTAAACCCTTAACCCCTAACCCCTAAACCCTTAACCCCTAACCCATTTAACCCCCTAAACCCCTAGTAAACCCCTAACCCATTTAACCCCCTAAACCCTAGACCTATAAACCCTTAACCCCTAACCCCTTAAACCCTAAACCTTTAAACCCTTAACCCTAACCCCTTAAACCCTAATTCAGTTAAAGAAGTTCCCAGAATCTATGGGTCCATATGAGCTAGGTTGTGTCTCTTATGGAGGTAAGAGTTGTTATTTTTACTATGGGTGGATAGGGTTTGTTCTAAGACAATTCAAATAGAAGTATAATTTTGTAGTTAAGGAGGTTTCCTAACATGTTCAATCCATAAGGTATGCCCTTAAGACCGTGACAAATATGTGTAGAAGAAGAGGGGTCGGGACCCTTGGAGAGAGGTTTATCTCTGCAATATATACTACAAATTGGGAAGATGGTTTACAGAAGTATGTGCGAAGATAGAAAATACAAAGGAAGGTGGAACCTGAGTAGAAGATTGGGTAGAATAATTTTGGCATATTATGAGGAATGGATGGACATGAAGAGGAGTTGATTTTGGTGGATTTTCCAGAGAGTTATGGTTAGATATCTGAAGCAACCTATAAAAAATTATTCAATCGACTTTTAGTGGATGTTTTGTGACCCTAGTTCAAGCATATACAAAGTGTTAGAAGGATGATAAGAGGAGTAGTTCAGATTTGTTCATAGATTGGACAACAAAGAAATTGGTACACAAAAATAGTGATTTTTAAAGGACTCAAATCACTATTAGGTGGAAATTTTTAAGATCCCTAGATGAGGGCAGTATTGTGGGCACTAGATCAATAAAATAATTGACCATGGTTGGTAAAATCAATGGTAGTACAAGTACAGTTGGAGGCTTGTTAGGTGACTATCAAAGAAGAGCCCCAAGTCTTGTGCTTGTGAAGGAAAACAAGACTGGTAGAAGGGTAGGTGTATTGGGCCTAACGACGTGCGAAATTTGAAGGAATAAGGAGTTGGAAATGAATAGATCACTCATAAATACAAGGCCTGTATAGCCCTAATGCACAAGGAGTGAACCCTCAATATAAATATTTTGTTTTTAAAACAAACTCAATTGTGTCAATGTAGAATACTATACATAAGAGAAAATAAAATGATATTATCCACATCAGTGCTTGAAATAACCTCAAATTAGCCATGGGTAGTGAGCCAAAGGGTGAATGTGGGGAACTATTAAGGTTACATCATGTTTAAATTCCTTTTACATTGTGAGGTTGTTCTCCAATAGGGTTGAAGCATCATCACAAGGACGCATGGCACAATTTTGTTAGGGAGCGATTAAAGTTGTAACACAATTCAAGTGATTTACACCTCAAATGTAAATGACGTAATTATATGTTTGTGTCAGGTTGTTAGAGAGGTTATTTATAGACAATACATTCATTGTACTTGGACTTCATCTTTTTAGGGCCTCGACTGTAACATGGATTTGTATCAGGAACACTTCATGCAAATGAAAGGGGGCATTTTTGTTTAACCACATACACTCAAGAGTATCAGATGTTGTCCTTCATATCTCCCTTGGTGCGTTCAAAGTTGGTTTACATTCGCGTCGAGTTGAAACGAATCATAATGACCTTCCTATTCTTAATAACATCTACTAGCGTTTCCATTTGTAGATGCCCCCATTTATTATGAGATTCAATTGATGTTCTATTAACTTTATCAACATTTGGACGAGTCGTTATCTACATTCTTTAAATACATGTCTAGAACTTTTTATGAGGGATGTACTTGGATTTAGATCTTTATATAAGGCCTTATGTTCCCTTCCCCTTTAGAACTCTTCCAAAGGGGTCACCTCCTTCTATATTGCCCTGCCTACTTAGGGCCAAATTGACAAACCAAGATTTAAACTTCTTCAACTACCAAATTAGTGAGGCATTGTACCTCTTCTTGACCTAGGCCTCAACGAGATACCAAATTAGTGAGGAATTGTACCTCTTCTTGACCTAGACATCAACGAGACATCTTTCTTCAAATATACTTTAAGGATTTCCCGCCATATATCACAAGTTGGATGTCATAGGATATGTTACCCCATTTTCTATATGGGCTTTTAGAGGATATTTTAAAATTTGATTGTCATCTCAACCCCTATGATTCCTATCACATTGATCATTTTTCATCTAAGGTATATGGATCTATATGTAATTCATGAATGTATCATTGGTTTGATGACACCTTGCCTTAGCCATCTAGGACACTATGTGTAGGAAGAAGTTCCTTTAGCTACCACATTTAGTTGGATATGTATGATCCATGTGTATATGATATTATGTCCAATGTGTACTATTTTTATTGTGTTCACTTAAACACTATGTTCTAACTATTGATTGATTGACTATAAGTTTTAATCTAAGTTATTCCATGGTATTTCATAATTTTTCTCAGAGAAGTGTGTCATCTTGATGGTTTGGATATATTCTTGGTGATTTGAGTAAGTGCTATACATTGATCTTATTGTACCCCTTAATTCCTTTAATCAAAATTTATCCCATGCCTCTCTTAACAACACATGTGAAGGACTTCTAATTGGGTATTTTTAAGCTCTAAATGAACTTCCTCAAAAATAAGAAACTAACTATACCTACTTAAATTTATTGATAACATTATTCATAGATTTAAAGATAATTTTCACTCCCTTAAAGGTTGATAGATATTTCCGAGCTCATGTTCATTTTCCCTCTTTATATGAACATTCTTACTTATATTGGAAAGATATAATATAATTTTGATTAATTAGGATTCTTACTTATATTATAGAAGTATAATATAATTTTGATTAATACTCTAATTAGTTTAACATTATTTTTACTCACATAAAAATAAAAATTGATGAAAACCTAATCGACCATAGCAATTTATTTGACTACCTATTAAAATCTAATTTGGTGGCTACTATAAAATTTAAATCGACCTATTAAAATTTATTTTCCCGCTGATATTCTCCTTGCCAGGTCTGGGACAGAGTTCAGTGCTCCTTCTCTAATCATATTTTTTATGATTTCGTCGCAGATTCCATACCATTCTTTGACATTCAATTCTTCTATCCACTCTACTAGATTTTTAACCCGAACTTATTATATCAGAACTGGGTTCACTCTTTTTCGATCTTTATTTGAAATCTTCTTCTCCTGATTTGGGGCTTTCGCTACAATTCGAAGCAGAAAACATGTTCAAGAACTCTGAATTTGGCTATAGTAAACTATATTAATTTTTCATTGTCCTTCAACCTTTACCTGCTCGCCTTCATCCAAGAGGCTCGATTGATATTGTCACTATGGTGAAAATCCCACCAGTCAAGTAGCAAAATAGATTGGTCTTTGTGGAATGGATGGCTACGATCGTTGGCTTCACCAACGAATGAGGTAAGGATTGATGGATTGAGGAATGAATAGATAAAGAGGATGTTCTAATGTGGTCTGATTAGTAAGTATTAGTAAGTAGTCGAGCTTCATCTATTTTATTTGTGTTTTCGGTGGTTATAGCTTCTGCATATGCACGTTCATACTCTTCTAGGGCTCTCCTACAACCTCTTCATGCCTTCAAAATTTTTCCCATAGAGTATTAATCTTGATGCACAACCGATCCAACCATCCAACTTGGGTGTTAGCTGCCCGACTAGATAAATTAGGGGCATTTGCCTAGCATCGGTGGGATTAACCTTTCCATTCCTCAATGCTTTAATCTGTTGGGGGTTAATGTTACTAGGTTGTCTTGCTAATCCTTTCGAGTTCTCCAATAACTTTGATACAAGGGTTTCCACCTTCATGTACTGTCCCTCATCTTCTTGGATTTCCACAGGAGGGAGCTGGACGAAACGAATATCTAGACCCTGTGAGGACTTTATGCATTCAAGACCGGATAACATCCATTTGCATGTAATGAATGCAACGGTGAATCCATGGTGTGCCGAGAGGCGCTGGGCAAATTCAGTGAATGGGATAAGATGGCCCATTCCTCCACTTGGAAAAATGGTGACATGAGGCTTTCGGCTTCCCATTCTCACTGCACTTATCTTCACAGGACAACATTGCTGTAGCTACGCTTCACGACAGTTTCCTACCATTAGCATTTAGCATGGATCCATGTTCGAGCGCATATGGAGATAAAATTGCACCCTTACAGAACTCCGATAGGGAGAGTCTGTATGGATACGTTTGACAGGTATTTTTCTGATCTTATTTCTATGATTTTTATTGTTAAAATTTCAAAGGATTTAAACTTGTATATTGAATTTTTCTGATATTATCAATAAACTTGTTTGTCTCAACTTAATTTTTTTCCTCTTTGACTTGAAAAAAAGGAATTTCATGCAATACCTGACTACACCCTACCTCTTCTCTAAACAGGTCGATCTCCCCTTATAACAACTTGGAATCATTCCACTCAAATGGTCTCTATGAATGCCACACAAGAGATACGAATCTATTTAGGCTATATGGCTTATTCCAGGGTTCTGGTCAATCTAACAAGGTTCTTTTTTCATTGTGGAAATGCTCTTTGAACTAGAATATGAGAAAAACAAGCATGACCAGGCTCCCTGTCGCAAGTTATTGTTGTCATAAATTTTGCATGCAGTAAATTGTGTCTATTATAAACCCTAATTTATAACAACAATCATTAAATTAAAAGTATCATGTATTTGGGATCTAATTGAGAATTTATAGTACTATCTTAGCCCTCTAGTACTTGGGGGCTTTCTTCAATCTGCAAACATGGGTTTCCTTGTCATGTTCCTCAAAGCCATGTGGTTGTCATGACTTGGCTGAGATTATTGACCTCATACATCCCAATCAATTTATCATACATCTCCTTTGACTTCTTCGGCTTGGACACATAGGTGATGAAATGGTCTCTAAGAGAGTCAATGATGAGCTTTTTTGCCTTGATCTCACCTTTCTTGTACTTGTATATGACACTGGTATTGACATTCTCAGGAGGTTCGGCTACTTGGCCCTACACATATTCCATCACATCATTATCTTAAAGGGTAAGATCCAATCTAGCCCTCCATGCTGCGAGGTATCATTCAGTTTCTCTTCAACCTTGAATTAGGAGGAAGTCATCATGCCAAGAAAGTTGATCACCAATCAGCAAGAAAAATGTCTTAAAGGGGTGTTCTTTGGTCTCCAGTAGCTAATCTTCACCTCACTCTGATACCATGCTAATTTTACACAGTGTTCTATGCTGATATAATCACTTAAAACAATTTCATCTAATTTCATTCACCCCAGGAAAAATTAACCAATTATAGATAGAATAGTAAACAATAATGCACAATAGAAGATAGGCAAACATGAGACACAGATTTTGGTCAAAGACCAGAGCAAAACCCCACAAGGTTGAAATTCTTCTTCTTCTTAGTCAATCAATGTTTAGCATAAGATACATAGTCCAATAGTACATCCATAAACCAGTCAAAGTCAAAGCTTTGACTTTCCATGTCAACCAAACCAAAACCAATCCAAATAGAGAGAAAAGTCAATTCTTGTCCAAGATAACAGTCTGCAACAGAGGGCCAAAATTCAGCCTGTTGCAGCTCGGTCAACCACAGTAAACGACTTGAAATTTTCAGTCAAAGTCAACATCCAAACATTCCCAGAAAGCTTTGGTCAACCCAGCAAAATATTTGGCTTCTTTCTTAGTCAAAGATTTGTTCAGCCGATCCAAAACAATCCTGCAATCTTCGTTCAAATGAGAGAGATTTAACTGCAGTCAAATTTCATTCGAATAGTGTGGTCAACCTCAGTCAATGGCCCGGGAAAACAAAGATAAAGATGTGGTCAACAAAGTCAAAGATTCTGGAATATTCAGCCTCCCAAATCAGTCCAAACATCTCGGTCAAAACAGAGTTAAAGTGCCCAGGTCAATGCAAGTCAAAGGAGAGAGAAACTGATGGTCAACGCAAAACAAAAATGACTCCTTGCTCCTTCACACATGTGAACTCCTGCGAATTTCAGATCAGATTGTGTGATGTGTGATAATGCCAAACGACCTCCAACGATGGGTCTATTTATATGTGGTTGAGGAGGGGTCATTTCCACTGTGGGGCCGACTTGGTCAAAGGTCAAAATGTGACTTTTATCCATTATTTTATTGATGAAATTTTGACCATATCTGCCCAATTTTCAACAATTTATTCTATGAAAATCAAGTATAAGTTTGTTTTGATCACGAGCTCAACCCTTTGTTTTTCTTTTGTTCTATGTAGAGGGATGAGGTACACCATCATCTCTTGGCTAAGGGTGCTCGGTTGATCAAAGATTCCTGTCTTTGGATCCAAAATTCTATGAATCTGATTTTATCTTAGTTTTAGTAGCTTTGAGGAAGAGGTTATGATGTCCATTGTATATACCCTTTCAATTTTTTTATTGTTGTTTGTAAATATTGTTCTGTAAATATAATATGTACATTTAGAAAAAATAAGAAAATGAAAAATAATTTCTCTTGATCTATGCTAACTGCTTGGAAAAGTAGTCTTTTCATGCTTGCCGAGTGCACAACCCTTGTGCATTTTTGGCTTCTGGATCTTGAAGTTCGACAATCCTTGGACAATGTGCTTAAGGGGTGGGAGTGCTCCATAGTGTAGGTGACTAAATTTCTTTTGCAAAGGCTCTTCGAGCTTGTGACTGTCATGCACTAAAGCACCATTTTTCATTGGATCCACAAGCAAACTCTATGGGCCCACCTTCTTGCACACATTTGGCCAAAACTCGACTATCCATTTGGCTGCAATTTTTTATGATGAATCACTTTATCATCAATATTGGCTACATAGCTAAGGTCTGCCTTGGTTGAAACTGAAAGAAGATTTTTTGTCAAGCGAAGAACATTTAAAGGTATCATCTAGCTGTAGAACATCGTCTGATACCCTTTAGTATTGTAAGAACTTACCAAGGGGAACCATGCTGCCCTTTCCTAGTATCCCTTTATAAAGATTGGAAACCAAATGACAGATTCTGAAAGTCCGAGCATAATTACCCCCTAGTCTATTTAAAAATTTCAACTTTCAAGTGCTCTTTGGCATCTTGATGTTATCAATTCTAAGTTAAACCTGCTAACATTGATGTTTTAGTATATCAGAGAAATGGGTCTGTCAACTATTGAATTATTGAAGGGATTAGTCACTAAGTACGATATAGGAATAAAATGTATATGTTCCTACCAATTTGCAAGTTTTGGTTCCTTTTGTGGCAAAGATCTGTTAAGGCAATGTTTTACTTTTGACTTGCAACTGCAGGTGGGAAACCACTCAACTTTTACTTAAAATAACATGACACATGTGAAAAGATTGTCAAGGATGCTTTTATCATAAAAATATGTTGGAGACTTGGGCTCTAAATATCTATAGGATGCTTCTCTGCATATGAATGCATTGTACTCTTTTGAACATTTAAAAGTAGTACTCTCTGTGTGCACACTTTACATATGTTATTAGATGATATTTTTTGACATGAGTGGATAACTAGACAATGATTAAGAAAACATCACTTTTGATTGTTTTGAATTATTAAACTTCTACTATTTGAATTAACTTTCTTACTAACAAGGATGATAATGCTAAGAAAGCTAGGTAGCAAGACCTTTTTGGTGCCAGCGTCGATGAGATCATGGAGGTAGCAAGTTATGGATTAGGTCGCAAGGGGCATAGAAAAGATGTGTTAATTTCTATCTTTCATTCACACCTGGAAAAAAATTCAAGATGTTCAAGAATAAGAATAGTGTATAATGGTTAGATGAGTTGTCAAGCCTTTGGATAGTAAGCATGATACAAACACTAATTTATTTGGAGGTTGCAGTGCCAAGTGGTCCTTAATTTTTTTGGCACATCTCTTGATATTTTCCTCCTTGTTGTCTCGTGTGATAGTACAAGAAGAGGATTCGTAGAAAGGGGGATGGGCCAAAGTTAAGTCTTGAAGTGACAAAGAAACTAGGTGATGCTAATATTCTTTATGCCACAAGTCGTTATGATGAGGTAAATATTCTCCTTGACTTTATTAATTCAACTCGCTTTGCTGTTTGGATTTTCTAGGTAAGACATTTGGATTTAGCATGTTCTTGCAAATGATACTTCTATTGATTACAAAAATTAGCATAATACAAAGATATCTTCAGCCCCTGAAATCTGGAGGGATTTATGGGGAAGTTCACACTGTGCGAATTGGATAAACCAGAGGAAAACCTCCTACTTAAACTCCTAAACTACAATTCTACAGTGTGAAAGAGCCAAAACAATGCTGACCCTACTATACAGAAATTAACCAAAATTGGGACTAAGTCCAATATCCATGAGTCCAGCATCATAAAAACCAAATTAAGCCCTTTAAAGGTGGTTAACTATACTACAAATAGCAGAGAATCTTGGTGGGGGGCATAGGATTTTTCTACATTGGTTGAATCATTACCTCACCCTGTCAACATCTCTTTGCCTCTCTAACAAGGCTTTTTTTTCATTGTGAAAATGCTCTTTGAACTGGAATATGAGAAAAGCAAGCATGACCAGGCTCGCCGTAGCAAGTTACTGTTGTCATAAATTTTTCATGCAGTAAATTGTGTCTATTATAGACCCTAATTTATAACAGCAATCATTAAATTAAAAGTATCTTGTATTTGGGATCTAATTGAGCATTTCTAGTACTATCTTAGCCCTCTAGACTTAGCCATAGGTCCTTCGAATTTCTTCCCTCATCTAACTCAGAGCCCGACCTTATCGAATAATATCCTTGAAATTTGGTGTGTATTTAGAATAATCCTTGAAAGGTATTTAGCCTAAGAATTCTCAGGTTACTTAATCTCCAAGATTTTCTGAGATAGCCTCCATTGTGGGGACATCCATCCATAGAATAGCAAAGGAGCAGCTACTAAGGTGAAAGTGGTGACTGATCCCTATGTTGCCCTTGAGCTAGAGTACTTAGTGAAGCTTTGCACTAAGGTGTTACATTTTGTTGTAGCAAGCCCTGAAGAATCCTATTTTACCCTAAGTACTATCCTTGGAATGAGGGGAGTGCCTAGTGGGTTTCCCCAAGATATGTATTTCAAGGAAACAGACAAGAGAATATAAGCTCCCTTTTATATATCCTTCTTGTTTTTGTTCTACTATTGTAATTCTTGTATATATAAGATGTATTTTTCTATTAAAAAAGAAGGTCTACACAAACAAATCCATTAACAAAACCAAGCAGAGATTAATTGGTCACTTTCTTACATATGGAACCCTGAGTGAGATAAACCCTCCCTAACATCATTGAAATTTGATACTAGTCATATGCAAATAGAAATCATAAAAGATTCTGTTTAGACAAATAAACCAATACAATAAGAAGAATAAAAGGAGACTATTTCGATATCATGGACTATAACATGGACTCCAAATGAATCTGAATCCCATCCTGTAGCCAACATACTCACAAAGTGATAAATAGGAACTAAGCTATTTTAAAACAGCGAAAGGGAGGATCACTAACCTTCAACTTGCTTGTATTTAAAATCCCTTGGATAAGCAGGCACCAATGCATTTGCTACCAATAGGATATGAGTGATATTCAAAGTCTTTTTGAGGCTGCTCCGACAGAACCAAGAAATAGTCCCTGCAAAACAAATAAAAGGTTACTTTTGTCCCATATATGCCCAAAGCTTGAAAGTGGTCTCTTAAAGAATTCCATTTTTAGTGTCCATTTATTTCAACATTGACTTCCTTTCCAAATTAGAGACAACATACAATATGTAAAGTGTTGCTCATAACAAGGTCATGAAAAATGGAAAAACATTTCACCCATAGTAGATTATTAAGACAGAGTAACAGACTTGGACAACTAAAAGAAATTCTTACTAAGCATTAAAAATTAAAAGCCATCGATTCGTTTCCAAAAGGGTGGTCACTTGAACGTTATCACTTAGAATTTGTGGATAGTACAGTAGTGCTAGAATATAAAGTTTGATGGGAAATAAAGTCACCATAGTGATGGAATAAAGTAGGATTCATAGCATAATGGAATATTGTCCCATATGTGCCCAAAGCTTGAAAGTGGTCTCTTAAAAAATTCCATTTTCAGTGTCCTTTTATTTCAACACTGACTTCCTTTCCAAATCAGAGACAACATACAATATGTAAAGTGTTGCTCATAACAAGGTCATGAAAAATGGAAAAACATTTCACCCATAGTAGATTATTAAGACAGAGTCATTTTCCTGAGATCATCATTTTCCTGAAGTGTGTTTGACTAGTGCGGATACTGAGGCAGTTGTGATAGTGATTGGAAGGTTACTGTAAGTCCCGGAAATAGAGATTTGTATCCTATAGCAGATTCTAGTTTTTAGAGGTATTTAAAGAATATTATATGTGCACAGGTGAAATCAGGTCATTGATGTATAAGCATTTTGGTTAATTTTCTGTGGTACTGGGGACTCTCTGATGGTTTGCTGGATTCTACAATAATATTATTAGTGCATGTACTGTGCTATAATGACTGAAAAATGTGTAGTGATATTTAACATGGATCATATCGTATTGTGTAATTGAAAAAGTTGACTATTTTATTATTGAATGAGCAAAGGAAGTTTATTTGGAACTCTAGATACCTGAAACCTTAAGTCAAATTACCCTAGAATACTACAAGATTGACATCCTTTTTTATATTAGAGGCCTTTTCACTATTTTGAGATACTGTGTAAAAGGAAGTGCTTGGCTGTGAGGCTTATCTATCTAATCTTAGGGTTATATATATTTTACAATTTGATTAAATGGTTTCTTATGTGTATTACAAGGTTTCGAAATTCCATTAGTTTGTTATTTTTGCACCTCTTTTAATGCCGCAAAGCTTTAGTTCTCAAGTTATGATTATAAATATCTATGGATTTGATTTTGAAATATTTGTTTAGCTAGACAACATGCATGTGATTTTCAAGTGAATGGTTTAATTGGTACATTGGACAAACTATTTTAAAACATGCATGTTGTAGGATTTAACCTCTATAATGATAAGTTTGTTGATCAGATTTGCAGTCTATAAGGAGAATTGTGTGAGATTCTGATATTTATGATGAGTTCTGGGTGATTTGCCTGCCATGGGTTTTCACCGTTCATGCATAAATGGTATGCCAGATAACAATTAAGCTATCTAGTCAAATATACAAAGTATAATAAAAGGTCTCACTGTTTAAATTTTAGCTTATGCTTCTTGTACTATGTAGGGAAATCTCTTGTTAATCAAGGAAAGTCTTCAGATGTTAACTCTTATTTTTCGAAGCCTAATTTAACAGTCAATAAAAATTCATCAGGAAGATGGCAATCTATGTGCAATGGTCGAAGATTAGTTGCTCAAATTCACTGTTCAGCTTCCCTTCATGTAGTATGTTCTGTTGTTCTGGTGAGTATATTTTTATATATATTTCCATTTGTTTAATGTTCTAGCTAAGTTTACACACATTTGACCTCATCCTTAATATTTTTCCATTTGACTCATACTTTTGGGTCTTCTCTTTCTTGGTTGTGAATCATATTCACTGTGTCTATTTGATCTGTTGAAATTTTGATTGCTGGAGTCTCACTACCACACACCTCTCTTCTTTTTTTTCTTTCTAAAAGTAATGGTTGTTTAATAACTGTGGCAACAAAGGCATGATTTATTTATGAATCTTTGCTTTTCCCTTGAAGAGAGCTAGGTGCTCCACAGAACAACAAACCATTCAACATCAATCAACGGTGATAAGCAAGGCTCCTGTCCAAGGTAAGAAACCTCTATTTCTATTGCATTATATCATAATGCATTGGTCTGTTTCTCTGTAGTTTTTTTCAGCGAGAGTGTTATCTGTATCTCCATTTGATTTGCTTTGCATTATCATATGAGAGTGTGTACATGTCTATATGGCAATTCTATACCAGATCATGCATTGTATTTTTGTTCAAATTATTAGGAGACATTTCACTGTGATCCTGATGTACAAGTTGATGTTATCTATTTAGGCCTTCTATTCCTTAAAGGTATTTACTACTGCATAGTAGTAATCTATTTGTTAGTATTTTGTTAATTAAACTATGATTCGACAATGAGTCCTTTTATTCCATTATCTTTTCGTTTTGATCCTTCATCAATAAACCATTCTATTTAAAATCTATATGAATGCATGCTAATGCAATTAAATCATATGAAAAAAAATTAGGAGTGATGTGGTAGGCCTCTTTGCTCCCAAGGTTCATCAAAGCTTGATGCTGAGCAATGCAAGGAAATAGAGGGTCTGTCTAAACTCAAGATCCAGGATATCAAGAAGTGTTTGGTGAATTCGAGTGCAGATAGGAAGTCTCGAATTGTACCCATTTGTATCCTAAAGCCATCGATTCGTTTCCAAAGGGATGGTCACTTGAATGTTATCACTTAGATTCTATGGACAATACAGTAGTGCTAGAATATAAAGTTTGATGTGCAATAAAGTCACCATAGTGACTTAGGAGTGGCAGGTGCATGGGTGGCAATTTACAACCCTAGAGAACCACAATAATTTACAATAATTTACTAAAACCCTAGCATTGTTTTAAGGTCCTATGTTGTGTGCAAGGTAGGTCAAACAATTGGTGGTAATTGGAGATTCCATGGTGGTAATTCAAGAAATAATCAATAATTCAATAATAAGACCTTCCAACCATGTCCAGATTGCTAGACAGGATTCATAGCATAATGGAATATTTTCCTTTGTCATCAAAACTCTAAAGCAAATGACTTCCATCACAATTTTCCTAATCAACTACAGTTTGAATGTGTTAAATTTTATAATCCCGGAAACCTGAATAACTATTTCCTGCCAGAATATTACGCAGATCTACTGAATTGAAAGCACAACTAATATTTTATGATCCAAACGGATTTTACAAACCCGAAAAACTGATATCTTCAAAAGTTGATGCATAGGTTTCTTCAAATGGACGTCATGTGAAATAGATGTTCTTCAATGGTCTGCTAGATATATTCACTGTAAAATAAACTCAATATTGTTCCTCTCAAGACTTTTCTGTAATTATATTCCAAAAACAGAGATCTGCAAGTCTGAATTTGTCTTCAAAACTGCCACTATAGATCCAAATTACAAGACTGTTGCAAGGTCACATATTTCACCACAGGTCCGAATTAGAAGGGTCTGAGTTGCAGAGAATAGTCTCAGGTCCAAGCTTCTGGAAAGGACGAAGTTACAGGACTGTTAGGGCCAAAATTTCAGGCTTTCATAGGGCCAAAATTTCATGCCTGAATTCAGCTCCGAAAAAATTTATTTCCACAAGTGCAAATAGGTCTGCAAGAGATATATCCTTCTAGCCCAAAAAGTTGTAATTATGATCTCCCTTTTAATCTCCTTGGCCTCCTGTTTTATCTCTGAATTCTCACTGTATTTTTCACCGAAATTTTCATTCCAAAATGATGAGCATCACTAGTTATTTATAGTTGTTTGTGTATGAACTGAATATTTGTGTCTTTTGATTAAGGAGCCGACATACCAATTTGAGTTGACCTGTGCATCATTTTTGGCATTTATTTAAACCAATTTTAAAACTGATACAGGGGGCAATTTTATGGTTAATTCTGGGCCTTAGCGCTTGATAGGAACACCATACAATATAGCGTTACTTGTTGTATTTTCTGCTGTAGTGCAGACCTATTTTAACACCTCCTTTTCTGAACACTTGATAGTTATAGGGGATCAACAAAATTATGTTAGATCCCTTCTTTGTGGCTCAAAGACTCTTTTTGTCATATAAAATTCTGCATGTCAAAGCCTCTCTGCTCCTTCACTTCCCACAGGACATTGTCAAAGCCTCTCAGCCCTCCTGCATTCATTCAGATCACCAAACTACACATATGTTACTTGAAATAGTAGTGCTTTAGACCTCCACAAACAAAGATACATATACAAAAAAGGAGATATTTTATTCCTGAGTAGTGGTCATTATAGGGCTCTAGTAAGCTGGATAAAACATGCATGTAGAATAGTAAAGGTAGATTTTCACCATGGAGTGTGTTGTTGCCATCATTCTTAGGCATCTGATATGTTTTCCCATTTAGTGTGAATTCTCCATCCTTGATACGGTTGGCTACACGACCCACCAAGGCACCAAAGTAAGGTCTACTGGAGCTCATGTTCTGCATTATTAAACAATCTCGTATTCCCCATGGTAACACATACATTTAAGTTCCATTCCAATATGTGAGTAGAAACTGTAAATTTATCTTAAAATTCTAACATATGATGGCAGTACTAATTTCCAAAGGGAAATGAAAATACATACCATGTATGAGGGAATATTGTCATAGCTAAGAAGAACGTCTGCTAGATGGCCTGAATGCATAAATACCAATACTTAATGAGCTAGCTCCCTCTGAGTAAATGATGGTAAAGCAGTTGAAGGGTAGGATTTAGGGATGATTACCTTTAGCATCAAGGAGAGTGAGGGAGATGAGAGTAGCTCCCCAGTTGGTTAGATTTATATACAGATCGCCTCTGCAAAGTTGAAAGAAACTTGGGGCATTGATCTTTCTGTAGGGATGACCATAATGAGCCAACTTGGCTTTCCCTTCCAAATTTCTTAGATTCAAGTCCCATTTGTGCCCTTGACTGCTAGCATGGAATTTTCAGAGGTGAATGAAAACCTGAATGCACCAAAAATGCAAGAGAATGGATGACACTTTCACCATCATCGATTGATTGACTGATCAAGGGATGGATGGATAAGCTAAAGCAGAACATTCAATGATATATTGAGAGAGACTCACATAGTCAATACTATACTAGGGTGTGTATGTATGCCTTAAGATAAGGTCACGGTCTAAGACATAACATGGATTGTGTGCAACTATAGACAACCCATGCACTGTGGCTACCAAAAAATGTAATCTTTGGAATCTAAACATGTTACATTTTTGAGTTTTTGTCTTATTACCCCAAATTGTTTTTGGCCAAATCTTAATTTTGTTATTTAAAATGGAATTTTGAGTACATATATGGATTCAATACCTTGAAAAAACCTGTTGTAGCCGCTACAACACCACCCAAAATTTTGGATATATTTAAAATTTCGGGTTCCCCCTCTCTTCGCTTAGGCGTTGAAATCCTTCACCCGACCTGCAGTCATGCGACATCCCACCGACCTACCCCAACCCCTCATGAGCTTTCTCACCATCATAATCAGATGTTGTTGCTGCAATCACGCCATATGTGGGAAGGATCATCTGGCGTACGCTCGAACATTCTTACCGCAGTCGCGCCATGTGTAATAAGATTGCCATGCATACGTTTGAATGGAAACCTTTTGTGTATTGACGAATGAAAGCCTTCCCGCTGTAGGTCATTAAGCATGTTTTTTGAATACTTCTCTTAAGCTTGTTAGTTTCATATGTTTTATCTGTGGTCACCATTATCAAAGAATAATTATGATGTCGTAATGTTCCACACAGGTCGACCCCACGGGTGACAAACTCCTCAGTTGTGTCACGACATCAAGGGTAATAAAATTGGGCTCAACGACGAGGCCAAAGTTGCGGAACAGGGGAGGATCAGGAGAAAGTGATCAGTACTATTAAAAGGAGGATGATGTGATGCATGTTGATCAGAAAAGAACCTTTTATGTCACTGATGCAAAGGCTCCCTTCACTAGTGCGCACCAGATGCTTAAAAACGCCCCGTTTGGAAATGTCTAGATCCTACACCATATCATCTAAATGTCGATGGGCGCAGGCAAAGGAACATATTTCGCCACTTCAATGAATCTAGCCTGAAGTATAGCCCAGTGAACAAAGCTGACTCAGAAGATCTCCCTAGAGAATGACAATCTCACATGGGTGTGGCAAGTCGACGGCAGAGTTTCAAATATGGCAGTGCACCTTTGGGAAGCAACATCTGTCAATCTTGAGATACATACTGTGGCATTATTTAGGTTGTACATGTCCATAAAGATTGTCTATACGAAACTATTAGAGATGGAGAATTTCAAATTGAATTTAGAAGGTTATGTTTAATGCATACACTTTTGGTAGCCAGACACATTGATGCATACACCAAGAGAGCCTCCGGAATCACGAGATAAAAGGGGTTACTATTAAAAGGTCCATCAATGTGGCGTGAGAAGCATATGTCGACTCTCGATCTTCCAAAAAAAGAAGCCTTTGTATTATGAAGTAAAGCAGTGATCAAATTAAAACAAGGCTCGAAAGCATATGGTTTCAAGACCATAAGGTATCCTGGAGCAAAACTAAGTAATAACATTATAAAGGGCACACATTCAATGGACCAAGGTGATGTTGTATATATTAATGCAAGGCGCAAGACCATGTAGGTTCCAAAACATATAAAATGGTGAGATGTTGGTTGAAACTCGATGGACATGATTACAAGAAGAGATAAAGAATAACTTATTTCAAATTATCATCATCGTGGCCTCCATTCAGGTTATGTCCAATTTTTCTGCTGTAGTTTAACCTTTGTTTTACGTAGAATCTTGGGCACACTTTCCAAAGGAACGAGATCGCCTTCTCAAACTTATTGCAGATAGCAATCGAAGTGGAGTTATTTTTATAAGTGGAGATGTCCATTGTGGTGAAATTACAAGATATGATGGTGGTTAAATTACAACGCATGGAGTATAACGTCGTTGGCAGGTAAATGCGTGGAGCAGATATATGTTTTATGGTCAAACGTTCAAATTCGTTGCATGGAGCCAAACATGAAATATTTACGTTGCATGGAGCCAACGTAATCGTTGATGTATATACGTGGCAGTCGACTTTTCAACTCAAGCATGAAGCGCAGTGATTGACAATCTGTAACCACGTAAGACCGCCAAGCAAAGCATACGAGAAACGTTTAGAAGGGCTCAAATATTTTATGCCAAAGTATTAGTCTATGTCAAAACTTGTGGAGCAGACGCACGTATACAACGGTCAAAATTTACATTCTACAGTGGCAACGTTGTAATATTGGTATGTTGACAGTCAAAAACCGTAAGGTGGAGTTTTCCACGTGGCTATCCCAAAATTTATGCGGCAACATCACAAAAGGACCTCACGTTTTGAGTAAGTATGAAAAGCGTATCAATACTGAAGGCGAATGCATTACAAACTGTAGTCATGGGCTGAGAAGTCAGCGCCATAAAAGGCATGCTGTGCTACATTTCAGAGAGGCGGATAAGATCTGATTTTTGCAGCCTCGACAACAATATTCCAGGAGAAAATCACGCTGCAAATATACTATTAGTAACCTTCGCTAGCCACATTTAGAAAGATGGTATCATTACATGCTCGTTGGAAACTGAATTTCCGGGACTGCCACTACTGACCAGATCTCGCATTCCACGTAGAGTTATTCCTGACTGTTTACAGCACGTTCAATTGTAGGCCCGTAAAGGAAAGATAAGCTCACCACAAAAGAAATGGGCTCACAGAAAGAGTGACCATTTGATTTATTCTAAATCTACCAAGATAATTTAGAATCCTCCGCATACCTAGTTAGCACGATCAACCTGCAAAGTTATCTCTGTTAGACAACATTCGAGGTTGCTCACAGCATCAGCATGCATGCAAATAGAACTCTAAACCATTTCGTTGCAGGCATACATACGTGTAAGAGATTTTTTCGACTCAGAGGAGAAGAAACCACATAAAATTAACCTTGCACAACGACAGATCTGGTTTCTGGAGGTGGGATCGAAGCTGCATGCTCTTATTTTAATGCATGTCGAATTGCATACGGATTCAGCTGTATTGTTTCTGCCATTGCCTTAGGATACAGATCCTCCAAGAGAAATGAAACGCTCATCTTAACCAGTGCAATAATGACTACAGGACGTATTTCCGCAGTGGCAAATCCCTTGATACAGTAGATGATAAATGCTCTGTTGCAAGCGCAAAAGTCCCACCTTGAAAATTATGACGAAGATGATGATTCAGGGAGGCTTGGGGTTCGATGTTAAATCGATCCAACAAATCAACGCTATTAGATTTCCTTTGGAAGACTAGATTTTTTAACATCGTGTGAATATAGCATAGCTATGGTGCTGATCTGCTTATAACCTGACTTGCCACCACGAAGACAAGATGTTCGAAGGGCAAGAGATTTGTCGGAGTGCGTTCCTTCCTGCAACTTCATTGAGCAGCGCCCTCACCTTATTTGTCATGACAGCATGCAGACTCATCAACCCCATTTCGAAGGGGTGTTCCCTCAGTAAGATCTTGGCGCAAACTTTCGAACATAATGAAAGTATCATTGGAGCCCGACATAGTTTCGTTGTGGAGAACACAAGCAGCATGTGGCCCAAATCAACACTTCCGTTCCATTGGGAGAAAACAGAGCATTTCCCAGCGAGCGAGAGAGTTGGTACACTGATGGCATGTGTGTTGGTTATTCCTAGTCCTCTACTAAATCAAAAGTTGGCAATCAGAAACACATCACATGCAGTGGGAGATGGCACAAGCAAAAGCCCTTTACCTCAATCAATGGGTTTTCACTACAAACATTCGGATCCCAAGAGAACTTGATAAGGACCACGCTGCAACATAACATTTTACCACACAGGGGTCCAAAGTTTTCAATTTACTTGTGTAATTAATTAAATGCGCCTCTTAACATTTTCATTCAAGCAATGAAGACATGTAGCCTAAGATATGTGATTGCAGGTGGAAGCTGTCGATTTGCACGATGAGTTGGAGTGTTTTCCCAGCAAGCAAGAGGAACGGTTTTTAAAGCACGTGAGATGAGGAATACTGCTACAAAATCCGCAGATCTGCTTGAAGTTGCAGGTTACAGATTTCTTCAAGTCCCAGGTCGTTGATGGCCGAGGTCGCAAGGTCGCATATCTTCGTTTTTCCACCTTTTGCGACCCCGCGACCCAGCGACCTAGTCGCAAGGTCGCAAGGTCGCATACCTTCGGTTTTTGGCCTTTTGCAACCCTGCGACCCAGCGACCTAGTCGCAAGGTCGCAAGGTCGCATACCTTCGGTTTTCGGCCTTTTGCGACCCTGTGACCTAGCAACCTAGTCGCAAGGTCGCAAGGTTGCATATCTTCGTTTTTCCACCTTTTGCGACCCCGCGAGCTAGCGACCTAGTCGCAAGGTCGCAAGGTCACATACCTTCGGTTTTTTCACCTTTTCAACCTCGCGACCCAGCGACCTAGTCGCAAGGTCACAAGGTCAGATTCTCTCATTTTATTACAACTTGCGACCCCACGACCCAGTCAGGTCACAGGTCGCAACAGTAGCCAGGTCGCAGGTCGCAACAACGGCTCAGGTCGCAGGTCGCAAAAGGACTGGGTCGCAAGGAAGCCCAACGGTCAGGAAGATGAAAGTTCCAGGAAGCCTAAAGGGCAGAATTTTGTTTTATAAATACTCCTTTGGGAGCTTGTAAAAAGGAATTTTGGTTTGGGACTCGAGCATAGTATATTGTATTACCAGAGGATTATACACTGAAACATTAATACAAGCATTTTGAAAATTCTCCTATGGGATCTGGTGTTGTATCAGCACTGTCGAGTATTTTATTTTCAGTTTCTGAACATCATAGGATTAAGGGAACTGTATTTTCAATTCATATCACAGTTGCATAACAGTTTTCTGAGTATGTTAATGGTGGTTGAGTTTGTTTCACTTTCTTAGCTAATGTTGATGACTTTGTTTATCTGCGTTTGTGTTATCATTTAAAATTTTAGGAAGTGAAGGGTTTTCTCGTCGTGAGGAACTATTTCTCTTGCGGTCAAAATAGTTTGCAAGCATGACCCTAATGAAGTGCTGCTATCGACACTTCCTTCGGTCTTCATGCTTTATTATTTCCTCTTGCTACTCATAGTGCTGCATGTACATTTAATGCATCATTCATATGTCTTGTATCAATTGATTAGGTGTGTACCCACTGTTTTATAGAGTTTAAGAGAGACCCAAAGCAAAGGAGAAATCAGTGGTAGCCGGACCCACACCCCGGAGGGGATCCCTATTCCAAACGGTTCAAGGTCTAATTGGGACCTTTTACCGGGGAGATCCCTTGCTGTTGGCCGAGACAGATTTTCCCGTCAACAAAATTGGCGCTAGAAGGAGGGCATGAACCTCTGACCATATGGTTAACGAAGAGGGGGGCCAGATGACAAGCTGAGCCCTTAGAGCCTGCAGTTAATCTCATATCTGTAATGGCTCATTCCCAAATCATTCTCCCGAGATGTTTTTCGGAGTTTTATGAGCCTGTATACTACATCTCCGATGAACTTATTTATCACTTGTCCTAGTTAAAATTTGATGGGGAAAATGGGGTGTCCATAACCCAACACTGTTCAGATTTTTGTGACTTGGCGAGTACTATGAAATTGACGATGAGGGTTTGTTTTTTTTGCTTTTCTTCCTCACCCTCGAAGGGCACGCTAAGCAATGGTGCCGCGCATTGCCGGAAGCTTTCATCCATTCGTTTGAACAACTTGCCCATAAATTACAACAAGATTTTCACAGGTATGATCCTCATAACGTTGTAATAAAGTTACATGACATCAGAATGGAACCTCAGGAATCTTTAGGCGAGTTCTTTATCAGATTCGTTCATTATTGTTTTGAGTTCCCTGAGAGGGATGTTGATTGGAAATGTTTAGGTGAGCAGTTCAAGTATGTGATTTCCCTTGAGCAATTTCAGTTAGATCCTAGTGTTCGCTATACCGGTTGTTCGGACTTTGTCCATAATGCTTTCTGGTCAATCTCCTCGAGTCCAGACCACATTCAGGACTCCAAGGAGAGTGTTGCTATTTGTGATATTCTCACCCCTCCTCCTGAGTTGTCTGGGAGTGGAGTTGTGACCTTGGAAGTCCTGAGCAAGGATAGACACTGGCAAGAAGATAAAGCCTATTGCACTACCTTTGAATCTTTCACACACCATGTCGAATCCGAATCTGAACACCCCAGTGGCTCATTATCTCTTTTGGCTCATGAAACGTACCCCGAGCCCACTCGATGTCTCCCCGGACTTAGTCCTAAATCTGGTTCACATTCGGATTATGAATCTGGTTCACATTCGGATTATGAATCTGGTTCATATTCGGATTATGAATCTGGTTCACATTCGGATTATGAATCTGGTTCATATTCGGATTATGAATCTAGTTCACATTCGGATGATGAATCTGGTTCACATTCGGATGATGAATCTGGTTCACATTCGGATTATGAATCTGGTTCACATTCGGACTATGAATCTGGTTCACATACAGATTATGAATCGACTCCTACCCCGCATAAAGTTGATTCCCTTACAAGGTCTGCCAGATCATCGTTTTCTCTGAATGACACGGATGCGCGGGTTGGAAAGACTCGTATGGTTAACGCCCCTGCAACTCAATCTATTCGTTCATTATTCCCCGGTTGGTTTCCCGATCCCGCCACACCAGTAATTTCTTCGAGGCATTCAAAATTTCCTTATACTGGTATTGGCGACAATCATAAGCACACAGATGGTGTTTCACAATCACAGATCAAAATCGATGAATCTTTTAGATCTAATATTTCTCACTCGGAACCTTTAGACAGCCATAGGAGCGATTATCTGACTGGGCAACCTCAATATGTCCTCTTTATTGTTCCGTCCTAGTTGGTAACTCTCGGGGAGCTTGACATGCCAGGTACCCAACTCGACCACATCGATGGTTGTAGTGATCACTCCTTATCTGAAAACATATTCAATCATACCACCGAGGACTGTCACTCGGATCTCTTGGCCTACCCTATGAAGACACCTGAATTCGATGATTCGCTTTCAGAAGATTCAAGTACCCACTAGAAAATCGAAATGCCTCAGCTTCCGCCGACCGTTTCTGAAATGACAATTTCCCAGTACCACACTCCTCCCAGCATAACCGCAGTAAATCCACCCTACCCTGGCGAATCTAAAGAATCTGATATATCGATCTATCGATCTGTCAGCATGCAAACTTTTGACCAAATTGATACAAAGCCCACTGACATTTTGCAACTCACCACCATGCATGATCACATCCATTCGCCTGTTGATCTCGCCCAACCCTCAAAGTTGGGAAGTGCTCCGCTCGAAGGTCCAGAGTTTGTTCAAGACGATGAGGAGTTTCAGGCTCCACTAAACATGGATTCAGATCCCCATACCCTTGACCAAACTCAGGAGCAACCTCAGACTAGGGTTTTCGAAACTAGGGTTTCTACGCTTAGATGTTCATGCATCTATAATTCGCCTGGCACTTGCTTATTGTTTCCATTCCATAAAACTGATGGTCCCCAAGACCATGATGAGTTTTTTGATCAACTCGACCAACCCCATTCGGTGAATGTGATTGCAAATAGGAATTGGCTTACCCATCACCCCTCAAATCCAGGATCGTGCATGAATGATTTTGTGTCATTTATCAATAATGTTGAGTTTCAAGAACATATTGCTGGTTATCAAGATGAGAATGGGATTCAGCTTGCGCAATCTATTCTGGCATGTTCTATGGTAAGTATCTCTGATCATCTTACCGTGGCACCTGCTCCTCAGGTAAGATTTGTTGCTACTGCACTTTTTTGGATACTAGCTCTGATCCTGATCATTGTTGTTCTTGCAGGTCAGGAACTAATGTGGTGGCTGCACTGGAAAACTGATTTTACATAACCTCACTGCATCATTGGTTAAACTGGGTTTTAGGTGTAGGCTAGCTAGGACCAGTTAATAAAATTTGTTAGTTCAAAATTTTAATTAGGTTTACTTGCTAAATTTGTCTTCATGATTTAAAAGTGTGTTTGTTGTTTTTGTTTACGATTAATATTTTAGGCATCATCATGTTACAAGTATTTTCCTTTCATTTCCTTTTCAGTTGCTTGTTGTTGCATAAATAATTACTGCTTGTATTGCGCCTCTTTTCCATCTACAACTGGTTAATCATTCTCCCACATGGCGTTGCATTGCATCTTGAGCCTCACCTATTACATTGCGTCGTATACTCTCTCCCTCACATCATTCCTGTCATGTCGCCTGCCACTACACGAGCCCTCATTACAACCCTATCACCTTGCAGTCTTGTTTTGCCCCGATTGCTGAAACTGTAACTCCATTGTTTTGGCGTGAGGTGGTGGTGGCTATCTCAAGAGGCAGCTTTCTCTTAGGACGAGTCATTGAAGTCGCATTCTCAACAAGATGCCTATGAGTCTAAACTCATTTAGCTAGGGAGATACGAGCTGGTTGCTTATGGGAGACCTAATGAGTTCGAATGACCCATACCCGTAGCCTAAGCCTTGTGCCCAGCATAGTCTTGGACATCTTAATGATCCGTTTTGCATGCTTCACCTAGTGTGGTTGATGGGATGTGAAGGTTCGGCACAAGGGCAAACCCAAATCAGGATATCTTTCTGGCCAGAATGAAACAACCTCCTGTCAGAAATAAGTAGGATCCTCATCCATGAAAATAAGTGCTGTAAGCACATGAAACAAATAAGGGTAAAGGAACGAGAAAGGCTTCCTGCGCAGAGAGGTAATGCAACGACTTCGCCGGGGTACTGACCAGGCTCACTGGCAGCGGAGCAACGTTTGTGATTTCTTGAACTGACTCTACCGGGGTACTGTCCAGGCCTGCTGGTAGCGGAGCAACACCAGAAGCTTATTTTAAAAATCCTGAGAATAATAAACCCAGTGCCTTGCTCTTCACATTATCAGCTAGCTACTGGCATCTGTGAGCTTTCGCTTTGATGTGTTTCTGATTAGCAGGACTTACTTGAGGCACAAGGATTAGGCATACCTGTAAAGGGCCAAAGTAATAAAAAGGGTACCCACGGAACTTGTTCAACATTCCCTTGCATCATTATCCGGACTCAGACTATTGTGGTGATATTGACAGAGATGCTAGATTCTACCAGTGGTTCGCCATTTGTTGTAGCCGCTACAACACCACCCAAAATTTTGGGTATATTTAAAATTTCAGGTTCCCCCTCTACTCGCTTAGGCATTGAAATCCTTCACCCGACCTGCAGTCATGCGACATCCCACCGACCTACCCCAACCCCTCATGAGCTTTCTCACCATCATAATCAGATGCTGTTGCTGCAATCATGCCATATGTGGGAAGGATCATCTGGCGTACGCTCGAACATTCTTACCGCAGTCGCGCCATGTGTAATAAGATTTCCATCCATACATTTGAATGGAATCCTTTTGTGTATTGACGAATGAAAGCCTTCCTGTTGTAGGTCATTAAGCATATTATTTGAATACTTCTCTTAAGCTTGTTAGTTTCATATGTTTTATCTGTGGTCACCATTATCAAAGAATAATTATGTTGTCATAATGTTCCACACAGGTCGACCCCACGGGTGACAAACTCCTCAGTCGTGTCACGACATCAAAGGTAATAAAATTGGGCTCAACGACGAGGTCAAAGTTGCGGAACTGGGGAGGATCAGGAGCAAGTGATCAGTACTGTTAAAAGGAGGATGATGTGATGCACGTTGATCAGAAAAGAACCTTTTATGTCACTGATGCAAAGGCTCCCTTCACTAGTGCGCAGCAGATGCTTAAAAATGCCCCGTTTGGAAATGTCTAGATCCTACACCATATCATCTAAATGTCGATTAGCGCATGCAAAGGAAAATATTTCGCCACTTCGATGAATCTAGCCCGAAGTATAGCCCGGTGAACAAAGCTGACTCAGAAGATCTCCCTAAAGAATGACAATCTCACATGGGTGTGGCAAGTCGACGGCAGAGTTTCAAATATGGCAGCGCACCTTTGGGAAGCAACATTTGTCAATCTTCAGATACATACTGTGGCATTATTTAGGTTGTACATGTCCATAAAGATTGTCTATACGAAACTATTAGAGATGGAGAATTTCAAATTGAATTTAGAAGGTTATGTTTAATGCATACACTTTTGGTAGCCAGGCACATTGATGCATACGCCAAGAGAGCCTCCGGAATCATGAGATAAAAGGGGTTAATATTAAAAGGGCCATCAATGTGGCGTGAGAAGCATATGTCGACTCTCGATCTTCCAAAACAAGAAGCCTTCGTATTATGAAGTAAAGCAGTGATAAAATTAAAACAAGGCTCGAAAGCATATGGTTTCAAGACCATAAGGTATCCTGGAGCAAAACTAAGTGATAAAATTATAAACGGCGCACATTCAATGGACCAAGGTGATGTTGTATATATCAATGCAAGGCACAAGACCATGTAGGTTCCAAAACATATAAAATGGTGAGATGTTGGTTGAAAATCGATGGACGTGATTAGAAGAAGAGATAAAGAATAACTTATTTCAAATTATCATCATCGTGGCGTCTATTCAGGTTATTTCCAATTTTTCTTCTGTAGTTCAACCTTTGTTTTACATAGAATCTTGGGCACACTTTCCAAAGGAACAAGATCACCTTCTCAAACTTATTGCAGATAGCAATTGAAGTGGAGTTATTTTAATAAGTGGAGAAGTCCATTGTGGTGAAATTGCAAGATATGATGGTGGTGAAATTACAACGCATGGAGTCTAACGTCGTTGGCAGGTAAATGCATGGAGAAGATATATGTTTTATGGTCCAACGTAATCGTTGATGTATATACGTGGCAGTCGACTTTTCAACTCAAGCATGAAGCGCAGTGATTGACAATCTGTAACCACGTAAGACTGCCAAGCAAAGCATACGAGAAAAGTTTAGAAGGGCTCAAATATTTTATGCCAAAGTTAATGTCAAAACTTGTGGAGCGGACGCACGTATACAACGGTCAAAATTTACGTTCTACAGTGGCAACGTTGTAATATTGGTATGTTGACAGTCAAAAACCGTAAGGTGGAGTTTTCCACGTGGCTATCCCAAAATTTATGCGGCAACATCACAAAAGGACCTCGCGTTTTGAGTAAGTATGAAAAGCTTATCAATACTGAAGGTGAATGCATTACAAACTGTAGTCGTGGGCCGAGAAGTCAGCGCCATAAAAGGCATGCTGCGCTACAGTTCAGAGAGGCGGATAAGATCTGATTTTTGCAGCCTCGACAACAATATTCCAGGAGACAATCACGCTGCAAATCTACTATTAGTAACCTATGCTAGCCACATTTAGAAAGATGGTATCATTACATGCTCGTTGGAAACTGAATTTCCGGAACTGCCACTACTGACCAAATCTCGCATTCCACGTAGAGTTATTCCTGATTGTTTGCAGCACGTTCAATTGCAGGCCCGTAAAGGAAAGATAAGCTCACCACAGAAGAAATGGGCTCATGGAAAGAGCGACCGTTTGATTTATTCTAAATCTACCAAGATAATTCAGAATCCTCCGCATACCTAGTCAGCATGGTCGACCTGCAAAGTTATCTCTGTTAGACAACATCCGAGGTCGCTCACAGCATCAGCATGCATGCAAATTGAACTCTAAACCATTTCTCTACAGGCATACATACATGTAAGAGATTTTTTTCGACTCAGAGGAGAAGAAACCACATAAAATTAACCTTGCACAACGACAGATCTGGTTTCTGGAGGTGGGATCGAAGCTGCATGCTCTTATTTTAATGCATGTCGAATTGCATACGGATTGAGCTGTATTGTTTCTGCCATTTCCGTAGGATATAGATCCTCCAAGAGAAATGAAACGCTCATCTTAACCAGTGCAATAACGACTACAGGACGTATTTCCGCAGTGGAAAATCCCTTGATACAGCAGATGAGAAATGCTCTGTTGTAAGCGCAAAAGTCCCACCTTGAAAATTATGACGAAGATGCTGATTCAAGGAGGCTTGGGGTTCGATGTTAAATCGGTCCAGAAAATCAACGCTATTAGATTTCCTTTAGAAGACTGGATTTGTTAACATCGTGTGAATATAGCATAGCTATGGTGCTGGTCTGCTTATAACCTGACTTGCCACCACGAAGACAAGTTGTTCGAAGGGCAAGAGATTTGTCGGAGTGTGTTCCTTCCTGCAACTTCACTGAGCAGCGCCCTCAACTTATTTGTCATGACAGCATGTAGACTCATCAACCCCATTTTGAAGGGGTGTTCCCTCAGTAAGATCTTGGCGCAAACTTTCGAACATAATGAAAGTATCATTGGAGCCCGGCATAGTTTCGTTGTGGAGAACACAAGCAGCATGTGGCCCAAATCAACACTTCCGTTCCATTGGGAGGAAACAGAGCATTTCCCAGCAAGCAAGAGAGTTGGTACACTGATGGCATGTGTGTTGGTTATTCCTAGTCCTCTACTAAATCAAAAGCTGGGAATCAGAAACACATCACATGCAGTGGGAGATGGCACAAGCAAAAGCCCTTTGCCTCAATTAATGGGTTTTCACTACAAAAATTCGGATCCCAAGAGAACTTGATAAGCACCACGCTGCAACATAACATTTGACCACACGAGGGTCCAAAGTTTTCATTTTACTTGTGTAATTAATTAAATTTTCCTCTTAACATTTTTATTCAAGCAATGAAGACATGTAGCCTAAGATATGTGATTGCAGGTGGAAGCTGTCGATTTGCACGATGAGTTGGAGTGTTTTCCTAGCAAGCAAGAGGAACGGTTTTTAAAGCACGTGAGATGAGGAATACTGCTACAAAATCCGTAGATCTGCTTGAAGTCGTAGGTTGTAGATTTCTTCAAGTCCCAGGTCGCTGATGGCCGAGGTCGCAAGGTCACATATCTTCGTTTTTCCACCTTTTGCGACCCCGCGACCCAGCGACCTAGTCGCAAGGTCGCAAGGTCACATACCTTCAGTTTTCGACCTTTTTCGACCCTGCGACCCAGCGACCTAGTCGCAAGGTCGCAAGGTCGCATACCTTCGGTTTTCGACCTTCTTCGACCCTGTGACCTAGCGACCTAGTCGCAAGGTCGCAAGGCCGCATATCTTCGTTTTTCCACCTTTTGTGACCCCGCGACCCAGCGACCTAGTCGCAAGGTCGCAAGGTCGCATACCTTCGGTTTTTTCACCTTTGTGACCTCATGACCCAGCGACCTAGTCGCAAGGTCGCAAGGTCGCATTCTCTCATTTTATTACAACTTGCGACCCCCTGACCCAGTCAGGTCGCAGGTTGCAACAGCAGCCAGGTCGCAGGTCGCAACAGCGGCTCAGGTCGCAGGTCGCAAAAGGACTGGGTCGCAAGGCAGCCCAACGGTCAGGAATATGAAAGGTCCAGAAAGCCCAAAGGACAGGTTTTGTTTTATAAATACTCCTTCGGGAGCTTTTAAAAAGGACTTTTGGTTTGGGACTCGAGCAGAGTATATTGTATTACCAGAGGATTATACACTGAAACATTAATACAAGAATTTTGAAAATTCTCCTATGTGATCTGGTGTTGTCTTATGTATCAGCACTGTCGAGTATTTTATTTTCAGTTTCTGAACATCCTAAGATTAAGGGAACTGTATTTTCAATTCATATCACAATTGCATAACAGTTTTCTGAGTATGTTAATGGTGGTTGAGTTTGTTTCATTTTCTTAGCTAATGTTGATGACTTTGTTTATTTGCGTTTGTGTTATCATTTAAACTTTTAGGAAGTGAAGGGTGTTCTCGTCGTGAGGAACTATTTCTCTTGCGGTCAGAACAGTTTTCAAGCATGACCCTAATGAAGTGTTGCTATCGACACTTCCTTCGGTCTTCATGCTTTATTATTTCCTCTTGCTACTCATAGTGCTGCATGTAAATTTAATGCATCAATCATATGTCTTGTATCAATTGGTTAGGTGTGTACCCACTGTTTTATAGAGTTTAAGCGATACCCAGAGCAAAGGAGAAATCAGTGGTAGCCGGACCCACACCCCGGAGGGGATCCCTATTCCAAACGGTTCAAGGTCTAATTGGGACCTTTTACTGGGGAGATCCCCTGCTGTTGGCCGGGACAGATTTTCCCGTCAACAAAACCCTAGAGCAGTACATTTTTTTTGTTTGTAGATTGAAGGACCTAAACTAATGCAACATGGTTTTTTGGATGCCATTTCTAAAGTTGGGCTGACCAAATTCCTTTTTGACCTTTCTACCACCTATATAACCAAGTAATTTTCTATCACCTGTATAACCTTGCCTTTTTATTAAAAAAAAGAGGTTCCTACACTCAAAGAATTGGCTTTTCCTGGCCATGGGGAAATTAGAATGTTGAAATTATATAACCTTTTGGATGATTAGAAGATCCAATTTTTCCATTGCTAGCCTGAACTAAGTTCAAATTGCAGTTTTGGGTGTAAACTGTTGGTCAGTTGAAACCCATTTATCAATTGCACTGTCTCAGTAAAGCCTAGATAATATCTAAGATGAGGAGGCTGGACCTATTTTAGGCTATTGTACCCAAGAAAATGGTCAAACATAAGGTTATGCATATACATGTGGTTCAAGGTATCCTTTTCCTCACGTTATTCTCTATGAATTAAGGAATGTATGTTGCCAAGGAGGAACACCTGCTGGTCTAGGATCTAATACAACCAACAAGTTACTAGGAACACCCAACCGATTACTAGGATCTGATACATGCTTTAGATTGCTAGGATCTAGTCTAGGAACACCCAACAACGAGAGGTATATCCACAAACCACTCCAAGTAAGATATGAAAACGGCTCTTGAAATGCCTCTGAATACCAAAGCACTCCAATGTTTATAATGACATACTGATGTCCAATTCAAATGCTACCTAAGGATTTCACAAAGGTTCTAGTGCCTTTGTTCAAGAGTTCGTTGTATGTTTCCAAGGGTTTCAAAAAAAAAACTTTCACTAGATATTAACAGCCCTTATGATATTTTTACCACCACCATTTCTGCCACAAAATTTCTGTAAGGTGAAGACACATGAAGATTTAAATTGGTTCATGCTTGAAGGAAAGATGAATTGTTATGATTGATGGGTATTTAGAGTTTTATTGTTGGCTATAATTTGCATACAATGACCCTAGATGTAGTCACAAAAAATTAATAAAGATTATTGTTGTTCACAAGGCTGAAAATTTGTCTGAAATCCCTCAAATTATCCCACAACAAGCTTCCCAAGAACCCCACATCATTGTTGGAAACATTTGTTGATTGCACCTATATTTTTATACTTGTTTTCATGCTGCCCTATCTGTCCAAACATTGGTATCATAGCCATAATAGTGTTTTCATTAACCCTAGTTCTATTTTTTGGTGAAAATTTACCATAGTTGGAGGTATCAACCATTGGAAAGACCAACACTATTGGGTTCCATAGAACCATCAATCAAAGGATATGTCTACAGTTGTATCTTCTGTTTAGGGCTCTTCACATGCTGCCATCGAATCTGTGGTCATTTTATTCTATATATCATCTTCGTATTGCCTCATAATCCTACAAGAGTATGTTACATGACCTCACATCCTCCAAGAAAAAGTTGATCTTATATGCTGAGTTATATTTATGCTTGGATGGTGATCTGTTTTCTTTGTTTGGAGACCATGGAGGATGACAACATGCTACTAAAAACGGTTGTATTATAACAAGATTATTGATGTCAAACTGTTCATGGAGGCTACCACCAAATACTGCAATAAGGGAGACTTTCCCATGATATTTTTGGAACCTTAAAACCATGTTAAAATTGTTTGAAACATGAGCCCTAAAACTAAAACAAATGCTACAACAAAATCACTATAATTTGATGGAAGTTCTATTATAGGACTTCTCTACTGCTGCTCATACGCTGTCTGAAATAATCAGGTTGAAATTTAGAACCTAACTATCGCTGGTCTAGTATGCAAAATCCAATTCTTGGCATGAGGCATATGATGAAGCCATTGGCTAGGTTACATGTTGGTAGTGTATGTTATGTTGATCTATTACTTTTTCTTTTGGTTAGAAACTAGGAACTTCACCACAACATCATACCAATATGTAAAATCTGAATTAATTGTTGTGAGACAACTAGCATCTAGGATATTTGTTTCTATCCCATACTTTGCCATCAACATCTAAGTTGTATTTCATGTGCATGTGTTGAATGGAGTAGCTATTGTGGCATCTTTATGATTGTCTATGTCAAACATACTATTTTGACATGTCTTCTCTTTTGTGGGGAAGGTATTGCTACATTGTATTTGCTAAGGACGCATGTTCACCAAGACAAGTCAGATACTTCAAAATGTTGGATGTGTTTTGTATTATTGTTCTAGAACATATTCTCTTTGTCTTTGTTTTGTATTGTTGTTCGAGAAAATATTCTCTTTTTCTTTGTCTTTATTTCACACATTGTTTTACGATATTTGAGTGTTTTAGGTTATTTAGGTTTTTGGCCCTGAAATTAGTGATTGAAATGCCAAATAATCACTTTATAATTGTGGATTTGCTTGTCTATTTGAGTTATTTTACATAAGAAATCTTTATAAGTAGATCTTAAGTAGATATTCTACCCTTAGCTCTATTTCAAAGTGTTGTAAGAATTTCTGAGGACCTCTTCTATTCCTTGACTCGAGGTGGTGGATTCCCCATCCTGCTGAGGCCTTTCTCTTTCATCTAGTCCTTCATTTTCCATTGAATCTGATTCAAGAGATTCTCCCATTGGATCTCTCTTGGGGATTCTTGTGGTGGTATTCCATGCATCATTTTTAAAATCCTAATTCTTCACTTCACCTACTTTTCATAACTTCCATAACCATTAGGTAGGGACCTGCAATGTCAATGGTGTTTTGTTTGTTTAGTAAAAGATTGTCGAGACTTTAATTTATTGAAAGTTGTAGAATTTACAATCTCTGAAGTTTCAAGATATAATTTTTAAAAGTATAATTCTTTAAAGGGTGTTAGCTCAATGAAGAAGCACCTGCTTTACAAGCAGGAGGTTGGTGGTTTGATTCCATCGTGCGTTGATATTCATATATAGGGAATGACGAAGATCAATTTTTGGTGACGGATGCTCTTTTGACCATCACCAATGAGCTTATGGTGACATTTTTCGACCCTCACCAAAATATGAAATGGTGACGGTCAATGAACGCCACCATATATATGCATCAATAGTGACAACCATTAAAGGTCCGTCACTATAAATCGTTGTTGTTGATATGAAATGGTGAGGGTCACTATTTGTCATTATAGTCATTATTCATGACGGACCTTGATGTCACCAATGAGTTTATGGTGACGGTCAATGAACGTCGCCATATATGCACCAATAGTGACGGCCATGAAAGGTCCATCACAAAAAATCGTCGTTGTTCATATGAAATGGTGATGGTCACTATCCGTCATTATAATCAATATTCGTGACGGACCTTGAATGTCACCACAACACATACTTTCAACGACGCCACCTTTGGTGACGTTCAGTTTTTTGGTGACGGAGGCTATTGTCCGTCACCATTGCCCATATGAAATGGTGACGGTCACTATCCGTCACTAAAAATCATTATTGGTGACGAACCTTGAATGTCACCACAACACCTATACTTTCAGCGATGCCACCTTTGGTGACATTCAGTTTTTTGGTGACGGAGGCTATTGTCCGTCACCATTGCTCATATGAAATGGTGACGGTCACTATTCGTCACTATAAATCATTATTGGTGACGGACCTTGAATGTCACCACAACACCTATACTTTCGGCAACACCACCTTTGGTGACGAAGCCTCTTTTGACCCTCACCAATGAACTTATGGTGACCATTTTTGCCCCTCACCAATGTGTTTTTTTCTTGTAGTGTATTGAAAATGGATGATATGATATGAGGCTGATAATACAGCAGCAGAGAGGCAGCATCATACTAGGGCAATGCAAAGGCCAGCATGAGGGACGTAGCCCAGCCAACTTGACGTAGAGGCCATACAGAGGGTGACGCAGAGTTGTATAGGTGACACAGAGGCAGCGCAGAGCCTTCCAGAGTGACACAGGAGTAGCCTACGATGCGTAGAATTTGCGCTGGGATAGAGGGCTCATGCAAAGGTTGGAGAATACTGCGTTGAGGATTCCAATGGGCCAGAAAGGGCTTTTTATTTGTAAATCCTGATTGAGGGTGTGATTCAGCAATATTTTTTGTATCCCAGTGAAAGGTACAACTGCTGTGTAATTTCTCTATAGGGAATACTATTTAAGGTGCCCATATTGTTCTATTCAGATTCTTCATAATAATGAAACCCTCTAGAGCTACTACACCGATTTTCCCGCATTGGGTTTTACCGGGGACATTTGCCCGAAAAATTTGTGTAATTTTGTCACATGTGCGTGATGTTCAGTAAATTATTTGTAGATGTGTAGGTTGCACTTTGTATTTACTTTAATGTTTTTCTAAATACTTCAGTTAAATAACTTGTTAAATTAATTAAACAAGTAGGCAAAGTAGATCAAGACACTACAATAGGGTTTCTGTTTTAAAATTTTCACATGATCAAGTCTGATTTATCCATGTGCCTCCTGCACTTACCAGATTGTGGAAACCCTTGTTTCCCTCATGGAGATGTTCATTCCTCTTATATGACATCTATGTGTATGCTTTTGGAAGGATATTGTTCATGCTTGGGCTAGATGGATCCGGAGGACAGCTTCTCTTGGAGTCGTGGCTGAATCGGGTGGTATTCCTCCACATATATTTACATTCATCAATCATTACAAGAATTTTGAGGTCCAAAATGGGCCTCCTAAATAAATTATAAAATAATAGTGGAAATAATAAAATAAGATTTGATTACATCATCAAATTTTGGAGGGAAAAAAGAAAAAAAAAACTACTTTTTCAACTCCTATTTTGAACTTATCTCCCGAAGGTTTTACTCAAATTTCGAGTGGGAATACTCGTTGGATGAAAAATTTAATTCCTCATCTAAGGAGTACCCATGTTTCATAATTTTTATGGAAATTTCTACATGAAAAATGAGAAATACATATAAAACATGATTGCAATCACGTTTTTTATGTATTTCTCATTTTTCATATAAAAGGGTCCATCAAAAGTATGCAACACGGGTACTCGTTGGATGCGTAATTGAATTTTTCATCCAACGAGTATTCCCGCTCGAAATTTGAGTCAACCCTTAGGGAGATAAGTTGAAAATATGAGTTGAAAAACTAGTTTTATTATTTTATTATTTTTTAATCTTTTTACTTTTTTACTCCAAAAATGGTGAATCATCCCCCATGGTTGACATCATCATCTTGAATCCTATTGGTTCTTATAAATTTTATTTTAGTTGTACATTTTTCTTAGGAGGCCCATTTTGGACCTCAAAATTCCCCTAATGAAACAAGTTCTATCCCATTCTTTATGTTCACGATCTTAATGCTTTATACATGTTATGATCCTATTATTAATTATTTCATGTTATTTTGATTTTAAGCTTAAATGATCTAATGCTAACATATTGAACATGCTCTTAGGCCACCAAAACCATTATGGTATGATTGGTTTGATTATCTAAACCTAGATTTCTAAAATCCCCTCCATCGTAAAGAGGTATAGCAAGATAAGGAAGACATTGTGTATAGGCGAAAAATTTGTAATAGGGTGTCTCGTGTGAAGTAGTTTCTATGTTTGGAAAAAAACATAGCAAAAAAAAAAGATCAAAATGTTACTAAACACTACCAACTTCATTCCTCAAGTAATTCTTGGTTCCCGTGGCCTTCTCCAAGATATCAGAACTACATTCTATCAAACTATTGGGAGTCTTAGGAAGAAAGATTCCTCAAACTATTGTCAAAAGTGCAGGAACAACAATTAAACCCAAAGAAAGAGATCATCCCCATGGTTTTATGTTATGAGTATCATAATTAACCAATTTTTTTGTGAAAATCTCAAGTCTTTTGGCCAATACAATGGCAATGTTGATAAGCAACAAATTACAATGGAGCTACAATGATCCCAACATTTGTGCATCATACTACCCTGTGTGTCTCTAATCCATCTCAATGCCCGATTTAAAACAAAATTGCAACGCTAATGACATAATAACCCAAGATCGATCTTGACAAACCATAACGCCACCAAATGGGAAGTGGAAACCCGAACACAATTTCCCTAGGCATGGCACGAGCTAGTAGATATGTTAGATCTTCAACATACCTTGATTTGACTCAATCATACAGGTCACATAACTATTTGTGCACAATTTGATTAAGAAAATAAAATATGAAAGGGAAAATTACTAACAAAAAGGGAAACTAGCACCACACGAGTTCAATGGGTTCTCATTCTTATCATTCTACGGGTTAGGTGAGAAGTTTAAAAAATGTTGTATATCCAAACAATTTATGGTAGGAAGCTGACAAATCCACCATAGAACCTTTATAAAACCTCAATTTCCTTGGAGTCTTAACCCATTCTGATACCATTGATTCAGACCTTAGGGAGGAGGAGAGAAACATATATATTTCTTAAGAAACTAATCACAAAAATAGTGAAAAAAATGCACACATTGAATATAAAATATAACTCTATAAAATTAAGAAAACTTTTTAAACTACATCATTGTGGACCCATCTATCCATTTGCAAGGTGAGGCCGCTTATTTATAGTATGTTTCATGCCTTCTTGATTTACATCATACAATACCATGGTTAAATACGATGGGTGGATACCATGTGGATAACACTTTCCATCTAGATCACATGCTCTATGTTGGGGATTTTTACTCTCCTTCCAATGCTTAAAATTTTGTATCTCTTAATTTAATAAGATCTTGTAGTGACATTGCATCCTGTGGGTCTTCTCCCAACTTAATGATCCACTGCTTTAACTCATCTATTTACATATGTTTATTCCTAGTATAATCTTCTCCTGCTTGAGTTCATTAGTAACCTTCGAGACCATATTTTCTACCTTGGATACATTTAATGCAATGTTTGTAATATTTATGAATATCATCTCACCATTTTTCCTATGTAGGTCCATTTGGTCTACCAAGAGTATGATCTTTAACTCTATTATGAGTTTCGCTACTTTATAATATTATGTTTTTCTAATCACTTGATTCTTTGGCTCCAATATATCCATTCTTAAATATTATTTTTAATAATCAAGGTAGATAATAACCTTGACTGAGATGATCTTGAACCTTATTTCCAAAGCTAAAAACTGAATCCTATTTCATATTTTATTTTTTTATTATTTTATTCTTAATTTCCATGAATTTAGAATGTATGTTATCTTGCCTTCCTATGGCTGAGGGTAACATTCCTACCTCATGTTTTTTACTTGTATATGTTAACAGAATAAATTCCCAATTGAAAGCAAACTCACGTGACGTTGCATCCTTTGCATTTTGCACTAATATTTATGCTTATCCTTCTTCTTTTGTTCTTTGCATCTTTCCATATTGTTGATCTTCTTCCTTTGTCTTCAAAACTACTTGAAGTCTTTGTGTATAAGTTCTTTTCAAACTAAGGAGTTTCAAAAATAAGAGGTTAAGATGATTGACCAACTTCTACAATTTTCTCCATACGATGAGTTTGCTCCATTTCCCAAGTATCCATGTTGGCAAGTATTTCAATGTTTGGTTTAGAGACATGTATATAAGTTAAAGAGCCCTATTTGGTTCTTCTATCAGATATGATTTTTATGAGGGTCACAAGGTCAGACCTCTCTTTAACGGAAATTTATTGGTTTTTATATAAAATTATATATTACAGAGCAATGGAACACATAAAATATGTGAAAACACAAACACAGAAAACATATAAAACAAGAGAGACACAAATATATGTGGTTCACCAAACTTGGGCTACGTCCACGGAAATAGCCAGTCCTTTATACTATCCAGCAAAATGAAGAGACAAAACCTACAGCAGTTCCATTGTAATATCCTCTTCTCTCACACACAGCCCCCCTTTCTATTTCTCGTTCAAAATATACACACAATACACAGTCATAATACAATTCCCTCATACAATAGAGGGGTTTTTTTCTAGGGAAAAAAACCCTAAATTAAACATAACTTCTAACATCATATCATCCACCTAATGAACAAACCAGATTGACTATGAAAATAAAATATTTTACGAGTAAATTTTACATATGTTTCTAGCTTTGGGGGCACTTCCCTCGAAATCCCCTGTTAGAGGGGGGGGGGTCTCCAAAAGGGCGTCGTCGCCCCCCCTGGACCTCCCTGAAAGTGATCAAATGACAGGTGAAATTACCGCCCCGTTAAGAACAGGGGTCCAACCTGGTAATACATCTAAACAAAGAAGATAATCAGGCTCCACACCCAACAATCTCCCACTTGGAGACTAAATGTAGCAAATCCACTGTTGCTTCATTTGTTGGAAAATTACTCCAATTTGGAGCTGGCTATTTCTCATCTTCATAATCATACTTGAATACCAATTGAAACTAATAAGAATCTCAGCTTCTACCCAGTTACAACTTTTGTTAGCATATCTGCAGGATTTTGGCTAGTTTGTATCTTTTCCAGCTTCAACTTTCCATATTCCAACACTAACCGTATGAAATAGTACTTGAGTTGTATGTTTTTAGTCCTGGAATGAATTGTTGAGTTCTTTGCAAGATGAATGACACTTTGGCTACCATTGTATAACCTTTCCATCTCCTTCTTCTTACCCAATTAATCCATAAACCATTGTAACCAAATCATTTCTTTACTAGCCTCTGTAGCAACAACATACTCTGCTTCTATTGTTGAAAGTGAAACAACACTTTGCATTTTTGAAACCCAACTAACAGTTGTTCCACCTACAGTAAGTACATACCCTGTAGTGCTCCTTCTATTATCTCTATCACTTGCCATATTCGCATCAACATATCCCTGTAGAGAAATGTTTTAACCACCAAAGCAAAATGACTGATTTGTGGTACCTCTCAAATATCTAAGAATCCATTTCACTGCCATCTAATTTTATTTTCCTGGATTGTTCATGTACCTACTTACAACTCCCACTGCATGTGCAATATCAGGCCTTGTGCAGACCATTGAATACATTAAGCTTCTAACTTTTGATGCATATGGAACTTTAGACATATAATCCATTTATTCTTGGGTCTTGGGGCACATATCCTTACTAAGTTTTAAATGGCTAGCCAAAGGCGTACTAACTGGTTTTTCATTGTACACATTAAATATTTTCAACACATTTTGTATGTACTCATTCTGAGACAATGTTAATTTTTTATTTTTTGTGTCTCTAGTTATTCTCATACCAAGGATTTGTTTTGTAACTCCCAAATCCCTCATTGCAAATTAATTTGCCAAATTTTTTTTTTGGGACATTTATTTCCTACAAGTTAGACCCTGCAACAAGCATGTCATATACATACAATAACAGTATAATATAGCTTCCATCATTTTTCATTTTTAGATAAACACAATTATCAGAGTGACATCTAGTATAACCTTGTTCAGACATAAACCTGTCAAATTTTAGATACCACTACCTTGGAGACTGTTTTAAGCCATACAAGATCTTCTTTAACCTGCACGCTAATTTTCCCTGCCCTTTTACCTCATATCCTTGTGGTTGCTGCATATATATCTCTTCCTCCAAATATCTATGGAGAAATTTTGTCTTTAGATCTAACTGTTCAACATGAAAATCTTTTGCTGCTACAAGACTTAAAATAGTTATGATTGAAGTCATATTAACAACGAGGGAAAATATTTCATCAAATTCAATACCTTTCTTCTATGCAAACCCCTTCACCACAAGTCTAGCTTTGTACCTCTGTTTTCCTCCATCTTCTTCCTTCATCCTGTAAACCCATTTATTCTGCAATGTTATTTTACCTGCAAGAAACCTAACTGAGTCCCAAGTCTGGTTACATATTAAGGAGTCCATCTCTCCTTTCATAGCTAGCTCCCACTTCTTCCTGGTTTCGACCTACATTTTCGTCTTCATAACATTCAATTTCACCAGAATCAGTCAACACTAAATAATATAATGAAGGAGAGTATTGTTTAGGGGGTCTACTTATCCTGGTAGATCTTCTAACACCACTTTCAGGTGTTTGAGGTGCATGTTTCTGTTGTGGTGGTCATTGTTGTGGTGGTTTTGTTGTTGTGGTTGTTGGTTATTATTATTTTCAGGCACCTTTACTTTTTCTGTGATCTCATCAAGAACTGTGTATTCTTTGTTTTCTTTTTCCTGTTTCTTTTCCTGCAGCCGATTCTTATACAATACATTTTCATTGAACATTACATCTCTGCTCCTAATGATTTTTTGATTTTCATAATCATATATGCGACAACCAAAACCATTACCACCATATCCAATAAAGATACATTTCTTTAATTTTGCCTCAAGCTTTGTTCTATTTTCTTTATTAATATAGACAAAGACCTCACAACCAAAAGGATTTAAAGAGAGAAGTTTATCTTTTTACCTGTCCATGCCTCCTCTGGAATACCACCATCCAAGGAACTTGAAGGCCCTCTATTTATTAGATAATCAAGAGTATCTATAACATATGTCCAAAATTGTAAAGGCAATTCTGCATGCAATCTCATTCACCTTGCAACAATGTAAACTTTGAAATGGGAACTGATACGAGTACCCATTTTTTTGAGGTAGAAAAATGTCATCCAATTTTGAAAAGTGTTGATTCAGAATACACCTTTTTTTTTAGGTAGAAAAAAATCATCTGATTTTGAAAAGTGTTGATTCAAAATACATCCTTTTTTTTAGGTAGCCAAAAATCATCTGATTTTGAAAAGCGTTGATTCAAAATACACCTTTTCTACTTTTAGCATATTTTTGACACTTTAAATTTTCTCATGTATCACGTATGAAATTTTTTTAAAAATGTTAGTGATTTTTCATGCTAATTTTGAAAAGTGTTGATGCAACATCAACCCTCTTTTTTAGAGGGCTTGTTTTTGACAATTTAAATTTTATAATGGATGAAGTGTGGTATTTTTTTTTTTTTTAATGTTGAAGATTTTCATGCGGATTTTGAAAACCATCAACATTTTTTTTTTCAAGGCATATTTTTGACACTTCAAATTTTCTTACATCCTAAGTATACATAATTTTTTTGTTAAATGTTGATTATTTAACCATTTTTCAAGTGGTCTTATTCATCTTCATGTTTTTCGTCCTAAGATATTTGGTTTTTCAAGGTTTTCAATTTTTTTTTTCCTCTGCAATATATATATATATATATATATATATATATATATATATATATATATATATATATATATATATATATATAGTTTTAAAAAATTAATAAAATTAATAATTTTAGGTTATGATTTATTTTATAATTATATATATTTAATTAATATTTCAATACATATAAAATAATTATCACCAAAAATAATAATTTTAAAAAGTTGACAAAAAGTATACATTTTTCATATAGATATAATTAAAAAAGTATGTATTTTAAGACATTTTCGCTAAAAAATACACATTAAATAAATAAAAATTATGGAAATTTTGAATAATTTTTTTTGGAAAGATAACAAATTTTATAAATTTCATATAAGAAAAAGACGTCATTTCAAAAATAAAAATTCCAAAAAAATGATTTAGATAACATTTTAAGTATTAAAAAAAATTAAATTTAAAATAAAACATACAATTTATAAAATAAAAAAATCAGAAACATAAAAAAAATACAATTGAGTTATACAAAAATAAATCATTAAAAATAATAAAAATAACAAGAAAATTAATAATAAAAATACATTGAAAAAAATAAAGTAAAAAAATAAAAAACAAGAAAAAAGAAATACATTAAAAAAATTAAATAAAACAATTTAAAACTATATATAATTAAAAAAGATAAAAATCATATACATATAAAACATATATAATTAAATAAATAATAAAAATAATAAAAACAAATTATTCCATCCCTTGAGATGTTGGTGGCCGAAGGGGCAGCCTGCCGTGGGCAGGCGAAGCTGCAACATCTTTGCACGGCCATGACAGATGGCCCCTTAGGCCAAAAATGGGCTTAAAGCCGATTTTTAGAATCGGCTTGGGCCCCAAGCTGATTATGAGAATCGACTTTGAGCCCAATACTAGCTCGAGGGGCCGCCTACTGTGGGCAGGCGGAGGTGTTGCGGCTCTGCCCGCCCATGGAAGGCTGCCCTTCAGGGCACTAATGGCACAAATATGATTCAAAGAATAAGATTCGATTCTCATAATCAAATTTAAGCCACTGGTGGTCGATTGACGTGGGAGGGGGGAGTTGCAGCAGCTCTTCTTTCCCACAACAGGTGGCACCTCAGGCCACCAATAGCTGAAATCCGATTCTGGGATCCGATTTGAGCCATTAGTGGCTGCCTGTCGTGGGCGGGCGGAGCTAATCTCATTCCCAGAATCGGATTTGAGACGTTGGTGGCTCAAGGGGCCGCCTTCCAAGGCCGAGCGGAGCTACAACAGCTCTGCCCGCCCAAGACAAGCGGCCTCTCACACCACCAATGGCAGAAATATGATTCTGAGTATTAGATCTAATTCTCATAATCAGATTTGAGTCGTTGGTGGTCACCTGTCGCGGGTAGGCGAAGCTGCTGAAACTCTACCCGCCCATGGCAAGCAGCTCCTTACTCCACCAACAACTCAAATCCGATTTTGAGAATCTGATCCGATTCTCAGAATCATATTTGAGTTGTTGGTGGCCTGAGAGGCTGCCTGTCGTGGGCGAGCGGAGCTGCTGCAGCTCCGCTCCCCTATGGTAGGTGACCAACAAGCTCAAAACCGATTATGAGAAACGGCTTGGGCCCCCAACCAATTCTTAAAATCATCTTGAGCCCATCGGTGGCCCAAGGGACCGAATTTGTATATCTTTTTAAATTATAATTATTAATTTTTTAATTAGTTTTAGCGGATTTTTTTAATAGTTTTTGTTTGTTATTTTAGTTTATATATGTGTGTGTGTGTGTGTAATGTTTTCTTTTAATTTTTTTTCTTATTTACTTAAATATTTTTTATAATTCATTTTTTTAATGTTTTTTATTTTTTATTTTTTTTAATGTGTTTTTTTTAATGTATAATTTATTGATTTATTTTAATCTTTTCTATGTTTGTTTTCTTAAATTATTCAAAAAAGTTTTTTTTTTCTTTACTTGATTTTTTTCTTTTAGTTATGTTTTTTGAATTTTTTTTTTTTATATTATTTTTTTATTTATGTGTTTTTATCTTTTATAGGTTAACTTTTTTTTTTTGACATTTTTATATTTGATTTTTTTGATTTGGCTTTCTATATATTTTATATATTTGATTTTTTTTTTTCATTTTTGTCATTTTATGTTTTTTTCTAATATATATTTTAATTTACTTTTTATTGTTACTTTTAACTTTTATTTTGTTTTTTTTTCATTATTTTAATTTAATTTAATTTTTTTTAATTTTTTTTTTCTTTTTTCTTTTGAAATTTTAAGGTTTTTCGGAGTCATGATATTTTATCTTTTATGTCATTATTTGAAAATGTTGAAAATTTATCATGAAGAAAAAAATTTGTATTCCAGTATCAATGCTTTTTGTTTTCAGGGCGTTTTTTGCACCAAAAAAATTTGATTTCACTGCCATGCTTAAAACATGTTGAAAATTTACTCCAGAAAAAAAAGTTGGTATTCCAGCATCAACACTTTTCATTTTCAAGTTGTTTTTCTATATTTTCGAGGTTTTTTTCTAGAGTTCTCTTTTTCATTTTATAGTTCCAATTTCATAGTTTACATTGTTTTGCACACTCCATGATTGTCCTGTTCATCCTTTCTGACACACTCTTTTCTTGTGGTGTTCTTGGAACTATCTTCTCTCTGTGAATTCCATGCTTTGTACAATACCTATCTAAACAATACCTATCGCACTCTTTGCTGCAATATTAACCTCCATTGTCTGATCTCATACACTTTAACTTCTTTCCTGTCTCAATCTCAACCAAAGCTTTCCATTTCTTCAAAGTATCAAATACATCAGATTTATTATGATTACAATAAATCCAAGTTTTTCTAGTTGCATCATTAATAAAAGTAACATAATAATGAGAACCCCAAGAGATGACACCTAAGCAGGTCCCCATACATCTGTATGCACAAGCTCTAATTTTTCGCTCTTCTCTTCTTTCCCAAATCTAAGAAATCTGACGCTCTTCTGTTTTCAATAAATACAATTCTCAAAGAAATCCAAATCAATATTCTTCAAACCCAACAACAAATTTCTTGAGTGGAGAATCTTCATCCCCTTCTCACTCATGTGTCTAAGCCTATGATGCCATAATGTTGCATCTGCTCCTTTGGAAGTTAAAGCATTAACATAGTTAGAAATATCATTGCATAAATGCAATGTACCAACATTTTCTCCTTTTGTTATTATCAGGGCTCCTTTAGTGACCTTCCAAGTTTTATATGTGAAAGTTGTCACACAACCTTCATCGCCTAACTGCCCTATTAAATCATATTTTTCTTTAGATCTGGAACATGCTTTACCTCCTTTAATAACCATTGGTTTTCATTTTTTTGTTTTACAAAAAATTTACCCATTCCAATGATTTTAGAAGATTTATCATGTAGGTTTTAACCCCGTACAAAAATTATCTGCAAACGAATTATTGAAAGACAAAAAATAAACAATATTGGGAACATAAAACAAAAAACAGATATACAAAGATATTTTTCCCCTGGATCCCAAAACCGGGACTACCATATTTATTTTTCATTATCTCCCTTTTAGTGTTAGAATGCATATATATACATGTTGAATCATTCATAAACCTTAATCCATTAAATCCCGATTAGAACATAATCGTAGTTACCTTGACCGGATCTAGAAGATACCAAGGGCCGAAAACCAACATGTCCTAAAACCATGTGCAAACCCATGCACAAAACCAAAGGCATGTCCGCCCAATGAAAAATAAGAAAAAAATAAAATTCCTGGGGCGTTGCCCTGGACCCCGTGCAGGGGGATACCTGCCCTCTGAAAACCCCTAGATAGGGGGTGTTGTCGTTGAAAGAATATAATGCATACCCAACATTCTCCCACTTTTTGTTTTATTTCCGCAGGGGGGCACATGAGAGCCTATTTATTAGTCTAGTCCTACAAAATCCATTGTTTCTCTACACCAAGAGAACTTTCGAGTGCTCACAGACTTCGTCAATGCTTCTGCAACATTCTTCAAAGTTCCCACCTTTACCAGCAACAAATTTTTATCCTCAACCATATCTCTCACAAAGTGATATTGAACATCAATGTGCTTTGCCTTTCAATGATAAACAGGATTCTTAGCCAAGAAAATTGCACTTTGTCTATCACAGTCTATCCTTATAGCTCGCTGCACCAACCCCATAGTTGAACACAATCTATGCAACCAAACTTCTTCCTTGCTTGCATGAGTGGCTGCTATGTATTTTGGATCTATAGTTGAAAGAGCCAATAGAGACTATCTTTTACTCATCCAATTGGTTGTGCCTATAAATAGGCTAAACACATACCCACTTGTATATCTTCCTTGGTCCAGATCTCTAGCCCAGTCTGCATCAACAAAACCATGAATGTCCAAAACTCTATCCAATCCTGGTCTTCCCTGGTAGCGCAAACCATAATCACTAGTACCACGCAAGTATCTGAAAACCCACCTCATTGTTTTCAAATGCTCCGCCCCTAGTTTTGACATAAACCTACTCAATACTCCAATTTCATGTGCAGTGTATGGTCTAGTACAGACCATTGCATACAGCAGGCTACCCACTACACTTTCATATGGAATACGGGACATATTCTCCTCTTCTTCTTATGTCTTGGGACACTGCTCAGCAAATAGCTTTACACCTATAAGAATAAGAACCTTCATCGGTTTACTATCCTGCATATTGAACCTCTCCAACATTGTCTCGACATACTTCCTTTGGTTTAACTAGAGCTTCCTCTTTGCACAATCTCTCTTAATTTCCATGCCCAAAATATAGTTTGCAGCACCAAGATCCTCCATGTCAAATTTGGAGAGAAATTGGGTCTTCAAATCCTGGATAATTTCTTTGTCATTTCCAATCAACAACATATCATCCACATACAAGACCAAATAAATAACATGGTCACCAATTAGTTTAAAATACACATAGTGATCCTCTTTGCTTCTTTTGAAGCGAAGTCGCCATATATAGGTATCAAATTTATGATACCACATCCTTGGTGACTGTTTTAACCCATACACAGACTTTTTTAACCTACATAAAAATTATTTTAGGTTGCTTCATGTAGATCTCCTCTTCCAGATCCCTGTGAAGAAATTTTGTCTTCACATTCATCAGTTCTATCTCAAAATCAAATGTAGCAGCAACAGATAAGAGTAATATAATAGAATTAATCTTGGAAATAAGAGAAAAATTTATCACCAAAATCAATTCCCAGCATCCGGGAATAAACTTTTGCTACCAATCGAGCTTTGTATTTCTCCACCTTTCCTTCTACATTCATATTTTTCTTAAACACCCATTTTCTCCTGATGGGCTTCCTTCCAACCGGCAACTCCACCAGATCCCATGCCTCATTTTTGTGCAAGGATGTCATTTCATCAACCATGGCCTCCTTCTAGATTTTTCCATCCTTTGATTCAATACCTCTCTGATAGTTTTTGGATCATCATTAGTGATAGTTAAAGAAAAATTTGAACATAAATCAGATGGACTATACCTTTCTAGTTGACTTCTTTCTTGAATTGATCTTCTCACAACTAGAGTTTGTGGCTCTTCCTCTTCTAAATATTGTTTTGTTGTAGAGTCTGATTCATCCTCCTTTAGCTCAATCTCTATCTTCTCAGGTTCATTTGGTAGGACTTCATGTTTAACAACATATTTCACCTCTATAAACACCACATCTTGATTTTACACAACCTTCCTTGTTTCTGGGTTCCAAAGCTTGTAACCTTTTAGACCATCCTTATACCCAACAAAGATGCACCTTTTAGATTTATTATCCAACTTGGTCATTTTCTCCTTTAGAAAATGTACATATGCATCACGTCCAAATACCCTTAGATGTGAAAGAGAGGGTTTCTTACCATTCCATACCTCATCTGGAGTCTTATCCTCCAATGCTCATGAAAGTGATATTTTAACCAGGTAACATACAGTCTCCACTACCTCTACCCATAATTAATTTCCTAACCTAGTACCACTGAGCATGCTTCTTGCCTTTTCTATCAGTGTTCTGTTCATTCTTTCTACAACTCCATTTTTTTGAGGTGTGTATGGAGTATTCTTGTGCCATGTTATACCACACGTCTTACAAAAATCTTCAAATTCCTTCTTGCAGAACTCAGCACCATTATCTGTCCTCGGCACCTTTATCTTCTTATCTCTCTGGTTTTCCACCAGAGCCTTAAATTATTTAAATCTGTCAAAGACTTCATATCTCTTCCTCAAGAAATATATCCATGTATTCCTTGATAATTCATCTATGAATGAAACATAGTACACAGACTTTCCTAATTATGGAACCGACACAGGTCCAAACATGTCACTATTCACAAGCTCTAATATTGTGTTCGCCCTCTTTGCACCAGAAGGAAAACTGACCCGATTCTACTTCCCATATACATAATGTTCATACAAATCAAAATCTAAAGAGAAATCAGAAATACCTTCTACCATACCATTACCATACAGTATCCGAAGGCCCTTCTCTCCAATATGTCCAAGCCTTTGATGCGATAGCATGGTCTTTTCTCCAGAGACCGCTAGGCTTTCTGCTCCACTCTCAAGAACCACATAATTGTTCCACCCATCAATAATAGTGCTACCCTGAAGCTTGTACATAGTTCAAATCCAAACACCCTGAATTAATATCAGTGCTCCTCGAACCATCTTGCGGGTATCTTTCTCGAACACTGTATTTACACATGCATCATCCATTTTTCTTTCAGAAATAAGATTTCTAGCTAATGCAGGAATATGTAGAATATCAGGAAGTGTTATAATCCTTTCACCTTGTAGCTTCAGCTTGACTTTTCCATGTCCAATGATTTTGGCCTTCCTATCATCCCCTAAGAAGACATCACCACCATCATACTTCTCATACTCGCAGAACCACTCCCTATCAAGAGTGAAGTGAAAAGATGCACCTGATTCAATCAACCATGCCTCATGATCTACATATGTATTTGAAGAAGAATCCAAATACACATCCCACCTTCATCTTAGGTGGTTTTCTCCTCTATAGAAGAAGCATCATCAAATCCCTTTCCTTTCTATGGAGCTTTAGATCTACAATCCTTTTTGGAGTGCCCTTCCTTTTCGCATTTCTAGCACACCTTTACAGGGTTTCCTAGAGATTTAGATCGCCATCTGGATTTAGATCTCCCACTCGTAAAATTATTTGTGTTTCTGTTTTGGGACCTTCCTTGTATAGATAAGGAATCTCCATTCTGGCCCTCCATATTTCTCCGTCTCATTTCCTCCGATAGCAAGGTTGAGACAATTTCATCAAAATTCAAGATAGTTGTATTGCTACCTATTTCAATAACCAGATTGTCCCATGAATCTGGTAGAGGACATGACAAACTGATGCACTTATCTTCATCTGAGATTTTAACATCAGTAGATGACAACTGACTTACCACAGTATTGAAGGCGTTCAGGCACTCTATGAGCGATTCTCCATCCTTCATCCTCAAGTTATACAACTTTTTCTGCAGGAACAATTTATACACCAAAGATTTAGATTGGTACAAAACCCCTAACTTGACCCACAAATTATTTGTCGTAGCTTCCCCGGATACATTCAACAATACTGAATCTGAGATACACAACTGTATTGTTCTCTTTGCCTTCCGATCCAATTTTTCCCAATATTCATCTGACCTTGACATTGGTTTAGTACCCAGATCTGTTGTGACCCACTGATATTTATCCACCAACATATCCTCCATATTGAGTTTCCACAACTTAAAACTATGACCATTAAATTTCTCGATCTCTATCTTTCCACTTCTCGACATCTTCTTTCACCGCAAGAATCGATCCCCTGATCTCCCACTCAACAGGGTCGACCGTAGGCTCGAGAAAAAAAATAACTCTTACAGCAAAGACGTCCCCTTGAAGCCGAACAACTCTGATACCAAATGTAGGTTTTAACCCTGGACATAAATTATTTTTAAATGAATTCTTAAAAAATAGAAAATAAAAAATAGCGAGAGCATAAAACATAAAACCGATATACATACAGGTTTTTCCCCTGGATCCCAAAACCAGGACTACCAACTTGATTTTTCATTATGTCCCTTTTAGTATTACAACACATATATATACATGCCAAAGCATTCATAAACCTAAATCCATTAACCCTAGATTAGAACATAACCACAGTTCCCTTGACCGGATCTACAAGATACCAAGGGCCAAAAACCATCATGCCCCAAAACCATATGAAAACCCATGCAAAAAACCATAAGTGGTTCTGCCAACCGAAAAATAAGGAAAAAAAAATTCTTGGGTCGTTGCCACGAACCCTGCGTAGGGGGCTACCCGCACCCTGCGAACCCTTGGACAGGGGGGGCTTCTGCCCACTTGTTGCACCCATTGTAACAAACAAGGTGGGTTATCGCCCTCCCTGTGACCCCCCTCGCGCATGCAACTAATCATGGAAATAATATAACACATACCCAACATATCATCACCCATATGAACCTGTCCAAAATCTCCTTGAACATAGTCATGAAAATATTTCTTATCAGGTGTTCCATGGAATGAGGCCCCTGAATCTACCACCCACGAATTAGTAACATTTTCTAAAGAAATAATCAAAGCATCTTGTAACACATCACCTGTCACATTTTCTTCATGATTATTTTCTTGTTGTGCGTCTCCTTCTTTTCCCTTCTGAGATTTATAGTCTTTCTTCAGGTTTCATTTCTTTTCGTATTTCCAGAACACTATCCCCAATATGGACTTGGATCCGCCTCTCCTTGATTTACTGCAATATGCTGACCTCTCTCCTCTTTCCATTTTTCTTCCCCTAGTCTCTACACTCAACGCATTACCCGATGTCTCGCCGGAGCTTTTTCGTTGCATTTCCTCACTAAGGATAACACCAACAACATCATTAAACATTAAATTACTAGATATAGAGATAGAGTTACTAATGCATATAACTAAACCATTCAAAATTTCTGGCAATGAGCACAGAAATAACAGAGCCCTAACTTCATCATCAATGTTTACCCCTACATAACTTCACTGACTAGTAACTGTATTAAATTCAGTTAAATGGTCAACAACAAATCCACCTTTCGACATCTTCATATTAAATAAACATTACATAAGAAATACCTTCTTTTAGGCCGAGGGTTTTTCATATAGTTTCGCCAATGCCATAATTAAATCCTTTTTTGTTGTTTCCTTCGAAATATTGAAGGTTACTAATGCTGCGAGGCACAACCGTATTGTTCCAAGTGCCTTTCTATCAAGAATCGCCCACTCTGCATCTATCATACTTGATGACTTCTTTGTTTTTCCACTCAATGGTAGGTAGAGATATTTCTGATACAAATAATCTTCCATCTGCATCTTCCATAGCGAGTAGTTTTGGTCGTTAAATTTCTCAACCCTAAACCTACCATCTTCCACCATTACTCCCACTCGAACCAGGAACCCTTCTTTCCTGCGGGTTTATCAGCCAAATAGACCTTCGACTCCCATACTAGTTGTTAGAAAATTATATATTACAGAGCAATGGAACACATAAAATATGCGGAAACACAAACATAGAAAACATATAAAACAAGAGAGACACAGATATATGTGGTTCACCCAACTTGGGCCACGTCCACGGAAATAGTCAGTCCTTCCTTTATATTATCCAGCAAAATAAATAGACACAACCTACAACAGATCCACTGTAATATCCTTTTCTCTCACACACAATCACCCTTTCTATTTCTTATTGAGATTATACACACAATACACAGCTCCAATACAATTCCCTCATACAACAAACGGGTTTTTTTATAGGGAAAAAAACCCTAATTTAAACATAACTTCTACTATCAGATCACCCGCCTAATGAACGACCCAGATTGACTACGAAAATACAATATTTTACAAGGAAAATTTACATATGTTTTTAGCTTCGGGGATGCTACCTCCGAAACCCCCCACCAGGGGGGGGCACTACAAAATGGCATCGACGCCCCCCCTGGACCCCCTGACTGTGATCAAACAACGTGCGACGTTGTCGTCCCATTAAGAACAATGGTCCAATGCAGCGATACATCTAAATAAGGAAGATAATCAGGCTCCACACCCAACATGTTTAATCATTTCCTCTACCTCCTAGAGAGTGGTTATGGTGTTAATAAGGAATGGGCCCACCTCTTTCTTTAATTTAGACACAGATATATATTTATTGGACATAAAATATAGATGGTTTGGATTCAAACTTTCTCTAATATATTCCAGAGAAAAATCCTCAAAGATAGGAAATCTAGAAGTCTATAAGGAGGAAGCTCACAACCATATATCTTGATCTCTATGAAATATATTTAAATAAAAACCAATATCAATGTCTAGTGTCTAGGTCGAACTGAATACTTTTTATTATCTTGAGAAAAATTATGGGAAGAGATTTTTCATACATCATAGAATAGACGATTAGCATGAATTTATTAATATAATAAAAAATACTGAATTTTGAGGCTTCCTTCTGACAACATGACAACACTTAGATTTCCACTTTCATATTGAAGCTATAAATGACAATATGACAACACTTATATTGCCACTTTCATATTGAAGCTATAAACGTAGACTGAAAAATAGTTCAACTTGAAAATAAAGAAACAAATAGACTAAGAAAGATTTATGCCTAAAATGTCTAGTTAAATTATACTAAGACAACTAAAATTTAATGACATTTGAAAGATACTGAATAAAAATGGAACCTGGTAAAATAATTTTTAATAGAGTAAATGAATATTAAGAATCCTAGGACTTTTTCATGAACAGATTGATCATGATCATAACCTAAGAAACAAAAAAACCATGGATGTGATTTTTATAGACAATTCAAGAAAAAATCTAGAAGGGTATGGGGATATAATTTTTGGTAATGTAGCATTCATATGAAAATATGACTCAAGTAAAGTTTTCTTCTCTTCTAGAGCTAATTCATGGCAGTTAATGAGTATTTTCATCTAGGCCTTAGGTTTTAGTTAGCAGAACGATCTTAAGAATTTATTGGACTGATTGAGAGTTTATAAAAAAGTAAAATTACTACATTCCTAGATATTACAACTTGTTTACTTGAAAAGTAGTTATTAATAAAGCAGGTTACAAAATCAAGAAGTTGGGCCAAATACGATTCCCAGACCAAATAAATATCTTAATATCTTGTAGGTCCGTAAAACCTAATATGATAATACCGTAATCTCAATTCATGATGGTCAAACTCACAATGGGTATCATGAAAATCCCCTTTTGGGTCATTTATGGATAATTCTTTAACATTTACATTTATAGGTCAAGAACCCTCAAGGAATTCAGGATTGATTTTCATGGTCTTCATTCTAAAAAAATACGACAAAGATTGATTTTTCCCTCAAAATAGCTGATAAGAAGTGTTGATAAATCTATAATAGTCATTGGTTTGACAGTGTTGGTGGTCCAATGGTCATCCTTATTCCTCAATAGTTGTGAATGGGACAAATTATCACATTTTCCCATTTATAGTGAATCCAACTATTTGTAGACACGTTGCACCTTCAAATTGGGTGAAACCACATGAAAACAAGTTTAATGCCTATTTTGGAAACATTGATGATGTCATGCTTACATGGGTTACACTAAGGATGGGCGGCCATTATTTCTTGGGCTATAGAATAATAAATGCAGTTTGGCAGTATATGCCCACCGTTGGATTCAAATTTGTTTAAATCTAACAGTGGGCATATACTGCCCAACTGCATTTATTATTCTATAGCCCAGGAAATATGTATCACTCACGAAGGTTAACCATTGAATCCAAGTGGATGCTCTATTATCTGGTATTTTTTTTTCTTTTTGGTTCACCATTCACGTCACCTATGGACAGTTTTTAAAGGGGAGAAATAATGTTTTTTGGAAACTAGGGAAGGACTTCGAAACAACTAATTGAGCGCCACATAGCCTAGGTGATATATGACTTCAATGACTTTTCGGATGCTCTGCGCTATTACGTTGGGCCAAGTGCAGGCCCCCTGCCGGGTGGTTTGTAGGGGGCGATAGCCCCATTGCACAAGGTTTGGATGCTCCGTGATCATTTTATTTTCATGCAGACCCAAATATGGGTAGACTAAAGGATGACGAGTAGATTTATACATGGTTTTGACCATGGTTTTTTTTTGTCATGATGGTTTTTCCAATGGTCTTTTATAGATTCGGTCAAGGGAACTACATTTATGTTTCAATCCATGGTGAATGAATTGAGGTTTATGAATGTTCAACATGTATATAATGTATTGTAATATTGAAAGGAATATAATGAAAAATCAATCTGGTTTTCTAAATTTTAAGTTAGAGGAAAACATCTCTATATATATTTTTTTTATGTTCTTACCATTATATATTTCTTCTATTTTTCAGAAATTTGTTTGTAGGAATTCCTGTATAACTATTGATTATATTTAAAGTCTTCAAATGACTAGTAATTATTGATCTCTCTACACTAACAATACACCCTTTATCTAGCTTTAGTATATATTATGAAAAGAGAAAATTACATCCAACTTCCAACCTTATTTAATACAAATTTATTTTTTTTAACTTATAATAACTTCAAAATTTAAATGATTACATGCCAAAAAAAATCTTAAAAATTCTACACTAAAACAAATACTACGGATAGTTTGGATGGTTTTATTTATTGAACCACCTTATATTAGGTAGGATGGAAGCTTCATTGGAAATTTATTCCAAAAATGGAAGCTTCATTAGCTTAATTCCAACAATCTATTTTCCTCAATTCAAAAATCATAATCACTTGCAATTTCTTTAAGCACAAACATTTCAACCTTGGAAATTTATTTTGGTGGTAGTTATGATGACCCTCAAGGTTTCCCTTGGTTCTCACATAAAAAGTTAACATTCTTGCATGCTCTTGACAAAGATCTAGACTTTAAGGACATTTTAATTGTGGTCTTGTTCTCGTCAGTTCCTTGATTTTCCGTTTCTCTGAATTTTCTCCCACGTTTCTTGTTTTTAGTAGCACACTACAGTTTTAAGTGGGCATCAAACTTATTGCAGGTCAAATTTGGGGATTTTCCCTTAGTATGCACAACGGTTTCCCTTAGTATGCACAACAATTATTTTCCCTTAGTATGCAAATTTGGGGATTTTCCCTTCGTATGCACAGCAGTTGCACAACAGTCAATTCCACAAGACCAAGAGAGATTGATATATGATATTTTCTAATTCAAGGATGAAGAGTTTTTTCTATATAGTGATTTGACTACTTAATTTAAAAAAAAAATAGACTGTGTTGTTTTTCTTTCTGAAATTGTTGCTGTGTTTCTAAGTCTAATGAGCTGCCCATTTCAGCTAATTTGACCTACAGGCCTCTCAATTATCTTTTTTATCCATTAAACTCTTATGGGTCTGTTGGGCCATGTTGCAATGCAGTCTTTAAGTCGACTCTTCATTTCCAAAACAATTATGAAATTGTTGTTGTGTTTCTAATTGCTGATAAAACAAATTATTATGGTGTGGGAGCCTCGTTTGAAGAGGCATAATGCATCAGGGCACTGTTGAAAGGTGGCGAAAACCATGAAACTTGGCAAAAGATGGCCTTGGAAACAGGGACACCCGCCAGTGGCAGAGAAGAGCCTCTAAATCATGTAGAAGCCGAAGGGAAAAGGCCATAGAAATTGAACCAGAGGTTTAAAGGCCCGCGTACAATGGTTGACAGTGTGTCAAATTCACATATTCGAAAGTTACAGTTCACAGTGTGTTTGGTTCAAAGTGTGTTCATAGATTCAAAAGTTTGATGAAGAGAAAAAAATTTCCGTTTCAAATTTATGGAATGCTCATATGGAAGTTCTGGTTATGGAAGCAATCGTTGACAGGGTTTCAAGCTAGGCAGAAATCGTTGACAGAGTTTCAGGCTGGGCTCTTGATTAGGCCACTATTCAGTTCGTGCTCTAGGCTTCAGAGGTGCCAATAGATAATTTGTTGCAGAGAAATTTGAAACGAAAATTCATGGGTTGGAAAGTGTGGTGGGGTTGGCAGCGTAGTTAATGCATGCATGCAATGAGCTAGATAGACAAATGGAGTAACAGAGACAGCTAGCCAAAGGAGTAACAAAGCCAAGACGTCACCGGGATGTCACGTTGACCAGTAGGGTAATGGCAGAAGGGCCCACATTTCTCGATGCCAAAAAAATGAGCTTTTCGGGTGATCGGAATCTCCGAAAAATCACATTATAGCCTACTCCCATATATATAGATAGTGCGAGGGTTTTGAGGGCTTATAATGTCTGCGGCCTCCTTGAAGCAATGGTTCCAAGACCTAGAATAAAAACGGATCAGAGAAGAAAACCCCTAATTCACATTGCGTGAAAGCTTATGTTTTAACACATTTCCAATAAATTGTTCCAAGGGCTTGAGAGAAGAAGTGACAAGAAATTTCCATGAACAAAATGCTACTAAAATTCGCGGGGAGTTTTAGCCTAGTGTGTTGAAGCTCGAGGGCTTCTAGGGGTGTGCATGCGCGATTTCCATGACTCTTCCATGGAAACGATATTCGGGCTCTCGGAACACAAGGGTGAATAAACCAATAAGAACGGGAATATTTTGTGTAATTCAAATTTTAAACCCAACACCACTTCGTACGGCCTGCCGAAGTGGAGGGGAGACAGAGACTAAGGTAGTGGAGGTAGCCGACGAAGGAAGCAGGGCCCACTTGACAAGAGGCGGGGTGTTAGGCAGAGCTATCCCATCACGGGAGGGAGTCACTGGACGGGAGCTCCATTTACTCTAATAGTAGACTGCTCCATTGTTTCATTGTTGATTGTGATGCGTCATGAATGGCAGGCTTTGTTTTATGACGCATCAGTCGTGAATGTGGGCTTTGTTTTTACGTACTCAACCTTTATGTTGGACTCTCCAAAAAAAGTGGATAAATGGATTGAATTTGGGAAAAAAAAAATTAAAAAATATTTTAACAATAGTGCTTGAATCATGTTTTTTATTTAATAAATCCTGTAATAGTAGTATTTGAATTATATTTTTTATAGTGGAAATGAATTCAGTACCATTAACATCTTTTAAGACACTCAAAATATTAAAGTTTGATAACTATAACCTAGATTTACAAAAATCTCTACCAAATTTTCTTATAATATTATTAGCACCATTAAAAACTTTTAACACACCCACCCAAAATATTGAAATTTGATAACTATAACCTAGATTTACAAAAATCTCTGCCAAATTTTCTTAAAATCTTACCAAAATTTCTATAATTTTCAAAGCAAAAAAAACAATCCTATTAAACTAGCACTTCCCATTATTATGACAACCCATTATTATGACAATGATAATCAGAAACGCTGGTCGAAAGCATTTCCAATTCCCACAATTCTAATTGGTTTCTTGACCTTCTGGGTAAGATCAGAAAAAAAAAATCCGTTTATTTTTTCCCTGAGGATTTCAGGTCAGTGAAAGAATCAACAAAAATCCATGTATTTTTTCCTTGGATGTTTTTAGCTCAAAGTAGTTTCTTTAGGTGAAATCTTCGATTCCCACGATGATGATGTGATTGTCTGATCAAAATTTTCAAAAAATTAACTTTGGCGTTCCTTTCTCGCCTTTCAGTGAAACTGTTAGTTAAAATAGTTTAAACAGCTTTAAAACTCAAAATTCTAAATAAACTTGCTATTCATAACACTTTAAAACTTTAACTTAAAAAAGTTATTGAGAAGCATTAATTAACCAGCAGGAGTCAATTGAAATATCTAGTACGAGTCTTTGGTGAGGTATTATATTTTCAAATAGCGTGCGAGTCTCTCTTATGACTTAGGCAACATATATTTTCTAGTCTATATCTTATTAAATATGTTAGTGCTGGACAAATTTAAACCTAAATGTTGATCTATGTTCAACATATACTGCTCACCAATATTTAATAGTTTATATACTAGAAAATGATGTTCATTTATAGGAAATTATGAGAAACACCCTTAGTGTGTCCTTGGTGTAATGAAGATAAAGAAGAAGAAACAGATGTATTGAATTTATCCTTTGGTAGTTGATACTTATTTACGAGGTTATTGAGCCATTAATAGGCGTGTCAGTATATGCCATTGCTAGATATTGTACCAATTTGAATTCAACTATAGCCTTTGGTATTTATGGCTCCATAGAATTGTAAATACTAGCACAATCACATTTAATAAAGTGGTTGATATACGCCGATAGGCTTATATGAAATATATTTACAACTACATTCACAAATGTGTTTGATATACACTGATAGGCCTATATCCACCAACCACCACATGTATTTTACCAAAATAATCATTGTATATTTATGAATATAATTACCAATATATCTTATATATATACTTGTAATATATTAATAATATAAACTATATTGATACTATATATTAAACTAATATATATATATATATATTAAAATATATAATATTTTATTATTTGATAATAAAATATATAATAATAAAATATTATTAAATTTTTCCAATACATTAATAGTTATAACTCAAACTATACTAAAATTAAAATATAACATAATATTAGTATTTTATTACTATTTATAATAAGTATATATCTCTTACATATATACGAAGGGATTATTAATATAATATTCCAATAGAACTAATAAACCCAAGGGTCTAATATTATAACTCCAAGGAATTGGTGAACCCAAGGGAAAAATGTTAAAAAGCTAAGAGATCAAGAAGCCCAAGGAATCCATATTAAAACGTGAAGAGATTAATAAAGCTTAGAAATTAATATTTTAAATACAAATGAATGATAAACTCACATGATTATTAATATTATAAACCGAAGATAACAATCAACTTTAAGGATTGTTAATATTATAAACCCAATGAATTAAAAATATAAAAGATTAATAAACCCATTGGGTTGATATTAAAAACCCAAGGAAATAATAAACCCAGGGGATCAATAAGACCAAGGGATTAATGTTAAAATGACAAGAAATTAATAAACTCCAAGAATTAATATTTTAAACTCAAAAAACTAGGATATTAATAGCATAATAATCAATATTTTAAACTCAAAAGATTAATAAACCCAAGGGATTATTAATATTATAAACCAAAAGAACGAATAAACACAAGGGTTTAATATTATAAACCAAAGGAATCGGTGAACCCAAGCAATAAATATTAAAAACATACAGGACAAATAAGGCCAAGGGATCAATATTAAAAACACAAAAGATTACTAAACCCTAAGAATAAAGAGTTTAAACTCAAAAACCTAAGAAATTAATAAACCCTAATAATTAATATTTTAATTTAAATAGATCAATAAACCCAAGACATTATTGATATTATAAACAAAAGAAGTAATAAACCCAAAGGTTTAATACTATAAACCAAAGTAATTGGTAAACCCAAGGGATAAATATTAATATTATAAACCAAAAAATTAATAAACGCTAATAATTAATAATTTAAACTCAAGAGATTAGTAAACACTAAGAATTAATATTTTAAACTCAAGGGATTGATAAAACCAAGGGATTATTAATATTATAAACAAAAAGAACTAATAAAGCCAAGGGTTTTATATTACAAACCAAAGGAATTGATGAACCCAAGGGATAAATATTAAAGACATAAGTGATTAATAAAACCAAAGGATCAATATTAAAAACAAAAGAGATTAAAAAACCCTAAGAATTAATGTTTTTAACTCAAAAACCTAAGAAATTAATAAACCCTAAGAATTAATAATTTTAACTCAAGAGATTCTAAGACCCAAGTGTGGTTTAATATTATAAATGAAAATAACTAATAAACCAAAGGGTTTTATGCCATAAACCCAAGGAATTGGTGAACCCAATGGATAAATATTAAATACCCAAGGGATAAATAACGCGAAGGGATCAATATTAAAAACATAAGAGATTAATAAAGCTTGCAAATTAATATCTTAAACAAAAAGGTTTGATAAATTCACATGATTATTAATATTATAGACTCAATGGAATGATATTAAACTTAAGAGATTAATATTATAAACCTAAATTATGTAAAAACTTTTAGATAAATACTATAAACCTTAAATTAAATATGGTTGAGCATGTTTGACTTAAACATTGAGACAATTATTGTCATAATGTGACGTTGGACGAAGAATGACAAAGGTTTGCCATGGTTTATTTTCATATTGAGACAATATTTGTCACAATGTGACATTCGACCATGGAAGACCTTGATTGACTATGACTAATATGATTAACAATGGTAGCCCATGGTTTATTTTCATATAGAGACAATGTTTTTCATAATGTGACATTGGACCATGCATTAATATTAAATTGTATGACTAATATTTAACATCTAATAATACCAACCCAAAGAATTAGGAAACTCAGGGGATTAATAAACCCTAATAATGAATATCTTAAACTCAAAACCTAAGAAATGAATAAACCCTAAGAATTAATAATTTAAACTCAAGAGATTAATAAGCCAAAGGGATATTTAATATTATAAATCAAAAGAAGTAATAAACCCAAACATTTAATATTATAAACCAAAGCAATTGGTGAAGCCAAGGGATAAATATTAATATTATAAACCAAGAAATTAATGAAGCATAAGATTTAATACTTTGAACTAAAGAGATTAATAAATATTAAGGCTTAATATTTTAAACTTAAGAGATTAATAAACCCAAGGGGTTATTAATATTGTAAACCAAAATAATAAACCCAATGGTTTAATATTACAAACCAAAGGAATTTGTCACCCGAAGGGATAAATATTAAAGACCTAAGGGATCAATAAGGCCAAGGGATCAATAATAAAAACAAAAGAGATCAATAAACCCTAAGAATCAATATTATGAACCAAAATATTATAATCCCCAATGTTATAACTTGTAAACATTAAACACAATATTATAAACCCTAATATTAAACCCAAATATTATAAACCAAATATTAACCCATAATTATAAACGCTATATATTAGAATCTATATTATAACCCAACATATTACGTTATAATGTAAATCATAATATTAAAACTCAAAAAATTAATAAACCCAAGGGATTATTAATATTATAAACCAAATGAACTAATAAAGGCAAGGGTTTAATATTATAAACCAAAGGAATCGGTGAATCGAGGGGATAAATATTAAAAACCTATATGATCAATAAGGTCGAGGGATCAATATTAAAAACAAAAAATATTATTACACCCTAAGAATAAAAATTTTAAACTCAAAAAACCTAAGAAATTAATAAACCCTAATAATTAATATTTTAAACTAAATAGATTAATAAACAGAAGACATTATTAATATTATAAATAAAAAGAAGAAATAAACCCAAGGGTTTAATATTATAAACCAAAGTAATTGGTGAACCCAAGGGATAAATATTAATATTATAAACGAAGAAATTAATACACCTTAATAATTACTATTTTAAACTCAAGAGATTAACAAACCCTAAGAATTAATATTTTAAACTCATGATATTAATAAACCCAAGGAATCAATGAACCGAAGGGATAAATATTAAAAACCTAAGGGATCAATAATGCCAAGGGATCAATATTAAAAACATGAGATTAATAAATTCTAAGAATTAATATATTTTTTAACTCAAGATATTCTTAGATCCAAGAGTGGTTTAATTTTATAAATGAAAATAATAATAAACCCAAGGGATTTATATTATAAGCCCAAGGAATTGCTGAACCCAAGGGATAAATATTAAAAACCTAAGTGATCAATAATGCAAAGGGATCAATATGAAAAACACAAGAGATTAATAAAGCCTAAAAATTAATATCTTAAACAAAAATGTTTGATAAACTTACATGATTATTAATATTATAAACTCAAGGGAATAATATTAAACCTAAGATATTAATATTATAAACTTCAAGTATATAAAAACCTTTAGATAAATAATATAAACCTCATGTATATAAAAATATTTAGATAAATACTATAAACCATAAAATAAACATAGTTGAGCATGCTTGATTTAAGCATTGAGACAATTGTTGTCACAATGCGACGTTGGATGAAGAAGAACTATGGTTTTCCATGGTTGATTTTCATATTGAAACAATATTTGTCACATGTGACATTCGACCATGGAAGACCTTCATTCACTATGATTAACTATGAGTAACAATGGTAGCCCATGGTTGATTTTAATATTGAGACAATGTTTTTCATAATGTGACATTAGACCATGAATTAATATTAAAGTGTAAGACTAATATTTAACACCTAATATTACCAACCCAAAGAATTAGAAAACTCAAGGGATTAATAAACCCTAATAATTAATATCTTAAACTTAAAACGTAAGAAATGAATAAATCCTAAGAATTAATAATTTAAAGTGAAGAGACTAGTAAACCAAAGGGATTATTAATATTATAAACCAAAAGATATAATAAACACAAAGGTTTAATATTATAAACCAAAGGAATTGGTGAACCCAAGGGATAAATATTAATATTATAAATCAAGAAATTAATAAAACATAAGAATTAATATTTTAAACTTAAGACATTAATAAACCCTAAGACTTAATATTTTAAACTTAAGAGATTAATAAACCCAAGAGGTTATTAATATTATAAACCAACATAATAAACCCAAGGGTTTAATATTACAAACCAAAAGAATTGGTGAACCCAATGGATAAATATTAAATACCTAAGGGATCAATAAGGCGAATGGATCAATATTATGAACCGAAATATTATAACCTCCAATGTTATAAACTCTAAATATTAAACACAATATTATAAAACCTAATATTAAACCCGAATATTAAACCAATATTAACCGCTAATTATAAACGATATATATTAGATTCTATATTATAACCCAACATATTACGCCATAATGTAAATCATAATATTAAAACTCAAAATATTAATAAACCAAAGGGATTATTAATCTTATAAACCAAAAGAACTAATAAACGCAAGGGTTTAATATTATAAACCAAAGGAATTGGTGAACCGAGGGGATAAATATTAAAAACCTACATGATCAATAAGGCCAAGGGATCAATATTAAAAACGAAAAAGATTATTAAACCATAAGAATAAAATTTTTAAACTCAAAAATCTAAGAAATTAATAAACCCTAACAATTAACATTTTAAATTAAATATATTAATAAACCCAAGACATTATTAATATTATAAACCAAAAGAATAAATAAACTCAAGGGTTTAGTATTATAAACTAAAGTAATTGGTGAACCCAAGGGATAAATATTTATATTATAAACCAAGAAATTACTACACCCTAATAATTAATATTTTAAACTCAAGAGATTATAAACATAAAGAACTAATAACACCAAGGGTTTGATATTAGAAACCAAAGGAATTTGTGAAACGAAGGGATAAATATTAAAAACCTAAGGGATCAATAAGGTCAAGGGATCAATATAAAAAACACAAGAGATTAATAAAACCTAAGAATTAAAATTTTTATCTCAAAAACCTAAGAGATTAATAGACCCTAAGAATTAATATTTTTAACTCAAGAGATTCTAAGACCCAAAGGTGGTTCAATATTATAAACGAAAAGAACTAATAAACCCAAGGTTTTTATATTATAAACCACAGGAATTGATGAACCCAAGGGATAAGTATTAAAAACCTAAGAGATTAATAAGGTGAAGGGATCAATATGAAAAACATAAGAGATTAATAAAACCTAAACATTAATATCTTAAACAAAAGATTTGATAAACTCACATGATTATTTATATTATAAGCTCAAGGGAATAATATTAAACTTAAGATATTAATATTATAAGACTAAAGTATATTAAAACCTTTAGATAAATATTATAAACCTTAATTATATATAAATATTATAAACCGTAAAATAAACATGGTTGAGCATGATTGATTTAAACATTGAGATAATTGTTGTCACAATGCGACGTTGGATGAAGAATAACCATGGTTTCCCATGGTTGATTTTCATATTCACACAATCGTTGTCACAATGTGACATTAGACCATGGAAGACCTTCATTGACTATGACTAACTATGATAAACAATGATAGCCCATGAGTGATTTTCATATTGAGACAAGGTTTTTCATAATGTGACATTGGACCATGCATTAATATTAAAGTGTAAGAGTAATATTTAACGTCTAATATTACCAACCCAATGAATTAGAAAACTCAAGGAATGAATAAACCCTAATAATTAATATGTGAAACTCAAAACCTAAGAAATTAATAAACCCTACAAATTAATAATTTAAAGTGAAGAGATTAATAAACTGAAGAGATTATTAATAATATAAACCAAAATAACTAATAAACCCAAGGGTTTAATATTATAAACCAAAGGAATAGGTGAACTAAAGGGATAAATAATAATATTATAAACCAAGAAATTAATAAGGCATAAGAATTAGTACTTTAAAGTCAAGAGATTAATAAACAATAAGAATTAATATTTTAAACTTAAGAAAATAATAAACCCAAAGGCTTATTAATATTATAAACCAAAAAAAATAATAAACCCAAAGATTTAATATTACAAACCAAAGAAATTCATGAACCCAAGGGATAAATATTAAATACCTAAGGGATCAATAAGTCCAAGGGATAGATATTAAAAACACAAGAGATCAATAAACCCTAAGAATCAATATTATAAACTGAAATATTATAATCCCCAATGTTATAAACTCTAAATATTAAACACAATATTATAAATCCTAATATTAAACCCAAATATTATAAACCCAATATTAAAGTCTAATTATAAACTCTATATATTAGAATATATATTATAACACAACATATTACTCCATAATCTAAATCATAATATTAAAACCAAATATTATAAGCCTTATATATATATATATATATATATATATATATATATATATATTAAAAACTCAATATTAAAAACTCTAATATCAAAACAAATATTATAAGACTTATTATTAAACCCAATAATATAAACCTTAATATTATACCCAATAATTGTTTCAATGTTTAACCACCCCTATATATATATATATATATATATATATATATATATATTAAAAACTCAATATTAAAAACTCTAATAGTAAAACAAATATTATAAGACTTATTATTAAACCTAATAATATAAACCTAAATAATATAAACCTTAATATTATACCCAATAATTGTTTTAATGTTTAACCACCTCTCACGAGATTTCATGTTTGCTCACCTTGCTAACTTTTATATAAATATTTTAATTAGTATATTGTCTTATATTTTGATTAATCTTATTAAATATTTTAATTAATTAACTTAATATTACTATTAATTAATATGAAAATATTAATTTAAAAAATTAAAAATTAATGTTTATTGTAATTGAACATTTTTATATAAATGTTTTAATTAATATATTGCCAAGTGTTTTAATTAATGTTAAAAAATTTAATATGTTTATAAATGTTATCAATGTTTCATATAACGTTAAAAATTAATTAATTAAAGTTAGAATTAATTAATGTTAATGTTTTAATTAATTAATATTAATTTTAATTATAGTTTCAATAATTTAAATAATTAATGTTGTATTAAGTTATTTCTTTAAACATGTTTAAATTAATCTTGTTAAACACTTTTAAATAAATGTTTTAATTAATATATTGTCAAAAGTTTTAATTAATATTTAAAAGTTAAAAACATTTAAGTACAATTGAAATATATCATTATTATTATTATTAACTAAATCTCAATATATTCATATTTAGATATATTTAAATAATGTAGTTAGGTATAACAATTTTGTATTAATAATTTAATTAATATGTCAATATAATAATGACAATATAATAATTACTTCACTTTGTTATTAATTAATATTAATATATTTTTTTACAGATTTTTGAATTAATCTTTAATGTTATTAAACATTTTTTATATAAAAGTTTTAATTACATATTCTAAAATGTTTTAATTAATGCTAGTAATTAATATTTTAATTAATAATGTTTAATGTTTCAATTTATTAATGTTTTAATTAATTAATTTATATTAATTATGAATTTCATTAAAATAGAATTTACTCATCTAGAGTGATCAAGTAGATTTTTTTTACGTTTACAAGGTTAAAATATTATTAAAATAGATTCTAAATTTATAATAATTTATTGTTATTATTATTATTATTTTATATAATAATAATAATAATAATTAAATAATATAATATTATAATACAATTGTATTAAAGTAATTTCATTAAAATCTAACCTTAGGGTTTATTCCTTATATAGCAATTATGTGTTAATGAAACTTTATTATTAAGCAAATCTTTCAATACACCAAATTTTAATACAAATATTGAATAAAACCAGAAGTATAATTGCATTAGTTAACTGATACATGATCACATGATAGTCTCAATTTTTTTTACAACTAATTTATGAAAGTAAAACTATATTATAATTTAAACATACAATTTATTAGTTATTCATTATATTGTTTAAATGATATGATCATATTAACTAAAAGAAGCCAACATTAAGGAAGTCCAAATAGGTAGCATGCACAGTTGAATACAAGAGAAACAACATTTTTTTTTAATTAATAAAAAATAAATCTGCAAGAATAATTTAATAAAATAAGATTTTGTTCTTTATAGTTAAATTTAATAAAATAATATTTTTTTCTTTATAGTTAATTCCGAGTTGGAATAAATTTGAATGTCATCCATAGGATACCACTAGTCCATAAACTTTATAATAATTTAATAATATAATACTATAATATAATTGTATTAAAATAATTTTACTATAATTTAATATTAGAGGTTATCCCTATATTGCAATTCTCGCAATTGTGTGAAAATGAAATCTTATTATTAATGAGAGCTTCCAATCCATCAAAACTTAACACAAATGCTTAATACAACAAGAAGTATAATTGAATTAGTTAAGTGATATATTATTACATGATAGTCACAATTGTGTTTTTACATTACATTATGAAACTTAAAATTAGATTATAATTTAAACCCACCATTTATTATATTGTTTAAATAATATGAAATTCTAATTCTTTTTTATTATCATACATGATGTCAACCTCATTAATCATTCTAGATTTAATTGTTCAGGTGGATACTAAGTTGAAATGAGTAGCATGAAGACTTGAATACCGACCAACAACAATTTTTTTTAAAGTAATAAAAAATCAATCCACTGAAGCAATAATAATTTAACAAAATAATATTTTGTTCTTTATAGTAATGTGTGAGTGGGCATACATTTGAATTTGAATGTCCATGCATATGCAACCACTAGGTTAATGGAGTGGACGAATATATTTTAAACGCTCACCTCACTTGCCAAGTGGTATACGTTTGAGAATGTGAAGAGTTATAAGTTTCAAAATTAATCCACATTGCAATGCATCTTTTATAAGTTTTTTATTTTATTTCATTTCTAACTAATTAGCATACGTGTTTATCAACAATAGCCACTGTAAATTTTTAAACATGTTTTGTAAAAAATTAATTTAAGTATGGTTTAAACATGTGATTTAGATATACAAGGAAGTTATGATTTTTAATATCATTTGTTGATGGAGTGGTGTGAACGAGAATATACCGGCATCATCAAATTCACACCATCCAATCAAAAAAATTAATTAGAAAAATGATTAAAGTAGCCAATTTCGACAAAGAGACACCTATTGGGATAATTAGTTTCCATTTCCCAATGTAAAGCCAATATTAATGGCTACATAGAATTGTAAATATTAGTTGCCATTGCCAAATGTAAATTCAATAACCCATCCTTCTGGTGTGTATCACGATATCTACAATGGACAGAAACAAGTAGATGGATTCCTGCAGAAGAAATCGTGTCAATCATTTTTCTATAACACCCTCCTGTGTCGGCAGCCTTCTTATAGCTTCCTTCTCCCTTGTGATACTAGTTTTTCCTATCACTTTTGTATTCAATGGATTCACTGGAACCAACATGATCTTGATGGAGGGTGCTACACACGTCCGCTCTCAATTCGTTCTCGCACTCACAAATGACACACGTTTTATGTTTGGCCGTGCACTGTATTCAATTCCTGTGTAGATGAAAACCAATGAGATACTTTCTTCCTTCAGCACTAACTTCGTTTTCAGCATGGTCCCGCCCCACTCCAACTCTGGCAGGCACGGAATTGCGTTTGTTGTCACATCTTACAGAACTTTCATGGACAACCTGGCATCTGAGTATCTGGGCCTGCTTAACGATACTAGCAATAGAAAATCATACAATCACTTATTAGCAATCGAGTTTGATACGGTCCAAAGTGTGCAATTCCAGGACCCTAATGGCAACAATGTGGGTGTCGATATCAGCAACCTCAACGTTGTCCAAGCCAAGGTTTCCGGCTATTGGATTAGGGACAACTTCCAATGGTTGAACCTCAAGAGCGGACGAAACATATAGGCCTGGATAGATTATGATCAATCTGAAAGCTACCTCAATGTTAGCGTCATTCCAGTCGGTTTCCAGAGACCACAGAGACCACTAATATCTCTAAAAATCAATTTGCAAAGCCTTGCACAAGAGAATATGTTCGTTGGTTTTTCAGCGACTACCGGTGACACTTCAGTCGAAGACCATTACATTCTTGCATGGAGCTTCACCACGGAAGGCACGACATCTCACCTCAATATCTCAAGTTTACCATCATTTGCTAAAAGGTATTCCAAGCGTCCGCGCATAGGGCTAATAGTAGGCATTACGGTGCTTGCTTTTGTTATCTTCTCGCTGGCATTTGCGGCTATTTTTCTCAAAAGAATAAAATACAGAGAAAAAATCGAAGAATGGGAGCAGGAGTTCTAGCCCCATAGATTCACTTACGAGGAACTCCGCATGGCCACTAGTGGATTCAGGGACAAAAATGTTGGAATATTTGAAAATTCCAGAATAATGAATGGAGAATAAAACTCCCTTCCTTTAACACAGAGAAAATAAAAGATTTCTTTGACAGGAGACAGAGTTTGAATACTTTGAAAACAAACTTCTATTTCATTCAATAACTTAAAAAAAACTATTACACTTCTTCCTCACTGAGAGGGATTACAAAATTATGAATGCTCCAAAACGCAGTGCATAAAACCAACTCACTATCTGTGTAAAACAAACACACTCTGTCTCTAAAACACTCTGCTGTGTTTTTCACTTTCGCACTGCTGTGTAATAAAAAATTACACTCTGTCTTTCACTTTTTATACACTGTTGTTGTGTAAAAAAAAACTTACGTACTGTCTATTAAGAAAAAACTACCAAGCTTTTTTTCCTTTTTGTTTTCATATGCCGTAACATATAAAACATATTATAACAAACCCTCTTTTAAAAAATAAAAATTAAAAATTAAAAATAAATTCTATGGCCCACCTTTCATTTCGCATATGATATATAAAATATGTTTAAAACATATGTATATATTAAAACATAAAATTAAACTATCAAAAAACATTAAAGAACCTTTTCCGTCGGACTTCAAAAGTCTGAATAGATTGAATTTCAAACCAAATTCGCGTTCCAAAATGGAATGCTGATGTCTGCCAACTTTGTAATGCGAATTCTCAATCAAGTGTGCCTTATAAAAAGTCGGGTCCAGTTTTTCAGGTTTCAGATTCCCTTCAAATTCATGTGATCCAATATTAATGCTCCATGTGTCCTCCTTTTGAATTTACAAACTGGCGGGTAAATTTTGTTTGTTTAATTTCTGGTTGGTGAATTGCATTAATGCTGGTTGTTGTGTTTAAATACAATCCTGTACAGAAATATGGATGTGGCTGTCTACAAAAAAAACTTGCAGGAATTTTAAATGCTGAATTAAATTTTTGGATGGCGTGCAAGCAACCTCCAAAAAAAAAATGCTACTGTTGCATCCGTCCTTCTACTGTAGCAGTTGAAATTAACATTTCAACACTCCCCCTTAAATTCAACTGTTGGGTTTTCTGTCATACCCATACACTTTCTCAAATATTCAAAACTTTTCTGCCCCAATGGCTTGGTCAGAATATCAGCAAATTGCTCCTGAGTTCTTCAATGTTTTAAAATTATTTATCCATTGTTCACTAACTCCCTGATGTAGTGAAACTTGGCATCAATGTGTTTTTCTCTTTTGTGAAACACATAATTCTTTGACAATGCAATAGCTGAGCTATTGTCACAATAAATCATTGTGCCTTTTACCTATTCTTGGCATAAACTTCTCAACATTCTCCTCATCCAAACCGCTTTACATGCTGCTGCTATAGCTGCCACATACTCTGCCTCTGTTGTAGACAATGCCAAAATTGGTTGTTTCTTAGAAGCCCATGAAATGGCTCTTGAACCCATGTGAAAAACATAACCGGAAGTGCTCTTCCGATCATCTACACTTCCAGCACAAGCACTGTCAGTGTATCCAACTAAATCTGAACATTTTGAAGCAGCATATAAAATACCAAACCTTTTAGTACCTTTAACATACCTCAGAATTCTCTTTGCTGCCTGCCAATGTGCATCCTTTGGCTTCTCCATGAATATGTAAATTAAACTAACAACATGCATTATGTCTGGCCTAGTTGCAATCAAATACATGAGGCTGCCAACTATGCTCTTGTACAAGCTAGGATCAAAATCCATGCTGCTGTCCTCTCTGCTGAGTTTTAATCCCATCATTGTGGGAGTGATTGTTGCTTTGCTTTCCTGCATATTAAATCTTTCAAGCACTTCATTAACATATTTTTCCTATGAGATAAAAATCCCATTTTCATCTTATTCTACTTCTATTCCTAAGAATTATTTCAACAAACCCATGTCAGTCATCTCAAATTCTTCTTTCATGACTGTTTTAAAATTTTCAATAAGGTAATCATCATTACCTGTGAAAATAACATCATCAACATATAAAACTACAATCAACATTTTACCATCTTTTTCTTTGATGTAGAGGGTGGGTTCTCCCTTATAGTTTTGAAATCCATTTTCCAGTAGATAGGAGTCTATTCTACTGTACCACGCTCTTGGCGCTTACTTCAGCCCATAAAGAGCTTTCTTCAACTTGCACACTTTGTGCTCTTGGCCTTTCTTTTCATATCCGAGAGGTTGTTCAATGTAAACCTCTTCCATTAACACTCCATTTAGTAATGTTGACTTCATTTCCATTTGGTAAACTTTCCACTTGTTTTGTGCTGCTATGGACAGCACTGCTCTCACGGTTTCCATTCTTCCAACCGGTGTGAAAGTTTCCTCATAATCTATCCCATGCTTCTACTTATACCCTTTGACAACAAGTCTGGCCTTGTGTCTCTCTATTTTTCCTTCAGCATTACTTTTGGTCTTGTAGACCCATTTAACTCCAATGACATCTTTACCTTTTGGGAGTTCAACCAAATCCCAAGTCTTGTTTCTTTCTATGGTATTAATCTCCTCATCCATAGCTTCTATCCATTTCTTATCCTTAATGGCTTCTTCAAAGTGGATAGGGTCTTCAACATGACAATATAAAGCAAACAAAGAATTGATACCTTCATTTGCTGCCTCTTGTGCGTAAATTTCATTCAAATTTCTGAACTTCTTACCTATTTCATTAGGTGTACAAATGCCTAAGGAAGCACTTGAATTTCCTCCTCATGGTGTGCTTGGAGAAGCACTCTCATTTCTCCTCAAGGGTGTGCTTTGCTGCTCTTGTGTTGGTGCTGCTGTTTGGGGATGTATTTCAGCCAATTCATCATCATTTTCATCATGAGATAAACAATGTTTAACATTCACTGCTTTCTCTATGCTTCCATCCCAAGCTTCCTCTTCAATGAACTGAACATCTCTACTCACAATAAAATTCTTGGTGGATGGGTTGTATAACCTATAAGCCTTGGATTCCTCACTGTATCCAATGAAAATACATTTCTCCCCCTTGCTGTCCAACTTCTTCCTTAGCTGATCCGGTATGTGTGCATAAGCCACACATCCAAAAACCTTCATGTGTGTGACACCTTGCTTTGCGCCACTCCATGCCTCTTCTGGCACTTTTTTCATCACTGCTATTGTAGGACACCTATTCAAAATGTACGTTGGACAGTGTACATCTTTAGCGCAATAATCATTAGGAAAATTCTTTGCCTTTAACATACTCCTTGCCATGTCCATTATGGTTCTATTCTTTCTTTCAACTACTCCATTTTGTTGCGGAGTATATATAGTTGTAAAATCCTTATGAATACCATTTTCTCTACAAAAACATAGAAAATCTTTAGAGATATACTCACCTCCTCTATCAGTCCTTAGGACTTTAATGTGCAACCCACTTTGGTTTTCCACAAGTGCTTTGAAATTGCAAAATCTTTCAAACACTTCACTTTTGTTCTTCAGAAAATAAACCCAAGTTTTTCTTGTAAAATCATCTATGAATGTTAACATGTAGTGGCTCCTAGCAAGCAATGGATTTTGCATTGGTCCACATAAATCTGAGTGGACAATCTCTAAGGGTGCCTTTGCCCTTATGCTTTTCCCAGAAGGAAAACTTTCTCTGTGTTGTTTCCCCAAGATACAACCTTCACAAAGGCTATCCGGTTTCTCTATCAATGGTAAACCTCTTACCATTCCTTTTATATTCAACAAGTTAAGACCTACAAAGTTGAGATGTCCAAATCTCAAATGCCACAACCAATTTTCATCTTTTGGTTCATTTTGGATAGCCTCTTGTGCCACTGCTACTTTCTCTTCACTATTCTTCAAATCTGCTCTCATTCTAAGAGGGAACATCCTGTTCCTTGTCATCTTCACTTCAACAATACATTGTTTGCTGGGTGGTTTGTCCATGATGGTACAAACATCATCCTCAAAAAATACATTATACCCCTTTTGAACAAGTTGTCCAATACTCAAGAGGTTACAATTCATTCCTAGAACATAATAAACATTTGCTATGGATTTCTTTGCACCTTTCCTTGTTAAAACATTTACAATCCCTTTTCCCATAACAGAAACCTTGCTATCAGTTCCTAGTGTGACTTGTGACTTCACACTCTCATCTAACATAGAAAACATTGCTAGGTTTCCTGTCATATGGTTACTGCAACGGAAGTCTAGAAACCATAAATCCTCACTTTTTTCTTTAGCCATATTACAAGCTAAAAACAAATTATCTTGGCTAATATTTTCTCTAGTGAAATTTGCACTAGTTCTACTTCCCATATCATGCTGCTTCTGTCTACATTCATTACAATAATGACCATATTTTTTACAATAGTGACATTGGACATTGGATTTATCATACCTTTGTCCTTGAGCATTCTGCTGACCATTCTGATGGCTGTTGCCTTAGCCGTGGCTGTGACTTTGACTGTTGAACCTTCCATGTGAATGTGAAGGGTTGTTCCTTGCACCTCTGTTTTGGCTTCTGCCTCTTCCTCTCTTGTTTCCTCTGCCTTGCCCTCTTCCTCTTCAGAAATACATCTAGGTCTTAAAGGCATGTTCCAGAGATGATTTTTCACTCCTACCCAATCTCTACTCATGAGTCATCAGTGATGCATGTAGCTCATCCACTGTGAACTTTGTGAGATCCTTAGTCTCCTCGATGGTGGCGACAATGACATCAAATCTTGAGGGTAGACTACTCAAGAGTTTTTCCACAATCCTCTTATCTTCAAGAGTCTCTCCATGAGATCTTATTTGCGTGACCATTCCAATCACATGAGTGAAGAATGAGTCAATAGTATCTGACTCTTTCATACAGAGAGTCTCAAAGTCTCTCCTTAGCAACTGAAGTTTTGCTGTCTTCACTTTTTCCATGCCTTGATAGGCTGTCTTGAGATTTTCCCATGCTTCTCTAGATCTATTGGCTGCTGCTATCCTCAGAAACACACTCTCATGCACTGCTTGATACAATAAGAAGAGATATTTGGAGTCTTTCTTCTTATTTCTCTTCAACATCTCTCTCTCTGCCTGAGTTAAATCATCAAACTCTTCTTCATCTGCTGGCTCTTCAAAGCCATCCTCAACAAATTCCCATAAGTCTTGGGAGACAAATAAATCTCTCATAGTTATTGACCAGTAGTCATAATTTTTCCCATTAAATTGTGGGAGGTGGATATTTCCCATACCCATACCAGTGCTAGCTCCAGCCATTCTGCACTCTTAACTATGATTCAAAAACACTTGACTGTGTATTTAAAATAACTGATTGTTCTGCAACAGTCACACAATAAACTGTATAGAGAAATACCTTGAATTCTTTTTGTCTAAGTCTTCACACTGTTGGAGAAGCTGCTACAACAAATAACTCCTTTCCTTCAGCTTCTTTGATCTTTAAAGAGCCTGGACTAGCTTCGATACCATGTTGGAATATTTGAAAATTCCAGAATAATGAATGGAGAATAAAACTCCCTTCCTCTAACACAGAGAAAATAAAAGATTTCTTTGACAGGAGACAGAGTTTGAATACTTTGAAAACAAACTTCTATTTCATTCAATAACTTCAAAAAAAATATTACACTTCTTCCTCACTGAGAGAGATTACAAAATTATGACTGCTACAAAACGCAGTGCATAAAACCAACTCAATGTCTGTGTAAAACAAACACACTCTGTCTCTAAAACACTATGCTGTGTTTTTCAATTTCGCACTGCTGTGTAATAAAAAATTACACTGTCTTTCACTTTTTATACACTGCTGTTGTGTAAAAAAAAAACTTACGTACTGTCTATTAAAAAAAAACTACCAAGCTTTTTTTCCTTTTTGTTTTCATATGCCGTAACATATAAAACATATTATAACAAACCCTCTTTTAAAAAAAATAAATAATAAAATTAAAACTAAATTCTATGGCCCACCTTTCATTTCGCATATGATATATATAACATATGTTTAAAACATATGTATATATTAAAACATAAAATTAAACTATCAAAAAACATTAAAGAACCTTTTCCGTTGGACTTCAAAAGTCTGAATAGATTGAATTTCATACCAAATTCACGTTCCAAAATGGAATGTTGATGTCTGCCAACTTTGTAACGCGAATTCTCAATCAAATGTGCCTTATAAAAATTCGGGTCCGGTTTTTCAGGTTTTCAGATTTCCTTCAAATTCATGCGATCCAATATTAATGCTCCACGTGTCCTCCTTTTGAATTTACAAACTGGCAGGTAGATTATGTTTTTATAATTTCTGGTTGGTGAATTGTGTTAATGCTGGTTGTTGTGTTTAAATACAATCCTGTACAGAAATATGGTTGCAGCCGTCTACAAAAAAAACTTACAGGAATTTTAAATGCTGAATTAAATTTCTGGATGGCGTGCAAGCAACCTCAAAAAAAAAATGTTGCTGTTGCATCCGTCCTTCTACTGCAGTAGTTGAAATTAAAATTTCAACATGTTTTGGGTCAAGGTGGGTTTGGGAAGGTTTACATGGGCGTTCTCCCTAGCAGTGGCCAAGAAATCACAGTGAAATGCATGACAAAAGAGTTCACGAAGGGAATGAAGGGGTTTGTGGCAGAGATCTCAACCATGGGATGCATGCAGCACCTGAACTTGGTTCAGCTGCAGGGATGATGCCAGAGGCAGAAGGAACTATTCATAGTTTACGACTACATGCCAAACGGCAGCCTAGATAAACTCATATTCGGGAAACCTACGATGGTGCTGTCGTGGGCTCAGTGGTACTCGGTTGTAAAGAGAATGAAAATGGGGCTGTTGTATCTGCATGAGGAATGGGAGAGGAGGGTCATCCATAGAGACATCAAATCGAGCAACGTGCTGCTGGGTTCAGAGTTCAATGCGCGGTTGGAGGACTTCGGCCTCACCCGGCTATATGATCACAGCAACAACCCAGACACTATGCGCGTTATAGGAATGCTGGGATACATAGCACTGGAGCTGACGCAGACGAGGAAGGCTACGCCTAGCTCGGACGTGGTCAGCTTTAGCGTTCTGTTGTTGGAAGTGGCATCCGGGAGGAAACCAGTTGACCTCGATGCCGAGCAACTGTTTTTGGTAGAATGGGTGTGGGACCTGTACGTCGATGACAGGCTTCTAGATGTGGAAGATCTAAAGCTGGGGAATGAATATGAGGTGGGGGAGATGGAGAAAGTATTGAAATTGGGGTTGTTGTGCTCCCATTCCGAGCCAGATAGGAGGCTGGGCATACGGCAGCTGTGTCAAATACTGGAAGGTTAGGCTCCTCTACCTAAGGATTCTCAATGAAATCTCGAGTAGTACCTGGTCAATGGAAGGTTCATTTCAACCTCTGTAAGGTTCATTTCGTGTTCCATGTGCGAAAAAAGTGAACTATCTGTTTGAAAAAACAAATAGATTTGTGTTTATTAGGTTCATAAATTATGTTTTGGTAATAAAAATAAAACATGGTTACTGTAGTGTAATAATTTGTTTTTGAGATGATTTGCTAAATGGTAATTAGTCCAGGAATTTGATGATTATATATAAAATATTAAGTGTGATTAAAACTATAAAATTTTTTGAATTCAAGTTTTTGTGATTTATAGTAATTTTTTAGAATTTTTGGTAATAATTATATGAAACAGAATATTGTTTAAGTTTTTCAAATCAATCAGTGTGGTTCATTTTAAATTAATCAGTATGGTCCATAGTCTATGGTCCATCTTCAAAACTAGATAAATCTCAATAAATACAATAATTGATTTGAAACAAGTAGATAATGTTCTGTTTCATATGATTATTATCCAAAAAATTATATATATATATATATAATTTTATATAATTTTATTAAAAATAATAAACATAAATGTGATTATTAAAAAAATAATATTTTTGATAATTGTTATTTTAAGTTGAAATTATATATGGATTCCAAAACAAACTTAAATATATCTTTAATTGGCTTAGGGTTCATCTCTTTTTATTATGGAAAATAGGGTAATCCTCAATTGTTTGCCAAGCATCCAACTTTACTGAATCATATGGACAACCATAATAATATAATTTTTCACTGAAAACTTCCATACAAAATTGTAATTAGCACTTACAGAGTTGTAATATACTTAAACTTAAAACTAATTTTCAAAGTTTATTTTACAAACAGACTTGTATGACAAATTCACAATATATAACTCATCACACAAATCTAGTATCGATGTCATAGATAGTAGATGGCAAGATATGATTTTTAATTATTTTACGCTTTTTAAATCAATCATTATATTAATTTACATAGTTGACTATGGCCGAATGAGGAGAAGTACAACTCAAAAGAATAACCAGCGATTTTTTTCATGACAATTCAACCATTTGCCCATAGAACTACGGCCACTAGAGCAACGGCAACAGAACTATCAAAACCGCAAGAAAGGTCGCAACACATATGATATTCGAAACCCTTTTCTATTTCGTGATGTGTTTCAATTTTCTATTAAACTTACTCAACCAACTTCTCTAGCATAGGATGGGTTACAGAAAAATATTGGGATAATTTAGGATGGGTTACAGAAAAATATTAGGATAATTTAGGTGGCCTCATTTTTCATGTCTTTTTCTAAAAACAATATTTTTCAATTTTAATTTTTTTTCTCACTTTTTAAATTTAAAGTATAAAACTTTAAAAATTATTAAAATTTATAGAAATTATACATTTAAATATTTAAAAAAAATAGTCAAATATTTTAAAGTTTATATTTTAAAGACAAATTTATATTTTTAAAATTTTACTTGAAATAAAATTAAGTTCTTAAAATTTTTTAAAATTCTTTAATTCTATTAATATTTTCTTATAACCAATTTTTTATATTTTAAAAATCACTAAAACTTGTACAACTATATAAAATTATTAGAAATTTGAATACTTGAAAAAAAAAAATAAGATTTATATTAATATCTAAACTTTCATACAAATTTACATCCTTCAAATTTTACTTCAATGTAATTTGTTGAAAGGCATCCTGAATAATCAGCGTGTTGTCCCAAGACTTTTTCAGGAAATTCTGGATAATAGAACATGATGAGTGAGCGATGAAAACTCACTTGTCGTCTTTGCCATACTTATCTCTGTTGGATTTTTCTTATGGAGATTTTCCAAGATTAATTAGTGCATGATTTATGTGTTGTGATGTTTTGTTTATAAAGATCTTTATGAAGAATTTCCAGAATTAATCAGTACATTATTTATGTATTGTGTTGTTATTAATTAATTGTTGTTCTTGAAAGATTAGCCAGTGAATACAAAGGTTATGGTGATTGATAAAATCCCTTGTGGATGGGTCTCTTAAATAAATAAAGCAAATAGACATGCGTAATTAACATAAAAATATCTTTTTAAAATTAAACATAATAATATGTTATGTTAAGGCAGGGAGGAAATGAAACGCTAATGTCCAAATAATCACTCCAAAAATAATATTTGAAAAAATTCAATAAAATTATACAGATTTTGTACATTAAAGATATGATACAATGATCACAATATGGAAAGTTTAAGTTAACTATGTATTAAAACACGTTTAGAAGGAAATAAGAGATTTTACTAGCAAAATATAAAGGCAACAAGGAAGTAGCAAAAGATAAAAGCAACAAGGAAGGAGCTCTCGAGGATTATTCAATTAAAAAATAAATCTATTTTCAATAAATAAAACCATCCAAACTATCCGTAGTATTTGTTTTAGTGTAGAATTTTTAAGATTTTTTTTGGCATGTAATCATTTAAATTTTGAAGTTATTATAAGTTAAAAAAAATAAATTTGTATTAAATAAGGTTGGAAGTTGGATGTAATTTTCTCTTTTCATAATATATACTAAAGCTAGATAAAGGGTGTATTGTTAGTGTAGAGAGATCAATAATTACTAGTCATTTGAAGACTTTAAATATAATCAATAGTTATACAGGAATTCCTACAAACAAATTTCTGAAAAATAGAAGAAATATATAATGGTAAGAACATAAAAAAAATATATATAGAGATGTTTTCCTCTAACTTAAAATTTAGAAAACCAGATTGATTTTTCATTATATTCCTTTCAATATTACAATACATTATATACATGTTGAACATTCATAAACCTCAATTCATTCACCATGGATTGAAACATAAATGTAGTTCCCTTGACCGAATCTATAAAAGACCATTGGAAAAACCATCATGACAAAAAAAAACCATGGTCAAAACCATGTATAAATCTACTCGTCATCCTTTAGTCTACCCATATTTGGGTCTGCATGAAAATAAAATGATCACGGAGCATCCAAACCTTGTGCAATGGGGCTATCGCCCCCTACAAACCACCCGGCAGGGGGCCTGCACTTGGCCCAACGTAATAGCGCAGAGCATCCGAAAAGTCATTGAAGTCATATATCACCTAGGCTATGTGGCGCTCAATTAGTTGTTTCGAAGTCCTTCCCTAGTTTCCAAAAAACATTATTTCTCCCCTTTAAAAACTGTCCATAGGTGACGTGAATGGTGAACCAAAAAGAAAAAAAAATACCAGATAATAGAGCATCCACTTGGATTCAATGGTTAACCTTCGTGAGTGATACATATTTCCTGGGCTATAGAATAATAAATGCAGTTGGGCAGTATATGCCCACTGTTAGATTTAAACAAATTTGAATCCAACGGTGGGCATATACTGCCAAACTGCATTTATTATTCTATAGCCCAAGAAATAATGGCCGCCCATCCTTAGTGTAACCCATGTAAGCATGACATCATCAATGTTTCCAAAATAGGCATTAAACTTGTTTTCATGTGGTTTCACCCAATTTGAAGGTGCAACGTGTCTACAAATAGTTGGATTCACTATAAATGGGAAAATGTGATAATTTGTCCCATTCACAACTATTGAGGAATAAGGATGACCATTGGACCACCAACACTGTCAAACCAATGACTATTATAGATTTATCAACACTTCTTATCAGCTATTTTGAGGGAAAAATCAATCTTTGTCGTATTTTTTTAGAATGAAGACCATGAAAATCAATCCTGAATTCCTTGAGGGTTCTTGACCTATAAATGTAAATGTTAAAGAATTATCCATAAATGACCCAAAAGGGGATTTTCATGATACCCATTGTGAGTTTGACCATCATGAATTGAGATTACGGTATTATCATATTAGGTTTTACGGACCTACAAGATATTAAGATATTTATTTGGTCTGGGAATCGTATTTGGCCCAACTTCTTGATTTTGTAACCTGCTTTATTAATAACTACTTTTCAAGTAAACAAGTTGTAATATCTAGGAATGTAGTAATTTTACTTTTTTATAAACTCTCAATCAGTCCAATAAATTCTTAAGATCGTTCTGCTAACTAAAACCTAAGGCCTAGATGAAAATACTCATTAACTGCCATGAATTAGCTCTAGAAGAGAAGAAAACTTTACTTGAGTCATATTTTCATATGAATGCTACATTACCAAAAATTATATCCCCATACCCTTCTAGATTTTTTCTTGAATTGTCTATAAAAATCACATCCATGGTTTTTTTGTTTCTTAGGTTATGATCATGATCAATCTGTTCATGAAAAAGTCCTAGGATTCTTAATATTCATTTACTCTATTAAAAATTATTTTACCAGGTTCCATTTTTATTCAGTATCTTTCAAATGTCATTAAATTTTAGTTGTCTTAGTATAATTTAACTAGACATTTTAGGCATAAATCTTTCTTAGTCTATTTGTTTCTTTATTTTCAAGTTGAACTATTTTTCAGTCTACGTTTATAGCTTCAATATGAAAGTGGCAATATAAGTGTTGTCATATTGTCATTTATAGCTTCAATATGAAAGTGGAAATCTAAGTGTTGTCATGTTGTCAGAAGGAAGCCTCAAAATTCAGTATTTTTTATTATATTAATAAATTCATGCTAATCGTCTATTCTATGATGTATGAAAAATCTCTTCCCATAATTTTTCTCAAGATAATAAAAAGTATTCAGTTCGACCTAGACACTAGACATTGATATTGGTTTTTATTTAAATATATTTCATAGAGATCAAGATATATGGTTGTGAGCTTCCTCCTTATAGACTTCTAGATTTCCTATCTTTGAGGATTTTTCTCTGGAATATATTAGAGAAAGTTTGAATCCAAACCATCTATATTTTATGTCCAATAAATATATATCTGTGTCTAAATTAAAGAAAGAGGTGGGCCCATTCCTTATTAACACCATAACCACTCTCTAGGAGGTAGAGGAAATGATTAAACATGTTGGGTGTGGAGCCTGATTATCTTCCTTATTTAGATGTATCGCTGCATTGGACCATTGTTCTTAATGGGACGACAACGTCGCACGTTGTTTGATCACAGTCAGGGGGTCCAGGGGGGGCGTCGATGCCATTTTGTAGTGCCCCCCCCTGGTGGGGGGTTTCGGAGGTAGCATCCCCGAAGCTAAAAACATATGTAAATTTTCCTTGTAAAATATTGTATTTTCGTAGTCAATCTGGGTCGTTCATTAGGCGGGTGATCTGATAGTAGAAGTTATGTTTAAATTAGGGTTTTTTTCCCTATAAAAAAACCCGTTTGTTGTATGAGGGAATTGTATTGGAGCTGTGTATTGTGTGTATAATCTCAATAAGAAATAGAAAGGGTGATTGTGTGTGAGAGAAAAGGATATTACAGTGGATCTGTTGTAGGTTGTGTCTATTTATTTTGCTGGATAATATAAAGGAAGGACTGACTATTTCCGTGGACGTGGCCCAAGTTGGGTGAACCACATATATCTGTGTCTCTCTTGTTTTATATGTTTTCTATGTTTGTGTTTCCGCATATTTTATGTGTTCCATTGCTCTGTAATATATAATTTTCTAACAACTAGTATGGGAGTCGAAGGTCTATTTGGCTGATAAACCCGCAGGAAAGAAGGGTTCCTGGTTCGAGTGGGAGTAATGGTGGAAGATGGTAGGTTTAGGGTTGAGAAATTTAACGACCAAAACTACTCGCTATGGAAGATGCAGATGGAAGATTATTTGTATCAGAAATATCTCTACCTACCATTGAGTGGAAAAACAAAGAAGTCATCAAGTATGATAGATGCAGAGTGGGCGATTCTTGATAGAAAGGCACTTGGAACAATACGGTTGTGCCTCGCAGCATTAGTAACCTTCAATATTTCGAAGGAAACAACAAAAAAGGATTTAATTATGGCATTGGCGAAACTATATGAAAAACCCTCGGCCTAAAAGAAGGTATTTCTTATGTAATGTTTATTTAATATGAAGATGTCGAAAGGTGGATTTGTTGTTGACCATTTAACTGAATTTAATACAGTTACTAGTCAGTGAAGTTATGTAGGGGTAAACATTGATGATGAAGTTAGGGCTCTGTTATTTCTGTGCTCATTGCCAGAAATTTTGAATGGTTTAGTTATATGCATTAGTAACTCTATCTCTATATCTAGTAATTTAATGTTTAATGATGTTGTTGGTGTTATCCTTAGTGAGGAAATGCAACGAAAAAGCTCCGGCGAGACATCGGGTAATGCGTTGAGTGTAGAGACTAGGGGAAGAAAAATGGAAAGAGGAGAGAGGTCAGCATATTGCAGTAAATCAAGGAGAGGCGGATCCAAGTCCATATTGGGGATAGTGTTCTGGAAATACGAAAAGAAATGAAACCTGAAGAAAGACTATAAATCTCAGAAGGGAAAAGAAGGAGACGCACAACAAGAAAATAATCATGAAGAAAATGTGACAGGTGATGTGTTACAAGATGCTTTGATTATTTCTTTAGAAAATGTTACTAATTCGTGGGTGGTAGATTCAGGGGCCTCATTCCATGGAACACCTGATAAGAAATATTTTCATGACTATGTTCAAGGAGATTTTGGACAGGTTCATATGGGTGATGATATGTTGGGTATGTGTTATATTATTTCCATGATTAGTTGCATGCGCGAGGGGGGTCACAGGGAGGGCGATAACCCACCTTGTTTGTTACAATGGGTGCAACAAGTGGGCAGAAGCCCCCCCTGTCCAAGGGTTCGCAGGGTGCGGGTAGCCCCCTACGCAGGGTTCGTGGCAACGACCCAAGAATTTTTTTTTCCTTATTTTTCGGTTGGCAGAACCACTTATGGTTTTTTGCATGGGTTTTCATATGGTTTTGGGGCATGATGGTTTTTGGCCCTTGGTATCTTGTAGATCCGGTCAAGGGAACTGTGGTTATGTTCTAATCTAGGGTTAATGGATTTAGGTTTATGAATGCTTTGGCATGTATATATATGTGTTGTAATACTAAAAGGGACATAATGAAAAATCAAGTTGGTAGTCCTGGTTTTGGGATCCAGGGGAAAAACCTGTATGTATATCGGTTTTATGTTTTATGCTCTCGCTATTTTTTATTTTCTATTTTTTAAGAATTCATTTAAAAATAATTTATGTCCAGGGTTAAAACCTACATTTGGTATCAGAGTTGTTCGGCTTCAAGGGGACGTCTTTGCTGTAAGAGTTATTTTTTTTCTCGAGCCTACGGTCGACCCTGTTGAGTGGGAGATCAGGGGATCGATTCTTGCGGTGAAAGAAGATGTCGAGAAGTGGAAAGATAGAGATCGAGAAATTTAATGGTCATAGTTTTAAGTTGTGGAAACTCAATATGGAGGATATGTTGGTGGATAAATATCAGTGGGTCACAACAGATCTGGGTACTAAACCAATGTCAAGGTCAGATGAATATTGGGAAAAATTGGATCGGAAGGCAAAGAGAACAATACAGTTGTGTATCTCAGATTCAGTATTGTTGAATGTATCCGGGGAAGCTACGACAAATAATTTGTGGGTCAAGTTAGGGGTTTTGTACCAATCTAAATCTTTGGTGTATAAATTGTTCCTGCAGAAAAAGTTGTATAACTTGAGGATGAAGGATGGAGAATCGCTCATAGAGTGCCTGAACGCCTTCAATACTGTGGTAAGTCAGTTGTCATCTACTGATGTTAAAATCTCAGATGAAGATAAGTGCATCAGTTTGTCATGTCCTCTACCAGATTCATGGGACAATCTGGTTATTGAAATAGGTAGCAATACAACTATCTTGAATTTTGATGAAATTGTCTCAACCTTGCTATCGGAGGAAATGAGACGGAGAAATATGGAGGGCCAGAATGGAGATTCCTTATCTATACAAGGAAGGTCCCAAAACAGAAACACAAATAATTTTACGAGTGGGAGATCTAAATCCAGATGGCGATCTAAATCTCTAGGAAACCCTGTAAAGGTGTGCTAGAAATGCGAAAAGGAAGGGCACTCCAAAAAGGATTGTAGATCTAAAGCTCCATAGAAAGGAAAGGGATTTGATGATGCTTCTTCTATAGAGGAGAAAACCACCTAAGATGAAGGTGGGATGTGTATTTGGATTCTTCTTCAAATACATATGTAGATCATGAGGCATGGTTGATTGAATCAGGTGCATCTTTTCACTTCACTCTTGATAGGGAGTGGTTCTGCGAGTATGAGAAGTATGATGGTGGTGATGTCTTCTTAGGGGATGATAGGAAGGCCAAAATCATTGGACATGGAAAAGTCAAGCTGAAGCTACAAGGTGAAAGGATTATAACACTTCCTGATATTCTACATATTCCTGCATTAGCTAGAAATCTTATTTCTGAAAGAAAAATGGATGATGCATGTGTAAATACAGTGTTCGAGAAAGATACCCGCAAGATGGTTCGAGGAGCACTGATATTAATTCAGGGTGTTTGGATTTGAACTATGTACAAGCTTCAGGGTAGCACTATTATTGATGGGTGGAACAATTATGTGGTTCTTGAGAGTGGAGCAGAAAGCCTAGCGGTCTCTGGAGAAAAGACCATGCTATCGCATCAAAGGCTTGGACATATTGGAGAGAAGGGCCTTCGGATACTGTATGGTAATGGTATGGTAGAAGGTATTTCTGATTTCTCTTTAGATTTTGATTTGTATGAACATTATGTATATGGGAAGTAGAATCGGGTCAGTTTTCCTTCTGGTGCAAAGAGGGCGAACACAATATTAGAGCTTGTGAATAGTGACATGTTTGGACCTGTGTCGGTTCCATAATTAGGAAAGTCTGTGTACTATGTTTCATTCATAGATGAATTATCAAGGAATACATGGATATATTTCTTGAGGAAGAGATATGAAGTCTTTGACAGATTTAAATAATTTAAGGCTCTGGTGGAAAACCAGAGAGATAAGAAGATAAAGGTGCCGAGGACAGATAATGGTGCTGAGTTCTGCAAGAAGGAATTTGAAGATTTTTGTAAGACGTGTGGTATAACATGGCACAAGAATACTCCATACACACCTCAAAAAAATGGAGTTGTAGAAAGAATGAACAGAACACTGATAGAAAAGGCAAGAAGCATGCTCAGTGGTACTAGGTTAGGAAATTAATTATGGGTAGAGGTAGTGGAGACTGTATGTTACCTGGTTAAAATATCACTTTCATGAGCATTGGAGGATAAGACTCCAGATGAGGTATGGAATGGTAAGAAACCCTCTCTTTCACATCTAAGGGTATTTGGACGTGATGCATATGTACATTTTCTAAAGGAGAAAATGACCAAGTTGGATAATAAATCTAAAAGGTGCATCTTTGTTGGGTATAAGGATGGTCTAAAAGGTTACAAGCTTTGGAACCCAGAAACAAGGAAGGTTGTGTAAAATCAAGATGTGGTGTTTATAGAGGTGAAATATGTTGTTAAACATGAAGTCCTACCAAATGAACCTGAGAAGATAGAGATTGAGCTAAAGGAGGATGAATCAGACTCTACAACAAAACAATATTTAGAAGAGGAAGAGCCACAAACTCTAGTTGTGAGAAGATCAATTCAAGAAAGAAGTCAACTAGAAAGGTATAGTCCATCTGATTTATGTTCAAATTTTTCTTTAACTATCACTAATGATGATCCAAAAACTATCAGAGAGGTATTGAATCAAAGGATGGAAAAATCTAGAAGGAGGCCATGGTTGATGAAATGACATCCTTGCACAAAAATGAGGCATGGGATCTGGTGGAGTTGCCGGTTGGAAGGAAGCCCATCAGGAGAAAATGGGTGTTTAAGAAAAATATGAATGTAGAAGGAAAGGTGGAGAAATACAAAGCTCGATTGGTAGCAAAAGTTTATTCCCGGATGCTGGGAATTGATTTTGGTGATAAATTTTTCTCTTATTTCCAAGATTAATTCTATTATATTACTCTTATCTGTTGCTGCTACATTTGATTTTGAGATAGAACTGATGAATGTGAAGACAAAATTTCTTCACAGGGATCTGGAAGAGGAGATCTACATGAAGCAACCTAAAATAATTTTTATGTAGGTTAAAAAAGTCTGTGTATGGGTTAAAACAGTCACCAAGGATGTGGTATCATAAATTTGATACCTATATATGGCGACTTCGCTTCAAAAGAAGCAAAGAGGATCACTATGTGTATTTTAAACTAATTGGTGACCATGTTATTTATTTGGTCTTGTATGTGGATGATATGTTGTTGATTGGAAATGACAAAGAAATTATCCAGGATTTGAAGACCCAATTTCTCTCCAAATTTGACATGGAGGATCTTGGTGCTGCAAACTATATTTTGGGCATGGAAATTAAGAGAGATTGTGCAAAGAGGAAGCTCTAGTTAAACCAAAGGAAGTATGTCGAGACAATGTTGGAGAGGTTCAATATGCAGGATAGTAAACCGATGAAGGTTCTTATTCTTATAGGTGTAAAGCTATTTGCTGAGCAGTGTCCCAAGACATAAGAAGAAGAGGAGAATATGTCCCGTATTCCATATGAAAGTGTAGTGGGTAGCCTGCTGTATGCAATGGTCTGTACTAGACCATACACTGCACATGAAATTGGAGTATTGAGTAGGTTTATGTCAAAACTAGGGGCGGAGCATTTGAAAACAATGAGGTGGGTTTTCAGATACTTGCGTGGTACTAGTGATTATGGTTTGCGCTACCAGGGAAGACCAGGATTGGATAGAGTTTTGGACATTCATGGTTTTGTTGATGCAGACTGGGCTAGAGATCTGGACCAAGGAAGATATACAAGTGGGTATGTGTTTAGCCTATTTATAGGCACAACCAATTGGATGAGTAAAAGATAGTCTCTATTGGCTCTTTCAACTATAGATCCAAAATACATAGCAGCCACTCATGCAAGCAAGGAAGAAGTTTGGTTGCATAGATTGTGTTCAACTATGGGGTTGGTGCAGCGAGCTATAAGGATAGACTGTGATAGACAAAGTGCAATTTTCTTGGCTAAGAATCCTGTTTATCATTGAAAGGCAAAGCACATTGATGTTCAATATCACTTTGTGAGAGATATGGTTGAGGATAAAAATTTGTTGCTGGTAAAGGTGGGAACTTTGAAGAATGTTGCAGAAGCATTGACGAAGTCTGTGAGCACTCGAAAGTTCTCTTGGTGTAGAGAAACAATGGATTTTGTAGGACTAGACTAATAAATAGGCTCTCATGTGCCCCCCTGCGGAAATAAAACAAAAAGTGGGAGAATGTTGGGTATGCATTATATTCTTTCAACGACAACACCCCCTATCTAGGGGTTTTCAGAGGGCAGGTATCCCCCTGCACGGGGTCCAGGGCAACGCCCCAGGAATTTTATTTTTTTCTTATTTTTCATTGGGCGGACATGCCTTTGGTTTTGTGCATGGGTTTGCACATGGTTTTAGGACATGTTGGTTTTCGGCCCTTGGTATCTTCTAGATCCGGTCAAGGTAACTACGATTATGTTCTAATCGGGATTTAATGGATTAAGGTTTATGAATGATTCAACATGTATATATATGCATTCTAACACTAAAAGGGAGATAATGAAAAATAAATATGGTAGTCCCGGTTTTGGGATCCAGGGGAAAAATATCTTTGTATATCTGTTTTTTGTTTTATGTTCCCAATATTGTTTATTTTTTGTCTTTCAATAATTCGTTTGCAGATAATTTTTGTACGGGGTTAAAACCTACATGATAAATCTTCTAAAATCATTGGAATGGGTAAATTTTTTGTAAAACAAAAAAATGAAAACCAATGGTTATTAAAGGAGGTAAAGCATGTTCCAGATCTAAAGAAAAATATGATTTAATAGGGCAGTTAGGCGATGAAGGTTGTGTGACAACTTTCACATATAAAACTTGGAAGGTCACTAAAGGAGCCCTGATAATAACAAAAGGAGAAAATGTTGGTACATTGCATTTATGCAATGATATTTCTAACTATGTTAATGCTTTAACTTCCAAAGGAGCAGATGCAACATTATGGCATCATAGGCTTAGACACATGAGTGAGAAGGGGATGAAGATTCTCCACTCAAGAAATTTGTTGTTGGGTTTGAAGAATATTGATTTGGATTTCTTTGAGAATTGTATTTATTGAAAACAGAAGAGCGTCAGATTTCTTAGATTTGGGAAAGAAGAGAAGAGCGAAAAATTAGAGCTTGTGCATACAGATGTATGGGGACCTGCTTAGGTGTCATCTCTTGGGGTTCTCATTATTATGTTACTTTTATTAATGATGCAACTAGAAAAACTTGGATTTATTGTAATCATAATAAATCTGATGTATTTGATACTTTGAAGAAATGGAAAGCTTTGGTTGAGATTGAGACAGGAAAGAAGTTAAAGTGTATGAGATCAGACAATGGAGGTTAATATTGCAGCAAAGAGTGCGATAGGTATTGTTTAGATAGGTATTGTACAAAGCATGGAATTCACAGAGAGAAGATAGTTCCAAGAACACCACAAGAAAAGAGTGTGTCAGAAAGGATGAACAGGACAATCATGGAGTGTGCAAAACAATGTAAACTATGAAATTGGAACTATAAAATGAAAAAGAGAACTCTAGAAAAAAACCTCGAAAATATAGAAAAACAACTTGAAAATGAAAAGTGTTGATGCTGGAATACCAACTTTTTTTTCTGGAGTAAATTTTCAACATGTTTTAAGCATGGCAGTGAAATCAAATTTTTTTGGTGCAAAAAACGCCCTGAAAACAAAAAGCATTGATACTGGAATACAAATTTTTTTCTTCATGATAAATTTTCAACATTTTCAAATAATGACATAAAAGATAAAATATCATGACTCCGAAAAACCTTAAAATTTCAAAAGAAAAAAGAAAAAAAAAATTAAAAAAAATTAAATTAAATTAAAATAATGAAAAAAAAACAAAATAAAAGTTAAAAGTAACAATAAAAAGTAAATTAAAATATATATTAGAAAAAAACATAAAATGACAAAAATGAAAAAAAAAAATCAAATATATAAAATATATAGAAAGCCAAATCAAAAAAATCAAATATAAAAATGTCAAAAAAAAAAAGTTAACCTATAAAAGATAAAAACACATAAATAAAAAAATAATATAAAAAAAAAAAATTCAAAAAACATAACTAAAAGAAAAAAATCAAGTAAAGAAAAAAAAAACTTTTTTGAATAATTTAAGAAAACAAACATAGAAAAGATTAAAATAAATCAATAAATTATACATTAAAAAAAACACATTAAAAAAAATAAAAAATAAAAAACATTAAAAAAATGAATTATAAAAAATATTTAAGTAAATAAGAAAAAAAATTAAAAGAAAACATTACACACACACACACACATATATAAACTAAAATAACAAACAAAAACTATTAAAAAAATCCGCTAAAACTAATTAAAAAATTAATAATTATAATTTAAAAAGATATACAAATTCGGTCCCTTGGGCCACCGATGGGCTCAAGATGATTTTAAGAATTGGTTGGGGGCCCAAGCCGTTTCTCATAATCGGTTTTGAGCTTGTTGGTCACCTACCATAGGGGAGCGGAGCTGCAGCAGCTCCGCTCGCCCACGACAGGCAGCCTCTCAGGCCACCAACAACTCAAATATGATTCTGAGAATCGGATCAGATTCTCAAAATCGGATTTGAGTTGTTGGTGGAGTAAGGAGCTGCTTGCCATGGGCGGGTAGAGTTTCAGCAGCTTCGCCTACCCGCGACAGGTGACCACCAACGACTCAAATCTGATTATGAGAATTAGATCTAATACTCAGAATCATATTTCTGCCATTGGTGGTGTGAGAGGCCGCTTGTCTTGGGCGGGCAGAGCTGTTGTAGCTCCGCTCGGCCTTGGAAGGCGGCCCCTTGAGCCACCAACGTCTCAAATCCGATTCTGGGAATGAGATTAGCTCCGCCCGCCCACGACAGGCAGCCACTAATGGCTCAAATCGGATCCCAGAATCGGATTTTCTCAATCGGATTTCGTACCATTATGGCCCGGAGAAACACCGTTGTGGTGCGCAGCCGCTCGCAACCCCCCCTCCACGTCAATCGACCGTTGAGCTCGGCCTCGAAACCCCGAGACCTGCTCACACGCATACAAATATGTATCTCGAACTTTTTTACCAAGCCAAAAACCTATTACATTTTGCAATTTTCACTTCTACCATTTATGCGGAAGCTTTTCAACATGTGGTTTGAAAATCATTCATATTTGATTCATACTTTCATTAAATGCCATCATCTAACCATTTCCCATTCAATAATACAAGCAGAAACTTAAAAATTTGTCTTCAAGATGATTATCACTTTCAAGTTATGAAACCATTCTCAACCTTCAAGTTTCTTCTTTCCCTTTTAAAAGTCAACAACTTTTCCGCAAAGGTTTGCTTCAAAATATAAGCCTTTACATATAGATTAAAGCCAATTTCCCAAATTCTGAACATTACACACCCAATTATCCCATCCTTCCATAATTCAATGCCATCGCATAATGGCCTTCATTCTATACATGAATTCTTGAATTGAGAAACTAACCCATGCACTACAGTTTCTCATGTTTACAAAATTCATTGGCAATTTAATAACACTGTTTGGACTTAGAGTTGCACCCAGGCAGTTTAATTTTGTAGTCATAATCGACAAATCCAAACAATTTAATCTAAATTTCATACCTGGTAAGTGTTTCTTTGACTTTTTCAGGAGTATCAGGAGTGGACTTCATTCCACTAATTCCACAAATCGATTATGACAAAAATCCGTTCTTTCTTGGTATCAAAATCGATTCCATACTATCGACTTCTTTCCTTTTCCTTCAATTGGTAACCCACATTTGATTTCCCAATTTCAATTTATATCATTGACTATCGCCCCTTAGCTCTAGCACTCTTCAATTGAACGCTCCTTTCCTTAAACTTAGCAAATATTCAAACATATGAAAAAACACAACCTTGATTTCATAACGATCGTCTACTGCAATTGATTCACTTTACCGATTCCCCGTTGTGCTTTACACAATCGTCATATTTATAAATAAACGAAACCTAAAGGAACAACACCGTGTTCTCCGGATTCACCATCAAAATCATCGACCCAATACATTTGAAATTAACCTTTTATGTCAAGATTCGATCCTTTTTACGTTCAACAATTATATAACATAGAAATCGACATAGATTTACAAAATCGGATTCCCTACAAGCTCACACAGCGATTGTTTTGGCGGAGATTTGTATGGATGGAAAACGAAATCCAAGAGGATCAGTCTTACAAAATGGTTCAACATAAAAAAAACCCGCAGATTCAAAAGTATTAAATTAAAACCGTTCCCACAGAGATTACGCCCCTATATTTAAGATTCACGACTTGCCAGATCGTAGTTCTCCAGGCCAAGAATAAATTGACTACGTTCCTTCCAATTATAACTGGTCAATTTGCTGTAGGAAACTTTATACACCAAATCGAACCTTTAAAACTGTTCCTCCATCTGCTATGAACTCATCAACAGATAAATGGCTATGGACTGTTGTGATATTGGAACCTTAGCGCATTCATATTCATCAGTTTTGTATTGTGTTACAAAATTGGCATCGATTATTTAAATCGAACATCGAAACTGAAAGAAATTTTGTGCTCGAACCCGTCTTTGAATTCAACAACACCTCCAATTCAAATGCGCACAATTCATTCCCGGGCTCAAAATTTAAGAAGAAACAACCAACATATATAATCCGGACAAAACAAAATTACTTACAAACTCTTGTTGGATGTTCATTCAACATGTCGATGGCTGTAGGCATGGTACCCGAAGGTCGCAAGAAACCCGTTTCCAAATCTAGCCCTCGCTTCTCTTCCACTCTTCAAAAGTGTATTTTCTATTCACAAAAACCACTCCTATTTATACATAAATAATGCATTTAATTCACTCAAAATATCTCTCCACCTAATCCTCAACTAATCCCATACATAGAAATACTAATCCCAAATTTTGCTCCTAAACTATTTCTCTCATATCCTTTTATTTATTAAAAGAATATTTACATAATCCTCACTTTTCATAATTATCTCCTATTTTATTAAAAATAACAAATTAATTAATAAAATATTAAAAATTGTCACACCCCCCTTTTGTCACATATTTACAAATGAAAAAATGGTCTTGATGCTCCTGCATCAGACTCCCAACGTTGAAGTTAAACATGATCGCCTGATCATGTGTTCGGATCTGTGTATGCCTGGATCCCATATCTTGTGCTGTAACTTTCCACTTGTCGCTGCTTCTTTCTGATGTTCTTCTCCAGGTTTCCACACTTTATGTTGCATCGCTCCACTTGCTGTACTCTCGCAATCTCTCGTTGTCTTCCTTTTGCTGCTTCTCTTTTGTTTTACTGCTGTTGGCCTCTTCCGGGGTTCTTTCATCATCATCCGCCTCATTAGTTCAATTTCTCTGTCTAATAGAATTTCTCCTGTACTCACAAAACAATTGTTAGAATAAAAACCATAAGGCTTCAGTGCCCCCATAGATGTTGTTGCTGTCAATGTTGTCTCAGCTACCCCACATGTTGCTTCAACTGCCATCATAAATGTTGCGGCCTCCCAAACTTCCTGTCCCTCTGCAACATTCTTTTGCTCATTACCTGCAATTTTACCTGCAACTTATTTCTCTGGTTCAAATGTCTCTAGCAAACATTTCATCATTTCATCAACATGCTGCAAATTAACTCCAACATAATCTCCATCTTCCCCTTCGACAATATTCAGTAATTGTCCATCATCATCTTGATTGATTCTGGCAATCCAATCAAGTTTTGCAAACACTGTAGCTTCATCTTGTACTACTGTAGCAGCTCCAAAATTTTGTCCACCAGTCTTCTCTTGGCTATACAGACAAGCCAACTCTCTCTTGTCACCCATGGTAACAAGCCTCTGCTTATGAGACATGATTGTCTCATCTTCTTTCTGCAACTGTTCTCCTCCTTCCAAGACAATTCCAAATGATGGACTGTCTTCTTTCTCACCTGTAAACACAATCAAATTGTCAGCATCAAAAACACAAGACCCAATGGTCTCACTTGTTGATTCAGTCCTCTACAGCTCCAAGTCTTCTTTAGGACTCAGAAAATCTTTACTGGCTTCCTCCTCAGGTTTCTCTGGCAACACTCCAGTAAGCTGCTCTAAGTTCCTTCCCAACTCTTCTGTCAGCACATCAGTATGCTGATTTGCATTCACCATGAGACTGTCAGCTAGTCTCACCTTCTTACCATTCTCTGCTCCAGGACTGTCATTCATGAAAACTTTCCTACCTTGCTTCCTCAGCAAATTATCCTACACATAAGTCCTCTGTCTCTCCAATTCTCTTCTCTGGAGATATAGTTTCCTATACAATTCAACAACTTTATTAGGAGTAGAACTTGGAAACTTCACACAACTTTCCATACCTTCACCATTTCTTGACCAATCAACAGCTGGTCCTTCTCTCTCTGCACCAACATTATGAGTAGACTCCTTCGTCTTCATCTCCTCCTGAGATCTTGCTATCTCAGCATTGATCTGAACAGCCTTCAGATTCAATTCTCTCTCCTGAACAAACTCTAAAGCTTGCTCATCTCCCTGTACTGTACCTGCAAACATACACAACTCATTAGTTTTAAAACCACAAGACTTTTCAGTCTTGACTGCTTCCTCCAACACTTTCCTTTGAACATATCTGCGTGTGGAATCTTCAAATTCCATCTTTGGCTCAAGAACTCTAAGTTCCCTTTTCAATAAGGCAATCACAATTTTCCTCAACTTCATCTGCAATTGTCGCCAAATCACTCTCTTTCCCTTCAGTGGAAAGATCCATCCTCCTTTATGATTTTCCTGCGCTTGCAGCCATTCTTCTAGTACCTGCAATTGTACCTTCATTACTGCAATTTCTCTTTCTCTGACTTCATCAGTCGTCTTACCTCTATGGCATTCCTCTGAACTTCTTCTCTGATCCTCCATGATCATCTTCTCCATGAGTTTCTCACTCACCATGAGTTGCACTAGCCTCTCCGACAACAATCTCTTCTGCTGCCACTTACCTCACCAAGCTCTCCTCACTCAGTCTTTTGGTAAGTACTTGGTTCACTGCCTCTGGAACCCTTTGAGCATTCTCCTCTGCTCTCTTTCTAGGCTATCTCTTCAACTCACTTCCTCTTCAGGACACTGCAATTGTCCTCCCTATCCAGCCTTTAGCTAAATGTCAGGTTCACTGCCATCATCTTGTCTGCAACCAAAAACTTCACCACAAATTTCAAATCAGAAAAATCATCTCACCTTTAAGACCTTGCAGAATCTTGTCCTCCCTTCACGTCTGCAATCCTGTTCACTGCAATTGTGTAGCTTGCATATCAATTTTAAAATATGATCTTCCTTTTAGTATTCAACACACATTCAAAAATACATTTCAGTTTTTCAACCAAACCTTTTTTCACTCATTCAGAAAAACAAACATCTTTAATTCCAACAGAGCCAAGCTCTGATACCAAAAATGATGCAGGGCCAACCCTGCAAACCCAGAATCTTCATAAAAACCGTGCATATAAACATGCATCTCAGCATTTGCCCAAATCACTACCTCAATGTCTGGGCAATTCCAACAACTTAATTTTTGGAAGCTTCTTAACATGTGGTTCAAAAATCATTCACCATTGATTTCATAATTTCATTAAATGCCATCATATATGGAATTATATCAATTCCAATATCTACTCATTAGCAGGGCAAATTCATAACTTTTGAAACTTTCAATCCAACCCATGACTCAAACATTCGAGTGCTCATATATATCCAACCCAATAAACATCATTCATCCTTTCCCTTTTAACATTAACATTCATATATGCTTTCAGTATCGGGTTTTCTATAATCAAAAATCAATGAACCACATACGCCCATGTTATAAAATTCAACTCGACGTTATTTTAATCAACCCAACCAAGCTGAGTTAACGCCTCACGCTTGCTTGTTTCCAATATTAGTTTCGAGAATTCCAGTGTGAATTCTGTTTATCCATGAATTGAAGCCGGAATATCCATTTCTCCTCTGATCAAAATATACAAAGCAAGATCTCTGATCACAATATACAGAGCAAGATCTCAAACAAATTGTATAATTTCCTACAGAATCACAGTGCCCATAAAAATGAAATGCTATGGCGGTTCCTTACCAATTTCTTAAATGCAAACTAAACTTCTTTTGCGCATAATACCAATGATTTCAGCACTTCTGCAAGTAACTGTATAGTCACCATTCCGTTCGAACCCATTCAATTCAACTGGAAATTAGAGCGCGTAGAACACAGCAATTCCGTTCTAATTACTCACTCATCTCTTCTTAATTACCCTAGATCGATTTTCATCAGTTGTGTTCTCTGTCAAACACGTCTTACAGCTCCAGATAGTTCAAGTAATAGTATTTCAGCAAATCGGTTTCCCTTAACATTTCTTCATCGAACTCCATTAATGAGTATTGAAACTTTTGCACAAGATAGTGTATTCAATGTTCAAGCTCGACATTTCTGGATTGGGTTTATAAAAATTGACATGAAATCGACCCTCCTCCTATTCTATACAACGAATCTTGCCATAAATTTGCATTGATAGCAAATGCAATTCAAAATTAAAACCTCACTTACCCAGAAATCGGTTTCGCATTCAATCACTACGCAATCTGCTATTGAGCCATGACAAATGAAGGTGAACAACGTTTCATTAACGCTCCAAACTATGCGTTTATCCTGGAATTGTGAAGATCATGCCTTTTAATGACAGCGTCCTGTATTTTCAGAGATGATTAAAAAAACATTCAAAACAGAACTCTTGGCAAAGATATACAATAGTGCCCTCTTTCAACCAGTAATTGACAATTTACTTATACAGGAATTCTTTTTCCTTGAAATCGATCCATTGTGATCGATTTACCAATTCCACGATTTTCATTAAGGCGCGGTCTCACCAAATAAATCAACAATATTAAATGGACTTCTGCAGAAATTGAATTTCTTTCATAAGGACTAAACACCATTCCTTTGCACATAATAACTCCAGAATTCAAAGAGGAACGAATTTCCTTTCATTCATTGAACACACACAAATTCAATCTTACGCAAACTCAATAATTGACATACAGTCAAAAAAATCAAATGCTGTATTAACACACAAAACACTTACAATACAATTTCCTTCCTTCGGCCTAATTTTCGATCATTTGGCCCTTTACAAATTGCCTGAAGGCTCCCAAGCAGAAACCCCTGATCTCTACTCCCAATCTCACACTCTCTACAACTATTCAAGTCTATTTTCCTCACAAAACCCACTCATATTTATACATAAAAATGCATTTAATTCACTCCAAAAATCACTCCACCTAATCCTCAACAAAGTCCCATACATAGAAATCCTAATCCCAAATTTTGCTCCTAATCTATTTCTCTCTTATCCTTTTAATTAATAAAAGAATATTTACATAATCCTCACTTCTCCTAATTATCTCCTATTTTATTAAAAATAAAAAAATGTCACACCCCCCTTTTCTAACATATTTACAAATGAAAAAATGGTCTTGATGCTCCTGCATCAGACTCCCAATGTTTAGATTAATCATGATCGCTTGATCATGTGTTCGGATCTGTGTATGCCTGGATCCCATATCTTGTGTTGTAACTTTCCACTTGTCGCTGCTTCTGTCTGTTGTTCTTCTCCAGGTTTCCACACTTTATGTTGCATCGCTCCACTGGCTATGCTCTCGCAATCTTTTGATGTCTTTCTTTTGCTGCTTCTCCTTTGTTTTACTGTTGTTGGCCTCTTCCGGGATACTTTCATCATCATCCGCCTCATTAGTTCAATTTCTCTGTCTAACAGATTTTCTCCGGCGTCTGTAATAAAACCTGTACTCACAAAACAATTGTTAGAATAAAAAACACAAGGCTTCAGTGCCCCCATAGATGTTGCTGATGTCAGTGTTGTCTCAGCTGTCACCATAAATGTCGCTAACATTGGTTTTACTCCTGCAGATGTTACCCCACATGTTGCTCTAGTTGTCACTATGGATGTTGCTGCCTCCCAAACTTCCTGTCCCTCTGCAACATTCTTTTTCTCGTCACCTGCAATTTCATCTGCAACTTCTTTCTCTGGTTCAAATGTTTCCAGCAAATATTTCAGCATTTCATCAACATGCTGCAAATTAACTCCAGCATAACCTCCATCTTCCCCTTCGACAATCTTCAGTAATTTTCCATCATCATCTTGATTGATCAAATCAAATTTTTCCAAAACTGTAGCCTCATCCTCTAACACTGTAGCAGTTCCAAAATTTTGCCTCAGTCTTTTCTTGGCTATACAGACAAGCCAATTCTTTCTTGTCACCCACGGTAACAAGCCTCTGCTTATGAGACATGATTGTCTCATCTTCTACCTGCAACAGTTCTTCTTCTTCCAAGACAATTCCAAGTAATGGACTGTCTTCTACATCACCTGTAAACACAATCAAATTGTCAGCATCAAAATCACAAGACCCAATGGTCTCACTTGTTGATTTAGTCATCCGCAGCTCCAAGTCTTCTTCAGGACTTAGAAAATCTTCACTGGCTTTCTCCTCAGCTTTCTTTGGCAACACTTCAGTATGCTGCTCCGAGTTCCTTCCCAACTTTTCTGTCAGCACATCAGTATGCTGATTTGTACTCACCATGAGACTGTCAGCTAGTCTCGCCTTCTTACCATCCTCTGCTTCATGACTGTCCTTCATGAAAACTTCCCTACCTTGCTTCCTCAGCAAATTATCCTGCACATAAGTTCTCTGCCTCTCCAATTCTCTTCTCTGAAGATCTAGTTTCCTATACAATTCAACAATTTCATTAGGAGTAGAACTCGGAAACTTTACGCAATTTTCCATACCTTCACCAGCTTTCGACCAATCATCATCTGGTCTTTCTCTATCTGAACCAATATTCTTATTAGACTCCTTCGTCTTCATTCCCTCCTGAGATCTTTCCATCTCAACATCGATCTGTACAGCCTTCAGATTCAATTCTTTCTCTTGAACAAACTCTAAAGCTTGCTCATCTCCCTGTACTGTACCTGCAAACATACACAACTCATCAGTTTTAAAACCACAAGACTTTTCAGTCTTGACTGCTTCCTCCAATACTTCTTTCTGAACAAATCTGCATGTGGAATCTTCAAATTCCATCTCTGGCTCAAGAACTCTAAGTTCCCTTTTCAATAAGGCAATCACAATTTTCCTCAACTTCATCTGCAATGGTCGCCAAATCACTCTCTTTCCCTTCAGTGGAAAGATCCATCCTCTATTCTAGTTTTCCTGCTCTTGCAACCATTCTTCTAGTACCTGCAATTGTACCTTCATTACTGCAATT